>OX438779.1:2000218-3252456 GCA_949316455.1 Acleris holmiana
CTTTAGTACCTTGTCACTTTAATTCACTGAGACCATTACATATATTATATATGAAATCATATCAGTGAATTAAAGTGACAAGGTTCTAAAGTGTAAACATATTTATGACTTCGATTGGACACAGGTCTAACCTATTCAACCTAACCTACGTAATTCATGCTCAAGTTAAATCTGAAAACAGGAAGGAAATGAAAATTCTGCAAAATGATACATTCTATGAAATGAGTTTCTGTAAAACAAGGGGACACCCAAAAATAATAAATAAATACAATTCACAATGATTGGTACTCTCGCGGTTAAATAATACGGGTCAGAGTGCGTTATTCACAAAGAGGCTATTTCGAAGCCTTGATCCCTCGCCAGGGGATGCTTTTAGTGACATCTGATGATGGATACCCCGAGCATCGATACAGGACTTCCAGAGTGCCTAGGATACTCAACTGATTGAATCTGCGGTTAACGTCGGAATTGTGCATGTTCAGTAAACATCTAAAATGGCAATCAAATGTAAATCCAAATTCTGACCAAGCTCTCTCGCTGTGGTGTTAACTGATTGTACGATCAGTTACGTATCTTAATAACGTTTGATCTCTAATGAAACGTCGGAGTATCCACCATTAAACCTCACTCAAAACAACCCCTGGTCGGGAACCAAGGCTTCGAAATAGCCTTGTTGTATGAAAAACGCACCCTGACCCGTATTATTCGACCGCGAGAGCATTATTATTTTTAGCCGGCCGCCTGTTTTTAGTACATTTTTTTTTTATGTTAAGGAGAAGGCACCCGAGCACTCTGGCCACCTGATGGTAAGTGGAATCTGAGACCCATAGACATTGCAATTCTCAAGACTAAGTATAATCATAAGACCTCAAATGCGTTGCCAACCCTGAGGACTAAGATGGAATGCCTCTATGCTAGTAATATCTCGGTTGTCTTATCCCCACACCGGAACACAACAATGCGAACACTGCTGCTTGGCGGGTGGTTAATGGATAAGATACATGAATAACAAGGGATAATCTCTCACAAATTCACTGAGTCTTATGAGTATGTAGGTAGAGAAATAAATCCTTAAATACATATTCGTAGAAAACATCCAAGACTCAGGAACAAATACTCGCACAAATCACACAAATAATTTTGGAAGATGTTTTTAACTCGCAACTTTATCATCTTTGATATCGTTATAAGATCAATACGTTACAGCCAACAGGGCTGGGATTCTACACGGTAATAACGTCGTCTTTGACGTGTTTCCGTATTGTCAACGTTTTGATAACTCTTATGTCATTTACAATATATAATATTTATTTTGCGGGTGGTCTTATCCATAACCTACCGCCCAACAGCAGTGTTCGCATTGTTGTGTTCCGGTTGGGGATAAGGCAGCCGGTGAAATAACTAGCATAGAGGCATTCCATCTTAGTCCAACCCTGAGGACTAAGATGGAATGCCTGCAACGCATATTTTGCAATCTTGTGAATGCGAATGTCTATGGGTCACAGTTTCCACTTACCATCAGGTAGCCTGTGTGCTCGATTACCTTCTCAATGCCATAAAAAAAAAAAACAATAATGGCGACTGTGACATAAACGATTCTAAAACACGTCAAATGAGATATCGTTATAACGCAGAAGAATAGACGCCCAGCACACCCACCACCACGACCACACCACCGCAGATAACAAAATTTAATGCTGCTATGCTGATCATTGCTAACGGGTTCTGAACGCATTGTAGAGAAGTTATGATACGTATGTTTTTATTTATTTATTACTAGCGACCCGCCCTCGCTTCACTCCGGATTAAAGTATTATACATATAAACCTTCCTCTTCAATCACTCTATCTATTAAAAAAAACCGCATCAAAATCCGTTGCGTATTTTTAAAGATTTAAGCATACATAGGGATATAGGGACAGACAAAGCGACTTAGTTTTATACTATGTAGTGAAGGATCACCAACAGATAATACATCTTTAAAAACTCTTAAGTATCTTATTTAACCTTTAGGTAGATGCTTATCTAATTACAGGTAACCACATCTTGTGACGACACGCTAGCCTCGTCGGTAGTGACCCTGCCTTCGAAGCTAGGGGTCCTGGGTTCAAATCCCGGTAAGGGCTGATATCTGTGTGATGAGCACGAGTATGTGTTCCTGAGTCTTGGATGTTTTCTATGTATTTCAGTATATATTTCTCTACATAAGTATGTTGATCGTTGTCTAGTTCCCATAGTACAAGCCTAGAGCTTAGTTTGGGACTAGGTCAATTTGTGTGACATTGTCCTGTGAAATTATTATTATTATTATTATTTAAGTATCTTCGAACAAATGATACAATATCCTAAATAGATGATACATTGAAACTTGAAAGTCATGCATTCAAGTAATCAACGACTTACTATCATTTTATTTAATTTAGTTAACAAAGTTTTTTTTTTACACTATGGAGAAGCAGGTGAAAAGTTACCTGGCAACTTATGCACATCATCACTTTGCCACATCCTGAGAGCTAAAACGCCTGAGCACCTTTCTTTTAAAGCTCAAAGAGCCATCGCATAGCATATCCGCCCCCGAGGAGTTCGGGAGATGGTTGTAGAGATGAAACATTCTCGAAAGAGCAGAGTTGCGGCTCAAATCTGTTATGTTAGTAAAACGGGTTCCATTCATCTGGCATAACTTTTTTTGGCATAATCATCACTTGGCATAATCATCATTTGGCACACAGTCATTTTTTTCAGAAACCGTATACTTTCAGGATTATTTAAAACTAGCGACCCGCCCTCGCTTCGCTCCGGATTAAAGTATTATACATATAAACCTTCCTCTTTAATCACTCTATATATTAAAAACACCGCATCAAAATCCGTTGCGTAGTTTTAAGGATTTAAGCATACATAGGGACATAGGGACAGAAAAAGCGACTTTGTTTTATACTATATAGTGTTAGGTTAGGTTTATTTTACAACAATCCTGAAAAGTATACGGTTTCTGAAAAAAAAGACTGTATGCCAAATGATGATTATGCCAAGTGGTGATTATGCCAAAAAAGGTTATGCCAGATGAAAGTAAACCTAGTAAAACATTTAAAAAAAAACCAAATGTAATGCCAAGCCTTCACAGATCAGGGCCGCTAAAGCTGTCAGTAATAATCATTTTAAATCCCCCATTAACGAACACGTGTAGCACCACCCTAGTACAGCGGGCCGGAGGGCATCATTAAAATCTCCGCGCTCACCTATTTGTGTCCGACGCGAATAACTTGTATTATTAACGAATAATGCTTGTTTCATATTAACCGATCCATTTGCGATATAATGGGCAGCGGGTTTATACAGCTCGAATGTACTTTACAAGCTTTTATTTGTACACAATTCAAATTGAAATAGGGATTATTCGTTCGACGTATGTAACTCCGGTTCAAAATTTGTAATTTGATTTTTATTAACTGCACCCAGAAACCTACCGTGGTTTTAATTTTTTTGTTTGATTATCTTTATTTAGTTCCGTGTAACAATTATGTTAATTATAAAGCTGCGAGTATAAACACTTTAATTTTACGCTGTATAAAAAAACATATTTTTGCTTTAGGGTTTTAAGTTACGATCAGTTATAAAACACTTTCCATTTTTTTTAATGTAGAAAATATTAAATATTGTTGATTTTTCGCTGTTCCACTAATCTTTACAAGTTGATTACCTTAAATCCTGTTGGTCATGTTTAATAATAAACATTTTGAACCTTAAATCCATATTCAACAAATACAAAATATAAAATAAATATGATGTTAAAGGTCATTATTGTTTGCAGGACTAAAGAATAACTTATATTATTCGTTAATCTTTCACACTTTCACATTTATTATATTAGTAAAAATAAGTTAACCGCCCTTAATAAGCTAAAAACCGGACTATTTTTTGATATCATCGTCTATATATTATATTAAAAAAAACCAGGCAAGAGCATGTCGGACCATGCTCTGTGCAGGGTTCCGAAGCTGCTAAGTACTACAAACATAATAATTACCAAGTCATAACAAATTTTCTATTTAAAGTCAATTGGTGCCTTTATTGATGATTTTAGTACACTTTAATCACCTGTATTTCAAGAAACAATGATGTCGATTAATCGTGATAGTTTTCCTTTAAAATTCGTTATAATTATGCTCTTTCATTTAAGATTCTGATTTTTGGGGGGGGACAGATGAGTCTAACATGAATTAGCGCTTTGAAGCTTAATATTTCATTAAATGATTACTTAATCGAAAAACTGTTTTTAAAAACCCGTAATATTTTTGAAAGATCTTTCCAACACCCCACACTGGTTACCTATCATAATGTCGAAATTCGTTACTCCGAATATTATTAGCCCGAAAACGTTTCCCTTTTTTCCACTTCGCGTAATTATTGTTTGCCCGAAATTACGTTTCCCATATTATTATGTCCCCTATTTTTATTTCGTCGCAATTTCATTTCGCTTATGATTCGAATCGCCACTTTTTGAAATCCCGAAGTTTCATTTGCCAACTAATTTATTTGGCGTAAAGTTTTACTTCCGAAATATTACTTTTCCGCTATGTCAAAACATCGAATCGCATGAGTTTGCAATGTAATTTGCGTAGGCGTTAATGTTATTAATTGGGTGGGTAAGTTAATAAAATTGTCAACCCAATCTTGTCATTTGTTTATTTTATCAGAAAGGTTACAATTGCAGTGTGGGTTTATATAAAATGGCACATAAATACGGGGCTCACTTTTCTAGCGCCAGTTTGTCTCCGCGGGGTCGCAATTCTAACCTAACCTAACCCACTTTTCTAGTGCCAGTTTGTTTCCGCGGGGTCGCAGTTCTAACCTAACCTAACCCACTTTTCTAGCGCCAGTTTGTTTCCGCGGGGTCGCAGTTCTAACCTAACCTAACCCACTTTTCTAGTGCCAGTTTGTTTCCGCGGGGTTGCAGTTCTAACCTAACCTAACCCACTTTTCTAGCGCCAGTTTGTTTCCGCGGGGTCGCAGTTCTAACCTAACCTAACCCACTTTTCGTGCCAGTTTTTTTCCGCGGAGTCGCAGTTGTAACCTACTTAACCCACTGTTCTAGCACGAGAGTCGCAAAAACCAAATCATAACACAAAAAAGCGACAAGCAACAAATTTCCAAGTGCCGGGAATAATTAATAAAATCTGTTGCAATTTTTTTATGGCATTCGGTGTAATGATATTAGGGGAAATGAAATTTAGGTGTAACGTAGCATCGGAATTATGAAAAGTGGGGTAACAAATCAGTTGTCAAACAATAAAGTTGGCAAACGTTCTTCGGGCTATTGAGTTTCGGGAAAACGTTAATTCGGGGAAACAAACCAGCGGCGTTTCGTAAGTATGGTAAACAAAGCAGATGGATTTTAAAAATTCGGGGAACTGTTTTCGGACAAGTGAAAATCGGACAAGTCAGTTTCGGAAGATCGATAGGTTACCCCCCACGGTTACCTATCATAATGTCGAAATTCGTTACTCCGAATATTATTAGCCCGAAAACGTTTCCCTTTTTTCCACTTCGCGTAATTATTGTTTGCCCGAAATTACGTTTCCCATATTATTATGTCCCCTATTTTTATTTCGTCGCAATTTCATTTCGCTTATGATTCGAATCGCCACTTTTTGAAATCCCGAAGTTTCATTTGCCAACTAATTTATTTGGCGTAAAGTTTTACTTCCGAAATATTACTTTTCCGCTATGTCAAAACATCGAATCGCATGAGTTTGCAATGTAATTTGCGTAGGCGTTAATGTTATTAATTGGGTGGGTAAGTTAATAAAATTGTCAACCCAATCTTGTCATTTGTTTATTTTATCAGAAAGGTTACAGTTGCAGTGTGGGTTTATATAAAATGTCGCAGTTCTAACCTAACCTAACCCACTTTTCTAGTGCCAGTTTGTTTCCGCGGGGTTGCAGTTCTAACCTAACCTAACCCACTTTTCTAGCGCCAGTTTGTTTCCGCGGGGTCGCAGTTCTAACCTAACCTAACCCACTTTTCGTGCCAGTTTTTTTCCGCGGAGTCGCAGTTGTAACCTACTTAACCCACTGTTCTAGCACGAGAGTCGCAAAAACCAAATCATAACACAAAAAAGCGACAAGCAACAAATTTCCAAATGCCGGGAATAATTAATAAAATCTGTTGCAATTTTTTTATGGCATTCGGTGTAATGATATTAGGGGAAATGAAATTTAGGTGTAACGTAGCATCGGAATTATGAAAAGTGGGGTAACAAATCAGTTGTCAAACAATAAAGTTGGCAAACGTTCTTCGGGCTATTGAGTTTCGGGAAAACGTTAATTCGGGGAAACAAACCAGCGGCGTTTCGTAAGTATGGTAAACAAAGCAGATGGATTTTAAAAATTCGGGGAACTGTTTTCGGACAAGTGAAAATCGGACAAGTCAGTTTCGGAAGATCGATAGGTTACCCCCCACACTATAGGGTAGACGAAAAAAAAATCCCCACGTTACGTGTAGGGGAACTACCATAAATTTTTATTTTTAAATTATATTGTACCACTTTTTTTGGCGTGACTAATATGTATATTCGTGCCAAATTACAGCTTTCTAGTACTAAGAGTCTCTGCACTACGAGTACGCTGCGGACGGATGGACGGACATGTTGAAACAATCAGGGTTTCTAATTTGACTACGGAACCCTAAAAAAGAGGGGTCTCATTACGTTATTTGAGTTATTATAAATTATGTCACTCCCAAAGAAAGATGAATGATAATGTAACGACACCTCATATGTTAAAATCCAACAAGCCAAAAAGAAAGAGAAAAAGAAAAAAGAAAGGAAAAAGACGTAGACATATACATACACTCGAAAAACATAACTCTTGTTCTAACGCAGTCGGTTAAACTCAATATTTAGGAGAAAAAAATTGCTGTCGAGCTCAAAATGCGCTCCTGACCGATGTTGTTCTAGTATTAATACCACGCAAGATTAAGCAAAGATACGCTCTTAAACTTAGCATTAAAATATATTTTTTAATCAAAGCGTCTTTCATAAACTTCTCTAGACAATTAACCTTGGAAAGCTAATTTTCAGGTCAAACTGTGTATTTTCTGTTTTTAAATGAGTAAAAGTAAAACCTATTTATAATCAATCTCTTATAACCATGTACATTTTTTTGGATGACTAACATATAAGTTAATTTTCGTACGTAGTCCTAAGTTATACACACCTGACTTAGAAAAGGGCACTTAAAAAAACTGCCTTTAAATTCTTTATAAAGTGACGCCCCATAATTATAACTACACACTGAGTACAGTTTTCTTTGCAACTACTTTGTTAAATAAACTAACTTAAACCACAACAACAGGTGTAAGTTTTACCTTCAAAATACTCTCATTGAATGTAAAATATTTTTAATAAAACCTTTATTCTATGAAAATGTTTCCACATTTCAGTACAAAGTCTGTGGTTAGCTGAATACCCTATTATTATTTATTCACTATGGCAGCACTGTCGGGAATTTGCAACATCCAGTACTATTTTAATTGAGATTCCAACCTCTCACAAATATGTTAATAAATTTTACATTTAAATTTGGATTCGACGGGAAATATTAATACTGGACAGAGATTTTGGCGTTCGCTGAAAACAAAATGGCGTTGAATCAAAGGACTGGCAAGTAATTAATTTGCTCTTCGGGGAAATTGTGATTTAACCCATTAATCGTTAATTAAAAAGCTGTAACAAACAGATTTAAAATAATAAGATAAGTTTGCATCATTATTTGTAGCATAACTAGGAGTATAATAAACCTGAAATGGGACGACACTAATACCTATTTATTCTGTTAGAAGATTTCCAATAAATACAAGTAATGGACATTAGTACCTGAGGTTAAAAGTGCTAAATCTTTTCTAGATGTAAATAAACTTACGCACTGGTGCAAATTTAATAAATAAATAAATCACAGGACAATCTCACACAAATTGACCTAGTCCCAAACTAAGCTCTAGGCTTGTACCATGGGTACTAGACAACGATAAACATACATATATAGATAAATAAATACTTAAATACATAGAAAACATCCAAGACTCAGGAACAAATACTCGAGCTCATCACACAAATATCTGCCCTTACCGGGATTTGAACCCAGGACCAGCTTTGAAGGCATCATTAATTTAAAATCATCGTATAATGATCACTATTGATCCGAGAGCCGAATAGAGTTACTAGATAAATAATAATAACTTTATTTATAGGGGGTTATTAAAGCCGTACTTATCGCGTGACCAAAGGTAGATAAAACATCGGTCACTGTCTGACAAGTATGGTGCGAGAAAGACGGATGCTTCATCTCCGTATTATAGAACATACATACTGCACGGCTAGCACACGACGGCGCGCGAGTTATGTCGCCCGCGAGATAGACTACCTGTCTTTTTCTGGCCGTTCTAATTAGACAAGGACGGGTAGTCTCTCGCGCGCGACGTAACTCGCGCGCCATCATGTGCTAGCCGTGCTGAGGCCCTAGCCAAGATGCGTTCGCTAACTAGCGATTCGATTCGTTTTGTTTTTAAACCAATCGCGTCACTGGTAGATCGAGTCATTCGAAAAGTCGCGTGATCTACCAGTGATGCGATTGGTTTAAAACCAAACGAATCGAATCGCTAGTTAGCGAATGCATCTTGGCTAGGGGGTCTGGAGGGCTAGCACAAGTGGTCCGCGACTTGTTTGTCGCTCGGATCTCCCTTTCCGTCTAGTCTCTAACGATAGAGACGCACTGAGCGACAAGCGAGAAAATACAACTTGTGCTAAGCGTACTGGTCAGAGAGCGACAGACATTTTTATCTGCATTGATAAACACGGCCATAATTAGCCCACAGGCCGCAATAGCAGCAGGCAGGCGGGCTTTATTACAAATACAAATACAAATATATTTATTTACCAAAAAAATACAGTTAATGCAGGTTTTACAGGATAGCAGTGACTCCAACACTAGGCGTAGCCTGTATCGTGGGCATCAGAACATACCGAAAAAAAGTGCGGCAAATAAAAGAAACATGGAGTAAAAAACATGATTACAAAAACGTAAGTAGGTATTCGTGTTTAGAAACTACGCGTATACATAAACAGAAATAATTAAATTTACTACTAAGTTCTAATATAAATATTAATATGCATGCATATTTTATATAAAATTAAATTTAAGAGCTGCTGTTAATATTATTGGCCCGTAGATTTGGGAAAGGGCTAACCTAAGCAAATTAAGACACGGAAATAAGCGTTGACACACGGTGTCCATGGAACATGATAATGTAACGTCACACAGTGGATACTTTTAACATAATTTTGTCATTTTGCATAACACAAAGGCTTAAACCACATTGTTTTAAGAACTGTCTCCTAAGCTAAACTTTATTTATTTAATATAAGTACATCCACATCGTATATATTGTAGAACTTCGAAGACATGATTTACATTTTAGGTACATTATTCTGATATACATGACAATTACGGAGTACATAACATTCACCATGGAGCAAGAGCAACCGTGTGAAACTAATTATCTAATAAACGTACTTAGGTGTAACTTTCTTTCTATTACAACTATAAAAACAACAACAAAAAATAATTAACAAGAGATTAATGCAAGTGACAGTAACATACATACATACATAACATCGCGCCTTCATTCCCAGAGTGGGGTAGGCAGAGCTACAGAAATACCAACAACTCTAAAAAGACTTGTTGATAATTCTGTAACCACATTTTGCACAATCAGGCCAAGAAGAAGAAGAAGTGACAGTAAGTGGCTAACTAACAAGAGTTTTTTTTTTTTTAGAAACAATAACAGTCTTACATAACACATCGGTACATTAGCTTCATAGCCTACAAAAACTTAATTATAGACCTATAGTTTCCTATATTAAACGTATAACAACCAACTTTTTATTATGACCAAAACTTTGCTGTGCTTATCTATAACTGACGTAATATGAAGATTAATAATAACTAATACACTAGTAAACTTCTCGGCCTGATGGTGCAAAATGTGGTTACAGAATTCATACAAGTATTTTTGGGGTTGTTGGTAGTTCTGTAGCTCTGCCTACCCCACTTTGGGAATGAAGGCGTGATTTTATGTATGTATGTAAAAAAAGATATTTTTTTTATGGATCAGAGAAACCTGAATTGCAACCACTATCGTAAAACTAAAAACTTAGAAGAACATATCTAATTATCCATCGTTTAGCTATAATTATCAACTTTTCAACTTTTACATGACTAAATTACACCATGGTACTCAATAAAGAGTAAACTTGTTTTTAAAAACTACTAACGAACTGTTAAACACATCCACGTCCATACACCTCTCGTTGTACAATGCTCTGAAATGATTTTGAATTTGTATGTAACGAGACGGTCATGGTAGATATCGAGTCATTTCTGTTTACAGCAGCTTTGTAATGTTTACAAATTCGTAACGGATCACGGTTTAGGTATAAGTCGCCTGGGATAGTTACTAGGTATGGACAAGGAAACTCTTTCTAGTATATTTCTGCATTTCACCTGCCCATCTTAATAATAAGTAATATACTTGATAATAATAAGTTAGGTGTCTTCCTTGGAAAGCGCTAGTAGACTTAGACCAGTAAAAATGCGATTTGGTTTTTATTTTCATAAGATTTACAACGTCTGAACAGTTTCACAACTTAACAGTATCATAATGTGGTTTTTGTGTAACATCACGTAACATTTATAGCTAGCGATCAAATCCAATAAAATATTGAAAGCTTCATACAAACCCGCCATAACAAACGCCCGAAACTTTTCAACACATCCATAGAAAACTTTCATCAATCGCCGAATATGACGGAAGCTCCCAAATAAGAAAATTGAGGGGAAAAGCTCGCAATAACGGCCGAAGCAAGCTTTGAGCGCAAATCGTCCGATTCCATATAATTCAATTCACAAATCATGGGAAAAGCACAATTTTTTCCTTTAGCGCACCATAGCTTTCGTGGAACCATGGGAGGCTATGGGGATCAAAAGTAGCTTTAATAATGGGAAGAAAGTTACGTCTTACCGCCGGACTTAGAGCCTGTTTAAGACGGTTAAAAAGTCCATTAGAGCCCTTAGAGTGGTGGTAGGCCCCTGTGCAGGGTCCGTCCGGATCGCTACCACCATCTTATCCATTAACCACCCGCCTAGCAACAGTGTTCGCATTGTTGTGTTCCGGTGTGGGGATAAGACAACCAGTGAAATTACTAGCATAGAGGCATTAGGATTATAGTCTTGAGAATTCAAATGTCTATGGGTCTCGGATTCCACTTACCATCAGGTGGCCTGAGTGCTCAAAAGCCGAGTTTTTGATGAGCAGCTAGCTAAAGTAATGGTTAGAATATCGAATCGAAAATGTGGAGACTTTACAATTGGTTACGATTTATAAACATTCGCTCAGTTTACTCCTGAGATTATAGCCAAGATGCGTTCGCTAACTAGCGTTTCTAATTGTTTGGTTGTCAAACCAATCGCGATTGGCTTGAACTCCTCAACGATATTTCTCGAAATATATCATTGTGACCAAAATCAGGTGACCAAATTGCTAATAATTACTGACCGAAACACTTAGTATGTCTAATAAAACAAGTTTCTGCCAAAAAAAACATTTTTGGAACTAGATTTTGCAAACTTATTATCTGATTATCAAAACCAAACTAATGAGTCCCAACACGGTCGGTCTACGTTAAGTATGGCGGAGATCCTGTCGGCACCTTCCGACTCTAGCATCAGATCAGGTCTTAGTTAACATAAGATAACAATTACGCCTTCATTCCCAGAGTGGGGTAGGCAGAGCTACAGAAATACCAACAACTCTAAAAAGACATGTTAATAATTCTGTAACCACATTTTGCACAATCAGGCCAAGAAGTTTACTAGTGTATTAGTGACAGGTTGCAAGCCCATCGCCTAACAGTACTACAAGCCCTTATTCCCTTAGTCGCCTCTTACGACATCCACGGGAAGACATAGAGTGGCACTATTCTAACCTGACAACCACACGGGCTTGAAGAAAATTTACTTGAAGCACAACTTACGAACATGCACCAACAGTGCAAGTTACATAAAAGTTTCTAAATAGTGCAAACATCCTTACTTAGAAGCATAATAAATGCAAGATAAAACACCCAATTTTTGTACCGCGTGCCATAAAGCCCTACAGTAGCCCCATTACTGCTCTACACATTTTTATGGCAGCCATTGTAAAGAGGGCCGTTATTTACTCGCGAGAGTAGTTTTGTCAATCCATCTGTATTTGTGAATTTGAAAGGAAGCGTAATTTTAGGGCTTTGTGATTTATTTTATCATGGAAATAATAACAATATGTCTATCAACTATCACTTATCTTCTTTTTTACAGAAGGATTTTGTTGGATATACTTTTACTGATATTCTTTTAGGGATGTTTTGTTCAATTAAGGGGGCCTGTTGCTTGATCAGTAGTTAAACTAACTGGTGGTAGGACCCTGTGCGAGGTCCGTCCGGATCGCTACCAGTGTGGGGATAAGACAACCGGTGAAATTACTAGCATAGAGGCAATCCAGATTATAATCTTGAGAATTCTAATGTCTATGAGTCTTAGATTCCACCTACCATCAGGTGGCCTGAGTGCTCGTGTGCCTTCTCTTTAACATAAAAAAAAAGAATTTTATTGGCGCGGCGGGAAAAAAAAAACAGTCGGTTTTTTTTTTCTTTTTTTCACATAAAAAGTACCTTGTTTGAAACCACATGCAAACAGTAGTAAAAATTGCCTTCTCACAAAATTGGAAAACAATTACTTGCCCATGTAGTATGGTTCAAATAGTGCCACTCCATGTGTTCCCGTGGTTGTAAGATGTGATTAAAGGAATAAAGGCTTGTAGTAGGTTAGGCGATGGGCTTGCAACCTGTCACTAATACACTAGTAAACTTCTTGGCCTGATTGAGCAAAATGTTGTAGAATTATAAACAATATAAGGGTTATGTGTATCATATTGGGCAATATGATTTTTCCCAATAAAATAGAAGTTTAGATGGGTAAGGACCAAAAAGTTGGCCACGCTAACTCACTCAATTAAATTTTCTGTAAAACTTTTCCGTTGTGACATTAGCGATACATTTGTAGGGATAATTTTTGTCACAGCGGAACTTTTTTCACTTTTGTTGTCTGTATGGTTTACTACGCTTATCTATGGTCCAACTATTTGGTCCTTACCCAGTTTTTTTTATATTTTACCTTCTTCAATATGCTAATTTATTATCTACAGTTAGAGGATTGGTTACTATAAAAGTACTCAGAAACTTCATTCTATTCGGTAAAAACATATTACATTTGACATGTTATCTTGCGGTTTTTACCCAGCCGCCATTACTGACAAGTAAATAAGACCTATTGTTTTTTTTTTTTTTATGTTAAGGTGAAGGCACCCGAGCACTCGGGCCACCTGATGGTAAGTGGAATCTGAGACCCATAGACATTTGAATTCTCAAGACTATAATCCTAAGACCTCAAATGCGTTGCCAACCCTGAGGACTAAGATGGAATGCCTCTATGCTAGTAATTTCACCGGTTGTCTTATCCCCACACCGGAACACAACAATGCGAACACTGTTGTTTGGCGGGTGGTTAATGGATAAGATGGTGGTAGCGATCCGGACGGACCCTGCACAGGGTCCTACCACCACTAAACTAAATTGTCCTACCACCACTAAATTGTAACGTTGACAAAACAATAACATCGGCCATGCCACATATTTTGACTAAAGCGTTGAGTTTCTGAACCTAAAGCTTGTAGAGTTAGGGCGGGTAGAGTTAGATTCTTGGCTCTACATGAGATTTGATACCTTTTTGACACCCGAGCACTCAGGCCACCTGATGGTAAGTGGAATCTGAGACCCATAGACATTTGAATTCTCAAGAGTATAATCCTAAGACCTCAAATGCGTTGCCTACCCTGAGGACTAAGATGGATTGCCTCTATGCTAGTAATTTCACCGTTTGTCTTATCCCCACATACACCAACGGGAACACTGTTGCTTGGCGGGTGGTTAATGGATAATGGTGGTAGCGATCCTGACGGACCCTGCACAGGGTCTTACCACCACTAAACACAGTTTAGTTTTACAGTTTGCAGGTACATTCACTTATAATTAAGTTACATTAATATGGTCTTGTTTTGACAACATTTTCCAAATGTATTTGACGGAATGTCTTTTATCGTGTTGAATAGAGGCCCTGGAAATTACCAGAAAGAATATTCTATAAGGGAATCCCTTGAAAAATTCATCACTTGCCTACGGAGTTACTATGCGTAGCGCTACGTTAGCAAACTACCTCTACGACGTAGCGCTACGTATTATCCCAAAGCTACATCTTCTCTGATTTTAAACTCCAACAAAAAAGGGTGTTATAAGTTTAATTTGTGTATCTGTGCATCTGTCTATGGCACCAAAGCCTCCAAACGGTTTTTTTTTATTAAAACGGAAGTTTAACTAGTGTCGTTTTTACTTATAGCCACGTTTTACAGAAATCGGTTGGACCGTTTAAGCTTATAAACATCAGCTCTGCAAGAAAAAGACGCCATTACAAGGATTTTAGTGGAGGTAGGACGTTGTGCAAGGTCCGTCCGGATAAGACAACTGGTAAAATAACTAGCATTTTTTTTTTTAAAGCCGGTCTAGTGCTAGTTGGACTCGCGCACCGAGGGTTCCTTACAAACTTATACGATTGTAAAATTGTATTGAGGGACGAACTTTACTTTGCCGTTGAAAAACTGTTGTCTCCATACATCGACATAGGTCGCAATTGGTTTATTAGCAATCGCATTTTTTTTTGTGCTGTAACAAAAAATTTATGATTTTCGCATTTTGGCTTTTATCTGTGCTGTAAGACTTTGCTTGGTACCAAATTTCAAGATTCTGAGTTCACGGGAAGTACCCTGTAGGTTTTGATTCCCTTGCATAAACGGCGGTATTGATTGCGTTGGCTTAGAAGTTTGATTTTTTCACAGTTCCAAGGGACACCTAGCTAGACTAGCACCCCTTGCAGACTACGGAAGTGTCGTATGTATTGATAGACAAGCCTGTCCGTGATCATTTGCAAGATGGGGTCGGGGCTGGCCAGCCGGCGCACCAGGTATGCGCCCTGCGCAAAGTAGCGTAGAAGCAGTCCATGCATGCCTCTGAAAACATCCATGATGCGTGACTACGTCTATCCAACATAAATAAACTTTTAACTTAACCGCAACAGCTTAATCGATAAAGTTAACAAACGGATAAGTCAAAAAAAGCTTAAGTTACTAAGTCAATAAAAAAGAAGCGCATAGAAAAATTCCATCTTAGTCCTCAGGGTTGGCAAAGCATTTGAGGTCTTAGGATTATAGTCTTGAGAATTCAAATGTCAATGGGTTTCAGATTCCACTTATCAGGTGGCCTGAGTGCTCGTGTGCCTTCTCCGTAGAAAAAATGTTTGCGCGCTAGCCAGAATTAGGTAGTGGTGGTGGGACCCTGTGCAGGGTCCGTCCGGATCGCTATCACCATCGTATTCATTAATCACCCGCCAAGCAACAGTGTTCGCATTGTTGTGTTCCGGTGTGGGGATAAGACAACCGGTGAAATTACTAGCATAGAGGCATTCCATCTTAGTCCTTAGGGTTGGCATTTTAGGTCTTAGGATTATAGGCTAACCACAACCTTTGACGTGTTATTTTCAACATTACGTTAGCTCTTATTTACTTGACAGTAATGGCGGTTGAGTTAAAATAAAAACAACACCAGAACACGTCAAAGACCATATGGTTTTGCCCAAGATTAATAGATTTTAAATAATAGCGGCAACCAATTAAATATTATACACGTACAAACATGTTTATAATAATGTACTGACGGCCTCCGAAGCTAGCGGTCCCGGGATCAAATCCTAAGGGCACATATTTGTGTGATAAGCGCAAGTATTATAAATAAATAAATATGAGGGGACAATGTCACACACATTGACCTAGTACTATGGGTACTAGACAACGATAAACATACTTATATAGAGAAATACATCCTTAAATACATAGAAAACATTCAAGACTCAGGATCAAATATTTGCGCTCATCACACAAATATCTGCCTTTACCGGGATCTGAACCCAGGACTGCTGGCTTCGGAGGCAGTGTCACTCCCAACTAGGCCACCGTGTCGTCAATTGTTTAATTTTACAGCGATTAATATTATTCGCACACACCAAACGGAACCATTCGATCAGAAACACCGGCTCGCTCGTCCGCCCGGGACAGTCGAGCTCGATATCCTCGTAAATAATACATTAGCGCGGAGTGTTTCACGTTTTGTAAAAACCACTCCAGGGGGGTGATTCTCTCAACACAGCGCTGCGTCGATCTCAAAGGTGAAGTATTATCCGGCAAGTTTAAGAAGTCCCGTCGGAGCTTACCAAACACATTTTAGCGCGTGCCTTAATGTATTTAAGTCTAAATTAAAAAATATATATATGTCAAACTAAATTTAAATTAACTAGTTAATTAATTATATTAGTGCGTAGATTAAAATATTCTGTTAAGTGTTACTTGTGAGCGTTATTGATAAAGTGATTTCCTGGAGTAAGTGCCGACAAACTGCTCTGTACTTTGGCACGATTATACAATAAGAAAACATTTAATGCTTAACCTCGTGAGGCCCACGTCAAATTTTACTAGTTCAAAAAAGAACCTTGTGTAAGTCAACTAAAGTCTAAAGTCACTTTGACAAATGTCCTAAATTTAGGCCATTGGGCCTTACGAGGATTTTTTTTTTTTTTCAATTTTCTCAATTAGGCAGCAGGCAGGTGAGTTCAGTGTCGTATAAAGCTGCCTAATTAAGAAGGCACGCGCTAAAATGTGTTTTGTACACTCTGACGGGACTTCTTAAACTTGCCGGATAAAATTCACCTTTCAGATCGACGCAGCGCTGTGTTGAGAGAAATCCAGTTTAGTTAAAGAACGGACCACGTACATTGAAATGAATTGCTTGCTCTAGGCTTGTACTAGGAGTACTAGACAACGATAAACATACTTATATTGAGAAATACATTCATAAATACATAGAAAACATCCAAGACTCAGGAACAAATATTCGCGCTCATCACACAAATATTTACCCTTACCGGGATAATTATAATTCTGTAACAACATTGTGCACAATCAGGCCAAGAAATTTACAAGTGTATTAGTGACAGGTTAACAGTATCACAAGCCTTCATTCCCTTAGTTGCCTTTTACGACGGGATGAAATGTAGTGGCACTATTCTAACCCGGCAACCACAAACATTTTTTTATTTTATTTTTCTATTGTTTAGTTTAACCTAATAGTAATTAACACTTAATGTAAGTAATACCTCTCTTATGATAATATTAATGCCCTCTAACTTTGGTTATCCAACATAAATGTCTGTCTTACTGTACGTGCACACATAGTTTAGAGTTATAGTCCAGACTTTACAATTCTGCGATTTAATGTTAAGTAATAATGACTGTAACTTGTTTTGTGAGCCTTAAATAAATAAATAAATAAATATTATTTATAAACCTGTTGGAAAATAACAGGACAGAAATATAAATATGGCTTTAGATTTAAGTTGGTAACTGAAAATTTAAAGTGGTAATCTTGAAATCATAACATTCATAACTAATTCAAACTAAAATATGAACCTTCATTAACTCCAGTCTGTCCGTACATTAACTTTTTTTGCATATCATCGTAATACTTCAAAGTTTTACTAACTTAGGCAAGACCGGTAACGAACTAGCGTTCTAGATAATGAAAGATTAAAAGTTTGAGAAACTTTGGCGGAGAATTATAAGTTCTGACAACAAGGGCACGCCGTCACTGTTACCTCTTAAGCGCTAGAAGCGCTGAGTTTATGTCAGGCAAGACATTTTAGAGCGTTTAGGATTTTTAAAACTTGGAGAAGACAATTTTTTTAATGCCATCGAGAAGAAAAATGAGTACTTAGGCCATCTAATGGTAAGCTTGATCTGTGACCCATGATGATGGGTGGGGACGCCCGGCCGGAACAGGCGGGCGGTCGATCAGTCTCCCGGTCATTTCGCCCTGATCTGTGACCCATAGACATCATCTGCATTCAGATTGTAAAAATTACCATCCTAAGATACCTCCTAATCTCTTGGGACTAAGATGGAATGCCTCCGTGCTAGTGTTTTCACCCGTTGTCTTATCCCCACACAGGAAAGCAAAGCACTGCTGCTTAGTGGTAGGTTAAGATAATTGTGAAGCGATGCTTAAATCGGTATCCGTTCATTTTTCATAATTTCATTTGCACTAATTTCATTTGCCATAGTGGTCACTGGCAATAACCTTCATTTTCCCTAATATCACATACCATAATTTAATTTGCCATAAAGGCGTTTTTTCTGAATTCGTAAACCTGTCAGGTAATTTTAACATGCCATCGTATAGAGCCCAATAGGTTAGGTTAGGTTTGTTTTATTACAATTCTAAATATTTCACGGTTTCAGAAAAAATGCCTTTATGGCAAATGAATATTATGGCACATTATGGTTATGGCATATAAAATTATGTCATATGAAATTATTGCATATGTAATTCGGTCAAACGATAGAGACCCGCTTAAATCACTTAGCTGTCAAAAATAATCCATACAAACACTAGTATAGCTCTGCTCCGGGCTATAACGTTTCTCACCTCGTAAATCTGATCAGGTTCCCACAATTTTTCAGTATGTTGTAGATATTATAAAAGACTAGGTGGTACGTTTCCGCGTTTGTTTATTTCTTACCAATTTTTTTTTAATAGGAAAACTTACTGATTTGGTTTTTCATAATATCTACAATATATTTAAAAATTGGCAACGTTTAAGGGGAGAAAAACGTTATCGCATTTTGTATGGACTTTTTTCACAGTCTTCTTAAATGATGTGTCGATCAAGATGTACCTTTCTCAATGTCCTACCGGTAACCCATAATTTTATGGAATAATAGTATTATTAAAAAATGACCAGTGTGTAACTGCCATACGGTAAATAAATAGAATTTCACTTCATCGATTGTACTTTTTTATATTTTTTTTTATTGTAAATAGATTATTACATAGTACCTTAGTCTAAATGTCGCCAAACTGTGAGACAGTTTGTTGGCGACCGATGCGCTCAAAAATCTAGTTAGGTACATATGTACATACACACTAGTGCTTACTCATTAACTTAATTTACATTTCGGGTGCCAGAATGATGAAAGTAACACTAAAACACTAACTATTCAATCATTGTAACAACAAACCCTACGAGGACATGTCATCAGACAGTAATATTTGTTCAATTGTAGTTTTGCAAGCAACCTATTTTTAATTTATTTTATCAAGTAACAGGTTTTTTGTTGTAAATTTTGGGAGTCAAGAATTTTATTTATTTATTTCCACATCTACAATAATCATTACAGGTTAATACCCAATGCGACATTGTAGCTACAATATATTAAAAAATTACATTCTATTTATTATTATAACAAATTTTATACCACGCAACTCTTGTGAATTCACTCAAAGTACAGAAGAACAGGTCTAAGTCTGTGGCTATGAGGTTTAATGTGCGCAGTGCTCGCGTCATCGCCGCCTCGCGCAACAGCTGCGTGCGCGCGCGCGGCAGCGCCAGCAGCGCCCGCCGCCGGCAGGCCCGCTCGCCGCCGCGAGGGACAGCTATACCTACCGCGCCCAATACATCCGGGTTATGTATCGCACCTCGGATCAACTTAAAGATATAGGTGGCCAGTGCTAGATCCCTCCTCACTTTTAGCTCATTGTACCCGACCATGCCCAACGTAAACAGTGTCGGGTACATCAGTGGGTAAAAAGGGTAAACGCCGTATTGCCTCATGTACATATATCTAATAAATTTATTTTGTATTCTCTCTACCATGAGATTGTACTTTGCTTCGTGTGGAGCCCATATTTGCGAATTGCATTCCAACTGGCCTCTCACTAAAGCATTGTACAACGCATGTATAGCCTTCATATCCGAGAATCCGTTAGCCATTCTTAGCACAAAACCGAGGTTTCTGTAAGCTTTTTTACAAATCTGAGTAACATGACTGCGAAACGTTAGGTCAGAGGCAAAACAAACACCGAGGTCCCTAACTTCCGTCAATTATTTAGTTCTGTGTCCATAATAATTTTTAGCTGATGGATGATTCATAGAATTTCATTTGGTGGAACGCTATTTTCAGCTGAAACCATGATGATTCTACGATAACTTAAATATGAATTACGTAGGTTTCCCTCCCGGAAGACGCGTCTACGAGTAATTATATCTTCTTATCTCTGGGACTATTTTTCTCTGATACATGGCTTTACCTCAGCCTAGTGAGCCAAAGTCAAGACACATTCAACCATGTGTTCACACGGGCAGTGTCAAGTTATGCTAGTAATTATATTTGTATGTAAGCTTTCGGTAAACTCAGAAAATGTCTGCTTTTCTCCGTCATCAGAACTTTCTCGTTAGTTTCCTAAACTAATGCATTTACGTCAAACAAATAGGAACACAAAGTTCCTGAGTACCTATTAGCAAAAATCCCGATTTCACTTTACCGCTCCCTTTCTCTCAACTTGTCCACGAAAGGGACGGCTGCCGAAGTTTCACATCCAGTGCCTCGGACACGTCAAACAGCGTGAAACCTTAATGAATGCCCAAGAGCTCCCGAACTAACGTACACCAATATTTGGCTACAGCCGTGTGTTAACAGAGGTGGCATATTATATTAACAGTAACTGAACTTGGCAATTTATTACAAAACCTGCAAATAGACCTGTACTGGAAACCTACAGAATCCTGGTCAAACTATATGTAAAACAGGTCCATTGCTTTTTTTAACTTAAATCCGTACTGACAACTTTAGACCAAAACGCGCAATGTACGTGATCTGTAGCGAAATTGTAGGGTGACAATAATTTCGAGAGGGAGTCGAAGTAAGGGTTTGTTCATACTTGAACAAAGTTTGGACAGGTCTGTCGGCTGCAACGCCCCAAGACGCAAATGCAACCCACCGCCATGACACATTTTTGCAATATTAGACAAAAGATGAGTTATGTGTACTTTTAGTCATTTTGGAGTGGTTTTTAATGGATTTTTATTAGGTATTGCGCTTATATACTTGAACTGTTAGTTTGCGACGTTATTAGATGGTTTTTCATAGAAAATAATATATTGTCGCTTAGGTTTTATTATCATACAAACAGGCATAATGATTGCAGACATTATAAATTAACAGCTAAGGTGATAATAATCTTCAATTACCGGCTACCTCTCGGGTAGAAACACATGTCAGTTGCAATACATGCAATTGACATTTAGTTGAACGAGCTCACACACAGTACACAATTGCCAAGACTAAGTTATCTAAAATTACAAAGGTTTAATGGCTCCAGTGTTTGACACTTTAGGCTGACAGGCACCAATAAGAGATACGGTCATAAAATGATTGTTGCAAAAGCAATTAATAACCCTTACCTTATGTAAACCTATTTTATTTTATCAAGTGTAGTTGGTCCTTGTCCATTACTGGTTCCATTTCCCTTAATTGATTTCCAAAAGCCCGATAAAATCCCGGTCTAATGTTGTATAGATAATGGTACGGAACCCTTCGTGCGCAAGTCCGACTCGCACTTGGCCGGTTTTTTATAACCCGCCTTCGAGTCGGTCCGTCCACTTGGAAGTTACAGTGCTACAGACAGACACACACAGTTACAAACTTTAACGTATAGCATCTATGTATTTTGCATCAGGTATTAAAATAAACAAAACACGGGCTAAACTTGCTACTTGAACCTCCATTTATTATCATCCCAGCATTACAAAGCAATTTAACATTAAAAACACGGTAGTTTTCCCGCCATAACTCACATTTCCTTCCCAATCCGTAGATTACGGCCGCTATATATAAATTAAAGAGTAGACAGCCTTTTTATTGTGACCATTAGCGTCCGCAGAATTTATGGTCACACTAGTTAGTTCACGATCGTTTGTTTTGGCCCGTTTTTACGTAACGTGCTTATTTCGATTCCGGTTCTTGGGGGATTATTTCTAGCAGTCTTCCCGGTACTCAGACATTTAGGAGACAATTAAATCGTCCCCTTTTCAAATCTTTGTGTAAAAATCGTTAAAAACATGTTTAAAACCGGGTAAGAGCATGTTGGACCATGTTCAGTGCTCAGTGTAGGGTTCCGAAGCCGTTAAGTACTACAAACATAAAAGTAATAACTAATTTTCTATTTAAAGTCAATTGGTGACGTCTTACGGTCGAACCCTATATTCAAACCGCGGATAGATAAGGCTTTCTTCGGGTTGAAATTTGGCATTTGCCCATACAAAATGTGTCAAATTTTAATACGAAGTAAGGCTATCTGTCCGCGGTTTGAATATTGGGTTCGGCCGTTAGATGATTTTAGTAGGTATAAATACTTTAATCGCCTGTATCTCAAGAACCAATGATGTCTACTTAGTCATGATAGTTTTCCTTTAAAACTCGTTATTAAAAATTAAAATTCTTTTTTTTTCAGATTTTTAGTACTTGTAGTTTTGGCTGTAGGGGGGGGAGACACTTGAGTCTAACAAAAATTAGCGCTTTAAAGCTTAGTATTTCATAAACGGATTACTTAATCGAAAAACTGTTTTCAAAAACCCATAATATTTTTTCTTTAAAATAAGTATGTATTTATTTTATTAATTAGTTCCCATACAAGAATAGGCCCATTTGTGTGAGATTATATGATATGATCATATGATTGACGCAATACACGCACGTTAGCCTCGTTGGTAGTGGCCCTGCCTTCGAAGCTAGGGGTCCTGGGTTCAAATCCCGGTGTGATGAGAACGAGTATGTGTTCCTGAGTGTTGGATGTTTTCTATGTATTTAAGTATATATTTCTCTACATAAGTATGTTTATCGTTGTCTAGTACCCATAGTACAAGCCTAGAGCTTAGTTTGGGACTAGGTCAATTTGTGTGACATTGTCCTGTGATATTACTATTATTATTTAATACCCAAGAAGGCAGCTAACTGCATAGTAATAATATATTGGATTTTAAATTTAAATTTTAAATTTAAAAGCAGTTAGCCTCCTCTTTGGTATAACGGCAGACTGCTGACAATCTATCGGGTTGGCTACTATGCTATGTCAAAATCATACATTTAAATATTTTTACACTTTCGCATTTACAACTCGGTCTTGTCGCGATGAAAACTAATAACCTACATGTTTACTATTGCTACGTTACATCCGATTGCGATTATTTCATTTCATTTTTTATTTTAAGTTATTAGTGTGGTATTTGTGTGGTTACCAGGTTAGAGTAATACCACTCCATGTCTTCCCGAGGATATCGTAAATGGAAACTAAGGGCATAACGGCTGGTAGTATTAGTATACGGCCGGCCCATCGCCTAACAAGGCGATGGGCTTGCAACCTGTCACTAATACACTAGTAAACTTATAGCCTGATTGTGCAAAATGTGGTTATAGAATTATTAACAAATCTTTATAGACTTGTTGGTGTTTCTGTAGCTCTGCCTACCCCACTCTGGGAATAAGACGTGATGTTATGTATGTACATCCATTCGGTTTCTCGATTAATTCGTAACCTTCACCCTTTAGTTCAGACAAGCTTGTAGCGAATTGTTTTTAAAACCCAGCGCCGTTAACTGCTCCCCGCTAAAAGGATGTATTCAGTAAACAGCAGAATTAAGCCGGACTACTGCCAAGATACTTAGCCTTGCTTAAGGCGAGGCTCGCCCCGGCTGTTCTGTTGTTTAATGCGCTCCAGTTATATGCAAGATTTATTTGTGTGCGTGTAAAAACGCGTATTCAATTGTAAAAACCGGCCAAGTGCGAGTCGGGCTCGCGCATGAAGGGTTCCGTACCATTACCTATACAACATGACACACTATATTAAATTATCATCTATTTTTTTAGTTTCACCTGTCCCGGTGTCGGTCTGTAACCACGGTGTCAGTATTAAGATCGAGAAACAGCAAATAACACTTTTGTTGTATGGGAGCCCCCCTTAAATAATTATTTAATTTTAATTTATTATTTATTTTAAAGTGAATATACAACTAAATATTATTATTAGTGTCTGTATTAAGATAAAGAAAAAAACGGCTAGAAATCACGTTTGTTACAGATATTTCCCCTTCTAAATATTTATTTTATTTGGTTTTTAGTATTTTTTGTTATAGAGGCAACACAAATACATAATCTGTGGAAATTTCAACTGTTTAAATATCACGGTTCATGAGATTCAGCCTGGTGACAGACAGTCAGACTGCGGGGTCTTAGTAATAGGGTCCCATTTTAACCCTTTGGGTACGGAACCCTAAAAAGAATGATAAATTAGTCTGAAATTAAGTAATTTGAATTTTTTCGAATTTCACTACATCGGTGTGTGATTTTATCGAACGCTATTGTCGGCTGAAATCATGAAGTTTTCAGGATATCTAAAACATTTATCACGTAGGTTTTATTTATTATACATCAATGTCTATTTTGTTACTTATTAATATTTTTGCCATTTTTTCGATACAACCAAAATAATAATACGTTAAAAAAATCTTTATTTATTGGGATCGTATGTTTATAAAGTTCAAAATACATAATAGGTAATAATTATATAATGATTTTATTTCTCACACCGTATACTTTTTAGTTTTTTTTAAAGGCTTGTATAGAACCCATTAGGTTAGGTTAAGTTTTTAACAATCCTGAAATCTTTACGGTTTCTGAAATAATACCAATTTTGTATGATGACATATTAGGTATTTTGAACTTTATATATTATACGTAACCTTCTTTATTACTTCACTTTCTTCTTTTTGATTGTTAATCCGTCGTAACAACACATTCTGAAAAAAAAAACCGCTATCTATTACGATTTAAAATATACCTACAGCTCCTTAAAGTTAGGACGGATGGATAGCTTAGGTATAAACAGAATTTGTTCTAATAATGTATTCGTCTGTATCAGTGTGCCTATCGTTGCCTAGTACTAGTACAAGCCTAGAGCTTAATTTAGACCCAGTTTGATTTGTCTGACGTCTTTTTTCATTTTATTAACAGAGTCCTTTCGGGCACGGAAACTTAAAAAAAAATTACCTACAAAATATATCAGCACAAAAATTCCCATGTAGATGCGTTAGCCTACCCCTTAAGCCAGATCATAGCAACGTATAAGCAGTAACAGTAATAGTTTAACAGCAGTACGTTCAGCGGGTGTCTCGCACTCCGCAACTGCACAACTGTTTATCGGCTTTACTGTGCTCGTTTATTTTACAACGCTAATGCTAATGCATAAATTGCAGTTGCAATAAAATGTAATTTTCACCTCAGCGCCTCAAAAAGGTTTTGCCGTTAAAAAACAGTGAGCAAAATTCGATTTTGCTGCGAGCGTGAGACAAAGTTACTTTTTAATTTTTGTTCCGTGGCAGAGGTGCGGCGCACGGGCGGCTGGGGGATGACATTTTATTATTACCATGTTGTTTTTTTTACCTTATAGTAGTTTATGTGACTGTTACATAATACCATCACACGAGTGTTTTAATGCCCAATTATGTACAGTTACATTCTACATACATATATTATTATAAAAAACAAAACAAACTAAACTATTTTTTGCGACAAGACAAATAGAACGTCAAAAATGGTGGCACCCGGCAAAATGTCATCTCGAGTGATATTAGAATAGAGCGCATCTTTAGAATTATAGTGACCCAATACACATATTTTGATTTTCCACTTAGGTCTCTATAATACTAAATTAATTATGACTCGAAATCGAAAGCTGAAAATGTTTGAATTGGGTCACTGCAATTCTAAATGTGCGAGAGGTCAAATAAAATTCCTTTGTTTTTCAAAGTTGTTCGAAATTTGAATGTAATATTAATATCGAATTTGATGTCATTTTTAAGCAATAATAACATTGTCGCAAATAAGAAATGTGTTCTAACAAAACAGTTTATCTTTATGCTAGTCGTAATTTGCGGTTTTTGAACGCATCATAGAGGGTTTATGATGTGTGTAGATTGTCGTGTTACGTGGTCTTTCGAAGGTTCGGAAGACCAGGTAACAGACGGAGGAAATTTGTTGAGGCACCTGACCTTCCGAAGGCTCGGAAGACCAGGTACGTAAAGAGGGTTGAAAGAGATAAAAGAGTTAGGTCAGGGTCAGGGTTATTTATTGAGCTCTTGTTTAGCTTTACACAGAATTACCAGTATAAAATGTCCAACTAATTAAATAGGACCCTAACAACACCAGGGAGATAGCAGAGAGTAGTTATTTTCTGTGAAGTAGACGATTAAAGAGAGCTCCAGTGAACACCACACTTGCGCAGTGGTGCGTAGCGATGGCAGCAACGCTCCTCTTAGTAGAAGTATAGTAGCAGATAGGCCCGAGTAGAGGCCCGTGAGATCGAGTAACGGTCCCGGAGCAAGCAGGAACGAGATCGAGGTGTGGAGATAGAGGCTTCTTGAGGTGTGGGGATAGAGGCTTCTTGAGGTGCGGGGCCTGACTTGGCCCCGCACAAGGCCAATTTCTATCGTTTCAACTCGGAAACTGGAGAAAGAATGAATGGCTCTAGTCTGAGCCACACTTTATATACCCTGGTGTTCTATATTTTTAATTTGGACGTTCTAAGTTTATAAAATTACAAATTTACACATGCCAGGAATTAATTCTATGGAAAACAATTATATTAACTCCATGTTACAGTATAAAACCTAAGATATTGTCTCTGCCCGTTGTCAAGACAATGAAAATAACAATATTGTCAGTTGAAAGAAAATAAACAAAAAGTGAAATATATCTGCTTTAAATGCCGAAATAATCATAAAAGTAGCAAGAATCAAAAGGAAAAATGTAAGTAAACACTCTGGAAGCCCGCGACATCGCGGAGTTCATATATTCAAGAAGATATACGTCCCCAAAGTCAGTCGGTCAAGCTGTGAACGTTTTATATACTAAGTTAAATAACATATTCCAGGAATAATTCATGACCAAACGAGTCCCAATAACCGTCAGGTGGACCGCGCCGGCAAGATGATCAGAAATGCGCAATAAGTTAACAATTTAAACTATGAATCTACAGAAAAACGGACACGGATCCAAGTATCGAAGGTACAATATTACAAGATGAAGGTTATATTTTAAAAAAAGCAAAGTAATTTGCGTCGCGTGTCTTCGAATTCCTTCGCTGCACTCAGAATTCTAACATAGAATCACTCGCTACGCTCGTGATTCAATTCTAGAATCCTTCGCTTGCTCGGGATTCAAAATCAACACTCGCAGCAAAAACAACTTTTCTCTCTTGTTGCACAAATAACTATTAATCAGGCCTTAGGGTGTGTTAGGCGATGGGTTTGCAACCTGTCACTAATACACTGGTAAACATCTTAGTCTGAAATTGCAAAATGTGGTTACAGAATTACCAACAAGTCGTTTTAGAGTTGTTGTTGTTTCTATAGCTCTGCCTACCCCGCTCTGGGAATGAAGGCGTGATGTTATGTATGTATGTAGGGTATATTGTTCTCTCACTCACTCTTCGCTCCTAAGTCCAGGATTTTCTAAAGTGGTCATTCTTAGAAAGAAAAAAAATGGTTTATTTGACACACATTTATAACAAAAGTGCCAAATTGTGTCAAATAGGGAGCCACTTGGTTTTATGTCCCGATGAGCCACTGCGCTGATTTTCAGTGGTCCCTACTTGTATGCCCTCACAATCGCTTCCTTTGTACCTTTGAATGGGGTTGCTTTAATTCCTGGGGCTAAAACGATATCGTGTTTGACACGTTTAAAAATCGTTTATGTCACAGTCGCCATTATTGTAAATGACATAAGAGTTATCAAAACGTTGACAATACGGAAACAGGTCAAAATCGATATCGTTATTACCTTGTAGAATCCACCTCGACGGTCGATATATAAAATATGTAAGTAGACGTTTTGTTACATTTTTATTTCTTTATGTTACTTTTGAATTACGTTATAAAAACGGTGGTTTCAAAATAACCCATTCACAGTATAAAGTTGATCACCAATTCTTTTTTTTTATCGAATTAATAATAGCAAAAAATACTCTAATGGTGGAATCAATAAAATAACAAAAACCGATAATGAGGTATTTTTTGTGTTTTTTTTAATTTTTATATTCAAGAAGATATAACCATTTTAATCTTGAAACTGATCAAATTCACCCTATTCTACGGTATCCCTTTTATTTGAGAAAGAAAATAGAGAATTGAACCTTGCACAATATTTTTTAACTTCACCTTTTCAAATGTATTGAATCTATAATAAAAAAAGTATCATTTTTAGGATATAATACTGTTAAAAATCATGGGTCACATTGCCAATCATCCTGTATATTCTAGAACATTAAATGGGTTCATGCAAAATATGCAAAGACACGATAGCTAAGAAATATGCTCAAAGTATGCTTTGTCGTACAGAAATTGACAATGAATACTTTGACTATAGTAGGAGACTTGACAAAAGCGCGTGGAGTTAACCCCGTGTGCTGTCCACAAGAGGACACCTTATACTGAACAATATTTTTTAACACAGTTGCTCAAAAAGTGGTACTTTTCGTAGCTGTATATCGTGCGGAAAGTTGGATATTACGCACTAGTGCGTTATAGTTTTCCATTGTTTTTAATTATATTTTTGTTTCAACTTCCAAGCCGTGCATCCAACCAAAGAGTTTGCATGGTCAACCACTTTTTGATTTCGTCATTTAGCATTGAGACTATACATAGGTAATACAATTTAAAATATTAAAATTAAATAAAAACATACATACACGCATAAAATGTATATACTTAGGTAATATTTAAAAAAAAACAGCTCTCAAGATGGCTGAATCTGAATTAGTATTACGAATGATTAGATAGTTGCGTATTAAGGTCAATTCACATTACACCATGCCGAAACCAGGCCTAGCCCAGTACGGCGTAATGTGAATCCACCTTTATGCATTACCGCTGGTTAATAGAGAATTATACTTTTTGATTTTTAAATATAGGTATTTAATTAAATGACTGTGACTTTTTTTTATTTGGCTGAATGGTCACAACCGTTGCCATTTCATAAAGTCAGTGTAAATTAAAAGTAAAATTGTCTCTTCTAATAGTTTTATTTACTGATTAAATATTGTTTCATTGATATTTTTTCGCAAATGTATTTAAAACGTCGTTTGATACACGTGCGGAACTGTCACTTTAACTCGTCCCGACTCTTGTCCCTCGCTTACAGCTCGGGCCAAGATACTTCGGGACTCGTGTAAAATGACATACTTTCCGCACTTGTATCAAAATGTACTATTCCTCGCGTGTGATATCCATGGACTTATTTCTCAAAAAAATCCGTGGCAGTGTATAAATAACTTAACACTGGCAAGGTCTTAACAGGAGTGAGAGCCATGAACTATTTTTTTTTTATAACGGGCGTTTATGAATTTATGAATAAGGAGGTTGTTTTATAAACATCCTGTAGGCTCTTAGACCAAAGTTCATACGGTGACCACGGTTTGTGTGAGACTGTTCCCTAACATTTATTTATTATTTAATCCCTGGTCACATAAGGCTCGTGCACTGTCCCCGGGTTTAATAATATAACAGCCGCGTCTAATGGGGCAGCGAGATTTAATTCCAATCCGAAACGCATCAAGTCATTACGAATAAAAAGGGAGCGGCGCGGCGGCTCGGGTGCCCACGAGTTGAGGAACAATTAGGATAGAATTTCCAACATTTCCTATATAAAACCCTCAACAAAAATTGGTATTATTAATTTGTACATAGCGTAGCGTATTAAAGACTATATTAATGATAACAATGCTTGGGACTGAATTGCTTGTAATAAAATGTTTAGTCCTTACGACAAAAGGTTGCGAACGTCGAAAAAAAAAAAGACATCCGACAGAGTTTCTTACAGGTTCTTCTCTGATCGGTCGCGATTTGAACCTGCAGTCAATTAAGGCTAAGTCGCTACTACTTATGACGTTTCAAAAGAGTTTATTATTTGTAAACCTACTTGAATAAAGATTATTCTGATTCTCCTAAACTGAGGGATGGATTTGGACGTGTTTTTTTTAAAGGAAAGCTACAGTTGGTCCTTTGTTCCGCGTACTTTGAAACTATGGAACGAACTTCCCTCCACGATGTTTCTTTGTACTACGATATGTCCTCCCTTAAATAGGGCTTAAAAATCGTATTCACTGAAAGGCAACTCTTGGCTGTGCCCTCGGTGACTGCCTACCATCAGGTGGTTCGTTTGCTTTTTAAAGCTTTAATTTTTTTAATTCCCAACTAGGGATGGTTTTAGCTAGGTTTTATGGAAATTGGTTTAGCAGTTTAAGAAATAACTGCTCGGAAAAAAGAGGTGGCCATGATATCGGGAGTGTTTATCTATTTAATAATAATTTATCCTGGTTAGACCATTTATACTACAAACAGAGTGATTATTGTAAGTGGGAATTTGAATCTACAATCAAAGAAATAAAGTTCAATTACATTTGGTCTTAAATGCCATTTTAAAATTACAAACGTATAAAAATATACTTTATATTAATTTTAATATGGTTTAAACTAAATTGCCTTGATTATATACCTCCTATACGACCGGGTCTGACGAGGTTATAGATAAGTAGTGTTCTAGCTTTTGTCTGAGAGTACGTCTGCGTAGTCGTTTGTCGCTATAAATTTGGGAACTGTCCAATTTTCAAGGATAAAAACTACGCTAGGGGGCTTATTATGACCGTATTTATTGCATGACTAAACGTGGAAAAAACATTCGTCACTTTCTGACAAGTAGAGTGCGAGAGTGACGGATGCTTTATCCATCGCGATAAAAGCGACCATAGTACGTGCCTTGGGGTTTAAACTGTATCTATACCGCTATCACTTTACCACTGTTTAACAGTGACACATTTTAATGGCATGGGGAAGCCAAATGCACACAGGCTACCTGATGCTAACTCGACTCTGAAGCCCATAGACATCTTAAGATTCCAGTCTCACGATGACGATCTCAAGGCGTTTCCAACCTTCAGAATTTAGATGGAATGCCTCTATGCTACTCATTTTACTGGTTGTCTTACCCCAGCACCCGAACACTACAGTGCAAACACTGTTGCTTAGCGGTAGACCCTGCATAAGGTAACTATTTATTAGTAAACTAGCTACCCGCCAGCGGCTTCGCTGCAAATTTTTACTTTCCCGGTGGATTACACATTTGTTTTCTTTCATAAGAACGAATTCTGACGGTAACGAACACAACAACAAAAAAAAGAAATAGCGAAATCGGTTCAGCTGCTTTCGAGATTTGCGCTTAGCAACACATTCAGCGATTCGTTTTTATTATATAGATAGATATAAAAAAGCCTTTTTATAACTTAATTATAAAATAATCACATACGATCCTCATTATAAATATTTTCCACATATCTGCTCGACACTAAGTAAAGAGTTTCTCCCTAGATTAATTAATCTGCAACACTTTTTAATAAAACTTTACCATACAGACTTAATAAATTCCAGACCGATAAAAAAGCGAAATAAAACTGTCTGCCAAGCCTTTACCAGCCATGTTGAGATTTTTATTAAATCTACATATTTTTCCTCACATCGACTGGCCGGTCAATTTTAAAGCGAGGATTTTTAAAATTTACGATGTCTTTTCGTTTTACAGTTTCGCACGACACGGTTAAATTATTAAATTTAACACAATATTCACGATGAATGGCATTTTAAGAAAAACGATTGCAATCAAAAACTTAACGATTATATAACAAATAACAGTAGGCCTGGCCAAGATGTAAATGCTGTTTCGTTTTTTCTATCGAATCGAAATGTATGGAGTTGACAGCTTCAATCCTATACATTTCATGGAATATAACACCACCTAATTCCATTCTATCGTCAGCTAATTTCTGCTGAAACCTCATTGTTTTTAGGTTATCTTAAGCATGGGTTACGTAGGTTAGGTTAGGTTATACCTGTGACCACCAAAAATTTATAAATTCTGGACGTGGAAATGCCTGTCGATGAAATGAAAATTCGGCGAAGTACAACATTCTATGAAGTGAGTCGGTGATTCGAAGGTACACCGGCCCTTAGACATTAGAGATAAACTAAATGTTTTAAAAGCAAAAAATCGTCTTCAAAAAGCACGAAATAACTTCTTTTAAAATGATAGGTAATATATCAGTCCAACTGAAGTCGGCGTCCCCCTATATTTTAACCAAAAGCCGATTTTTTTAGTTTTTAAAACATTTATTTCATTTTATTCATTCCTTTTAGTGATCATGTTGATCATGATCAATACTGTTATGTCGTCCACGTATGTTTATTCCGAGATTCCAGTATCAGATTTTGACGTGCTGAAAATGGGACTAACTAGAAAGTATACCCAATCGAACGAAATGATTTTTTTTTCCAAATCTGTCCCCGCTGGACCAGTCTTTGTGTAATCGGGGAACATACATGAAGAATAAATTAACAAAAACCGATGAATTGAGAACCTTCTCCTTTTTTGAAGTCGGTTAAAAGGAGGAAAGTAAATAATATATTTTCCCAAAGCGTGGCAACACTACAGGTTGCCATGCGGGCAACATTAATTAGTAAACAGTAGCCGGCTGCGTCCCAACAAAGACTCCCTGCTCCTAAAACACTACTTTTCCTCCCGGAAAAACTTAATCTGTATTTTTCTTGTTTTAATACATTTGTTTGGGCTGCTGAATAACTAATGCGGACGTTTTCCGAGAGCTTATCAAAAGATTGTCGTCTTTTGTCAAAGGATTTCCTTGTTTTTTGGACAGCTTTTGATATTGTGGATTTTTCCTTTTTAGCCTTAGCCTGTCTTTGTAATATTACAATAGTAGTTATTAAAACTATGTATATATTTTCAGAACAGATGGCGTATCTTCTTACAGCGTGTTAGATGTGAGCTCACCAATATTCTGGCTCGCGAACAGCATTGCCAGTGGCGTCATATAGGTCCTGTCTGGGTGTCTATCATTTCATGGAAACACCTTCCATCGAATGCATCATTTCATCGAATTTCATTTCATCGAATGCTAATTTCTGCTGAAACCATTATGTTTTCAGGGTATTTTACATGTAACCTTAGTCCAACTGAAGTCGGCGACCACAATATCAAAAAAACCGACTTCAGTTGGACTAACCTATTAGGTACGTGCCTATAATTTTAAAAGAAGTTATTACTTCCGTTTTTGCTGGCGGATTTTTGTTTTTTAAACATTTATTTTACTTTATCTATTTTATCCTTTAACCTAGAACTTAGCTAGATTTCGCGTCATTGTGTTTCGGTGTGGGATGGAACTCCCACTTCAGGTTATAATTGCAGTATTGAGATCGAAAATGTCGATAAAAACATCGCTAAATTTAGAAAGAACTGTGACATACATAATGTTAATACCAGAAATAAATATAAGCTCGCAGTGCCCTTCACGCGGCTCCATAAAATAAAAAACTCTTTTATGGGTAATTGTATGAGGTTCTATAATAAGCTCCCAAGTAATGTTACTGAACTATCAGTAAATAAATTTAAGAGTTACGTTAAGCGTAAACTAATTTCTAAAGCATATTATAGTATTAAAGACTATATTAATGATAACAGTGCTTGGGACTGAATTGCTTACAATAAAATGTTTAGTCCTTACAACAAAAGATTGCGAACGTCGAAAAAAAAAAGACATCCGACAGAGTTTCTTACAGGTTCTTCTCTGATCGGTCGCGATTTGAACCTGCAGTCAATTTAGGCTAAGTCGCTACTATGACGTTTCAAAAGAGTTTATTATTTGTAAACCTACTTGAATAAAGATAAAGATTATTCTGATTCTGATTCTGATAGATCTCAAAGCTCACTTAGGTACCATTATTTTGTTTTTTTTTTTAAACATTTATTTTATTATAAACTTTTTAGTGATCATAAATACGCTGTTCCGTACTCCCACTTATTAGTTGATATGAAACTTTGAGTTTTAAGCGCGCCGCAAGCAACGCCGCCGTAAAGTCATAGTCTTATTTCAATAAGTAAAGATTCTTCGTTGTAGTCGCTCAACTATCTTAATCGAGATATGTTAACGCCACCCTTGAAATAGGTACAGTTGAGGAGTTCCGATAGCCATCTGTGGTCTTCATCATCAGTTCCACTTCCCCAAATTATTATTTCTGTAAGCAAATGCTAGACTTCATACTAAAAATACTAAAATCGCTATATGTTAGCGTACAATATTTGAGGAGTTCCCTCAATTCCTCACTGGTCCTCTCGTCAGATTGAGATTTAGTGATAATGGGACCACCTAGTAAATATACTATATCAAATAAAAAAAAACAGTCCACAACTGACAACTTTTTTTGAAGTCAGTTAACAATCCGAAAGGACTCTGCACTAGGACCTAATAACATTAAACGAATAAATTAAATGAACTCTTATTGTAGTAGAAATAAAATTAATACAACATAAGGTTCAAGCTTTATAAAAACCTCAATTAAATGATTCTCCAACCACATTTTTAACGAGCATCTTGCATAAAAATCACAAGGTATAATAAAAGGGAATCCTCCACACGAAAGGGATTCTGCCTGACCGCATTTAACTAGTTCCGCCCCCCGGCTGCGCCTGGATCAATGCCGTCAAATGAAGCGTGCCAATTTAACGATCCCTAGGCTTCCCTTGTCAGTTCGTACGTATGTACATAAACACCTTCGGGGAGCAGGAACAATTATGGAGTTGGAAGGTTCGTTATGCGTATTTAAAAACAAAATAAGGATTTTAGTAAGGACTAATATTATAAATGTGAAAGCGTGGATGTTTGTTACGCTTTCACGCAAAAACTACTTGACGAATCATCCTGAAACTTTGTACAGGAAAGGAAGTACAGAGGGGTTACCTACTACAAATTAGTTTGTTAACATCTCGATCTGTCCTTTACGATCGCCGTGAAATGGCTATGTGGTATGCTGATATGTCATATAAACCTCCCCTGCCACCTAGTTTTTCATGGTACCTACAACATATTTTTTGACGACACGCTAGCCTAGTTGGGAGTGACCCTGCCTTCGAAGCTAGGGGTCCTGGGTTCAAATCCCGGTAAGGGCAGATATTTGTGTGATGAGCACGAGTATTTGTTCCTGAGTCTTGGATGTTTTCTATGTATTTAAGTATATATTTTCTCTATATAAGTAAGTTTATCGTTGTCTAGTACCCATAGTACAAGCCTAGAGCTTAGTTTGGGACTAGGTCAATTTGTGTGACATTGTTCTGTGATTATTTATTTATTTATTTATTTTATGTACAAAAATCGTAAAATTGTATTATTTTTTTTAACCTAACTGTCCTCTTAAGGATTTTTTACACACATTTATTAATTTGCTCTTGTGTTTATTAGAAGTTTCGACACGTTTTGCTGCTTAACTACGCAGATAAGGACCGTATCGTTAATTATGGAAACAAGTTTGAATTGCTCTAAAAAAAAAGTTACAATATTTTGTCTTTTCTGTCATATGCCAATCTGTTAAACATACAGTCAAGTGTTAAAACTTACTATATTTTTTTTTATAATTCGTATACATTGCAAGATGAAGGGTCTCTCAGAGAAAAAACGACATTCAATTGTGACCAAATACTGTAAAGAATCAGGTATAACTATGAGAAAGATTGCTTCAGAAGAAGGGGTTAGCCTGAAAGCTGTTTACAATACGATAAAAAGGTTTAGTATGAATAATAATTTAAAAGATTTACCTGGCCGAGGTAGAAAACGAGGCCCTTCATGTCCTAATTTGGACAAAAAGATATGCGAATATTTTTCTCAAAAAAAGAGATATCGATTCGGGATTTTGCGAAAAAATGTCGTACTTCTATTGCAATGGTTCAGCGTGCCAAGGAACGTAACTTGCTTGTAACGTATAAAAAGCAAAAACAGCCTAAACGCAGCAAAAACCAGGAATCTTCTGTCAAAACTCGGGCTCGGAAATTGTACGACCAAATTTTAACTAAAAATTAACAATGTATTATAATGGACGATGAAACCTATGTCAAACTTGACTATAAAACCCTACCCGGACCGCAGTTTTACACCGTAATAAAAGGTACGAAGGTCTCTAAAGACGACAAATCCATTTTTTGCGAGAAATTTGGGAAAATTTGCTTGGTTTGGCAAGCTATTTGTTAATGCGGCATGAAAACGTCTCCGTTTTTCGTAACGGGAAACTTAAATTCGGATGTGTACAAGAAGGAATGCCTTCAAAAACGGGTACTACCACTCATTCGAAAGCACAGGAGTCGTACATTATTCTGGCTTGATTTAGCTGCGTGTCACTATGCTCGCCATGTGTTGAACTGGTATCGAGAGAATAATGTCGAATTTGTCGCGAAATCATTAAATCCCTCGAATTGCCGTGAGATCAGGCCCATCGAGAAATTTTGGGTTCTGATGAAGACAAAGCTACGAAAACAAGCTAAACCAACAGATAACATGGACCAATTAAAAAAAGACTGGATCCGTACCCACAAAACTTTCAAAACAGTCGATGTCCAAGGGCTAATGAAGAGCATCAAAAGCAAAGTGAGAAAACTGGCAAAGGGGATCAATAAATAACTAAAAGTAGTTTTTATGGTTCACTTTGTAGATCTAAGAATCGCGTAGTTTAAGTTTTTTTTTTGTAATAAAAAGTATTTATACAGATTACACCATTTTATTTGTTTCCATAATTAACGATACGGTCCTTATATGTATTTTTACATTTTATTAATTGATTTATATAATGCTAGGTTAAGGTCTATCATTGTCATAAGCAACATTAAAAAAAACTGACTGTTGAGACTTGCGGTGTTTCTTCTCAGCAGTGGTCTCCTCTTTAAAGCGCTAGTAGAATTTTGACGTGTAAAAGTGCCCGTGCGGTTTTTTTTAAGGAAGAAAAACACATATTCACTACAGTAACACACACACACACAAAAAAGGTTTTTAAAATAAGGATGAGTTGATATAAGTTCTCTACTGTCTTAGTTTGTGCTGGCTGTAAAGTATTATAATAATTAGTAAGTATATCTTAGTTTTCATTATTACGTATGTAAATAATTTATTGTACTAAAAACAGAAATTCAAATACAATCACGGAATAGGAACATACAAAGGTGAATTTATCCCTATAAGGGATCTTTTCCAGTTAAATTTTATTTATTTATTTAAAACAATAATTACAATTACATTACTTACAGGTAGAACCAAAGGTCATTGATGAAAATAAGAAAGCAAAAAGTTACGTTGTGTTATGTTTTATTTAGTTATTTATTGTTTTAAATGTGACTTGTGTTAATTGGGCATTCAATGTACGGACTTTGACTTGGACTTCATAAAAAGAGTTTAATTATACACCGTGTTTTTTTTGATTTACGATAACTTTAAGGGCACGTTCTTCAAGTCAAATTAAGCTAATTTCCCGAAGACAGACATATGATAACTCGTACGGTTATAAAGATATTCAATTATTAAAATTAATCAGTTAATCACGTTAAACTAATGTGAAAAGGCTCTTAATTGATACCTAACAATTTTCTTTTAATTACCTATTATGAGTAAAGAGTTTTCAATTGTTAGGTCGTGCACCTGTCAAGTGTTATCTTTACTTGTGTGTGTATGTCACGCTGACTTGACGTATTTGACACTAACTATGAGTTAACTCTAGAGACCCTTTTAGAATGATTGAAGACACAACATTTAATTACTTTGTTCTAAACATTTTTTTTTTTTTTTGCAATATTTTATTTGTACCACGTAGTTTCTATACGTGTACCTAACAATATGCCGAAGTTATCGTAAATCAAAAAAAACACGGTGTAGAGTAACTGTGACTTTCCACCATTTCAGTACTCCATATATAGGTACGTATCTCTCTACATAATGAGTTGACCGTTGGTCCTCAAATAAATCATTTCCATTCAAAAGGCACTCGATATCGCTAGCCATCCGTTTTCGGGTTGTCACGGCAAAATAAGATAAAAAAACGCGATCCGACGAATATATAGGTTAATAATTTATGTATGAAAAGCTGAAATGGTGCTTTTTGGGTTAAATGGCATGGATGGGAAGTTAGGGGTCAGTAGAAATTTAAATTTTCCCTTGCTGACATCTTTCAGATGGGGCATTTTTTTGGCTCAGTTCAACTAAAGTGTAAATAAATGAAATAAAAAGCAAACAGGCCACTTACCATCAGGGGCTCTGTTCTAGTCATTAAAACCATATTGCTTTTGACATGTTATCGTTTTGTCAACGTTACTATAGCTCTTATTTACTTGACAGTAATGGCGGCCGAGTACGCAATATGATAACATGTCAAAAGCCATATCGTTTTATGAATAGAGCCCCAGGTTGCCTGTAGGCTTACGTAACCCATTTTTAATTTTAAGACGACAGTCGTAACTTAAACCTACCCTGACACCTAAAAAGGAATTTCTCAATTCTAGTTACTTCATTTGTTGTCTTATCCCAACCACCTCATCCACTTTTTTATGCAAAGTTCATCACATACCTTCACAGAAATCCTCACAAATAGTCAAGAGCAATGAAAACGGGTCACTTAGTCCAGAATTTCGGTAGAACGTGACCCGTTTTCATGGCTCCTGAGTGTATATATGTTCCGCTAAAAAAGTTGACACTTGTTGCAAAACAGCTACGTCATGTTCATAAAAAATCTTCAACAAGCTTTATTTAATAAAAGATACCAGGTTTTGGAAATTTCTACGGAAATTATTGTTTACTTAAGGTTGTTTTAACCTTCGTTTACATGCCTGGAAAGGTAGATTTTAGTGAAACTTTGTATATTATGTACATAACATTACGCCTTCATTCCCAGAGTGGGGTAGGCAGAGCTACAAAAACACCAACAACTCTAAAAAGATATGTTTATAATTCTGTAATCAAAATTTGCACAAGTAGGCTGAGATGTTAACTAGTGTATTAGTGACAGGTTGCAAGCCCATCGCCTAACAATACTACAAGCCTTTATTCCCTTAGTCGCCTCTCACGACATCCACGGGAAGACATGGAGTAGTACTATTCTAACCCGGAAACCACACGGGCAAAAACGGGTATATTATGTAAAAAAAATAACTTCAGTCCATTTCACAGTAACTAAGTAATAGAAATAATAAAACGGAAGCCTGGTGTAACTGCACTTTCCAATGCATTTTAAATTTGGTAATGAATCATTTCCGGCTTCGAAAATGGACGAAAGCTTTTGTACTGCGGTTAAAAGCTTTTTTAATAAAGTTTAACGCAATAACACATTCTGTGCCTTGAATCGCCTGCTACTCCAAATGGTGTCAGTTTTATATAAAAATTGGTGTGGTTGGCGCTCAACATTGACGCCTGGTTTCATCATCAAAGTTTATTGCGTCAGGGTGGTCATACATCTGGATTTTTCCGGAGATATCCAGAAATTAAGTTTTTTGACCTGTAAGCGTGGAATATTTGAAATAATAGAAAAAAAATATGATAATATTGGTTGTTTTCAGATTCTAACTAACGTAACTCATGCTTAAGATAATCTGGAAAATTAAGGTTTCAGCTGAAATTAGCTTTCGATGAAATGGAAATTCTGCGAAGTGATACATTCTATGAAATGAGTTTCTGTAAAACAAGGGGACACCGAAAATATTCGTAGTAGGTGAGTACCTAATTAGAAATTATGAATCAATTATGTTACAAGTAAAGAAAAATGGGCTTGCAACTTGTCACTAATACACTGGTAAACATCTTAGCCAGATTGTGCAATATGTGGTTACAGAATTCTCAACAAGTATTTTTAGAGTTGTTAGCTGTTCTGAAGCTCGGCCTACCCCACTCTGGTAATGAAGGCGTGATGTTATGCATGCATTTATGAAATAAATTTTGTATGTAAATTGTTGGGAATTACGAGATTTTTAGGGTTCCGTAGTCAAACTAGGAACCCTTATAGTTTCGTCATGTCCGTCCATCCGTCTGTGCGTCCGCAGCCTTGCGCAGAGGCTCTTAGTACTAGAAAGCTGTAATTTGGCATGAATATGCTATTAGTCACGCCAATAAAGTGGTACAAAAAAATGAAAAAAAAAGTACTGGGTGTATTTTTTTTCTCGTCTACCCTATAGTGCAAAGTGTCGTTGGATAGGTCTTTCAAAACTATTACGGGTTTGTGCATACATTTTTTTCGATTAAGTAATCCGTTTATGAATAGAAAGTTTTAAAGCGCTTATTTTTGTTAGACTCTAGTGTCTCTCCCTCCGCCTCTACAGCCAAAACTGCAAATACTAAAAATCTGTACAAATAAATTAAAGAACAATTATAAAGAATTTTCAAGGAAAACGATCACGACTAATTAGACATAATTGGTTCTTGAGATACGGGCGATTAAAGTGTTTATACCTACTAAAATCATCTAAGACGGCACCAATTGAGAAAATCAGTTATTACTTGTTGATTTTTATTTTTGTAGTACTTAACGGCTTCGGAACCTTATACTGAGCATGGTCCGACATGCTCTTGCCCGGTTTTTCTTTTTCATCTGGTAACCCTAACTGTAATCCGTGCATGCAAGGGTGATTATTTTTTTACGTGAGGGATGTTTCCTCTTTTAATGAGAGCATTTGACAGTTTTTAATTTTTAAACTCATTTTTTTTATAACCGCATTTCAGTTTATTTCTAGACTCTGTTAGCCTAGCTAGTTCTTATTTAATGGTTTATTTGTTACCACATCCTATAATCACGCTGCTGTATCGATTTTTACGCTTGCCATAGAAAGCCCAGGGCCTCTATTCAACTGCGTTATAACGTGTTTTAGAATCGTTTATGTCATAGTCGCCATTATTGTAAATGACATAAGAGTTATGAAAACGTTGACACTACGGAAACACGTCAAATATACGATATCGTTATTACTGTGTAGAATCCCAGCCCTGGTACCTGCAATATAGTTTATACTAATACAGGTATCAACATTATCACTACCTCTGTTATTACAACATTGCGTTGGTTACTGAGGAAAATTTGGAACACCGTATTTCTGACCATTTTTTTTTGTTTAAGGGCAAATATGTTTGTTAGCATGACTATTTTGTTCCTGAGACTTGGATGTCTTCTATGTATTTATATACCTTCATACATCTACACTAATGTAATAAAGATGGGAAACAAGATAACTTATCTTACAAGTCTTTTACTTATGAGAAGCTTAATTTGTATTAATCTGGACACATACTCACACACACACACATACATACAAACACACACTCGCACACACTGACACATACACACACACACTACACACACGCTCGCATACACACACACTACACACACGCTCGCACACACACAGCATGCAACTTGAGCATCGTATTTTCTCCTTTTATGGTAGTTCACGACATTATTTAAGAAAAAACTAATTCTTGGTAATCTTTAATAGTGTCATTCTACGAATCAGGCTTAGCCTAGCCTTATAGGTCACAAGAAATTCTTTGTAATGTCAAAAAAATACAATATCCGTAACAATTTTAGTCCCCAATTAGGTACAGTTAGTTTTTATTCATTATTTTATATGTAAAATTTAGCTGTCGCTGTTTCTGTAAACTTTGATTTGCATATTTTCCTCAATCACCCCAAAGGTTACCTGGAAGAGATCCCTTAAAGGGATTATATCGACTTTGTATAGCCAGTTTTTATTTATATTATTAAGAAATAATGTCAATTTGAATCATATACAATTAACATGTCAATTCGTGCATAACGACGGGCCTCGACATTATTTGGTCTCCAAAAGGGCAAGTTAAGGCGAAACAATTTAATATACAATGGCAGCTGAATATAACTATTACAGTTGGAATGTGCGGGGTCCGACCTCGGCCGGCGCCATCTTGCTAGGATTCCATTTTGTCTGTCGTCTGAGGCAAGGTCTCTTTTAGGATTGTTCGCTATATTTAAATTGTACCCTTTAACGTTAACTTGCTTCTCCAAACTTTTATTTTCTATCTCTTACGTGCGTCATGACGAGGATGATGATCAACGTTAGAATGTGTATGTATGTTTGTAAACTTTATTATACAAAATAAAAATAAAAACAATACAATTAATATAAAAAAGATGTACAAAGACAAAAATTCCTTAAAGGCATCTCTTCTTCTAACCTTTGAGTGTATTGAATGTTTATGTGGTATTCCAAAACATTATTTTTCGTTACTGTCATGTTTATTTGTAGTTGATTGACAACCTATTTGCTCTGAAGATCTTATCGATCTATTAGTAAATATTTTTATGTTTTATAAACTAAAAAACATGGTCGATTCTAACAAGATTATGATAAAAACGGAACCCTTATAGGATCACTTTGTTGTCCGTCCGTCCAACCGTCTCTCTGCCAAAACCCTTTTTCTCGGAAATGCGTGGAGGTATCAAATTGAAATTAAAACCTTATACTCAAGGTTATAGTCCCTTGAAAGTGTAACAATCAAACTTCTAAGTTAACGTAAAAAAGATACGGCCGTTTATTCCACAAAAAACGTATATTTCGAAGCTCTCAAGGGAAACAAATTTTATTTGGTACTTCCCATAGATCTACAATCCTGAAATTTAGCAAGAAGGAAGGTCTTATAGTACCTACATGTAAGGGGAAAAAACAGAAAGTCGCTAATTTGTTGGTCCATCATATTTTTTTTTATTGCGATTGCCTACTTATTTGAAGTTGGTAAACTAATCGCGACCCATATCGATGTATGTAGACAACAGCTTTTCAACGTCAAAGTCAAGTTTCTCCCTCAATACAATTTTACATTTACATTACTGGAGATATCACAAGCATAGTACCGCCACTGCCCGCTAGATGGTCCTCGAAATCTATTGATTTCATTTTTTGAATTTCCAGCTGCTATGTTTAATTTTTTAATAAAACAAAATAGCCTATAACCATCGCACAGAAAATACAAATCGATAGACACCTCATTTGTTAAAATCGGTTCAATAGGAACGGCGCTAAAGTGGAACGTACATACATACATAGAAATATACATAGGGTGTCAAAATCATAACCCTTCCTTTGCTTCGCCGTAGTCGGGTAAAAAGTTTGTACAGAACTCTAAAAACCATGATAGTGTAAGTTTTCCTCTATATAGAAAATGTGGGTGCGGCAGCTAACGTCAATCACATACATTTTCTTTAATCCCAGCAATCAACGGCAAATCAAAATGCAACTTATCTAAAAAAACAAAGGTACACCGAGATCACGAAAAATGTACCTATCACTAACATTAAAATAAAAAAGCTTGGTCAAAAACCAAAACCTCTCCACCGTCGCCAATAAACATAACAATAAACACAAATGGATTCACTGAAAATTAGCGTCGAGGCACTTCATGCCTTGACACATGCTGAGTGGACTCCTTTTTGAGAACAACCTTAACTGTATACTTACCTATTTTTTTCTAGTTTTAGCATGTTGTAACGTTGTTGGGTTGTATTTCAAAAAAAACATCATTCATTCATTCATTCATTCATTCATAACGCCATAACAATAACTATAACTCATTAATAATTACCACATATCACAATATCTCTATATTCCCCGTCCAAACTCGCCGTCCCCAAAATTCGCATACCTATAATCTACCCCCATTATCCCCATAATAGAAGTGGAAAGGGGTCCAATTAGTAAGTAATATCCGTCCCCCAGGACCGGACCCCTGGAACTGCTACGGAACCCGATATAATAGCCTTCTGGGCTCCATTAATCTGCATTTTATTGCTGATTGACCTAACGCCTTCACGGTGTTTACTAGCAAGTTGGGCAACTGGAGTAGGTATGTTTCTAATATTGAAATGTTAGTTTACTAAGTTCCTAGATCTTTATGATGCCCTGGTATTTCTTTGGAAAATTTAAGCGAAAATTATTGTTTTTTTTCGTCTCTTAAACACGAAATAATGGAAAACGTTTAGGGGTTTATGATATTGAAATGTTTGTGTATTAAGTTACTAGATATTTATGATGCTCTGGCACTTCTTTGGAAAATTTCAAGCGAAAATTATTGGTTTTTAGTCCCTTAAAGAAGAATGGAAAACGTTAAATGGGCTTGATGATGTTGAAATGTTTGGGTACGAACTTCCTAGATGTTAATGATGCCCTGGTATTTCTTTGGAAAATTTCAAGCGAAAATTATTTGTTTTTTTCTCCTTCAAAGGAAATTATAAATAGAAAGAGAAATTGTTTATTTCTATTGTTGTTTGTTGAGTTTGTTTGTTTGCTCTTTGGTTTAAAGATACAATGTAATTTAAATATGCAAGAAGTGCTTGTTATCATTGTGAAATTTTAAGACCTTTCAGGGCTGGGATTCTACACGGTAATAACTAATAACGATATCGTATTTGACGTGTTTTCGTATTGTCAACGTTTTCATAACTCTTATGTCATTTTCAATAATGTCGACTGTGACATAAACGATTCTAAAATACGTCAAACACGATATCGTTATAACGCAGTTGAATAGAGGCCCAGGGATGCTATAGAATCATGAGATTGTTAAAATCACACACACACACACACTTCGATTTGTTTAAGTATAGAATAAGTGACTGTTATCTCGCACACGTTTTTGCTTTTGACGAAGTCCAAATGAGAAATTTAAGACAAATGTCTCTTCTATAAATAATTAATGACCAGAATAAGATTATTTGCACAATTGTTATTATTCCAATGCTAAGAAGTACAGGTGGGTATGAGTATGATTCTGTAAAAAAAACCATTTTAATACTTCAAGGTAATTTTTATTATTATTTATTTGCACTTTTGATTATTCTAAATTTTGACACGTTATCCTGTTTAACTACGCATGACATATTTATTTCTTTTGGCGACTAATGTCTATAAGAATAAATGACTAGGTTTAAAAATGACTAGAAAGAAAATTGAAGAGAAATATTTATTGACTACGCAGAATGCCGACATTTAAACACGTAGGTAGGTTTAGGTTATGTTAGTTTTGCAGCAGGTCCGCAGGGCCAAACCACCCAGAAATAGGAGCTCCGCGGTTGCGGAGCTCCGTCGACCCTACCTAATTTCAAATAAATTACGTATTCGAATGTCGGCATTTTAATACATAGTCAATAAATCCTTCTCTCCAATTTTCTTTCTACTCATTTTTATACCTATTAATTTTTACTTATAGATCTTAGTCGCCAAAAGGTATTTATTTTATATTAATTGTTTTATATAATCATAGGTTAAGTACTCCTAGTATCACTGTCCTAAGCAATATTTAAAAAATGACTGACTGTTGAGTTTTTTGCTGCGTTTCTTCTCAGCAGTCTCTTAGGAAGCGCTGGTAGATTTTTGTTGTGCATTAGTGCCTGTTTCTTTTAATATTGCCATGAATATACAGCGGACGAAACGTCGTGGTACTTTGTGAGTATAAGAGTGATGTATATTTGCGATCGCAGCGGGTGCTGATGTGATAGCATGCTGCACCGGAGGGAGCAAGTAGGTCACCTAAATACGCGCCCTTTTAGGGTAAATGTGCCTTTAGGGGGACTCTAGTAGTATTTTTTTATGCTTTTGTTGTTCATTTGTTTTATCACCAACTAGCTCTTGTCCACGACTTTGTCATAGAAGAAATTGCACTCGGAATGTGTAAAATTTTTAGGTTAAGTTCTACCCTTTGTTCTTTCTGGGTTTTAAACTATCTCCAAGTCCACGCCAATCGGTTGAAGTAATGTACCATGAAGACGGAACACAGTAACAAAAAATAGTTCTGCATTTATAATATTAAGCAAGGTTTATATGCAAGCATGCAGACGGAGTGCCTAAGTGGTACCTGCCGCCTATTACAGTAGCAACACCCAAGGCGAGTCGAATTTAAAAGGGGCCCAAACACGATGATTTGTTTAAATAATCCTATCTACAGTTTACGTGCATCCCATATTCGCAAATGCATCTTGTCTAGAGCCATTATATTTCTTGTACTTCAATAAAGAAAATAAAATGAGCGCGTGGAACACGGTTGTACACTGTTTAACAGAAACTCATTTCGCAGAATTTTCATTTCATAGAAAGCTAATTTCTGCTGTTTAGCCATACTCTTTTTAGATTTTTTTTCGGTGGTTGCAGGTCTAACCTAACCTAACCTACGTAACTCGTGCTTAAGATTAAGGTTTCAGCAGAAATTAGCTTTTTATGAAATGAAAATTCTGCGAAGTGTGTTCTATGAAATGAGTTTCAGAAAACAAGGGGACACTCATGGTTAATAAGCAAAGTCTTTAGGTAAACTAAGGAGTCATGCTGGTAGACTCATTAAAGAATGAAATTGGACACGTTTTCGACTTAGAGAAGAATTGCCTCACGTGGCGAGCGCCACTAGCGCTTGATTATTCGGGCAACGCAGTAGAATTCGAATTAGCTCTACGTGAAAACAACTCAAAACAGTTAAAAGGTAAAAATATAAAAGATGTGGATTCGGTAAATAGGCCGCATGACCATTACCAAAAAACTCAAGACACAGTCATTTTCTCAAATGAAACGTTGTCTATCAGTGATAATATAGCATTCTACAAGTGAAAGAATTTTGGAAATTGGTCTAATAGTTTTTGAGTTAATTCGTTACGTACATACGAAAAAACAAATCTTTCCTCTTTGTAATATTAGTGTAGATGACAATGATAATACATACACATACATCACGCCTTCATTCCCAGAGTGGGGTAGGCAGAGCTACATAACAGGAATACCAACAACTCTAAAAAGACTTATTAATAATTCTGTAACTACATTTTGCACAAGTAGGCTAAGATGTTCACCAGCGTATTAGTGACAGATTGCACGCCCATCGCCTAACAGTACTACAAGCCCTTGTTCCCTTAGTCGCCTCTTACGACATCCACGGGAAGACATGGAGTGGCACTATTCTAACCCGGAAACCACACAGGGTAATACGTAAAATATCAAAACAGAATGATTACCAACCCTTATTAGAAACCCTTGTTGAGGGTGGAAATGTTTAGGGTACCTCCTCTACACGTAACGTGGGGATGTTTTTTTTTCTCGTCTACCCTATAGTATGGGGTGTCGTTGAATAGGTCTTTCAAAAATATTACCCCATAGTCTGGGGTGTCGTCGGATAGGTCTTTAAAAAATATTGTGGGTTTGTAGAAACATTAAATCTAGCTAATTGACTCAATGGTCTACATTTTTCTAGACAAATACGAGGGGAAATACTTAGAATCTTTAAAAAATATATTCTTTTTGCAGTGCCTCTCCAATAAGTAAAAATCAACTCTTTGTTTTTATTTTTTTAGAGTTATAAAATAGCGCTCTCGATTGTCGCTGGTATGATGAAAAAAAAATGATGTATATATTCTTCTTTGTACAAGAATAAAAAGAACTACAAAACACAAGTAATACAAAAACCACTTTCAAGTGAAATTATTCCTTCTTCGAAAACTGAACATCCATCTAAAGATCCATGAATTAAGGTGCTTTAACACTGGGGAGGCGAGACAAGACGAGGCGAGACGAAAAAATTAATTTCCCTTCTGCACATCTTCGGTGGAAAAGCACCTTTACAGTGCGCTTCGTAATAGGAAGGTTGTCGTAATGATGATTTTGCAATAATTAACGCATTTATTGCCCGCAACGCATATAAGCGTTCTCCCCTTTCACTCTGAACCTTAAACGCATAATGTGGGTTCTTCAAGTATGTAACCACATTATAAAGCAAAAGATGCACCTGTCTGTAGTTAAAAAAACAATATGATAGATAAGATAGATAGATACAACGTTTATTTGCGTAAAACATCACAATTACACACATTACGCAAAAAGTTGCCAAAGAATGTGCAAAATGGAAATGGCTCAGCTTTGCTCATCATGAGCAAAACACTGGTGGCTCATACACACCCTTATAATCAAAAGTTGATTCTCCTGTGGTCAATAGTTAAAAGCTTGTGTGCATATAAGTTATGTTTTTATATGATAGGTCTAAAGCAGTCCTGACGCCGTTTATGCGGGAATGGGCGTAGCCAGACAATTAGGCCTTAAAAACGTTAACTTTCGGTGTGTCCACAGGAAAAACGGTAACATAAATCTGTGTATGACCCTGGTATTCTGCCACAACCCCGAGGAACGACAGAGCTACAACAAGCATGGCATGCGTAAACTCGGCAGTAAATGCGTTAAATATACCTAAATAAAATGTTCACTAATATAATATATTAGTACAGATATCTGTATTCAATATTTCGCTTTAATTCGTATCAATATAACATTCAACTCTAGATTAAATATAGAATAGCGTACAATGGAGTCGGTTGGAAAACAGTTTAAATACAGCTTGTTTACTGAAACGATAATTAGCTTTGCCTAATGCGCACAAATTAATTATTTACTGCCCTCGGGCTGCTTTGCTCATTCTATTGAATTCCGCCTGTTAACTAACCAATCATGTTTTAATTAGTGTTTGCATACAACAGAGCAAATATTAACTATTATTAAAAAAACCCTTGTTAAAATCGTGCCACTCCATGTCTTCCCGTGGATGTCGTAAGAGGCGACTGTTAGGCGATGGGCTTGCTACCTGTCACTAATACACTAGTCAACTTCTTAGCCTGATTGTGCCAAATATGGTTACAGAGTTATAAACAGGTATTTTTAAAGTTGTTGGTATTTCTGTGGCTTTGACAACTCCATACTGGGAGTGAAGGGGTGATGTTGTGTGTGTGTAAAAAGCCAGCTAGCCGAGCTATAATCATACTTTCAAAGTTGAGGGTTATTATGACATAGCTATGCACTCTACGCAGCTTATTTTACGGCGAGAGTAAAGGACAGAGCTCTATATAACTGAATCATCATAGTATAACTAAATCGATTCATCTGTTTGGAAGCCACGATGCTAATGACACACACACGGATACATAAATAAAAGAATTTCTATCTTTATCGTTGGAAGTTAAAAACAGATTTTTCGTGTTACACAAAAACAAAAGTTGACCCTAACTTCACCATTAGGAACTGAAACAATGTTGAACTTTAATCTATAAATGACCTATTTACCCAAAAGCCCAAAGCTTAACGTTTGTTTAATGTTTTCCGTTGTTAGTATGTATGTTGGTAATCAATCAATGTCTGTTACTTTGTGACCGTGACTGTTTACAGTGACCAATTTTGAAATGCGAGTCCACTAACCGGATTTATTTTAACACTTTTAGCTATAATCTTCAAATTGTAACCAGTTTAATTAGTTCTAGGAATATCAAGCAAATACTTTTCTACTTATAAAAAAATAATTCATAATTTTTGTATTCAATTTCAAATGAATATCCGTATTCTACACAAGGTTTTAAACGCTTATGTAAGCTTCGATTAGCTTTACCCAGTTAGGCCCGACTAATGTTTTAAATTAACCAGTGTTCTAATTGATCTGATTTCTTTCTTACGTATGAATGTCGGATAACAATACAATACAAAATGGTCTAAAACAGAGCTGATACATAAACTGGAATAATCTCATGTAATTGTCGTTACAATAAACATAGACACAATTAAAAAACTCCTTTGCTTCGGCAATAAAATATACTTTACTTAAGCGACATTAATAAGTGCCTTTACCCTACCATATACGCCGTAACCTACTGCAGGGGTCTTCAAAACTGCGCAATTGCAGGCCACGTGGGCCCCAGTTCATTCACCTCTAACCACCAAACACACCAAACACATATTTTGAACCCTAACTCCATCGAATAAGAACCAAAACAAACGCACATTTAATATTGCCGCTAACGCTTTTTGACTTAGTACCTTGTATCCCATTTTGTAGATGACGTCCGTAATTTTCAACCTTATGTCGATAGTAAGTTGGTTGGATAGTACGCATTTTAATTTTTGTAGGTTTGTACCAGATGATCACAAAATTGTCGTTGTAAAATCTACCATAATATTGTAGGCTGTAGTATATTTTTCGTTGTTAATAGCTACGACGCAGTAAGGATTAGGAGGGTACGGGAGAATGAATGGTAATTCATTACGATAAGTATAGCTATAGTCAACACAAGTACATGATTCCTTTTGGACTATGTCGCTCTTTCACGTGAGACCAGCAACAGTGGCAGTTCAGACCATATCTTAAAGCGACAAGGTACAGACGTGATCACCTACTTTGCATGTAAGTATTTGTAGAGTGTAAAGAGGTCACAGCCTTAGAATATTGAAATGCGTGTTAAACACGTGGCTTTGTTTGGGTCCCCTTGCACTTTTTTCTGCATGTTAGCTAGGGGACTATGGTTGCTGGGTATACTGCCTCTTTTGTGGAGGTGCAATGCACTGTAGTGGAGGTTATGGATTAAAATTGTAGGTTTTATTTTATATCACTACATGCACTTGATGCGGTTTTTTTAAACGTTCGAGTGATTTAAAAGGAAGGTTGATATGTAACCCGGAGCGAAGCCAGGGCGGGTCGCTATTTTTGTTTATAAATAACGTATAAGTCTAAACTTGACGGAGTGACTCATTATTTATTGAGGGAGTCCTATGGCATACATGCTATTCTGATGATATTATAATAATTTTGGTACCTTCGAGCTGGTATGATGATGATCACGGAATATGGCCACAGGAACTCCTCAATGCCTCGTAGTAGATCCGTCGAGATCGGATTCATTTGACTCTCTTTAGACAGTGCGTTTATAATCCGTCTAAGAATTACGCTTGGCAGTAAAATAATTGTTTCAAATAGTTTTAATACTTTGCCTACTAAAATCAACTGAATGTTTATTCAATGTAACCAAAAATGCCAAACCAACCATGATACTCAATTTATAAATACGTAGTTATGGCACTCAAGGTAAATTTATAGGATATTTTTTGAAATATGTACTTATAAGATGTTTTAATAGCAAGGAGAAGGCACACGAGCACTCAGGCCACCTGATGTAAGTAGAATCTGAGACCCATAGACGTTTGAAATCTGAAGACTATAATTCTAAGACCTCAAATGCGTTGCCAACCCTGAGGACTAAGATGGAATGGTTCTATGCTAGTAATTTCATATGACCATATAAATAAATTAAAAAATACATCCAAGCAAAAAGATCTACGGCATTCTCCACGAAACTTGCTGTCTTATTTGATTCCCAGTGTGTTTATATTTCGTTTTCGACACAGTTCAATATTTCCGTCACCAAAACTGCCAGCCCAAGGACTCCACACTTACCAGGCAAGCATGAAATCTGTAATGTTTGTACAGTTGCTGATGTTGGATACAGCTTCGAGATGTGATTCTCTCGACAAATATTTGTGTTTATCTCAATGGATAACTTATTTTGGGAGCACACATTGGTTTTGGCGTGGTTATTGTTGGTTTTGGGCACGTGTTTACACTTTTAACCTGGTTTGAAAAAGGTTTTGGGTTATTTGAAATGATAATGGTAGTTTAGTAATAAATGTGTGTATTTACTTATTTTATTTCAACCCAATAACAAGTATGAATAACGGACTTAATGCCTATGTGTTTAGGTTTATTATCGCGTAAGATTTTTGACATGTTAATGTTTTTCGTTACTGACAACTGGGAGAAGTAGAGAATTTGTTGTGTAATAGGGAGCATATTGTTTTCTATTAAAATATTGTGGTCGTTAACGTTGATATAATCTTTGGGCGTCATAATTTTTATATCTCTGGAAACAAAATGTTTAGCTGGAATTGTTTTAAATAATTAACTATGAATTATTATTTATTAATTAGCAATCGTAAACTTTTCAGGACTTCTTTAATATCCAACGTGGATAAGGTTTGCATAAGTTAGGTCTGATTTATAAAAATCCTGAAAAAGAAAGCTTCAAAAAAAAAATACGTTATGTCTTATGATCATACACCGAAATTGTTTTTTTTTTGTTAAATGTACATTTAACATGGCCGTTTTTTGCCCCCTCGATTGCGTTATATGATTATGACTTGCATAATTTGTAGTAATAAAATAATAAAGAATTAGGTGTTTAAATTTCGTTACCTTCGTTTCGTCGAAAAGTTTTTGGTCAAATGTTTCATTTCCTAAATTTTAATTTGCCAAACCGCTTTGTTTTCTGTAACCGTAAATATTTCAGGATTTCATAAAAGCTAACCTAACCTAACCTAAAAGGTTCTACACGATGGTACTAAAATAAATTCTGAAAAATTTAAATAACAATGGTTAGGCAAAAGAAAAAAAATTAAAATGAAACATTTGACCAAAATATTTCTGCCAACCAGCAGGCGCCCGTTTAAATTCTACTAATATTATTTTCGCATTGATAATAGTGGGATTAAGAAATTTAGATTATATTCCAAATAGTGGCATCTTTGATCAAAACTTGGACAGATTACTATTTATTCCTCTTGGAAAATTTGGATCTTTGCCGTTTGGCCAAATGAATGTATAATTTCGTCAAAATTAAATGTTTCATTTGGGCAAACGCTTTTTTTTCAAAACTGTAAATATATCAGGATTTTTATAAAACGAACCTCACCTACTCTATACTCGGTGGTCCGAAAATATTTGCAATTTCGGAAAAAAATGCGTTTGCCCAAATGAAACGTTTGACGAAATTATACATTTGACGAAAAATAATTTGGGCAAACACACTACACACACACACACACACACAAAAAAAAACACACACACAAACACACACACACACACACACACACACACACACACACACACATATACACTGGAAAAAATATTAGATCTATACGGACGACGTCTGGAGCAAAAGCTAGAAGATATTAAAAATCAATCGTACTATCATACATACATACATAACATCACGCCTTCATTCCCAGAGTGGGGTAGGCAGAGCTTCAGAAATACCAACAATTCTAAAGACTTACTGGTATTTCTGTAACCACATTTTGCACTAACAGGCTAAATTTGCAATTTGCACTACTTTTTCGTACTATCATTCAATAAAAAAAGTGAAAACCACAAAGCAACATGAATTTAGATTTAAATGAATGTTCTTTCTCTTAAAGCTTCTATTCGTGAGGTCATTTAAATAGGGGCCACGGAAACCAGCGTCAAGGGTCGTGGCCGCCACGCCACAACATTATGCTAAGTGGTACCCTATTTCACATTATTTGATACTTGATATTGTGTCTTTTGTCAATAAATGTTTGTTTAGTTTTGTTTCATTATTAGGTAGTTTTAATACATTGACACGCACATTAACGACACATTGGCCTAGTTGGGCCAATGCTGCCTCTGAAGCCAGCGGTCCTGGGTTCAAATCCCGGTAAGGGCAGTTTTTTTTGTGATGAGTGCGAATATTTGTTCCCGAGTCTTGGATGTTTTCTATGTATTTAAATATGTATTTCTCTATATAAGTATGTTTATCGTTGTCTAGTACCCATACTACAAGCCAAGAGCTTAGTTTGGGACTAGGTCGATTTGAGTGAGAGTGTCCCCGATATTTATTTATTTATTTTTGCTGCGTGTGGAAAGTGCACGATTTATGGACTAGTTATATAGAGAGCCGAAACGTAGTTTAGGACTTGGTGTACGAGTCCATAAATTGCACTTTCCGCCGAGTTAGGCAAAGTACTACTTCGAGGAAATAAATCTTTGTAATTAGTATGAAATAAGCCAAGAATAATTTTATTTTGTATGAAAAAGAGCCTATCACTGAATTGATGTTTTATGACCAATAATGCCCATATTACCGAGCAATGTTGAGAAAATTTTATTTTTTAATATAGTGTCATCTGGTGCTTTTTTATGCCACCTCGGTGTTAGTTTAAAGTTTTTTTTTTGTTACATAGACTTAATATAAAGTAAAACCGACTCACGCGTGACAAACATCGTTTAATAATTTTATAGAATAGAATATTTTGATTATATTTTCCCTTTTCATAAATAAATTTCGGCATTGAAGACGAAACGAAATATACAATATATAAAATTAATTTCCTCCCACGTTCTGGAAACGTTGGTGACAAAATCTGACAATGTTGTACAGTCAGCGTAGAAAGTGTTTGTAAAATTATTATAAAACTTGGTTTTTATAGAAAGTATGACAATTAGGATACTTATTTGGCATCCTGGTTGATATTATGCATTTTAAAATGTGTTTTTTGACATTAATTATGGAAAGGTTTGCAGATGGCAAAAGAGCACACAGGCCACCTGATGATAATTAGACTGTTCTTTTAGACTTTAGATTATTAATCTCAAGACTGCAACAGTGGTTAACATCAAACGTTGACACAACTGCAGATTGATTCAGCGAATAAATTCATAGGAGATCACAGAACAAGAAGAGATAGAGAGATTAGAGGCTTTTTAAATGTGTTGTTGGAGAAAAAAGAAGAGGATATGTTGAACGCAAAGGATATCGAACGAACAAGTGCTGAAAATAATAAAATAAAAAATAAATTTGCACTAGCTTTTCCTTAAAAACATCGTTCAGAAAAGGTAGAAGGAAAAAGTTAGGAGGACCAAGCAGAAATTTCTTTGAGCATGAAAGAGAAGGTCAAGTTCATGTCATTCTAGAAACAGCAGTTGACAGAAGACCAGTATGACGACAAGAGATGAAAGACGATAATGTACAAAAAAACTTTTAGTAAGAACGGAGCGGGCGCAAATACAGATTTTAAAAGACAGAAGGTGTATTAAAGATCTTGAGGAGGACCACGACATCGTACTCATAGAATTAGTTTTGTGCTATACCCCTCTATTTTTGTTGTAAAAATCCCTTCTTAGCACCATTTGGATATCCAAGGCATATTCCCCTATAAATTTCATGTCCCTAGGTCCAGCGTCCAGCTGTACTTTGATCAATCAGCTCGTCAGTTTCTTCTTTTTAGGGTTCCGTAGTCAAACTAGGATCCCTTATAGTTTCGCCATGTCCGTCCGTCCATCCGTCCGTCCGTCCATCCGCCCGTCCGTCCATCCATCCGTCCGCACCCTAGTGCAGAGGCTCTTAGTACTAGATATCTGAAATTTGTCATGAATATACATATTAATCACGCCAACAAAGTGGTACAATAAAATGTAAAAAAAAAAGTTTTTTTTAGGGTACCTCCTCTACTCGTAACGTGGGGATGTATTTATTTTTTCTCATCTACCCTATAGTGTGGGGTGTCGTTGGATAGGTATTTCAAAAAGACGGGTTTTACGAGTTTGTGAAAACAGTTTTTCGATGAAGTAATCCGTTTATGAAATATTAAGCTTTAAAGTGCTAATTTTTGTTAGACTCAAGTGCCCAGAACTTTTTAAAATCAACATCTAAACACGCTGACGACACGCTAGCCTCGTTGGTAGTGACCCTGCCTTTGAAGCTAGGGTCCTGGGGTTGAACCATAGCAGATATTTGTGTGATGAGCACGAGTATTTGTTCCTGAGTCTCGAATGTTTTCTATGTATTTAAGTATATATCTAATATATAAAATTCTCGTGTCACGGTGTACGTTATTGAACTCCTCCAAATCGGCTGGACCGATTTTAACATAATTTTGTGTGTATATCGGGTAGGTCTGAGAATCGGCCAACATCTATTTTTCATACCCCTAAGTGATGTAAAAAAATAATTGCAGCGGGCGAAGCCGCTGGCGGGTCGCTAGTTTCTCTATATAAGTATGTTTATCGTTGTCTAGTACCCATAGTACAAGCCTAGAGCTTAGTTTGGGACTAGGTCAATTTGTGTGAGAGTGTCCTGTATTATTATTATTAAATTAGAAAATACATTATATCTGTCCGAGTGTACAGTGCGCTGCGACTCCAAGGATACAAAAGCCCAAGACTGCCGCTTCCTGCCCCCGAGAGCGCCTTTATAGCACTGCCGGCGACGCGCGGCGCCCCTTTGTACCGTTACATCAGCTAACTGGAGTATGGCTTTGAAACATATTAGGGGAAAAAACACATTTTTGTGTGAAAATGTAGTATTGTTTAGTTTATTTTTGAACTATAAACATAGATTTAATATATACTAGGTACACAATAACAGGATGTTAGTGGCAATTCATGACTTATGGCGAAATTACTTGGTCATATGTATATTATAGTATAGCTATTAGTCTTGTTCCGACCATACACAGTGACAGTTGTCAATAATGTCTAAATTTTTGGTAAAAAAAAAAGAAAAAACGATGGAAGAAAACGAAAAATACGTTATTTTACGTACGTTCTATTTATAAATAAACATAATCTAGTTGAACTTTTAATGCTTGCTTGATTTTATTAAATCAAGACTACTACTAACTTACCTAACTAACTAGTTATGTCGTTCTACTTTTCGCTGTATATAAGTTTTAGTCACGTTACAGCTTAACGATTTGTATTTAATAAAACGGTAAATTGTTGTTTACTAACTTGAAACATAAAAAGTGACATAAATAAGCTTATATTTAGAATTATCCTAATTCACAGTAAGTAATTTGTATTAACTTCAAAGCGAATAACGCAGTGGAGGTTGATATCCCGGCCTTTTCTATGGAAAAAGTGCAATTTACCACTGAGTTACCAATTTGTTTCAACAATAATTGAGTTATTTATTAGGTAATTGTTTTGAGTCCTAAACTTAAAAAAAATAGGTTCATGTTTTTATTTATACGCGGTTTCATAATTTGGTATACTTTTTATCGAAAGATAACCAGAAATATATTTTGAAAAGTAGAATGGCCCAGTTTTATTATTTCAATCATACATCGCGTTTTCGAATAGCCGTTTCATAGTCTCCATCTCTTCGCTACAAGATATTCAATCTGCATTGTCGTAGACTATCTCGGCTGAAACGTTTTAACTCCAAAATATCCATTAAACACAAGAAAGTACCGCAGTGTTTTTTACGGAGTTCCAAAGATAATTTTCCACTTTTCATAAGTTTCGATGTAAGCTTACTGTGACATTTCCGATAGTTTTTTTCCGAGAAGGCATACGAACGCACTGGCCACCTGATGGTAAGTGGGATCTGAAACCCATAGACATTTGCTTTCTCGAAGGTAATAGTTATTAGCGCAACAAGAGAGCGTTTTTTGCTGCAAGGGATGATATTGAATCCCGAGAGTACTAGTGTATCTAGATTGTAGGTTAAAATCCTGAGTGCAACGAGGACACACGATGCAAATAACTTTAATTTTGTGTTGCACATCCGATTTTTCACCTTAGCAGCGATAAATATCAGCTTTATCTGCACACATATCATAAACCCTCTATGATGCGTTCAAAAACCGCAAATTACGACTAGCTAAACTGTTTTGTCAGATCAAATTTCTTATTTGTGAAAATGTTACTATTGCTTAATGATGACATCAAATTCGATGTCATTCTTACATTCAAATTTCGAACAACTTTGAAAAACAAAGCAATTTTATATGACCTATATTCTAATGTCACTCGAGATTATATTTTATTTGAAGTAAAATTTCAATTGCATACAATTTTGACAAATATCGCTTGTTATTTGATATCGAACGATGTGATAGTGGAGGCCGACTCTAGTTAAGCTCTAAATTTAAAAAAACTACCGGTGTCGCCATTTTTGACGTTCTATGTATGTAGATAAAGCAGTGTATGTAACTGTTAATTAGGCATTAAACACGCGTGTGATGTTATTATGTAACCACCTAAACTACTATAAGGTAAAAAACAAGATGGTAAAAATAAAACGACCCAGCCGACCGCACCACAGCTACCTTTGTATTGTGAAAAAAAAAAATTTACCTTGTCTCACGCTCGCAGCTTAATCGAATTTTGCTCACTGTCTTTAATCAGCAAAACCACCCTTTTTGAGGTGCTGAGGTGAAAAATCTAAAGATTGCAATCTTAAGACCGCAAATGCGTTGCCAAAGAACTAATGCTAGTACGCTCAAAACACCGGGCAAGAGCATGTCGGACCATCAGTGTAGGGTTCCGAAGCCGTTAAGTACTATTCTAAGTATTCTAAGTACTTTTAGTAATATTCTGTTTAAAGTACTATTTGCATTGTTCGCAGGTACCTTATCCTTATTTTATAATTATATATACAATAAGCCTTGGAGATCTCTTTTATCCTGACCCTTCCCAAAAACTCATGACAACATCTGGCAGCACTTATTTGTCCACTATACAGATTCCGGCTTACAAGGTATCACTTTGAAATTTTTCAACTCTCCACTATTACAAATTCATTCCCTCCTCCCTTAACAGACCAATTCAATTCGAATCTCGCTCCGCCATTCTGAGGTCGAACACAGCTATAAACCTCATACATACCTCGTATATATACGTATATACCTGTATACACGATTCCACATGGGCGGTGAGGAGAGACCATAAATCTGTCGTCTCTCCACAATGCCGTATTCATTTACATATAACTATGTCGCTGCAACGCTTATATATGGTCGCTGTATTGTTAATTTATTCTCGCGAAAAAGGTTTGAATTAGTTGGAAACAGTTGTGTAGTTTTTCAGTTATAAATAAACAAAAGGTCTTAACAAACAAAATACAGATTACGTTTATCAAGACGTGGTGTTTTTAACCGAATTTATTAAAGGAGGTCTTTACTTCAATTGTACGTTTTTCTGGGTTTGTTACGCGATTACACCGTCAATGTGGATAGATTTTAAAAAATATTTTTGCTTTGATAGGGTGTAATTCCGAGGTAGTCCCATTGCCACCAAGTTGGTATCTGATACTCCTCAAAAATTATAGGATTTTTAAGAAATTTATACGTGGACGACATAACAGTATCATTATAATGATCACTGACAGGCCTAACCTCAAAACCTCAAAACCGGTCAGTCCCACTGAAGTCGGCGTCTCACTACATTTTTAACCAAAAGCCGAATTCAGCTGAACTGACCTAATACCTGTCATTTTAAAAGAAGTTATTTCTTGCCTTTTGAAAACGGTTTTTAAAAAGCAAGCTCGTTTTTAAGGTTCCGAAGTCTAACTAGATACCTCTCTAGTTATCGTCTGTCCATCTGTCCGCCTTCTAAATCAGAGACTCGTGGTGACACAAAGGTGTAATTTAAAAGGAAAACTATAACGACTAAGTAGACTTGATTGGTTCCTGTTATATAGGCGGATTAAGCTTTTACATCTAAAAATCATCTAAAACAGCACCAGATAACTTAACTTTAAGTCCTTCCTCAGGGTTCAAGCTATCTTCATACCAAATTTCATCGAATTCGGTTCAGCGGTTTAGCCGTGAAGAGTAACAAATCGACAAAGTTACTTTCACATTTGTAATCTTTTAAACTAATCCATACTTATAATATGATAAATGCGATAGTGTGTTTGTTTGTTTGTCCTTTTTTCACGGCGCTGAACTGATTTCGATGAAATTTGGTATGGAGATAAGTAAGGTCCCGGGGAAGGACACTTTTCATCCCTGATAATTGAATAATTCTCGAGGGAATAGCGATAAACGATATCTACGCGGACACAGTCATGGGCAACAGCTAGTATTGTAATATACATACATACATAACATCACGCCTTTATTCCCAAAGTGGGGTAGGCAGAGCTACAGAAATACCAACTACTCTAAAAAGACTTCTTGATAGTTCTGCAACCACCATTTTGCTTAATCGAATCGAAGAAAAGAGTTACGCCGTGTGGTTGCCGGGTTAGAATAGTGCCACTCCCTGTCTTCCCGGGGATGTCGTAAGAGGCGACCAAGGGAATAAGGGCTTATAGTGCAAAATGTGGTTACAGAATTATAAACGAGTATTATTAAACTTGGAGTTTCTGTAGCTCTGCCTACCCCACTCTGGGAATGAAGGCGTGATGTTATATTATGTATAAAGAGAATAGAATCCATCTTTTGTTTTTAATGGCACTTAAAAACGATTGGAATGTTTTTGAAAATTATTTTGAAGAATTCTATGTTTTATCTTTGTACGTGGACGTAGTCACGGACAACAGCTAGTCTTAATAAGACTTCTAGTTCAAGTAGTAGTCCAGACCACCGCCTAGGGAACGAAACCACAACTATCTCGTATAGATATAACATTGTCTGATTCCACTGTTCAATACCCGACCGAGTTAGATTACATCACAATGTATCGAACTGTTTATTGCGCCGAGGACTTCCAACTTTGGTCCAACATTAGTTCCAGAAGACTCCTCGAACTGTTCACAACTTACAGTTAATAGTACGATCCAACTAATATTATAAACCAGCTTCCGCCCGCGGCTTCGTTCGCGTATAAATTAGTTCCCGAGGGAACAGCGATAACTTATTGTGCAAAAGGTGGTTACAGAATTATCAACAAGTCTTTTTTAGAGTTGTTGGTATTTCTGTAGCTCAGCCTACCCCACTCTGGGAATGAAGACGTGAAAATATGTATGTATGTAGGTATAACTTAAATCACCCCTCTTTAGCGTCGAGCTAAAATACATACACACAAGGACAATCAAACAATACACAATGCGAAGTAACCTTTCCAAAGAAAGTATATTTTTATTAAAGTTTGATAAATAATTAACTAGAAGGCTAAAACAAGTCATTGTAAATATTTTATGCCGAGAAAAAAAGATGGGATATTTTTACGTTTCGTCTATAAAGGCTGTGTTATAATAAATGCGTTCAAAAATATATTTATTACGTACGACACAAAATAATCATTAACATTTTAAAAATATAAAAAGTTGCTTATCCAGTAAGTAGGCCGCACGCGCACTTTTACACGTCAAATTTCTACCATCGCTTTCCAAGAGGAGACCACTGTTGAAAAAAAACGCTGCAAAACTCAACAGTCAGTAATTTTTACAATAAATATTGCTTATGACAATGATATAACCTAAGCTAGCTTATATAAAGCAATGAATATAAAACAAAAATATGATGTGTAGCTAAGCATAAAAATAATCATAGTAATTATAATAGTAGTTTATTCACCAAGGGGAGTAAGGCACGGATTACTAATCGTGTGTGCATTTGCGGCCCAACGCTGTAAATAATCTGTAGTTACCCTCGACTGATATATACTGCTTTATACTACACTTAAAAAAAAAAGAAAAAAAAGTAACCAATGAATTCTTTCGAGGAAGGACGAGCGCGCCATCAAACAGGGGCTCTACTTTGAAATCCGTAATTCGAACTTCGTCTATTGCTATCCCTTTTGCTCTCGATGCTTAACTAATTTGCAAAAAGTGACAGAGCGATCCGAAGATCGAATTACGGATTTGAAAGTAGAGCCGCAGTAACTTTTTTTTTTATTGTGAATTTTATCGCTTCGTATAGTTTGCGTGCCAAAGTACGTTAAAGAAGATACCATTTCGTCGGCGATAGTGCAAAACCGCGTAATGAATAAATTGAATAGTATGAAAAATATACCTTAGTGAGTGCGTCAGCAAGGTACATTTTGCAACGTATTGAATTTGTTTATTACGCGATATTGCAGTATCCCTGACGATTTGCAGGGTCCAAGTTGCGTGCGGTTGTTGCAAAAAAAGAAACAAAACGGGGTGGTAATGGATTTTCATACGACATTACTGCCCTGATAACAAGGCAGTAATGAAATTCTATTCAATATTACTACCCTGATTTTTGAGAAGGTTTAATGAACTGCTTTCTAGCCTTTTATTAGGATAGTAATTATGCACTTACTAACAAAGTATAGTATAAAAGTAATAAACAAGATTATTATTATGTTAAACATTGCTTTATTTTTTAACTCACCTATGGATTGGCTGCATATGAGACAGACTGAGCCTAGTGTGAAAGCCATCGTAAAAAATGTATACAAATGTCAATCTCTTGAAATCTTTCCTTTTGTTTCTTTCCTTATGGTATCGTATTGTTTTAAACTCGAAGGCCAAGTAAATAAGGTCTATTGTAACGTTGAAATTACGATAACATGTAGCCAATATTTTATCCATTAGATTAAAAACTTAGCTTCATATAGCATAGCTTTGGGTGGAGTATGTAGCGTTTTAGGCATTTCCGTCTAATATAACAATAAAATGCCAAGAACGCGAAAGGGATCGCAGGCATTTTGCGCGTTGAAAATTATGTCAATTTTATAATGGAAGGCCTTTATTCACGAGAAAGAATATGTAGGGTTCTTTAAGAGGTATTTCTTTTGACGTTTTCTATTTTTCTTACACGAATAAAAGTTATATGGGATAACTGCTGTGTTGTTTTCACTTTTCACGCTCTAAAATGACTTATAATAGCCATGTATAGGCGGACTAAACTGATGCATTTAATACCTAGGGACTAAATTTACATTTTATTCCCTAGGGACTAAAGTACTTTTTCTTTTTAATTTCCTTATAAAAGCCTTGGAAAACCACAAACAGCTAGATAGATGTTACCATTTGTTGATGTTGCCCTTGTCGTCGGCGTGCGCGGTGGAACCGGCGTGGAGGGTAGGCTGGGGCTGGGTATACAACCTTCACCGCCTCAGTCTTCGTTTCGGTAATGTTGTCTATGGACTATTTATTATCTTTTAACCTCAAAAACAACCTTGTTGCTGTCTCGTTCTGTATTACAGTGACGGGTTAAAGTAAATACGATAGCGATATTAAGTCGTAATTTTTTACGTGTCTATGTTAAGACTATTATAATATAAGATTTATTTATCTCGCGTTCGAAGTGCAAATTAGAGTGTTTAACTCGAGACTAAAAAGCCATGATGACACTCGAACATCATCCACTCGCGTGTGGATAAATATCTCGTGTCATACTGGCTTACTTTAGTCTCATGTCGAATAATTATTATGTAACCGATACATAATGAGTCTTAAAACACGAGTGTCGTCAAAGGCGAGTTTTATAATAAGGTCACACGAGTGTTTTAATACCTAATTATGTACTGTTGCATACATTATTTGATCTTTATGCATATTATAACAATTATAAGTACTTTGAGATGACTTCAGAATCGAAAGGATGGGTTGAGATTCTACACGGTAAAAACGATATCGCATTTGACGTGTTTCCGTATTATCAACGTATTAATAACTCTTATGTACTTGACATTAATGACGGCCGAGGCAAAAACGATTCTATAACACGTCAAACACAGTATCGTTTTAACGCAGTAGAATAGAGCTCATGCATTGCAACCTGTAACATATTATTACCCGACTGTTGAAGGTGGGTAATATGTTTGGTCTGTATGTGTATGTATGTATATTGTTCCGTCGTAGAGGCTGAATGGATGAGCCGATTTCAACAAGCGACGTGTCTCTAGATTCGTCTTAACGCCGTGAGTGTCACTGGGTACTTACATTAGTGGTGGGACCCTGTGCAGGGTCCGTCCGGATCACTACCACCATCTTATCCATTAACCACCCGCCAAGCAACAGTTTCGCATTATTGTGTTCCAGTGTGGGGATAAGACAACCGGTGAAATTACTAGCATAGAGGCATTCCATCTTAGTCCTCAGGGTTGGCAACGCATTCGAGGTCTTAGGATTGCAGTCTTAGGATTATAGTCTTGAGAATTCAAATGTCTATGGGTCTCATATTCCACTTCCTATCAGGTGGCCTGAGTGCTCGTGTGCCTTCTCCTTACCATAAAGAAAAAAAAACAGATTTGTCCCCCATGTGGTTGCCGGCTTAGAATAGTGCCACTCCATGTGTTCCCGTGGATGTCGTAAGAGGCGACTAAGGGAATAAGGGCCTCTAGTACTGTTAGGCGATGGGCTTGCAACCTGTCACTAATAAAATAAGTAAATTTTTGGCCTGATTGTGCAAAATGTGAATGTAAAATTATCAGCAAATAATTTTAGATTTGTTGGTATTTCTGTAGCTCTGCCTACCCCACTCTGGGAGTGAAGGCGTGATGTTATGTATGTATTCGAGCAATTTGTACAAGTCATGTTTTTTTTAAATATATTTTGAAAATATTATATTTAATGTTTTAGCACTGATTTTCCACACCACCATTTAATTTTGAGCAGACATGAACTCGTAGCTTGTTACTCTCTAAAGCCTCTACGGAATTTCGTAGCACTGTCTACGAATTGTCATAATTCTGCATGTTATAATATAAATTCCGTAATTCTAATGGGTTCACATGGGTACTAAGAAATAAAAGTATATTAAAAAGGTTATATTGCAAACATATAGCCTTATACGAGTATGCATTATTCAACTTATTTTTGTTATACATTTAACATAATTATTTCGGATATTTATTTTACAGAATAATGCAAAATGTGGTTACAGAATTATAAACAAGTATTTTTAGAGTTGTTGGTATTTCTGTAGCTCTGCCTACCCCACTCTGGGAATGAAAGCGTGAAGTTATGTATGTATTTATTTTACATCTGACAGTTAAGTTATTTAAAATAAATATTAAGATGTGAACATAAAATACCAATACCCGTCCGGATCGCCACCACCATCTTATCCATTAACCACCCGCCAAACAACATTGTTGTGTTCCGGTGTGGGGATAAGACAACCGGTGAAATTACTAGCATAGAGGCATTCCATCTTAGTCCTCAGGGTTGGCAGCGCATTTGAGGTCTTAGGATTATAGACTTAAGAATTCAAATGTCTATGGGTTTCGGATTCCAATTACCATCAGGTAGCCTGAATGCTCGTGTGCCTTCTCCTTTTCATAAAAATAAATAAATAAGATATTTGATATTTTTTTTGGGTTATTGTTATGATTAAAAGTTTTCATTGTTTCTTTCTTTTAATTAGACCTATCTATCTCTCAGATCTAATTGCTATTTAGAAAAAGAACATTATTAAAAGAAATAAAGTAATATTCTTTCCAACATGCTCGCGAATGTGACCTTACTGTTTCAAAAAGAGCTTGCAAAGTTCTCAGTTATAGTCCAACGTATTTTTTACTTTATTATTTTCCAATGGCAGCGGCCGTAAAAAATATAATGAAATTTCCCGATCTCTAGTAATGTACAATACAAATACAAATACTCTTTATTGAACACCAAAAATAAAAAATAAAAGCAGAACACGGAACAGTACATTTAAATCATAGGTATACAACAGGCGGTCTTACCGCTAAATAGCGATCTCTTCCAGACAACCTTGTAAGAGAAATAACTGACACAAATTACACTGATACAAAAACATAACGGTTTACAATAAACAAATAATTAAGGCAGAAATCATACTTTTCAAAATCTCTGCTCCCTTTTGTACATGAATCAAAGAACCGTGCATCGATTGTAATCAGAACGTTTCCCTTCGACATAAACAATGGTGGACGAATGAGTACAAAACATTTCTAAACGCCCTTCTTAAGTTACCTGTAATATATTAGAAAGCCCTCATGTGCTTGGCATGTTATAGCAATGCTGACGTGCCCTTAATGCCTCGTTTGCATGAACTTAGTACTTAACGTTAGTATAGTTTAGTGCTAAGTAAAGATGATTCTATATAATTACTAGCTTCTGCCCGATCATCGTTATTCCCTTAAGGACCTTTAAATTTTACGGGATAAATAGTAGCCTATGTGTTAATTCAGGGGGGTGATTCTCTCAACACAGCGCTGCGTAGAACGCAAGAGTGAACGTTTATCCGGCAAGTTTAATTAATTCCGTCGGAGCGTACGAAACACATTTTAGCGCGTGCCTTCTCAATTAGGCAGCAAAGCTCGGTCGCCCAGCGGAGCTTTACGTTGACCTTTGTGTTCGACCCAGCGCTGTGTTAAGAGAATCACCCACTGGGTTTTTTTTTTTTTTTTATGTTAAGGAGAAGGCACACTAGCACTCAGGCCACCTGATGGTAAGTGGAATCTGAGACCCATAGACATTTGAATTCTCAAGACTATAATCCCAAGACCTCAAATACGTTGCCAACCCTGAGGACTAAGATGGAATGCCTCTATGCTAGTAATTTCACCGGTTGTCTTATCCCCACATCGGAACACAACAATGCGAACACTGTTGCTTGGTGGGTGGTTAATGGATAAGATGGTGGTAGCGATCCGGACGGACCCTGCACGGGGTCCTACCACCACTAAAAGGTATAAGCTATTTCCATTCCAAATTTCATCCCAGTCTGTCCGACCATGCCGAAGCGAAAAAATGTAAGGCCTAACACAAACACACACAAACTTTCGCATTTATAATATTATTAGGATTAATAGTAAGTGGCAAACCCACATGACGAATGGTTCAACAAATTGGCTAACACGAAATACTGACAAAAAAACTCACCAGTCGCAACACGCAACTGTACACGACATCCATCGAGACATCAAGACGTCAGTACGGTCCGTCCGGATCGCTACCACCATCTTATAGTACCACTAATCAAGAGTATTCGCATTGCTGTGGTCCGGTGTGGGTATACGACAGTCAATGAAATTGCAAGTATAGATGCATTTCAATTTAGTCCTCAAGGTTGGCAATGAGTCTTAAGATTGCGGTCTTCGAGTTTTAGACTTGAGAATGCAAATGACTGACTATGGGTCTCAGTTGCCATCAGGTGGCCGTGTAATCGTGTGCCTTCTTGTAATAAAAAATACAAATTGGCCAGCCATAACCATAACCTATACGTCAACGGAAATAGTTATCTCTCGCTCTGTCTCTCTGCTTGCTATGAGTAATCCCACGCTGCATTTTATATAACTATATTACATCTCTCTATTTCCCTTCATATCAAATTTATCAATTTGTTATAGTTTCATCGATCGTAAAAGAGAACGGGAGTAAAAATCCAACTTACAGGCTACCCGACGAACGGATAAAAGTTTATCAATACTTTTTCAAGTGCTAGAGCGAGTAAAGCGGGTGCCGTGTAAGTCGAAGTACTTAATCATCGTAAACGAGGCACAAAACCATTATTGGATGCGGAATTTTTTCCTTGATTTCTACTGACGTTTGAGCAGCGTTGTAGACGGTTGAAAGAATATGTCAGAGCGCGTTGTAAGTGTTTTTATTACGAGTCTAACCAAATGGAAGCATTTTTTGAGCGATGGGGGCTTTGTTCGCGATTCTTTTGTTGTTTCGAGAGTAAATAATACAAGTTATAGTTCCATTTGTTTATTAGAAGGCTTTGGTCGCGTAAGACTTAATAGTAATACTTATGTTTTTATAAATCATATGCGTTTTACTTGTATATATTTATTAATACTAGTAGTACCTACATTTTTAAGAATGATTTTTTGTTGTATTTGTAATTGTTAAGAGAAGATTTTTATAAAAGAAAAAAAAGTAAAGTCCACCGGCTGGCGGGTCGCTTTTTTTAAATATTTTTTTATAAACAAATTGTAAGAAATCAAACCATATGAGTTAGTATTAAAAATTTAATGGGATGGAAGAAACCATCCATGATTAATTAACAAAATCACACAAACCACGCTCGTAAAATTAAAAGCACAAACACATCAAACCCGTAACTTTTATTGCAAAACTTTTAATCACCCCTTACATTGAAATAGTTCATCAAACCAATCAAAACCTAATTATCAAATATAGCTCTTGCGCGTATAGTTTTAGAGTCTATATTATTGTTAAGCTCATTTCTAATTTAACGCGCGTTTGCCACTACAGGGTGTTACCGAATCTACGTCTGTGAGTGAGATAGCATTCGGTTTATGACGTCATAAAATATTTTATGGAGCGCCTGGTGCTCGCGGGCCGCATCTGTCGGTATTCTCAAACACGATCAGTTTAAAGTCATCGACGGGTTAACTATGTACCAGCCTAACTTGACCTTTGGATTGTACATTTTTGGCATTTGGTATTGGGAACACTGGCCCGTATTTTCAAGCATTGCATTGCAATTGACGTTCGCATAAAGGATGTGTTGGAAATTGATCTCCAGTGGTGGTAGGACCCTGTGCAGCGTCCGTCCGGATCGCTACCACCATCTTATCCATTAACCAAGCAACAGTGTTCGCATTGTTGTGTTCCGGTGTGGGGATAAGACAACCGGTGAAATTACTAGCATAGAGGCATTCCATCTTAGTCCTCAGGGTTGGCAACGCATTTGAGGTCTTAGGATTACAGTCTTGAGAATTCAAATGTCTATGGGTCTCAGATTCCACTTACCATCAGGTGGCCTGAGTGCTCGTGTGCCTTCATCAACATCATTAACATCATCATTAACATAAAAATAAAAGTGATACGGATTGCAAAGCTCCGAGAGTTTATACTGTTTGCTAAAAAAATATTAAGAGCTGGCCGACTTGGCACTATACGGGCTATGTATTAGCGAAGGAAAGGAACACAGACGAACAAACGAATACGCATATTTTATTACTCTAACACGTAATCATAACCTGAACGTACGATAAAACAGACACTGGTACAGGGGGAGAGTAGTGAACTAGGTTTTCCCAAGGCATGGAGAAGACAAACGACCGGACTTTACCACATTTGTCACAAATAGGCTAACAACCAAACATTGAATTATTTAATTGCATCATCATCCCGTATCACTTCATCGCTACTTCTGCAAATATACCAGAAAATTAAATATGCGTTACTCAAGGATCAAGTTACGCTGGTACTTTACTGAGCTTGTCAAAGAATTCACATGTTACTATCAATAATACCACCAGTGTAAGTTGGCTTGGTATGCTAAGCGCTGGTTTCACGGCGCGGAATGTGAAATGATACTGAGCTAAAATGGAGGCCATTTGAACTAAGCTAGATTTGAAACAGGCTCTATTTCGAAAGCTATCAAATAATGCAATTTAGTCAACTTTTTAGGGTTCCGTAGTCAAACTAGGAACCCTTATAGTTTCGCCATGTCCGTCCGCAGCCTAGCGCAGCGACCTTTAGTACTTGGAAGCTGTAATTTGGCATGAATATGCATATTAGTCACGCTAACAAAGTGGTACTTACAATAAAATGTGAAAAACATTTTTTTTTTAGGATACGGCCCTTACACGTTACGTGGGGATGTATTTTTTTTCTCATCTACCCAGTGTGGGGTGTTGATAGATAATTCTTTCAAAATTATTACGGGTTTGTGAAAACAGTTTTTCGATTAAGTAATTGGTTTATGAAATATTAAGCTTTAAATCGCTAATTTTTGTTAGACTCAAGTGTGTGTATGTGTCGTCGTCGTCGTCCCCTGCCTACAGCCAAAACTACAAACAGGAAAACTATCACGGCTAAGTAAACGTCATTGGTTCTTGAGATACAGGCGATTAAAGTGTTTATACCTACTAAAATCATCTAAGACGGCACCAATTGACTTTAAATAGAAAATTACTTATTACTTGTTTATTTTTATGTTTGTAGTACTTAATGGCTTCGGAACCCTACACTGACCATGGTCCGATATGCTCTTGCCCGGTTTTGTAGAATATTTTGTAAGAATTAATCATGGTGAACGTTCACGGAGTTTGACTATTACTTTCAAAAGTGGTACGGGGTGTATGCGGCGGTGTAACAAAAATTGCCATAGCTGTTTTAGACTATTATTTTAAACTGAAATATAGAGTAAAAAATTTCAGGAGTATTATATATCTCAATCAAATTAATGCATGTTTTTCGACCTTTATTAACAGCGCGTAAATAACATAGTAAAGAACTTAGTAAGCTATATTATAGAGGTAGAAGTGTTGAAATGGAAGCGACATGTGAATCAAATGTTACCTTGTTCACAGTCATTAGAATCAATATAAGTTAAATGTGTGCTTGTACGTCCATTACTAATTTAAGAAAAGCATTGACTTTTTAACCGCCTTAAGTAAGCTAACTGTCACCTGATTTTAATACGACTACATGAGGGGTTTACTTAAAACGACGTTGTCTTGTTTGTCTGTATATTGGACAACGGCGGTTAAACGGTTAACATATTGAAAAGGTTAAAAGGTTAAATAGGTGGGGGAGAGTGTGGTATTGATAGATTCACTTCACTCTTTTCCACCTCTACCACTTTTCTCTTTCTATATCCATGTGGCGCGTGGTTAGGCTCCATTGAAATAAAACCAGGACTATTAAATTACTGTGTTTGATTAAGATATCACAATTGAAATACTTTAAATCTATTGTTGCGAAGTAAAATTATATAGTATTGTTTAAGTTTTCGGTAGGTTATCCCTGATACCCTGTTCAAAGTATGAATTAAGCACTTAGGGAAATGTCTTATTGTATACGCAATAAATTAGTAGTGAAACTGCCATCAAAGCTAGCGGTCCTAAGTTCGATTCCCGTATGGGAAAATATTTTTGTGATAAGCGCGAGCATTTAATCTTGAAAGTTTTCTATGTATGTAAGTAAGTATTTCTCAAATAAGTATGTTGGTCGTTTTCTAGTCCCCATAGTAAACGCCTAGAGCTTAGTTTGGGACTAGGTTAATTTGTATAATTGTCCTCTGATATTTTATTAAAATACTTAATATTATGATCAACTGCATGCACGCGTAAAGCCGTTAAACCGTAGAGTTAATCCGTAATCTTTAGCAGTAATTTAATTCATGAATATCGACTAAGTTAACCGTCCAAGTTAACCGGGGCCAATAAACCGTTAACAATGCGGCCCGAACCGGAGTTAACTTTAACTTAACCGGCTTACTGACGATAGCTTACATAGTTACGGAGATAGAGCCACTAGAAGCGGCTAAAGCATAGCTTTAACTTTCTGAGGAGAAAACGTTTTATCTGTATATCTTTTCGGCTCAAAAAGACAAGTTTTGCTGTTTAAAGCCGACATCGCTACCGGTATTGTGACTACCATAAATAAAATAAATTAATTAATCACAGGACAATGTCACACAAATTGACCAAGTCCCAAACTAAGCTCTAAGCTTGTACTATGGGTGTACTAGACAACGATAAACTTACTTATATATGGAAATATACACGGTGGGAACGAGTAACCCACCAAATTTTAACCATCGATTCTAGAGCCTATTTGGAGTATATAATGTGGTATAAACATCAAGTCCAATAAAGCATGATTTCCGAGATTTTTATAATTTAAATAACAGTTCCATAGTTAATTTAATTTGAACTCTGACACCTTAACCTAAAGCATATTTTACTAAAAAGATTAATGTTGTAAGTAGCAATATCATCAACGTACAGCATAAATTAATTTAATAAATTTCTTAGTAAATAATGATTTAGGTATAGGTGACAAAGTTCAAATTAAATTAACTGTGGAATTGTTTTTAATAACATGAAAATCTCTTAAATTATGCTTTATTGGACTTCATGTTACACTACATTATATACTCCAAATAGGCTCTAGAATCGATGGTACCTGCACGATATTATGATTGCTTTATCTGAATTAATTTTTGTTTATCCTCATATTATTATATATTATACATTTATATTATATATGTTTGTGTTATTATTTTTACTAGCGCAATATATGTATTTATGTTATTATAGCTTATTGATATGTAAGTGTATGTGTATTAGTTACACCTTATGTTGCACCGTCACTACAATCTCTGCTTTGCCCAAAGCTCAACTGGTAGAGAATGCCTTACGGCATTAAGTTCGCCTTTTGTATACTAAGTGTATTCTTTTGTGCAATAAAGATTAAATAAATAAATAAATAAACGCAATAAATAAAATAATATGCACGTATTCATTTACTTATCTAGTACTAGTAGACACTTTAATAAGCCAGCAGTGGACAATAATGTAATCACGTGCCGTACATTACACCTATTTGGTATGTTTTAGTAATGTCTAATTATCATTTAACTTTATGAGGCGCAATATATAGCGGACTTGAATACATGTATTTAATATTATAAATAGTGTATACAAAGCGATAAAAACAAAAACGGAATGACAACAATACCTCTAATTCGAATATAGGTACGTATAATTTTTTAGCGATAATAATTTGACAATTTAAATACAGGTATTAAATAAAACCGGTTTAAAAACAGTGATTAAAATTATATTTTGCTACAAGCGAGAGACAAAGTAACTTTTTAATTATAGTTCAAATGTTTTTTAATCGTTGTTATCTTATTGGTCGTGTGGTGTGACACAACGAGGGCGGCTGGGGGACATTATACATGTCGTTTTATTTTTACCATATTGTCTTTTTTACCTTAATCATATAATCTCGCAACTTACGGAATCAATTACAACCTTTATTAGTCTTAATTCTACCTCTTAATAATATTAGTAATACATGAGCATTTTACGTAGTTTCATAAGCTTTGATTGCTACATTTAATAGGTACTAAAATCAGTTAAGTGTATAATTTGTCTATTCCAGCACATAGTATCCGCGGTCTACCCATCCACAGGCAGTCAAAGCAAACTGAGTGAAAATATTCACAGCGCAGACCCGGCGCCGGCGACGCGAGAAGATGATGGATACGCCGCTCTAATTTAAACTGAAGTTTTATGCTGCGTGAGAGCATTAACTGTACAGGGTGCAAGAATAAACACGTTTAATAGAAATACCGTTTGTGACACCGACCCTAGCATAATGCATGTGAAAAGTCTTGGCAACTCAAAAAATAATTTTGTGTGGAGTCAAGTTTACAAAATGTGTACGTATCATAATATATAAAGTTCAAAACACATAATGGGTTACTAAGTTTTCAGGATTGTTATAAAACAAACCTAACCTAACGGGCTCTATGTAACGACCTTTTAAAAAATCCTGAAAAGTTTACGGTTTTACAAATAAAACTATTATATATTATGAACATTATGTATTATGACCCATTATGTATTTTAAACTTTAAATATTATTATGCAAACAAAAAAACGGATCCCAAAGATTTTTTAATTCATTGCCCTAGGGAACAGAGTCACTACAAATGGCTTTTTAAATATAGGAATTTTGTTAACCTGTATAAATACATATCAAAGCGGTTGGCATTTAGATAAACTAGTGGTACCTAACAAAAATGGTGATGATGACTTGTAACAAAAAAGAAATGTATGAAAAGTAATCAATGTTCATTCTGTCAGTTGTTACATATTACAATAGCAAAATCTATCAAAACGTTATCCTTTTTCCTGATTATTTAAGTTAAATAAACTGAAATTCACACACACATCCCCACATAACATCACGCCTTCATACCCAGAGTGGGGTAGGCAGAGCTACAGAAATACCACCAGCTCTAAAAAGACTTGTTTATAATTCTGTAACTACATTTTTCATAACCAGCTCAAGAAGTTTACCAGTGTATTAGTGACAGGTTGCAAGCCCATCGCCTAACAGTACCACAAGAACTTATTCCCTTAATCGCCTCTTACGACATCCACGGGAAGACATGGAGTGGCACTATTCTAACCCGGCAAACTCACGGGTGCACGAGTGAAGTAAAATTCTAAATGTAACAATTATCCTTAAGTATATACATACATAACATCAGGCCTTCATTCCCAGAGTGGGGTAGGCAGAGCTACAGAAATACAATAACTACTTTAAATGACTTGTTTATAATTCTGTAAATTTTGCACAATCAGGCTAAGATGTTTACCAGTGTATTAGTGACAGGTTGCAAGCCCATCGCCTAACAGTACCACAAGCCCTTATTCCCTTAGTCGCCTCTTACGACATCTACGGGAAGACATGGAGTGGCACTATTCTAACCCGGCAACCACATGGGTGCACGAGTGAAGTAAAATTCTAAATGTAACAATTATCCTTAAGTATATTATGGTGGTTAAATGTGTAACGCTATGTTTTGTGTTTATAGGTTTTTTTTGGACTTAACATAACTATAATATTCTCACGACGATATGCTAGCCTAGTTGGGAGTGACCCTGCCTCCGAAGTCAGCGGTCCCGGGTTCAAATCCCGGTAAGGGCAAATATTTGTGTGATGAGCGCGAATATTTGTTCCTGAGCCTTGGATATTTCTACATATTTAAGAATGTATTTCTCTATTGTCTAGTACCCGTAGTACAAGCCTAGAGCTTTGTTTGGTACTAGGTCAATTTGTGTGAGATTGTCCCTTGATATTTACACGTATATAAAATGTCACATTCGGTAAAAAACCTTTATACTTACACTGAAAAACAATTTAGCATGAACGATCATACGGATAACTAAACAGTAAAGTTAGAATAACAAATTTCAGTACAAATCCCCGTTAATCACATCGAGTCCAATAACTTAGTACATCGCTAACGCTGCCAAAGTTGAGAGCTAAACGATGGGTAATACGGACATAGTTCTAGTAAAGGCCCCGGCCTAGGCTCCAACAGATCCTAGTTAAAGCAACATACCGCCTGCCTTTCATGTAATCTGTATATTTATTTTATGGAAAACGTAAACAGTGAACTAATCCTACTAATTGTTCTAGTATTAAGCTAACATTTTAGTTATATGCCACAAAAAAACATTAAGTTTTAGATTATTTACCTCATACAAATTTAATCATAATAATTTACATTTTCTATTATATAACAACTGAAACAAAACAATCAACCTATATCTATGAATCTAGCCATAACGCAAATCACAAAATTAAAACAATAAACACCGAATAAAACGCGCTAAACACTGGCCGCAAAAACAAAGCACCAACATTTTAAATAAAGAACGCTTCAATTATTTGAGTAAAGAACACAATAAATAAACGAAGATGGGATAAATCGAGACCTTTGAGGCTCGGTTTTATTGGCGCTGGCTGTGACAGCCATCTCGATTCTTTTGTCGGCAGATGGGGTTAGAAGTTTGGTCGGGTTATTTACGCTTAGGCGGGTTTTCATTCGTGCTTTCACGATCGATCGGCTCGGTGGAGTTCAGAACTCTGGTGTGGTTCAAGTTTTTAGACAACTGGTAATAATCAAAATTTATATTTTTGTATCGGATTTTCAAAGTTATAATATACCCTGGATGACACTCTTTTTTAATATTCCACTTTTATGATTTTCTATTGTGGCTAGAGAAAAATATAAAATATGATTAATTTAAAAAATATACGGTAGGAATGTTATGATGATTATTTCTCTTTTTCATTTTTATTTCATAATCGCGTTCGTGTTCTCACATACATACATACATAACATCACGCCTTAATTCATTCCCAGAGTGGAATAGGCAGAGCTACAGAAACACCAATAACTCTAAAAATATTCCCACATATTAAGCAAAATTACATAAACACTAAGTATATAAAAACATAAAATCGAATTGACCACAAACATGTCAATATAAAAGTTATAAACGAACCGTGAAACACTATTTCGGTCAATTAACCATCTCGGTACACTAAAAATTAATTCACCCTTTATCATAAAAGTTATACATTTATTAACCATTCCGACCCAAAACCATAAAAACGAATGCGGCCTAAAACTAAACATATAAAAAACTATGACCTACAGGGCGTTCCAAAACTAACGTACCGTTCACCACAAATAATAAAAGGTACAGTTGGACGTAAAAAACATTCGCAATTTCTTATTTTATACTCTTTTTATTGAAAATAAAATAAGTATAAACCCTAGGCCTGTGGTTTTGCTACATAAAGTACATCCATAAAGGCGTAACTGATTGTTATGTCGGTGGAGACATTTTTGATATTTGCATAAAATTTATTAGTCTATTTTCCCATGGAAGAAAAACTTTCGTAGATATCTGCAAAAAAGAATAAGCCATCTCATAAATATGGCAAATTCACCAGTTGTTTAGTCAGTTAGAATTTAATTATTTAATAATAATACATAAATAAATAAATAATAAATATTACGAGACAATCTCACACCAGCTGACCTAGTCCAAAACTAAGGTCAAGGCTTGTACTATGGGTACTAGACAACGATAAACATACTTATATAGAGAAATACGTACTTAAATACATAGAAAAGATCAAACTCGGGAACAAATATTCGCGCTCATCACACAAATATTTGCCCTTACCGTGATTTGAACCCAGGACCGCTGGCTTCGGAGACATAGGTTCAAAGATTATGTAAAGTTCATTTTTTTTATAATTTTTAGGTCATAGGACACAGCTTGTAAAACCAGACATAATTTAGATATTACTAGCGACCCGCCAGCGGCTTCGCCCGCTGCAATTTTTTTTTACATCACTTAGGGGTATGAAAAATAGTTGTTGGCCGATTCTCAGACCTACCCGATATACACTCAAAATTTTATTATAATGGGTCCAGCCGTTCCGGAGGAGTTCAATAACGTACACCGTGACACGTCAATTTTATATATTAGAAGATTTTTAAATTTAGAAGGTAGCTTAAATTTAATCATATTTAATTTATACCTAATCCAATACATTCGTCCTCTAATCTGTAGTAATAATAATAACTCGCAGAAAACCAACTGTCATGGCCTTTTTTTTTCTACTAAGCAATGTTTTAAGACAACATTATGTATATCATACACATACATACATAACATCACGCCTTCATTCCCAGAGTGAGGTAGGCAGAGCTACAGAAATACGTATAACTCTAAAAAGACTTGTTTATAATACTGTAATCACATATTGCACAATCGAGCCAAGAAGTATATCTCCCTTAAACAATAAATTATATTTTATCTGTACCCATTATTAGGGTCTGGCAAATGAGTTATGGGACCCATATTTGAAAAGCAAAAAAATCGACAGTAAGCAACAGAATAAGATCAACTAATTTTATAATTTTCTAACATTGAATCTTTTCAATTTAATGAAATCCTTTGTTTATTTTTAACAATGGCACAGGTTATTCTAAGAAATAAGTAAAACAATATGAACCTAGGGTGGTACGGCAATATTAGGAGACAGACAGAGGAGGACTTATTGTTTTAGCGCGACTTAAAACTAATTTATTGAATTTAAATGAATTCCTTCTTGTCGATGTCGTAAGAGGTGACTAAGGGAATAAGGGCTTGTAGTATTGTTAGGCGATGGGCTGGCAACCTGTCACTAATACACTGTAAACTTCTTGATCACATTGTGCAAAATGTGGTTACAGAATAATAAACAAGTCTTTTTAGAGTTGTCGGTATTTTTGTAGCTCTGCCTACCCCACTCTGGGAATGGAGGCGTGTTATGTATGTATATTCATTAAATATCAGGGGTACAATGTCACACAAATTGACCTAGTCCCAAACTAAGCTCTAGGCTTGTACTATGGGTACTAGACAACGATAAACATACTTAAATAGAGAAATACATAGAAAACATCCAAGACTCAGGACCGCTGGCTAGAGGCAGGGTCACTCCCAACTAGGCCAACGTGTCGTCATTGATTGTATAATAATTTTTTTAAAGTGTTTACTTTTTTATAAATAATTACGTATCCTTTCTCTTATTTTTAATTTTTATGGACGTTATAAAAGGACCACTAGAAGTAAATTTTAGCCCGGAACGTGGCAGTTGGGGCCTTTTCTTATAGCTCAGAATCTTGCAGGTTAGGTATTTTGAAGACTTCTTTGTATGTTTTAACAAATTTACTCAATTCTAGGCTGTAGATAAATGGAAAGGTAGGTGTTTTGTGTTCGATAAAGTATGGTTTACAGCTATCCATCTGTTTTATATTTAGTAGAACACGTTAGTTTCTTCTGCACGGTGAACTCGGAAACTCAATTGCTCTTCTTCGTGCACGGTCAACATCTTATTATATATATACTGTGTATATTTTGCTACGATTTTTTTTGGCACTATAATTACGAGGGGCGGCTGAAAAGTTCTAAGCCTAAGGTAGAAAAAAAAGGTTCAAATTTTTTTTACTATTTTTATTTTTCAATATAATCTCCCTCTAATTCAATGCATTTATTACATTTTTTAAATAATGCTTTTAGACCGTTAAAAAAATAAGTTTTATTTTGGCTGTCGAAATGTTCCAGTACAGCCGCCTTCATCTCTTCATCACTGCCAAATCGCTTTCCCCTTAAATCTTTCTTCAAATTGCTGAATAGAAAATAATCACTAGGGGCCAGATCTGGACTGTAAGGTGGATGATCAATTTCCTCGAAGCCAGTTTCCTTCAGAGCAAGCTTGGCAACACGAGCGGTGTGAACGGGGGCGTTGTCTTGCAAAAACAAAATGCCTTTGCTCAGTTTGCCCCTTCGTTTCTCGACTATGGCTTGTCGCACTTTTCTTAATAGCTCAGCATAATAAACTGCATTTATTGTAGAGCCTTTCGCCAAATAGTCTATTAAAAGAATGCCATCGCAATCCCAGAACACGGTGGCCATTAGCTTAGACGCCGATCTTTGAACCTTGAATTTCTTTGGCGGCCTTTCACCCTTTTCGATCCACTGCATAGATTCAGACTTCGACTCTGGATCATACTGTCTGATCCATGTTTCATCAACAGTTACTATGCGGGAACAAACTTCATCTAAACCTTCTTCACATAATTCTAAAAATGCCTGAGAAGTTTGAACACGACGTTCTCTATCGAAAGCTGTGAGCATTTTCGGCACCCAACGAGCACTTACTTCTGTCATATGCAAATGTTGATGCAAAATCTCTCCAACTCTTTCCTTACTAATACCTAAGGCTTCAGCTATTTGCCAAACCTTAATTCTCCGATCCTCTAATACTAACTTTTTGACTTTTTCAGTATTTTCTTCAGTCCCAACCGATATTGGCCTTCCTGAGCGAGGATCGTCTTCGATCGACTCCCGTCCAAGTTTAAAAAGTCGACTCCATTTTTTAACAGTGGCATGAGAAGGGCCAGATTCACCGTAAATACTAGACATTTCTTCAAAAATTATTTTCGGCGATTTGTCACTTTTTGTAAGGAACTTAATGACTGCACGGTGCTCAATTTTCGTGATATGCGTTGATAATTCACACATGATGACCTTTAGCGTCGGATATCTCGAGATGTAATAAACAAAAGACGACATTTTTTTCTTTTATTTATTAACTTTTTAAATGGTCTTTTTAGTGGCCAGTATCGCTAACGCATATGCAACCTCAACATACCTTAGGCTTAGAACTTTTCAGCCGCCCCTCGTATACACATTAATTTAAATAAAATCTTTTAAACTAAACCGACAAGATCTCTACGAATAACTAAAACTGACGCGTGTCATGTCTTTTAGTATTTTTTCTCCCGTTCGCCTACAAAACTGACTTAAGACTACAGGGTGATCAATACAAATGGGTCAGGAGTTCCGAAACTATAAATCTAAAGGTAATAAGTTTATAGGAACCGAGGCCTAGGTTTTGCGAAAATGAAAACAGCTCTTACCATACTAACCCATTTCGAATGTTCACCCTAGCTGGTATCAGTTAATCAAGCGACCAAACGATCCACTTGCTACCAAATAAGTTTCACTTACAGAAATAATATAAAAAAGTTCGGGCATAAATTAACTTTATATCATAGGCAATAAAAACTTTTTTAATCAATCCACGTGGACGAAGATTGTGCCAACTGCTAAGTCATTTAAAAGACGAAGTGCCCATTTTTATTCGTTTGGCAAATAATTAAATGGATGTTAGTTCATTCTTTCACTTGGTTAAGTTTTACATCGAATTGGGATATATATTTGAGTTTAAAACGCTTTAATGAGACTACTAGTTTAAAGTAATAAATTAGTAGAACTCTGATTTGGATGAAAATGTACACTGATTTACCATAGCATCATGGATTAATTAATTACATATTTCTATATTCTGTTTGTTACTATTTCGCACGTTAATTTCAAGAGTGACACTATGCAAAAAATAATGTCATTCACAAGTGTTTTTTTTAAATCGCAATAATGTCACTATTTAAATGGTTTTGTTTTTAGTTTAGTGTCACTCTCGAAATCTACGTGCGATTTATCGTTAATATTTATTAGACAACCCCATTTAAAATCCACAAAACTGACAACACCCTGTACCTATCAAAAACCAATCCCGCTTAAAACTGAAGCAACAAAACCTTAAAGCGGCCCACTACAAGCAGAATATTCATCAGTCCGCAATCAGCCGGTAAAAACTTTCCTCGCGATTATTTCCGGCCGCGATCGCTATTTACTACCGGCTAACAGATTGCTCAATTCCTTAGATTAAAGGGCGGTGCAGTGAGAAAGCTAGGCAACGGGAAGCTTTAAAATAATGAATTAATAGCTGAAACAACAATTGGAAACAATGTTAAAGGGTGAATTGCAAAAATATTGTACATAGTTAGTTAAGGACCTAATTAATGTCAAAGTTTAATTGAAACAAAATATTTTTCCTTTGTGTAACGAAAATTAGTCAAACAATTGTATGGTTAATTTTCGTTACATAAAGGAACAATATTTTGTTTTAATTAAACATTGACATCAATTAGGGGGTTATTTATGTACAATACTTTTGAAATTCACCCTAAAATAAATAAAATAAAACAATAAAAAATTATCTTTATTCACCAACCACAAACAAACACACTTTATTGCATAATAATAACAAAAATTGCCGGTGGTGGTTGCTGACAAACTCAGCTATAGAGCTGTTTTTCAGTCCTCACCTTGGTACAGGAGTATTAAGCGACGGCTGTTGAAACAAACTAGAGTTATATTCCTTAAACGAAGTGTTTCTATTTAACAATGTGACAAAAACACAAAACAGAGTGAAAAAAAAAGATACAGGGGCAGGAAGTCATGTTCTAAAATTTAATTTTTTGAAAATTTTTGACTCTGTTCAAGAGTTGCTTGTAACGTAGGTACGTTATTGTTTTCTAAATCTAATTTTACTGATCAGAGTGAAATTTGTCAAATAGAAACAATCACCCTTTATTTTAAGTATCTGACGATGACAGATGACACGATATTAAGAGTACATTGCATCGCTATTAAGCGCAGTGATTTAGGAACTCGTTAACTTTTCAATGTATACCAAATTGTAGCCTGACAACCTATCTACTGCTTTTCACACCTCAATAAGATTGGATACTAACTTCTCTTAACACTTGACGATTATCCGAGCGCTGTTGTAACTTTTCTAAAACTAACCTCAATTTTATGATTATAAAGCGACTCTTTCACTCAAAACTACTCACCACCGCCTATATCTCGCTACACAAATCACTGCTTTATAATATTTCGTTCGCAGTGGTCGACAAACTTTAATCGTAACGCGTCCAAGCACAATGCCACACAGAACTTTATGCCAAATTATTGGATTTTTGGTCCCTTAATCAGTCGGGTAATAGGCCCCCTTTGTGTGCTCGCGATTTGTCACGGCCATTGGTATTGTGCCAGGGGAATTTAGTATCTATTGTGCGGCATGTAAAGTCGGTAATTTATCGACGCCTTTGTAGTGTTGTGCGTGTCTTCGTCGGGATTTAATTTGACGTTTGCGAATTCGTCGTTCGGTGTCGGGTTTATTGCGTAGATTTTTGTATTGTTGGTGTGGAGCAACCTGTATTTCGTTTTAGTTTGTAACATTTAGGGGTGAATATTTTTAATTAGTGCGTGTCGATGCCGATGGTGCGGATTTATATACAGGGTGTTTAGGTAAAGATCATGTAATTTATAATTTAAAAAATAGACTCTTTTCCTATTTACGAACCCCAGTGCGTAATCCAGCCTAGTTTATAATTTTGAGCCCATATTTTTTATTACCATATTTATAATAATTATATACTTATAAATATAAAACGAAATAATAGCAAATAGATTAGTAGAATCTACTTTCTTCCTGCCACTAAAAGCGTTTCAAATTTAAATTTTATTTTTTAGTTTTATTTGAATATGTTTCTAGTTTTTTTTTATATTATTGTATGTTTTAGTAGAGCGTGTCACAGACTCAGCTATAATATGTATCAATATAATAACACTGCCTGCTGTGTTAGTAAATTTTTAGACGAGTAGTGACATAGACGAATTCCTGATTAACCCCCGTGCTTCTAACCCGACATTGACAGTGACTTTCGTATTGTCATCGAGTAGACAGGTAAGTAAACTTCAAATAATGTATGGAAACTTTGGTCAGTTTTTTGGGGTATGTGCTCCGGTTAGAAACGGTTAAAGGTAAACAATAGAGGCGACTAATGTCTAAGTATATTGAAAAATGACGAGGTATAAAAATGTCGAGTAATAATAACGACGAAGTAAAAAAAGTACTAAGTATAATAATGTCGAAATGGAATTAAGACGAGGAGGGATACGAGGAACAGGGGCTAGGTAGGTTTAGGTTATGTTTGTTTTGCAGCAGGCCCGGAGGGCCAAACCACTCAGAAATAGGAGCTCCGCGTAAGCGGAACTCCGTCGACACGACACTGTGTAATCGATTTGGAATAAGAGTGTCGACGGAGTGTCCGCGGACAGCTAGAACGGAGCAACTACGACCCACTGTCGTCATTTTTATAAATCGACGAAAATCAGATGGTCATTGCTATATATCGACATTTTTATACGTCGACAAAAATAATTCTAGTCTTTGTTATTTTTCGACATTATATAAGGAGTCGACATTTTTATACCTCGTCATTTTTCAACATAGACATTAGTCGCCTAACCCGTTCAAGTTCTAAAACGTACACTCATCAAAAATATCCTCACTTCGTTATTTCCAAATGTATCGCAACGTATAACATCTTTGATGCCATGCATTTTTGGTTGGGTTATTAATTATTGAAAAACTACTGTTTTTTTTTTTTCAAAAATGTTCTGGTTATTCATTTTAAACGTTCAGATCCGATTACTACCTTTAATTACCGCAAACGGGCACGTAACCCGAAACGCGCGCGTTTAAGTTAACCCAATAAATCGCGGTTATAAGGGCGTCCGCACACGTGCCCGCTTCCGCACTCCGCGCACGTATGGAATAGCCTTTAGAGCGCGAGTTACGAGCGGCGAGCGGGTTTTTTTTATGAAAAGGAGAAGGCCGATAAGGCACACGAGCACTCAGGCCACCTGATGGTAAGTGGAATCTGAGCTCAAACTGTGAATTGGTTTTAAGTTGCAGTCAAATGGTAAGTTTCCTGTGGAGTTGTATATGAATCCAGTGAACTTTTTATTTAGGTTCCAGAAAAGAAAATCATTTAAGTAGTTGACTGTCGGCTGACCGACCCAGTATAATATTTAGTTTGTGCCATCTTTATACCAACTTTTTGCATATGTCGAGCCCCAGATTTCACTTACCATAAGCCCACTATTTCACCATCCTGACAACAAAATTACAGGTGACCGTTGACATGGCGCAGCTTTTATGAAACCTAGTGATGTATCAGCGTGTTGACTTTGCAATGTATCGGGAATTGGATGGTGAAATAGGGGCAAGTGGCTGGTGTCCTCGTTTGCCCTCTCCAACAACACAGAGATTTGCAAATCAAATCGCTGTAGCAACAGAGAGAGAAAAGATGACGGACGAGTGTGAGAGAGACATGGCGAAGACTTAGAACGACGAAAACAACCGTCCAATAGATTTTTATTTATCGATTCGCAGCAGATCAACGGCATTTTTTATCAATGTTTTACTTTATACTACTCGTATGTGTTAGCATGCAGTTACCTATCGACATCATCAGTCTTCAAAAACTTACAGCTGCCATTAACAACCCCTTGTTCCTCGTAGATTTGTTTGATAACTGGTATTCTACTAGGCCAATATTCTACTGACCAAGTTTGATAACTGGTATTCTACTAGGATAAATAAATATTTCTAGCTAACTCGGGTATTAAACAGGATTATTTTTCCTCGTACAAACTAATACTAGAATACTAGTGTATTTCGTCGGTGATTCTTCCTAGTTAACTCGGTTATCTATCAAACAGGATTCTTAGTTCCTCGTAGAAAACCTTTATTTTTTAACTCGGTTATCACACAGGGTTTTTTTTTCTCTTAGAAAATTTTCCTGTTTGATAACCGAGTTAGGGAGAAGGAATTATTTTTCCCAGTAGAATACCAGTTATCAAACTTGGTTATCTACGAGGAATAAGTGTTTACAACGATGACGAGATAGGGTCCAAGCTCAATTAGATTTCACCAGCGAAACCAACAGGACGGGACCCGACAGGACGTAATAGTATGTGCAAACTGGGTCTATGTAGGCTCAGATAAAATTGGTCTTTCGAATATAAATACAAATAACGATCTGTGACTCATCATTTCTCCGAAAAATTTGGCTCATATTTTTTTTTTCATAATTGTTTTTCATAATTATCGCAACTCCTAAAGTGCACTTTACTGAAACCGTTCTGATTTTAGGAAGTTTATAAAACAAACCTAACCTAACCTAACTTTATTTACCAGTTAGATATTTAAAAAATCGTGAAAATAAACAGGTGTATTCTTCATATTTTTATGAAGAGTAATCATTATGATATAAAATAGTATGAGAAACATTTTCGGAGTTCCAATAATATAAGTTGTAATTTTATATGAACTTTAGCGCACCCGTATAAACTGCATGCTGAAAGGTGTCTCGACATTTATCATTTTTTGACGTAAGCAAGGTTGTATGTAATGACTATGTATATAGCCTCGAACTTGGAATTACCGGACAAAATAGGAACCCAAAGGAGCGACCATATTTTAAAGAGACCATAAATTTAAGAATTTTGAGTGGCCATGATAATCAAAAATCTCTTTTAATGCGCAACTGCAACATAAAACTTATGACGGACACAGGCTTTTTGAACGCGGAACAAAAACAGATAAAGTTTTTACTTCTTAAAATCGCTAAAACCTCATAACTTGTACCACACTTAAAATCCAGTCCAGCTGGACCTGAAAATAAAACAGAATGTTGTAAATACAGCGATCCTAATAGAATTTTAAAATATTTGTGTTTTCTTTAAACCGCGCCAAACAAAAGGGAATATTGCGCGCGCGATATTTACTGAGAATTGTGATAGGAATGCATTTCGAGGGCAAAAATGAATTGTTGATATTGTAGTGCCTTATCATTTTAACGGAGAATTTGAAATGCGATGCAAAATCATCCTACAAGTGGAGGTGGCATGGTGGTTATCGGAGTATTTCTCAACAACATTTCTGAATAGTTTTAGTAACTAGACTTAACTAGCTACAGCTCGTAAAAAGGTTGTTTAAACCGAGTTTTGAAACATTTTTATTGAAAAAATCGTCCTCGTCGTCCCGTGTTTCGAGAGCTCAACATTTTCTTTGGGTTACATTACGTACAGTGAAAAAGCACCCATAAAATTTCTTATTCGTTAAGAACCAAGATGAATGGGAGTCCAAGCGTCTAGCCTCTTCGGCGACTGCAGCCCGACTGTCTTTTGTCCGTCAAATTATGCCCGTGCTTCGAAATTCAAAAATGTTTCGTCTGCGTCAGCCAGTCCTACGTTTCGTCTCGCCAGCCAGCCATAAATCTGTAGTCAAAGGAGGCCAGTAGCAGCGTTCCAAATGTATTGCGAGAATGGAGAGTGAAATTTGTCCTGCAACCAGAATTCAGTTTAAGAATAAGAAATGTTTTACTGTGCATGCTTAATAAAATCAAGTAGTACTTACCTAACGCTAATCTAATTTTCAAAAACACGTTGCTGATTTTGATTGCTTAAAAGATAACTCCTTGTTAGGAAACAAGTAGATTTGAGTAAGGTTTTCTTTTTAATTAAATGCCTACGGCCATGCTCTCGCATACGTGTGTGTAAACATATAAGCATAAATAGATGAAAGTTAGTGTTGGTAGTAGGTTAACTGGTAGAGAATGCCTTACGGCATTAAGTTCGCCTTTTGCATATTAAGTGTATTCTTTTTTTGTGCAATAAAGATTAAATAAATAAATAAATAAAGTTGCCAGTGAGTATAAATCTCACACAAACAACGTAGCAGTATAAAAAGATTGGAGATGACAAAAGTATACAAAACATCAACTCATCGACAATATATAAATCATGTAAAATTATAATAGTTACTTAGTCATTAATACTTCGTGTAATTTGGCAAACTAGAATGAGTCGTAGTAAATGTATATTTGCATAATAATGAAAATTTGAAATTTGAAAATGTGTTTGAAACTTTAATAAATTGTATCCACCTTTACGCACCTCGCATTTCTTAAACCTTCAAACAATTCGAATTCCTTTTTCAAATAGCGCGGCAACTATGCCGAGCAAAGTTCTTAAAAAATTACGCTCCATAGAGTCGGCAAAGGACTGGCTTGCGAGGCAAGACGCGATAACTCCGCCATTTTACTACTGGCCGCTTAGACTGGCTGATTGTAAGCAATAGCCTAGACACGTACAGGGACTTTCAAGTGCTGGACGGACGTTCGCTCTTGGAATTCTCTTGACTTTGTAATCGGCATGTTCTTTGACTGTAAGTGTGGAAATTATTTGATGCATTTAACCGAGATATCAAAGGTAAATGGTTTTAATAGTAATGATTAGTGTTTTTAGAAGTGTTTGTGATATACTTTGCATAATCGATATTAATACAATGTAGTTTCGATTTTTTGAGAAAATGTGAATAGTGCTGGATCGGCTATCCCCATTTTGACAAACGAAGAGTCTTTTAATCAAAATGGTGGGTCAAAAAACTACATGCCATTTTGATATTGGGGCGTTTTCCAAAAAATGTACCTATTTTTAACTACTAAAATTAACAACGGTAATTTTTCAGTTACGTCACGAAAATTTGTCATATAATACCTTCATAAGGCAATAAACGGTATTTCAAATTAAATAAGCATAGCAGATTCAAACCTCACCTGTCAGCAATATGGTCGAACTTGCTACAGGAGTTTTGTCTGAGATGCCACTATTTCTCTCAAAGCAGTAATAGTTAATTGCCGTAATGTAATGGAAAAATTACCGTTGTTAAGTTTTGTCCTTAACTAAAGGTACTTTGTTTGGAAAACACCCATTTTCACAATGACCTCAATATGCCATCTCTTTTGAGGTTGACTGAGAGTATTTGGGCAACAAGTTTGCGATTTGTTAATTAGTATTATTTTTATTGTAAAGTTCAAAATAATAAATCAATGTGATAACACGTAGGTTTTTAATTGAAGCTTGCATTTTCATAGACTTGTTTCCAAAGAAGATTTACAAAAAACAAATGGTATAGCTTCCGTGACCACGACGGCTGGTACTAGCGGAAATGTCAGACGAATAATGAGGTATGTCTATACTTAGCTTTCTTTTGGTTTTTATGGTGTTAAGACCTGGTTATAATGTGTAATGTGGTTACAGAATTATTAACATGTCTGTTTAGAGCTATTGGTATTTTTGTAGTTCTACCTACCCCACTCAGGGAAAAAAGGCAGAATTCAAATTTTTATGTATGTATGTAAGACCTGGTTCTGGTTCTACGTGTGTGTTTGTGTATCTTTGTGTCTATATGGCATCGAAACTCCCAAAAGGAAGGACCGATTTGGCCGCAATATATTTAACCTTTTCTCCGCGTATGTCGGTTGTCTTAGTAGAAGGTTGATATTAGAGCTATGGTTGCTAACGGGTGGTTTGCGGGTGGTAGGACCTTGTGCAGGGTCCGTCCGGATCGCTACCACCATCTTATCCATTAACCTACAGCCAAACAGCAGTGTTCGCATTGCTGTTCTGGTTTGGGGATAAGACAGCCGGTGAAATAACTAGCATAGAGGCATTCCATCTTAGTCCTCAGGGTTGGCAACGCATTTGCAGTCTTAGGATTGCAGCCTTGTGAATGCGAATGTCTATGGGTCACAGTCTCCACTTACCATCTGGTGGCCTGTGTGCTCGATTGATTGTCAATGCCATAAAAAAGACCATCACGGGTGGTTAAATATAAAGTTGGTTAAGTATCGGTTGGCCCGTTTCAAAGATATCAGCTCTCTAAGAAAGGATCGGCATTATTTTGTTTAGTCTTTATCATTCAAGTAGTTATTTGTCTAATATTTGGTCCAAGTCTCCCACATTTCTTACTTAAGTAAGCACACGACTCGAACACTAAAAGATCCGATTGATTTATCCAATCAAAACACGTCGGCCGCAAATACAAGCGTTCTTTTCCCAAGGCGATAAGGGTCATTCCGGCGGAGCAAATCCCTCGGGATGTTAAACGAGCGTAGAAAGTAATTAATATTATCTCCGAGTGTACCTACAGGGTGCTTGGGAGAAGGCATAATAATAGGTTTTTTATTATAGTGTAAAAGTTCAAAAATAATAAAACTTGACATTTAATCAACTTATCAGACCTAGCTTAGTCGTCTTTAACCTACCTCCGAGCAGCAGTGTTCGCATTGTTGTGTTTGGACGTATTTATAATTAGACAATCGGTGAAATTACTAGCGTACAAGCATTCCAGATTGACAACGTATTTGTCTTAAGATTGTAGTCTTAAGCAAATGTCTATAGGTCTCAGGTCCCACTTGCCACCAGGTGGCCTGTGTGTTCGTTTGCCTTTACCATGCTATAAAAAAGCTCAGTCAGAAGAGATTATAAAGTGTGATATCAATATAGCAGTTACAATTAAATCTCTTACTATAAAGTTTTATTTGTTTCTCTGTTACCTACTATCTCAATTAAGAATGTGAATTTGAATTTCAGTGGAATCTGAGACCCATGAGCATTTGAATTCTCAAGACTATAATCTTAAGACTGCAATCCCAAGACCTCAAATGCGTTGCAAACCCTGAGGACTAATATGGAATGGCTCTACGCTGGTAATTTTGCTGGTTGTCTTATCCCCACACTGGAACACAAAGAGAACACTGTTGCTTGGCGGTAGGTTAATGGATAAGATGGTGGTAGCGATTCAGACGGACCTGATGTCCTTCCACCACTCAAGTTTGATTATATCCTAAAATAATGAATTGAAAACTATAACATTTTATTAACCACGTGCACACAAAGAGAGGTGTCATGGTTAGGCTTAACGAGTGTTTATTGTTTTTTTCTCTTTTATTATTATTTTAAATCGAAATTTTACACAGTACCTTAGTCTAAATGTCGCCAACAAACTATGAGATTGTTGGCGACCGATGCGCTCTTAAAATCTAATACTACTTACACCTTTACATACCTTTTTTTTTGTCTGGGTGGAAAATGCGTTACGCATTTCCCCCGCCATGGGAGTGGCGGGACTCACCCCTTTGCCCCCCCCCTCTCAGAGCGAGAGGGGGGAGGAGTGCTACTCACTAAAAACCACCCTGGCGTACCCTCCTGCCGGATAGGCAAGGCGCCGTGGTACCGCCGAAGCACTGCCCACGCCTTCCGGCAGCCCCAGCCGACCGCTGGGGCTACCCGCGCCAAAGGAGAGAGAGGCCGAGCACGCGTGGCCTCCCTCCCAGACCGCCAAGTGGATATCTCCTACGGTGAGGTACATACCTAGACACTAGTGCTTACTCATTAATTTACATTTCGGGTGCCAGAATGATGAAACTAACACTAAAACACTAACTATTCACACATTGTAACAACTAACCCAACGAGGACTTGTCATCAGACAGTAATTTTCGTTTAAGTAATTGTAGTTTGCAAGCAACCTATTTTTGTGAGTCAAAAATTATTTAGTTCTCTGTCCATAATATTTTTAGCTGATAGTTGGAACAGTTCTCCTCTCCTTATAGACCTAGTACAATGGCTACTTTGCTTTCTAAGTTTAAAATTATCTGAATAATAACTATCTAATACATTTAAGTAAACAACTTTAGAATGTACTTTGCTTTTGCTTTATGAATGTGTGTCTGTCGGTCTGCGAAACTACAGCTCTCAAACTCGTCTGAATACGCGGTTCTTTTTATTGCTGGCACGTCACGTGTCCGTCTACACGTCCGTCGTCTGCCACACAGATTTCACAACCAAATAACGTAAGTATATAAGTTTTGTTATATCGTCAAAATGTAAAACAAATCAAGCGACGACGGTATGATCATAGTAATATCTTTAAACAAAAAAACAAAAAGTACTTTAAAATGGTCAAGGGTGTGTTGGACTCGCGCTGATTCGATTATAAGTTTAATTCAAATCGGAATGTAACAAGACCGATGCGGTGGTACGGAACCCTCGGTGCGCGAGTCAGATTCACACTTGACCGGTTTTTCCTTTTTATATTAGTAGTACGTTCACTATTGTATTTTAATCTGTTTTTTTACTACTGCTTGCACTTACGTGCTGTATACATCACTGAATAAATATTCTTTCTTTCTTTAATTCTTCAAATCCTTTTAAAAAGTACAAAATTCAGTCAATATCACCGATGCAGAGAATGTTGTCAATTTAACGTATATCTACGCTAGCTACAGTAAATCCCACATTTTCAAGCAAATGATCTTTAAAATGGCGTCCCTTCATGCGAATGGGGGAATAAAGCAACACCCTGTGCTCGCGTTATTGGGTCCTTCGCTGAAAGGGCAGCTTAAGGGTCCGCGCAATGAAACCGGACCCACGACCCTAAGCTGGAGAAATTAAAAAGTTATCCGGTTAAAATAGTTTGTTTTGTCACGCGGTCGGGAAGTTTAAGACACGTTTTTAAGGGTTCCTAGTTCGACTACGGAACCCTTCGCCATGTCCGTCCGTCCGCAGCCTAGCGCAGAGATTCTTAGTACTAGAAGGCTGTAATTTGGCATGAATATACATATTATTCACGCCAACAAAGTGGTACAATAAAATATATTTTTTTTTATTGTACCTTCCCCACTCGTAACGTGGGAATGTATTTATTTTTTCTCGTCTATCCCATCGTGTGAGGTATCGTTATATAGGCCTTACGGGTTTGTAAAAAATTGTTTTCACTAACCCGTATGGGATTAAGGGATCAGTTTATGAAATATTAAGCTTTAAATCGCTAATTTTTGTTAGACTTAAATGCGCCCTACAACCAAAACTACAAGAACTAAAAATCTGAAAAAACTTAAATGAAAGAACGTACAACGAATTTTAAAGGAACACTTTCACGACTAAGTAGACATCATTGGTTTTTGAGATACAGGCGATTAAAGTGTTTATACCTACTAAAATCATCTAAGACGGCACCTCGGCGCCAAATGACTCTAAATAGACAATTAGTTATTACTTGTTGATTTTTATGTTTTTATGTAGTACTTAACGGCTTGGGAACCCTATACTGAGCATGGTCTGACATGCTCTTGCCCGGTTTTTTTTAATTTAAGGGCTGTAGGGCTGTCAATGATTTGACGTGATTGTTAGAGACTGGTTCGCTTCTAAAAAAAGACAGAAAACATTTATTGCCACGCACAATAATAGTATACAAAAAAAATAACTTTAATAGCTTGACAATATACAGTGTGTCCCTGGATAAGGTGCACAAATGAATAGCGATAAAAATAGATGCGAATTGTGTCATTGTTTTTTATTAGATTAAAAAAAAAGATTGCTGTCAACCCTCTAATGAGATCCGGTCTAATGAGATGAAATAAACGGATTTTTAATCGTAGAGCATTCGGGGTCAGTCAAATAAAAAGAAAAAAAAATACGCCAAACCAAAAAAAAACCCAAAGAGCAACACATACTAAACGACATAATATCTTTGACCGCTTATGGTGTCCACACTTTATGTAAGAGTCAGATTTGGCACCATTTCATTTTAGATATTACACTTTTAAAGATATGGTAGCTCTAAAGCGGCTGCTACACGGTTATCAGCCGAGCCTCCAACCAAGGTGACCTTGGTTGGAGGTTTGGCTGCTAACGCCGTTGCGTTTCCGTCTACACGGTTGCCAACAGCAGTGTGTCTACTGCTCGCGGAGAGAAAACACGCATCGTACGACTGCACAGCGCACACGATATGGCTCCTTGCCTTTCAAAATTTCAGAAGGTTGGCGTAGCATTAGCACTTTTGTACGCAAGTGAGGACAGAAAAAAAAAAAAGGAAAGAATATGGATGAAGCGATGGCTTAAGGAACGACTATCACTAAGTCATTTAAATTTATTAAATTTACTGGAATTTGATGATATTCGTAACTTCCTGAGAATGGAAAAAGAAATATTTTACGAGTTATTGGATATGGTGACAACTATGATAAGTAAGAAAGATACAAACATGAGACAAGCTGTATCTCCTGAAGAACGTCTTATAGCTACTTTAAGATACCTAGCCACTGGAAGAGCCTACATGGATCTTAGATACAGTTCTATGGTATCACATCAACTGCTATCGAAAATTATTCCAGAAACTTGTCGGGCAATATACAAGGTCTTAAAGAAAACAATTAAGGTAAACTTTATTTTTTATTTCCAAAAATCAACAATTCTTTTAATACGTCACCGGCCGGACCCTCTATGACGACGTTTTGTGTTTGTGAAGTAGCTGGTTGGGTCATTTGTGAATAGTCGGTTATCGGTGATTGATCTTGGGTTAGAGTTGACGGAGGTGATTGGATATGAAAGTTTGAATAATTATCTTGGGTTTGACTTGCAGAAGGAGGTGATTGGATGTGAATGATTGGATAATTATCTTGGGTTTGAGTTGCAGAAGGAGGCGATTGGATGTGAATGATTGGAAAATTATCTTGGGTTTGAGTTGCAGAAGGAGGCGATTGGATGTGAATGATTGGAAAATTATCTTGGGTTTGAGTTGCAGTAGGAGGTGATTGGATGTGATCAGGAGAATGTAAGGTAGGGGAAGAAGCTGGTAGGTTAACTTGTGAAGCATATACAAATCTACGACCGTAGGTCTGAGGCGTGTAAGGTCTGCTTGAAGAACTATCCGATGAGAAGTTGGGTGATTGAGAAGTCTGGGTCGACAGAGGTGATTGAGCAAAATAAGGTGTGGGATTGTATTGAGGAGAGTGGCTGTAAGGTGCATTATAACGCGATTTAGATGGTGTTTCTATTCTTGAGTCAAAATCTAAATTTTTTGTTTTGGCGAGAAAAAGTACATCCGAAATCAGTTTTTCGGCTATTTCTCGCTGGCCAGGGGAGATTTGGTCCAATTTTTCACCCACGTAAATTCCAAATGAGTTGGTTTCCTTTACACCTTCCTTTAACAAGTCTTGAGCGGTATCTATTAATTTTTGTTTTTTTGCATCTAGGACACTTTCTCTGGACTCCTTTTTTCTTTTAGTGATATTTATTGTTTGTTCCTGAAACAAAAAAGAAATGGAAATATAGAGCGCTGTGACTCACAAACACTACCAAAGTCATACATCTTGTAACGTGGGTAGATTATTCTTTAATATTTTTTTAATTTTACTTTACAGCTACCTTGTACCCAAGAGGAATGGAAAACGACTGCACAGTTATTTGAAACACAGTGGCAATTTAATAATTGTGTTGGTTGTATGGACGGAAAACATATTTTAATACAAAAACCGCCTGGAAGTGGATCTCTATTTTTCAACTACAAGGGTACATTTAGCGTTGTTTTATTTGCAGTTGTTAATGCAAATTACGAATTTATGTACGTACATACGGGATCAAATGGAAGCGTGTCTGATGGAGGAATCATAAGAAATACAAAGTTTTATGAAAAACTCATGAACAATGAGTTGAATTTGCCGGAATCGTATTTGCTACCTGGAACAGACAAATCTGTACCGTATGTTTTTTTAGCGGATAGTGCTTTTGCACTTGATACGCACGTCATGAAGCCGTTTCCGGAAAGAGACATTTCAAGGGAGAAAACAATATTTAACTACCGATTAAGCCGAGCAAGAAGAATTGTCGAAAACGCTTTTGGTATTCTTGCGTCTCGTTTTAGAGTACTCAAGCAGCCAATCAATCTTAATCTCGACAACGTAGATGCAGTTGTCTTAGCAAGTTGTGCATTACATAATTTTTTAAGAAAAAAATCTAAAACTTATTTAACCCCAACAGCTGTTGATAATGAAGACGTAGTAAAAAGTACATTCAATAATGGTACTTGGCGTCAAGGAACAAATCAACTAACTCCTGTCCGAAGGAGCATTCAAAGGCCTTTGAATAATGGGAAGCAAATTAGAAATATTCTGACCGAATATTTTAATGGTGAGGGTAGAGTATCTTTTCAATATAGAATGGTAAATATTGCAGTGTCTAACAATCCCTGAGTACCTGAATTAAAAAATAAACTTCAACTTTAACTGTAGATTTAATAACATAGGTTTGAAGTAACATATGGTCAACAAATTTAATTGTTGGGTAACCATAGAACCCTGTCATAATGACAGTCTCATTTATTTTCAAGTAATTTCTTCCTCGTGACTTGCCGCTGTCATTATGACAGGGTTCTATGGTTGCTCAACTATAAAATTTGTTGCCCGTACCATTACAAATAATAAATATTACAGGCTAAACTAATACAGTACTTAGAGTCATAACATAACTATAAGAAATACTTTGTGTTAATAATCAATCTGTGTTTTAAGTTATACACTACCAGCTTTTGCCCGCGACTTCATTCTGGTGGAATTTGTTTATAGCTGATCGACATAATAATATATAAATAAGGTTGTGGTTACATATTTTATTGAATAGTTATATAGTCGCGCTAAAATTATTAAATATAGGTCCATGAATACTACTTACGTCTTCGTCTTCGCTCATGAAAGAATCCACTCCGGTTCTTTTAACTTCATTTTTTTTATCAAGAAACTTCATTAGATCGAAGTACCAAAGATTTGGTTTATGAACATCACTGGCGGCCGATCCGGTGCGGTGTTTTGTATCCTTAATCTGTAACAATAGTAATAAGTTAATTTATAAAAAATAAATGATTTTCTGTGTAATTTATGTTTATATTTAAATACCTACCTACCTAACTACCTACCTACAGCCTTGGCCAAAGGTGTTGAGCACCCTACGTTTTAATCATTTTATTTTACAATAAAATGATTAATTGAATTTTTTTACACGGAAATTCTCTTAACGCCAATAAATATGTCATTTTTTTCCGACAGATACCTATACAACTTTCTATAATAAAAGCTATAAATGCACCTTTTAAAGTTTGACATAATTATAACTATGAAACACCCATAGCTGCTCAACGGCTGTAGGTACCTACCTAAGGTCGCCGTCAATAGAACTTGTGAACGATGTAGATGTAGGTATACAAATTGGTTCGTTTGATTTTGTTTACATCTTTTGCAAGTTCTATTGACGGCGATCTTACCTACATTGTTTTTGATTTACCTTCTTTAATTGCACAACTTAGTTTTATCAGAGCGAATTAAAACCAGTCTATACGTAACTACATACCTACAAAAATAAAAAGCTATCTAACCTTTTTTACTTCCCTTTGGTAGGATGATTTCAATAGGTCCATTTTTTTTTTGGCCGAAGCTTCATTGGCGTCAGGATCAATTTCTTTTAATTTGCTTGCAAGAATTTGCCATGCATTTTTTTTTTGTGTCCTGTCCTTGTACGACTCGGACGATAAGTCCCAAAGGCATGGTAAATCTCTTTCTGCTGCTCGTTCGCCATCTTATTGTCGTGCGTTCTTGCGTGCAGGTCCAATCTGAAACATTCAGTAAACGTGTAAAAGAAAGATAACATTTACATAGAAAACACGTTAAACATAATACATTCATTGACTTACTTAATTATATTTAGCACTATAGCACTTCACTACACAAAGCAGAACAGACAGTACTTAAAAACTCAAACTGATATGCAATGCTGGTTGCGTCAGGCCGTGCGCACTCTTTGCCTGCAGAGACACAACTGCCCTTGCGTGGTTGGCAACAAGCGTCTACACGGTTTACAACGGCGGCATCCAACCGCGGTTGTCAGCGCACGCCCGTCAACCAAGGGCAAAGAAAGGTCAAACGAAATTTGGTTGCAAACATCCTTCTACACGGCTGCAAACCAGCAAGGTCACCTTGGTTGGAGGCTCGGCTGATAACCGTGTAGCAGCCGCTTTAATAACATGAAAGCAAATAAGATACCAAGCCTACCTACATACACACACAGACATTCAATATATTAAGATACACACACATGCACACATTAAGCTTATAACATCTCTTTCTACGTAGGGTTTTAAAAATCCAGGTGTAAAGAGGTTACCTTTTTTATTCGTAGCTCGTAGCCTTCGTAGTCCTGGATTCGTAGCGCTCGTAGCCCGTAGCAAGTGACAATTCAAATTCAACAGCATTTGAAACACCTATCGTGTCTTCAATATGGGAATCGATCAAAAATCTCTTGATACAGTGCAATATACGTCGAACACTAGATCACAAAGGCAGATCGCGGCGGAATGCCTACGTCTTAATATCGACACCTGACGCGAGGCGCGGACTCAAGTCATCAGCGGAGAGCGATTTATTAAGGCATTCAAACCGCATAGATTTTAATACAGTGTATAATTTGTATTTTTTCCCACACAAAAATATCATTTAATTACTTTTAAGTTCTGGAAATTAGGACATTCACAATATTGCGCTAGTATCAACTACATAAAGCGATGTTAAGCTATAGAACAGGGCTGCGATTCTACACGGTAATAACGACATCTTTGACGTGTTTCTGTATTGTCAACGTTTTGATAACCCTTAAGTCATTTACAATAATGGCGACTGTGACATAAACGATTCTAAAGACGTCAAACACGATATCGTTATAACGCAGTAGAATAGAGGCCCAGCCACAATTCCCTTGTAATGATAACTAGGGAGCCTAGACAAAATGCATTATAACATAACACTAACATAAGTGCATTGCAAATTGTCAAAATGAATGGGATTGACGTAATCTGGCGGTCTATTGTTTCAATTCCACACATTTTCTCAGTTTACGAAAATCGTTGACATTTATTTGATAATTGCCACAGCTATAAATTTTACAAATAAAATAAATAAATAAATAAAATAAATTAATAATCACAGAACAATGTCACACAAATTGACCTAGTCCCAAACTAAGCTCTAGGCTTGTACTATGGGTACTAGACAACGATAAACTTACTTATATAGAGAAATATATACTTAAATACATAGAAAACATCCAAGGCTCAGCAACAAATACTCGTGCTCATCACACAAATATCTGCCCTTACCGGGATTTGAACCCAGGACCCGTAGTTTCGAAGGCAGGGTCACTCCCAACTAGGCTAGCGTGTCGTCAACAAAACAAATATATTTCATGTTTTTAATTTTCACCGCTTAGTTCTAGTACAGCTAATAATTACATATTAATATTTTTTACTTGTACAGTCATGCGACTTGGCTAGCCTTACTGTTTACACATAAGCCGGTTTCCGCTGCCGCTCATGACACGCGCTCCGCGGTAAAGACACGGAGCGAACGGATATTAGCCGGCTGCGGATATTGCAGGTACGCTCGGTGTGAACTACCCGCTCGTCGCGCTGTGTGCGCAGGACACGCAAACACGATTCTTATGCGGCGCCATTTGCATGGTCCTTCGAGCCGGATTGTACACACAAAACTAAATATACCGTACCTTTAAATGTGTTTTTGATGGCTCCCGTAAGTTTCTAGTCCATTAAATCTTACTCGTGACATAATAATAGACTTTTCACCGATAGCGGGGCTTACAAAGTTCGGATTCCTAGTACAATTTCGAATTGTTGCAACCCAAATTACTAGTTATCGGCAAACTAGTGATTATAGAATTATCACCTCTATGAACTTGGTGCTAATAATTACGAGTGTGTCGACTATATGACTGTATATTAGGAATATACAGAAGAATTATTTTGAGTTTACCACTGACAGATGGATTGCCTTCATTTCATTTTCAGCTTTAATTTCATAGAACTAAATCGGTGGACGTGGGTAAATAGCTGAAAATTGCTTAATTGCTTAAGGGAATAAGGGCTTGTAGTACTGTTAGGCGATGGGCTTGCAACCTGTCACTAATACACTAGTAAACATCTTAGCCTGATTATGCAAAATGTGGTTACAGAATTATCAACAAGTTTTTTAGAGTTGTTGGTAATTATGTAGCTCTGCCTACCCCACTCTGTGAATAAAGGCGTGACTTTATGTATGTATGTATGCTTAATTGTATGAAATTAAGGTTGAAAACAAAATGATGGCAAACTCTCTGTCAGTTGTCTTACAGAAATCAATCGTACTGTACAAGCTTCGGCGAATTTATCTACGTGGACGACAGAATTAAGCCTAAATATATGGAATGTATGAAACCCAATGGCAATACACGTCTCTGTATACGTTGACCCATTCAGATAGTGTAGTTGAAAGCACTAATGGGATCCTATAATTTCATAACCAAAGTTTCACAAACGATTTATTTCACAAACATATCATTTGACAACCCGCGTTTATTTCCGAAACTGTAAATAATTCTGGATTTATTTCAGGACCATCGTGTAGATCCCTATAGGTTAAGTTAGGTTAGTTTTATAAAAATCCCTAAATATTTATAGTTATAGAAAAAAAGCGGGTTGGCAAATGAATAGGTTGCGAAACGATGCATTTGTCAAAGATTTGTCGGCAAAAAGGCAGAACCAGCACTAATACCTATATACCTCGTGTCAAATATATTTATACACACCAACCTTATTGTCAGAGGCATAGATTCGTGTAAATACTGTCGTCTTGGTAACTTATATATTTTTATGACTTTTACTGTACAGAGTATTCCCTGATATACTAGCGACCCACCAGCGGCCTTGCCCCGCTGCAAATTTCCGACTTTCCCGAAGGATTTGACAATAACAAACACAACAAAAAAAAAATTAACGAAATCGGTTCAGCCGTTCACGCGCGATGCCGTGGCCAAGGGTAATAGGGATTCATTTTTATATATTATAGATTACTTTTTTATAAACAACGACTTATCTAATGCAACCATCTTAATTGCCACTTGACAAAATTAATACCTACAAAGAAAATTACCTACTTACAAGCCATACTAAAACCTGAACTGGTATCCAACTTTGGGGCACCACGGCTAATTCCGATGTAGAAATTATACAAAGATTTCATAATAACCTTTAACGACAGATAGCTAATGATCCACCGTATGTTACCAAAACCATCCTACATCGAAACTCGGAGATTCCCTTAGTCTAGGAAGAGATCAAACGCCATAGCGCCAAATATAAAGACCGCCTAAACATGTACCCCTACATACCTAATGCGTAATCAACCGTCGCCAAAAAGGCTTTAAAACGCAATACCCCAGCCAACCTTAAATACTTTTAAAAACGTGACACGCTGCACTAGAAGCGTACTCGGTAACACTTTTGAATGTATCAACACAACCAAAACAAACCTTAATGTCCCATAGAAAAGGACGGATCCTACTAAATAACAAAGACGAAAAAAAACACCTTTAATAACCAAAAACAAATATTAATGTTATGCCAAGTTTACGACCGCAACTAAATGATACTTTTACTAAACTAACTCGTATAAATTCAGCCTGCTAGATTCGCAAAATATATAGAAATCCTTAAACAACGTCCCAGAATTCCATCCCAGCTTTATCAGTGAGATAAAATCCTGCAGAGCGTTTCATGACCCTTCGATAAAACCATAAACAAAACAGGACTGCAAGGGCCCCTTTTTACAACGCCGAGCACATGGGCCAGATAAACTGTTTATTCAATTCTAATTCGTAAATTACGGAAGGGTGCGTCTTAAAAATTTAATAAAAAACACCCAACTGTATTGCAGAACGGCATCCGAGCATTCAAAGCCTAAACACGGGGACATTATTTTGAAATATGGCGTGAGAAACACTCCGTTCAAAGTCCCGGTTTCCAAATTTATAACCTCGTAAATCATCCTTATTCATAGGTGTTTTGCGCTCACGGAACTCATATTGGACGCGTACCTTCGGTCATTAGCCGAGGATTGCGAAAACACCCAAATTAAAAAGGTTCCCATTAAAAAAATACGGTGGCCGACGATTTGAAAATGGAATTCGGCATTCGAAAATTAATTCGGCAATTCGGATTGGCTGATGCGCGTTAGGATGGGTGTTTTATGGTCGCTTAGGTTTTTTATTAGGATTAATCCTCAGCATTCAGCATTTTTAGAAAAGATCAATTTGAAATTTAGTTAAGCTTAGCAAAACAAATTTTCGTTTTCAGTTTGCCTTGTTAGACGTTTCGCTGAGAAATAAACAGCAAATAATATTTTCACTTTCAATAAACAGTGTGCAATTCACTCAAAGAAACATCGTCGGTCACTCAATGCAACCGACGTAAAATTTCTCGTAAATAGAAGAAAAATACAATTTTCTATTCAATATCCCGAGGAGTTCGCTGTGAGGTCGGCGGTAGCTGTATTTTCGATTTAGCTTTAAAAACACCTGGGGTTCTGAGCAGTAATATAATACGGATAACGTCTGTGAGAAAAATAATTTTATAATGGAATTGACATCTGGCGAAGGTTGAATGGGCTAGAGTTACACTTTGGCTTTTACCACAGATTGATTATAGAAGTGATTCAAATTTACTTTAAGTTTACTCAATAGAATGACCTAGATAACATTTTATATTTTGTTGTGATAAAATATTGTACTATCGTGTGTTCAGTATATACGAGTAAGTAAGTTAGTAAAATCTTCATTGCCACGTGTAGTCTTTTTTATGATTATTTAAAGGCACAATAAAAACATCAACCTGTATTTTTGAGATATAGAAAATCTTTATTTTAGCGACAATGTTTTTTGGCGGACCGACCCGAATAAAGGTAACATCTTTATTTGTGCACCGTGAGAATTTATTATGGGGAAATCGGACCTCAACGGATTTAACGGCCCACAATCGCTTGATTGAATAAAACACTATCCCAGACCTATCAGCGCTGTTCCAAAAAAGGACCTTTACTTTTACAACACTCACTAAAACTTTTTTTATGGCTGGCAACACTCGTAAAAGGTATAAATAAAATATAGCGCGGCAACACTGACAGGGTGAGGGGGAGTAATAATTTCCACGTTTTTGGCGATTCGAGAGGTTGCCTCTTTTCGATTATAATTTATAGCTCGGAATGAGAGCCAGGCGTATCATGCCGATGCCTGAACGTATATGCCGTCATAAATGGTGTCATAAAATTGTTTGCGCGAACTGCTCAGTAATCAGATCACGTTTGACTAACCGCTCTATGCGGGCATAAAAAATAACTGGGTAGCTTATTCGGTGGAAATATATACACGCCTCGTTTTGAATCAAAATAGTACAAACTTACCCTGGAACTATCATCGTTTTGGCATGTATACTTCATACCACTTAGTAAACACTTTTATAACCTCAAAATGCTCCCTTTTCGCCTAAAATTAAATTTTTGTCTTGAAAAAAACTTCCATGATGTATAATCAGGAAAATAGTGTGCAAAATTTGGTTTCTAGTTGCTTTATTCACCAGAAAACGGCAATTTAATCCAAAAACGAGGTTATAAAAGTGTTTATTTAATAAGACAAGTCAGATGATATGGACCATATTTACACAACAACTTGGTCAGGGACGGTCTGCATTTGGGCGATTATTAAAAAGTACGTAAAACGTAATAAGTCACCAAAATAGTAAAACAATTCACGTGCCCAACATAAGGTACAGGATGTTTCCATAAAAATATTTGTTACATATTGGAAAACTAGTTAATTATTGCAAAATATATAAATAAATAAATTACATCCTTAGAGTATTTGAAAAAAAAAACTTGCACGGTAATTAACTTTTTTCTAGAGCTAAAGTGCAAATCTTGTGTTTTTTTATTTATTTAATTTTTAGGAAAACCAACAGCTGATAAATTACTTTAAACATAACATAAGACATATAAAGCCAATTACAGGTTTTCACAGATAGAAATATAATATCATGAAAGGAATAAAGAGAAATATTTCCTTAAAGAAATTTACATTACATGCGAGAAACTACATATTAAAAACTAACTTAACCTTTAACTTGGCAGTGTGCACCACAAAATACATACCATAATGTTCACTTTTTGCTTTTTTTTTAATCTATTTTTTTTCCAAATATACTACCATAAAAAGTATAATAAATACACACATTCAAACATCAAATCATCAATTTAAATTAATATTATTTTCATAAAAAGTAAATGTGCTTAGAGCAACTTAGGCATTTTGCAACCTCACAACTGCAATTTCAAAAGAGCATAAAATATAATAAGCGCATAATCTTTGACACCCTGTAACTTAACATAAATTTATATTTCAACTCAGTTTACTCCATTTTACGCTTTATTGCGTCTCAGCCTTAAGGAACTAATTCGTATGTTAATACAACTGGAACGCTGATGGCACTGCTACGGGGTGTTATTCTATTGAGGTATACATCGTTGACGAGTTCACTGACCAGTCTAACGTGAGTCGTGAGTAAAAATGTGCTATTCGTGTCGCCGGCTATTTTTGACGTTGTTATACCACTTTTTACTTAAATGCGTCTAATGAATATTATTAATGTGTGTGTTTTTTCACGACAGTTTTCTCGTGACTAAAATCGTTAATTCAACCTCGGCCTCTATTTTACAGAGTAAAACAATAATGCTTTTACACATTATCATTTTTTAACTTGGCTGCCATTACTGTCAAGTAAATAGGAGCTATCGAAACGTTGCCAATACTGAAACACGTTAAAATCAATAAGGTTTTACTTTTTAGAATCACAGCCCTGTAGGTACGAGTATATTAAGGTTATAAACACAAAGGTCACTTTTAGGCTGCTTTTCCACCAGAGCTGTGCTAGGTAGCGGAGCGGTGTGCGAGGAAAAAATCCACCAATAGGAGAGCTGCACTGAGCGAGGCTAGGAATTCTATTGGTGGTTTTTTTCCTCGGTCGCTTAGGTATGGTTAAACATTGGAATCTATTTTAATGAAATTTGAAGGCGATATACCATGAGCTCCCGGGAGGCTAATAAATATGTTCTGTATGGACAAAGCCAAAGGCTTGCCAATAATTTGACTTGTTGGGAATCGAAACTACAATATTCTTAAGTCGCAATAATTAACAGCTTAAATTGGATCATCATGTTACCAATTTCTTTCTAAATTACGCCTCGATTTTTAACCCCTGACTTAAAAAAGAGGGTGTCATAAGTTTACCAGTGTATGTGGGAATGCGTGTAGTACAGTTTTTAAAACAAAAGCTAATTTAATTGGAATGGTTTTTAGCTAAGTTTCATGAAAATCTCTTATTCAGTTTAAGAGTTATATGACGACACGTTGGCCTAGTTGAGAGTGACCCTGCCTTCGAAGCCGGCGGTCCCGGGTTCGAATCCCGGTAAGGGCAGATATTTGTGTGATGAGCACGAGTATTTGTTCCTGAGTCTTGGATGTTTTCTATGTATTTAAGTATTTATTTCTCTATCTAAGTATATTTATCGTTGTCTAGTACCCATAGTCTAGCATAGCCTAGAGCTTAGTTTGGGACTAAGTGAATTAGTGTGAGATTGTCCTGTGATATTTATTTATTTATTTTATTTATATTAGCTCTGACAGAACGGGTCGTTATAATCAAGAGTGTTTCTCTATTAAATTGTCATTCTAAGTGTTTCAACTTATGTTTATGTTTGCCGATCGAGTTGATTCTCGACGTAGTGAGAAACAGAATAGCAGCAAGGGTCTTCGCTAAGAGCGTTCAGTAGTTACGCCCGTTTGCAACGCCCATTGCCCCGCAACGAGGGGCCAACCAATTTTTGCCCCCAATATTGTGAGTGTTTTAGCGAAATATGAAAGGGTGTTCACTTTTTTTAGAATGGCTTGAGTGAAAAAGAATCAGTGAAGCTTGCTTTTTTTATTGATCAATGTAAAGGATGTACATCGGGAACTGTCGGGAAATTTCTATGTATACACAGGTGAACATGAAAGATTTTAGGAATTAAATAAACCATAGACACAAAAGACTAGTGTTTACATACATACATGCATACAAGTGTACATTTTTGACAGAAAATTGTCTTGAAAAATATTAACAAATGTAGATCTAACTGTAAAAACTGCGGCACCCTACTTTATAAAAGATCACGTGTTTAATATTGCACTTTAATTACACGCCAAAATTAAAATTACTACCTGACTTGCTGCTCTGGGATTTTCAGAAGCTGTTTTAGATTGTTTACGAAATCTAAACTGAAGACCCTCTAATCATGAAAAAACGTATGTCTAACATATACATGGTGGAAAAATACGACTAGAGCTTAGTTTGGGTCTAGGTCAATATGTGTGAGATTGTCCCCTGATATTTATTTATTATAATTTTATTAAACATTATTCATCTGCCAATACGTCTCATTCTAACTTTTATTGCCACGCATTGAATAATATTGGAAACGATATAAAAATAATTTTTAGTTTTTTAGATTCACTAGATTGGCCTTGGCTTTTTTACACTTGAGTAATATAGAGAGAAACTAGCACTTCCGATAATCATTCCAGAGAAGATCCAAATGAAATTAAACCTGTCTAGTCCCTTTCTAAGCAAATCTGAAGATCTGTGGACGTCGGCAAAATGTCATAACTCCCTTTAGCCGTAATCGACGGACAAGTCGACTAACGAAGTCACCGGTAGCTGGCTAGACTCAAAGAAGATCCTTATACTATCCCCTTTATACAAAATGATACATGTACCATTCAACCGCTAAAAGACATTGAACCTTAATTTACTATACAGGGGGCTGCATATAGAATAAAAACGCTACAGAGGATGCATCTTTTTGACTAAATAAGGTAGTGGAGTCATCCAGATGTATTTTTCGAAGTACTTGCTGTCGTATTTCGTCCCGCGTCGACGTTGAAATTTTTACCTGGTCAAAGTCAATTTAAGGTGGTTTTTTGTCAGTAGACGTTTAATGAGAAATGGCAGGTTGAAAGTTAAAAGAGCTGATATATTTTAGTTTAGTGGGCGTAAAGATAATGAAAAACAAACTCGTTCAAGGAATGTTAGCTTTAACAGCAATCTGAGCTGGGATTCTACACGGTAATAACGATATCATATTTGACGTGTTTCTGTATTGTCAACGTTTTGATAACTCTTATGTCATATCAATAATGGCGACAGTGACATAAACGATTCTAAAACACGTCAAACGCGATATCATTATAACGCAGCAAAATTGAGGCCCTGGTCGTTTTAGCAATCAAAAATGGAACCTGTTAATAAATCTTAATGCAAAACATTGTCGATCTTTGGTGTGGAAATGCATCCAAATATTTTAATCAAAATTAATACAAAAGTTTCATATACCAATGAAATTATAAAGTACCTACATTCTCGATGATTATAGTTTTACTAGAAAGCCTTTAGAGGGTTAGTCTATAAATATAATAGAAAGTTTTTAAACTGACATTAAGTCATCATCATTCACTTAAGAGCGGTGATCTTGTCGGTGGAGTAAATTCCATTCTTCCCTATTCCGATAATTCTCTTTAACACACTGATTCAGCACGACGCCTACATTTTCTATTAATTCAGTGACATTAAGTATACCTACTTAAATATTATTTTGGTAAAAATCAATCGAGCAGTAATTTAGATACTTATTTGTAATACAACACTTTCGTAAAAAACCTTAACGTTAATGCATAGGTATTTACTACGCGCTTAGACTTAATATCTACCTCTATATAAAAACCTCTTTTCATATGACTCCATTTTCTCTAGAAAATACCCAACATAATGCCACTCACCTATGCTAAACCTTATAAGCTTCTAGCCCGCTGGTTTTCGGCGTATACGTAGCATATACAAGCAACCTGTATATGCGAAAACGTCGTAGGTGAGGTGATATTACTCACATTCGAGTATACAGGGTGGACTATTAAATTAGGGCAGTAAGAGCAGTTACCGTAATCGCTAAAGGTATTTAGAGATTATATACAACTCACTATTATTAAAAAACTGGTTAATATTAAAATCTAGTACGAATTACGAATTAAAAAAATACTCATTTAAAATTCAACTTATTTAATTTCAGACGTTAGATGGCGTAAATAATGAAAATAATTTATTTTAATAATTATATAATATTTTTATTTGAAAAAAGTATTGAAACGATAGATACGGCCTGTAAGCCCATTTTCCAGAAGCAAAAACATTAATAATGGTAGTAAAAACCTAAAAAACTGGATTACAATAAGTATAATGTTGTCAGAAAGTGTCAAAATCTTAGGTATGATAAGTATGACTTACTAAACTTACCCCGTCTGAAGACCCACCCTGTATGTGTGAAGTACACAAGACGGTGGCTAACTTTATATTATGTGCCCACAGACTTGTTGAGTCACTGGCTTTTTAATTTAATGATAAAGCTGTAGGGTTGCCACTACTTACCAAATTTTAAAAGATCTTATACACGGTGACTTTGAATTAGTATACAGGAACCATTTCTCCTAACTCAGTAATCGATAGCAATTACATTTCAATTAGAAGTTTGTAAAACCAACATGATGTTAAGAATCGTTTTTTATTAAGGATTTAACACTAAACCGAAATTATTGTCACCCTATGCCTGGTTCATCTACGAGATAACTTTAGCAATAAAACCTTTTTTAATGGTGTGATACCTACTTACTGACTAAAAACTAACAGGTGTGTTGATGTGTTAGAGTAAAACACTTCTTCTTTTCTTTGTGTTCTTTGTCTTAACTGACGTATGCACTCAAGAAATGTAGGGTGACCATACACTTTAGTATTCATTAAATAATTCAGGAATTAATTAATTACTTATTTAGATTAAATTTTGCCCATACGGTAAGATAAATTGGTTTCTGTATGTATACTAATTCAAAGTCACCGCGTATAAAACGTTAAGATGCTGATAGACGTTAGCATGTGCTTGAGCATTCTTTATGATCGAAGTGCGTACCGATTCGTAATTCGAATCCCTCCGATCTCAAAACGGAGGGGTCACGGGGATCATGTTGTAGAATTTGTTAATTGTAGTGCAACCCAACTTTACCTTGGTACGTAGTTTAAGCTCAAAATTCTCCAATAACTTAACTTTAGGGAATAAAAGCTTTCGGAAAATGTAATATCTACGGAACATTTGTCATTAATTAAAGAGCTAATTCACAAACCGGACTTAATTTTTTATAGCTCCACTTTTAATCATACATACATACATACATAAATCACGCCTGTTTCCCAGAGGGGTAGGCAGAGACCACTTCTTTCCACTTGCTACGATCCTGACAATACCCTTTCGCTTCTTCCACATTCATACATCAATAAATAAATAAATTAATAATAAAATAATTAATATATAAAATTCATAAATAACTAAAGCATATTGCAAATAACAACACTATCCCAGAAGTAACTCCCTCCCCAAATGTTAGTAACATTTTTAATTGCTAAATAACCCCCGTCTGGTTGCCGGGTTAGAATAGTGCCACTCCATGTCTTCCCTTGGATGTCGTGAGAGGGGACTAAGGGAATAAGGGCTTGTAGTATTGTTGGGTGATGGGCTTACAACCTGTCACTAATACGCTAGACTAGTGGGCTTCTTGGCCTGATACGCCAAATGTGGTTACATAATTAATTACAAAACAAGCCTTGTTAGTATTTCTGTAGCTCTGCCTACCCCACTCTGGGAATGAAGGCGTGAATGTATGTATTAGGGAATGCAAATAACCTGTTAAAACCGGTTATTAACTGTCTTTTTCATACTAAATTCGGTTTTTTTTTTTTTATTTATTGTGCAACAAAAATACATATTTACAAATCAAAAACCACCTCATAAACCACTCAAGGGTTTGTGCGAGGATAGTACGCTCTAGAAACTATATAAGTACTTATTAATAACAATTTATATTTAAGTCCGTATGGTTGCCGGGTTAGAATATTGCCACTCCATGTCTTCCCGTGGATGTCGTAAGAGGCGACTCAGGGAATAAGGGCTTGTAGTATTGTTAGGCGATGGGCTTGCAACCTGTCACTAATACACTAGTAAACTTTTTGGCCTGATTGTGCAAAATGTGGTTACAGAATTATCAACAAGTCTTTTTAGAGTTGTTGGTATTTCTGTAGCTCTGCCTACCCCACTCTGGGAATGAAGGCGTGATGTTATGTATATGTATGTATTATATTTAAGACAAGTATAAGTACACTTCTACCCAAAAAACCATTACAGCTTCTGTACAAAGTAGGATTTTAATTTATACTTAATATTATTAGGAGTAATGCTATCTCTAAATGTAACGTCAAGGTCGTTAATGAGACGAGGAATCAAGAAGGCGCTGGTTCTCTGTCCGTAGACATTGGTGTATCCAGGAGTGGCTAATTTTTTATTTGCGACCGCTCGAGTTATTAACCGGTTATTTGCATTCCCTAGTATGAATGTAGTTACAAAATTGAAAGACCGCCTATTTGGCTGCTCACACTCTTGTATAGTCTTGGTCTTATATTGAAACACATTGTAAATAAATATAAAATCTATTTTTGGCTCTTATAGCAACATTGGGTCCTAACTAGGGTTGCCACCCGTAATCATTAATTATACAGTATTGTACTATATTTCCGCTGTCCGTACTTATAATATATGAAAGACATAAAACGCTAAAATACTTTATTATTAAGAAATATTAGAATTTCGAAATTCGCGACATATGGTCAATAAAGACGTTTCAGAATGCAACCGAAAATAATAACTTGACACTTCGTTTTGAGGTTTAATTTGGCGGTTATGTTACAGAACTTTGAAAGAAAGTGCTACTTACTCTACTGACTGCTAAGTTAATTTTGCTAACCAAAATATTTGCGAGCGATCATAAATAAAATGGACAATATTTTTGCTGTGTGTACTATATTTTTTGGCCCTATAACTCACCATATGTACTATAATCTTGATAAGAAAGGTGGCAACTCTAGTCCAAACATCAAAGTCGACAGTTCGTTCACAAAAAAAAAATGCGTGCGATCAAAGGTGAGTCGAGCTCTATGTCGTATAAAGCTGCCTAAATGAGAAAGCACGTGCTAATATTGTGTTCTGTTCTTAACTCTCCGGTTAAAATGAGCCGCGTTAAGTTGAAAAAAGCGGCCAAGTGCGAGTCGGACTCGCCCATGAAGGGTTCCGTAGCAGCAAGTAACATAATATAAAAGTTCGTTGTAGCTTTGATCAATGTTTTTATGACGTATTAAAAAAAAACTACTTACTAGATCTCGTTCAAACCAATTTTCGGTGGAAGTTTGCATGGTAATGTACATCATATATTATTTTTACATTTATCATTCCCTTATTTTAGAAGTTACGGGGGGGGGGGACACACATTTTTCCACTTTGGAAGCGTCTCTCGCGCAAACTATTCAGTTTAGAAAAAAATTATAATAGAAACCTCAATATCATTTTTGAATACCTATCCATAGATACCCCACACGTATGAGTTTGATGAAAAAAAAATTTTTGAGTTTCAGTTCTAAGTATGGGGAACCCCAAAAATTTATTGTTTTTTTTCTATTTTTGTATGAAAATCTTAATGCGGTTCACCGAATACATCTACTTACCAAGTTTCCACAGTATAGCTCTTATAGTTACGGAATAAAGTGGCTGTGACATACGGACGGACAGACGGACAGACATGACGAATCTATAAGGGTTCCGTTTTTTGCCATTTGGCTACGGAACCCTAAAAATGATAAGAGTTTGAACTAAATTGTAGTATTAATCCGTATTAGCTCAAACACGAAATTGCATATAACTACAATATAGGCTACTAAATAGCCAAATTTTCTGCATAATCGCAAAACCATCGCACGCTTACTAACATTATCTTTTATTTATTGCCCAACTTAGCCAGTATTTCAGGGGAACTTTAATTAAATTTAATAAACAGTGGCAACCCTGGTGGATTAGCGCTAAGCTCGAACCTGTGACCGCGAGCGGCGATGTCTGGGACGTAATGACGGGACTATTGGGTTTAGGTGACTTTGGGATATAAGTGTAGTTTAGTTATAAGCTACTGTTTTGCCCGTGACTTTGATCACAATCGGTAGATTCCCTGAAAGGCAAATTAAAAAAGTTCTGGCTTGACTCTATTTCCTAAATATTGTATCAACTATCCAAATGTTGATATATACATATACTTATGTAGTTTATGTAAGTTTAAGTATGTTTATTAATGTATAAATTTTACATATCTTTCTATTTATTTATGTGAGTATTTGAATGTATTAGTTTTGTTTTTTTTCTGTTTTTTTTAATGATCTTTTTGGATAGTTTTTGTTTTTGGGTGCTCTAAATATTTTTTTACACCTGTTTACTCGATGCACAACCTTTGACTTTTCTCAATCTCTCAAGGGTAAGCTGGAAGATATCCCTTAAAGGGATAAGTTCACCTTTGTACATCTTTTTATTATTATTCATTTTATTGTTTTGGTTTTTTTTTTGTACAATAAAGTGTTTAAATACATACATACATACATTCTTTGGAATACAAAGTATCCTATCTCTGTCACGTCGATCGGTTGATGTATTTAAGTGTTGAGATAAAAAACATGTATACCTACTATTAAATTTAAATATTACTCTTGCAAAAATAAGTTAAAGAGGTTAAGTTGAAGGCTTTTAGGACTGTTAGGTAATGGGCTTGCAACCTGTCACTAATACACTGGTAAACATCTTAGCCTGTTTGTGCAAATTGTGGTGAAAGAATTATAGACAAGTCCTTGTAGAGTTGTTGGTATTTCTGTAGCTCTGCCTACCCCACCATGTGTAAGTGTGTAAGTTAAATCAGACAAAAAAAATGCATGCTATGTGCGTGCGTGTGTGTGTGTGTGTGTGTGTATATGTGTGCGCTTGTGTTTGTGTGTGTGTGTGTGTGTGTGTGTGTGTGTGTGTATCAGTGTGCGAGTGTGCGTGTGTGTATGCGTGCGTGTGTGTGTGCGTGTGTGTGTGTGGGGGGGGGGTCAAGTTTGAAGTATACTTTTAACCTTCTTAACTTCACTTTAAATATTTTGCATTCAAGTGCCTGAGTCTGAAAAATCACTTAACACGCTCTCGACTATTGTAAAAACCGGGCAAGACCATGCTCAGTTTAGGGTTCCAAAGCCGTTAAGTACTACAAACGAACATAAAAATCAACAAGTAATAACTAATTTTCTATTTATTTGGTGCCGTCTTAGATGATTTTGGTAGGTATAAACACTTTAATCGCCTGTATCTCAAGAACCAATGATGTCTACTTAGTTGTGATAGTTTTCCTTTAAAATTCGTTATAATTATGCTCTTTCATATATTTTTTTTAGATTCTTAGTATTTGTAGTATTGACTGTAGGGAGAGGGGGACACTTGAGTCTAACAAAAATTAGCGCTTTAAAGCTTAATATTTCATAAACGGATTCCTTAATCGGAAAACTGTTTTTACAAAGCCGCAATATTTTTGAAAGACCTATCTAACGACATGCCACAGTATAGGGTAAACGAGAAAAAGAAATACATCCTCACGTTACTTGTAGGGGAGGTACCCTAAAAAAATGTTTTACATTTTATTATACCACTTTGTTGGAGTGACTAATATGCATATTGATACCAAATTACAGCTTTCCTAATAAACTATCCAATGCCACCCCCACTCCACAAAATAGGCTCAAAGTGTTTTTTCAACATTTCACTTTACGACTTTGGTACATTAATCACGAGTCATAGTATATCCCTACATCCATGACAAGTAACAGCTATGTAGTACTCGTACAGTCAAGGTAATAAATATGTATACACTTTTTTCCGTGTGGTTGCCGGGTTAGAATAGTGCCACTCCATGTCTTCCCGTGGATGTCGTAAGAGGCGACTAAGGGAATAAGGGCTTGTAGTACTGTTAGGCGATGGGCTTGCAACCTGTCACTAATATACTGGTAAACATCTTAGCCTGATTGTGCAAAATGTGGTTACAGAATTATCAACAAGTTTTTAAGAGTTGTTGGTAATTCTGTAGCTCTGCCTACCCCACTCTGGGAATGAAGGCGTGACATTATGTATGTATGTATGTACAGTTTAGTACCTTGTCACTTTAATCGCTGTGACAATTTCATATGGCAGTTTAAACATGACGTTAAATAGACAAGGTACTAAAGTGTATACATATTTATGACCTTGACTGTGCCTTCTAAGTTACTCTGAGTTAAAAAGCGTACGGACAGAGAGACAGACCAACATGGCCGAACTATAAGGGTTCCTTGTGGACTAAGCAACCATAAAAAGCCACTCGTTACTTCTTAAGATGCACGTGCCAAAGCCGTGCCTACCTCATTAAGTATTAAATAAGGTTTTCCGCCAACAAAGTACGAAAATGGCGAGTTACTTTCACCTCCCGACAAAGTGCATTTAATTTTAATAAAGGAGAGAAATGACGGCGCTGCGGGATTAAAAAGTATCTAATAGATTACTTGGATATTTTCACCAACTTCCTCCAACTAATTAGGGGAGTTCTCGGGAAGAAATCTGGATTTTTTAAAGTTGGGTAGTTGGAACGTAGTTTGTTTCACTTGAAACAAGTGAGAGAGTGGTGTAATGTTTCTACTAACCTTTGTTTTTATTTAAGATGGCGCCGAGCGTCCAGTGCCGCCCTCATTAATTGTATTGTGTTTTCTAATTAACTAAAGTATTATCTTAAAATCAAAGAGCACAAATGAATACACAATTCATAGAGAATATGACATAAAAATAAAAACAAAACACACAGGACAATGTCACACAAATTGACCTAGTCCCAAACTAAGGCCTAGGCTTGTACTATGGGTACTAGACATGGGCGGAATGACCGGGAGACTGATCGACCGCCCGCCTGTTCCGGCCGGGCGTCCCCACCCATCATCATGGGTACTAGACAACGATAAACTTACTTATACTGGGTGATTTTGGAGTCAAGATCAGGAATGGCCAAAAGTGAATAAGATGGTCATACTGAACAACCTTTCCAATGGGACCAATCACGAAATCGCCAAAAATAAAACCAGCTGTTCCATACATTAACTCTCAATTAATTCAACGTTAATGTATGGAACAGCTGTTTTTTTTTTGGCGATTTCGGGGTTGGTCCCATTGGAGAGGTTGTTCAGTATGACCATCTTATTCACTTTTGGCTATTCCGGATCATGACCACAAAATCACCCAGTATAGAGAAATATATACTTAAATACATACTCGTAGAAAACATCCAAGACTCAGGAATAAATACTCGTGCTCATCACACAAATATCTGCCCTTACCGGGATTTGAACCCAGGACCCCTAGCTTCGAAGGCAGGGTCACTACCAACTAGGCTAGCGTGTCGACAAAATAACATAAGGACACATACACGAAGGTTTTTTAAACTGTTTTATGTATGCTATAATATTGCGTATTCATTTGTACAACAGTAAAGCGCTCTTAGATTTTAAGAGAATACTTTAGTTTATTAGAAAACACCATAAAAATAAAGAGGGCGACACTGGACGTTCGGCGCTCTCTTAACTCTTATGTTTTTTGCAATTTAATATGTAGGTATCTAGTTAGGTATTTTGGTTTATGTAAAGTCACAGGAATATTCTAGACAGAAAGACTTGGGTCTTTTTTCTACTGGTTAAATCCATATGGCTTTTGACATGTCACTGTATTGTTTTTATCATAATGTTAACAATACCAAGTAAAAGCCCTAGGCCTTTTTGAGGGTTCCGTAGTCGTCTTATAGTTTCGCCATGTCCGTCCGTCCGTCCGCAGTTTAGCTCAGAGACTCTTAATACTAGAAAGCTGTTATTTGGCATGAATATACATAATTATTAATTAGTCAAGCCTACAAAGTGATAACAAATAATAATAATTTAGTTTTCCTCTCCTACACGTAAAGAGGCGATGGTTGTTTTTCTCATGTACCCATGCTGTCATGCTACGTGGTTTTCATTGGATAGGTCTTTCAAAAATTGCCTGTTTGTGAAATCATTTTGTCGATGATGGGATTCATTTGTGAAATATAAGGTTTTATTGTGCTCATTTTGGTAAGACTTGAGTCTGCCCAAGTCAAGTCTTAAATGACAGCGCATAATTATAACGAATTTAAAAGGCATTATCACGACTAAGTAGACATTATTGGTTCTTGAGATACAGGCGATTAAAGTGTTTATACCTACTAAAATCAGCTAAGACAGCACCCAAATCACTTTGAATAGAATATTAGTTATTATTTGTCTTTTGTTCCTTGTGGTTGCCGGGTTAGAATAGTGCCACTGCATGTCTTCCTGTGGATGTCGTAAGAGGCGACTAAGGGAATAAGGGCTTAAAGTACTGTTAGGCGATGGGCTTGCAATCTGTCACTAATACACTGGTCAACATCTTAGCCTGACTATGCAAAATGTGGTTACAGAATTACCAACAAGTCTTTTTTAGACTTGTTTGTATTTCTGTAGCTCTGCCTACCCCACTCTGGGAATAAAGGCGTGATGTTATGTATGTATGTATTTGTTTTTTGTGTTTGTAGTACTTAACGGCTTCGGAGCCTTACGCTGAGCATGGTCCGACATGCTCTTGCCCGGTTTTCTATTTCAATCCGATCTTGCTTTGATATCGTAATCAACTGTAGACGTGATGACAGTAATTACTGTCAAGTGAATAACAGGGCTATTCAGTAAAATTCGGCCTTTGAGATGTTAATTGTTTTTCTACAATTTTGTAGAAATAATTGAAGAACGATAGCTATAAAAACATTTTACGTTTCCAGGTTATGACTCATAATCATAACTTACATACATACATAACATCACGCCTTCATTCCCAGAGCGGGGTAGGCAGAGCTACAGAAATACCAACAACTCTAAAAGACATGTTATTAATTCTGTAACCACATTTTGCACAAGTAGGCTGAGATGTTTACTAGTGTATTAGTGACAGGTTGCAAGCCCATCGCCTAACAATACTAGCAGCCTTTATTCCCTTAGTCGCCTCTTACCAAAAACATCTTAATCATACCTTCTGAGAGGTTAAACATATTAAGGCGGGCAAAGTGCAAAGCCTTCGTTCTTATGCTAATCTAACCTTTTCCGAAAAAAAAATACAGTACGATTACTGTAAGTTTACCACTGACAGAGAGTTTGCCTTCATTAAATTTTCAATTTTAACTTCATACAAATAAAGCAATTTTCAGAATACTCCACGTCTACCGATTTAGTAATATCGTAACGGCACCAGTACTCGACAAAGGACCAATGTTCGACACTGACTCTTATTCAAAGAAGAGTTATTCATTTGTTTTGCAACAATCAATTTATGACCCTATGATCTTTGAATTAAAAGCTTCGTCGATTATTGGTGCTTGTCAGCTAAAAGTGTCGAGCACTGGTGCCGTTACGTTAAATATTTTATTTGAATAAAGCTGAAAATTAATTCTACAATGCGCCCACCTTATTCAACCGTATGACACTTTTTGACGCAATTTGATCCGCCTACTAAGTATCCATGCCCAGTTTCCTAATCTACATACAAATTAGACCGAACATCGAGACTTGGGCCTTGTGCGTGTTAAAATTTCCGTATCGTAAGCAATGCCCTATCTTAGCAGTAAATCGGTCATTTCGCCACGGGACCCGCAGGGCGCCAATGTCCCCCTACGGCCATAAAGGGCCCAGAACTTGATCCCGGGTCAAATTTGGAAGGAAATCGGAGAACTGGGCCCTTAATGTGGGTAAGAATGTAGGGCAAAAAAACAGTCTACTTTCCCAATATTGAGCGATGTCAACAGTTAAGTTGAGAATAATACCGTGTTGGATGACAGTGTTTTTTGCCGTAATAATAAAGAAAGCGGCTAAGTATATAGTAATATTATAAGCATTTTAAGTTTAAGTTGCCAATAGAATTATAGGCCGGGAGATAGTGGCCAAGGTTCTCTGCCTTTTTGCCGACAAATTTTGACAAATGCATCGTTTCGCAACCTATTTATTTGCCAACCCACTTTTTTTTCTTTAACTATTAATATTTTAGGGTTTTTATAAAACTAACCTAACCTAACCTATAGAGTTCTACACGATGGTCCTGTAATAAAACCATAATTATTTACAGTTTCGGGAAAAATCGCGGGTTGTCAAATGATTTATTTATTTATTTATTAGAACGGCATTACACCAATTACACTTATTAATTATAACATTAGAATAGAAAGAAATACATAAAATGACTCATTAAATAAAATCAATAAACACGTGCATTTTTTTTTGACTACAACCATAGTAAAATAAAAGTTCATTGGAATAATTCTTGGTCAATACTTATAAGGATAAATGGTAAATCAATAATAAATGTGTATCATTAAAAAAGGAAAACGTTGTATAAGTAGTAAAAAGTAATAATAATATATACATACATACATAGCATCACGCCTTCATTCCCAGAGTGGGGTAGGCAGAGCTACAGAAATACCAACAACTCTAAACTTGTTGATAATTCTGTAACCACATTTTGCACAATCAGGCCAAGAAGTTTACTAGTGTATTAGTGACAGGTTGCAAGCCCATCGCCTAAAAATACTACAAGCCCTTATTCCCTTAGTCGCCTCTTACGACATCCACGGGAAGACATGGAGTGGCACTATTCTAACCCGGCAACCACACGGAAAGTAATAATAATAATAATAAAAAAACAATCATTCATCGACCTCACAGAACCGTAAGCACTCCAACAAAATTTTGCTCCATTTATCCACAAAGATGTCACAATTCGGGTGTTCTAGGAGAAATCTATTAAATATTATGATATGTTTGTGAAATGAATCATTTGTGAAACATTGGCTGATGAAATGATAGGATCCCAGTGGCCAACCTTATAGGGCTGGATAGTTCAGCTCAGGAGTATCCAAAATATGATAAATCATGTTTTGTTAATCGCACCGAATACTAGATCCCTCTTGATCGAGTTACCTTAAACGCAAGATGCCAGTGAAGGCATTATACCTAAACATGAGATTTGCCTAAAAAGCTGTTTGCCCTAAAACGAGGGATGTCTATGAAGCAGCATGCCTGAAATGTAAATTTGACTAAGAAGCAGATTGCCTAAAGTCGATGCCACTTCAGGCATGCTGCTTCATAGACATGACTCGTTTAGGGCAATCAGCTTTTTAGGCAAATCTCATGTTTAGGTATAACGCCTTCATTGGCGTCTTGCGTTTAAGGTAACTCGATAAAGAGGGTACTAGATACTAGATACTCGTACCTATTTCAAATTTTCAAAATTTTGGAAATGCTGTGTCCTGGTTCACCATTTTTGATGCCAGTTATTAGAATTGTTCAGTTTCGTTTCCTGTTAAAGAAAGCTGACAAAATTTGCTTTCAGACACTTGAAATATTATTTATAAACATATAGCAGTTTTTTTTATTATTTCACGGCCAATATTAAGTCTGGGAATTAGAGTTTTTGCAAAAAAAATGTATGAAAACGTATAGAGCTGCTTTCTCAAAAATAGGGTCCCGAAGCCGTTCACTACTATACAAACATTAAAATCAACAAGTAATATCTAATTTTCATTTGTAGTTTGGCTGTAGGGGGGGGGGGGGGGGACACTTGACTCTAACAAAAATTTGCGCTTTAAAGCTTAATATTTCATAAACGGATCACTAAATCGGAAAGTTGTATTCACAAACCTGTGATATTATTAAAAGACCTTTCCAACGACACCCCACACTATGGGGCAGACGAGATAAAAAATTACATCCCCACGATACGTACCCTTAAAGAATAGATTTGATAAGGTGGCTAATATGTATATCGACGGTTCTGTGACTCAACCTCGTATATGTAATATTTTCCAGTATAAAATGACACTTACTAAGTACGCTAGTACATACTTAGTGCGTGTCAGTTTATACTAGACAATATTAAATATACTAGGTTGAGTCACAGACCGTCGATATTCATGCCAAATTACAGCTTTCTAGTACTAAGAGTCTCTGAGCTAGACTGCGGACGGACGCACGGACGGAAGGACGGACGGACGGACGGACGGACGGACGGACGGACGGACGGACGGACGGACGGACGGACGGACGGACGGACGGACGGACGGACGGACGGACGGACATGGCGAAACTATAAGGGTTCCTAGTTTGACTATGGAACTTTAAAAACGCTATTGCCGTTGACGTGTTTCGTATTGTCTACGTTTTGATATCTTTTATCTACTTGACAGTAACGGCGGTTAAATTAAAAACATTACTAAACGCGCCAAACGCAATATTGTTTCAATTCGCTCATTCCCTTAAAACCACAATTGCAAAATATGTAATTGCCGATTTACCCGTTTTCTGAAATATGAAATACCCAAAATACCAGACTTTCTCTTTACCGTGTTTCCTTTTATATCGGATTGCCAAATCAACGTGTTTTCAAAACATCATGTTCTCTTTTAAACCGAATTCCCATAATACCAGATTTTGGTAACACTAGGCCGGCAAAACATAATGTACTTGAAACACCCAGTTTCTTAAGCTACCAGATACTCAAAATATCAGATTGCCAGTTTACGTAATTCCCAACACACCAGATGCTGATCATACTTGATTTCTGAATGCCTAAATTCCTAAAACACCAGATTTTTACTTTGGTAGATTACATAAGTACGGTTAGACAACAAAACAAACTGTAAATATAAAAAAATTATTGTTAACTATTTATAACTAGGTACCTACTGAACTTTATCATTAGCAAATGGCAAATACAGTCTATGAATAAAAAAATAAGTGATGAAAAAAAAAACATTTGGTGAATTCTAAATATTTATATATACACATTTTTAACCGACTTCAAAAAAAAGGTGGTTCACAATAAATTCCTCGGAATCTTTTTTTTTACGTATGTTACCTAATTAAGGTAAATGCACCTATCATACGTCATAAGGAGGGTCACGTTTTTCGAGCGTATGTATGTATGTACTATCGCGATCGTTAATTTGGGACCCATTTCAAGAAAAATTGGCTTGAAGTCGTCAATGTCATTAGAGATGTCAAGTCATTTGTAACTTGTAGGAGACTCAACCTTATTGTTGTAGAATGTCGGAATGACTTTGGACCTAAGGTGGGTCCTAAATTTAAGTTCGTGACTGTCAGTCATTGGTGGTGGTCCACCTAATTAGTTCACCTGGACATTTTAGCACTTAGCAAGTCGACGGAGCTCCGCAATAATTCTACATTATTTTGGCCCTTCGGGCCCTCTGAAGAACTAACATAAACTAAACCTACCTATTGATTTTGTCCAGTTTACTCTCCGTACTAATGTTAAATCTAGAACTAAATGTCTCTGAATCTCTGTGTGTGTGTCAGTCTTTCATCATTAACCTCTTAACTCTCGTATCTCCTCACTGCAGCTATACGTTCCAAGCACGTATCAACAGTAATCTCGTTCCTTATGCAGTCTAAAATTATGTTACTTATTTGTAAATCCTTGGCAATATTTTTCTTATTCCGTTTTTTGTCTTTGAAGTGAAGAGCGTTTTTTTCTATTATAATGTTCTGAAACTTTGCTTCTTTTTTTAGCAATAATATGAATTGAAAGAGCGTGGGTTTCGCTGGAATTTTAGAATTTATCCTACGGTGCCATCCTTCTATGGCATTAGTTGTTTTGTTTTTATGACCGTAGCAGCTGAATATTTCACCGGTGATTTTCAATATCCACTGGTTGTCGAAGTATTCTTTAAATCTGTTAAATGTTTCATTGTGCGGAAATTTTGTAACTATTGTCAAGTAAGCTTCTGGAATTAGGTTTGTCGGTAGTAATGCTAAAATTGTCAAGAGATTAGTTAAATGGCGGCCTTCCGCTGATGCAGTTATCTCGAGTTTTTTGCTCATTCTCCATACAGCATTAAGAAAATGGTAATAGCACCCCTTGACTGTAGCGTTTTCAAACACTTTTTTTACTGCTTGTTGTGCTGCAATTTCATAATCGCATTTAAATAGAACAATGTTCATTCTGAATTGCGTCTTTAATATGGTGAATAATCGCTCGTAGGTTTCTTGACGCTTATTAGGTAGTAGAGCATATAATAGCGGCACAAATGTGACGGCGTCTTCATCATACGATAAGTCTACATGTAAGGAATACATTTGGTAGAATGGTTTAGGGGTCACTTGAAAAGTGCCATCTCCATAAAATATTTCTTTGTTTCGTATTAGTTTCCGTGCTCGAGAAGTCCCAAACAGTAAAATTTTGTCATCACTCCCGTCGTCGTATAACAAAAAATCAGATACCAGGCTGTCGGGCAATTGAATGTCTCTCAAGTTGCTAAATGATGTACGATCCATGTTTAAATATTTGTTTCTAGCTCTATATAGAATGCTAGATTTGCTAGAAAACGACGGTATTTCATGTTCGCATGATGCAAACTTGGGTTTATTATTCTCGAAACAGTTTTCAAAAATTTTAGGTACCGGTCCAAGGTCTTCACATACTTCTTTCTTGCATTCACTCATTGTCGCACTTACTATATTTCGTACTCTGTCTGGTACACATATATGTCTCCTTTCTTTCAAAACGGATTTATTTATGTCCAATGTAATGGACGTATTGCACTCTTTTTGATTATGGCATCGCCAATTTGTGGAACCCGTTCGATTTTTTTTAATAAAATTGTAACGGTAACCCTTATATAAAAGAACGGGTCTTCCTTTATTACTTTCTATAAAAATCATGTTATTATCCATATTTGTTTATAACAAACGATACTGTAACAATGTTAGCGAATTTGTGTTGTGTACAACACAAATTCGCTATTTTAATGTCACTGTCAACTATTATGTTCTTCGTAACAATACACTCCATACATAAGTGGCCATGATAAAGATAGTCAGCAAGCAGGCCTGTAATCTATATCCATGCTTAGTATTATAAAAGCGAAAGTGTGTCTGTCTGTTACCTGTTCACTTTTAAACCGCTGAACCGATTTTGATGAAATTTGGTATGGAGGTAGTTTGAGTTCCGAAGGACATTAAATATTTTTTATCCCGGGTAATTACACGGTTCCCGTGGGAACTGCGATAAACGACTTCCACGCGGAGGGAGTCGCTGGCAAAAGCTATTCTTATATATAATAAAGAGACTTGTCCTGACATGACGGACTGATTCATCGTCGCCCAGCCAATGCTACGGAAGCTAGATACATTAAATTTGGATTTGCTTTTGTAACGTAAAGATCCGAAAAAACGGGGTTTTTTGAAATTCAAACACCAAGTGGAGTTTTTTATTGACCTACTTTTTGAATCTTGGATTGAATATCCCTGAATAAAATTCATTAGACATGTACCTATTTCAGCATTTTTTACAACTCGTCCCCAAAATAAGAGAAAAGGAGTGACAAAGTTGGTATTTAACGCAAACGAAGTCCTGAAGCACCTGACCGTACTTGTTTGATATTTGATATTCTGGGGATCTGGTGTTCTTAAATCTGGTATATCGAAAATATGGTTTATCTGAAATCTGCTCTTTGAAAAATCTAGTATTACATGATCATGCTAAGGCGAGATCAAGTTCTTTCGAGAAAATTGTGTTTTCCGAATCAGGTTTGTAAAGTATTTCAGTGTTTTGAGATTCTTGTGATTTCGAAATTTGATATTTTGGGTATAAGGTTTTATAGGGAACATGGTGTATTGAGAACATGGTATTTTATAAAACTGATATAAAAACGAACATAATATATAAAAAAACTGGTATTGTGGGAATCTAATATTTTGGTAAGCATGTATATCGGCAATTCGATATTTTGCAATTATGGTTTTAAGGGAACGAGCGTTTCAATTTAGGGCCAGTTGTGATGAATATTGAAACTAGATTCCATTGTCCAAGTCGTTAGCAGCGTGTTAAGATATTTAAGCACCTCATACGCTACAATATACATTATGATGGGGACTGTCGGCGCTGCTCTGCAAACCCTGGGTCCAGAGATTAAGGGTGCCCTGCGGACGCGCCGCGACGTCCCCTGGGACGACTGGCCTGGGCGGTACAGTCAGCCCACCAAGCTAGGAAAACCGACGATTTACGAGGGGCGACTGAAAAGTTCTAAGCCTATGATGGAAAAAAACAATTTAGAAAATTTAAGTTATTATTATTTTTCAATGTAGTCCCTCTCTAATTCGATGCATTTCTTCCATTTATTATATAATGCTTTTATGTTGTTAAAAAGAATATTCTTTGCTTTGGCCTTGAAAATGCTCTTCTACTGCCACCTTCATTTCTTCAGTACTTCCAAATCGCTTTCCTCTTAGGTCTTTCTTTTAATTACTTAACAGAAAATAGTCCCTAGCAGCTAAATCAGGACTCTACGGAGGGTGGTTAATTTCTTCGAAGCCGATTTCCTTCAGAGCTAGTCTTGCAACGGGCGCGGTATGAACGGGGGCGTTGTCTTGCAAAAACAAAACGCCTTTACTGGTTTTGCCCCTTCTTTTTTCAATTATGGCTTGACGCTCTTATCTCAATAGCTCAAAATAGCAAGTTGCATTTTTTGTAGAGCGTTTTGCTAAATAATCTATTAATAGAATTCCATCCGCGTACCAAAACACCGTAGCCGATTCCGTTAGAGGCCGATCTTTGCACTTTAATCTTCTTCGGCAGCCTTTCACCCTTCTCAATCCACTGCATGGACTCCGATTTACATTCAGGATCATACTGTCTGACCCATGTTTCATCAACGGTTACTATCCTGGAGTAATTTCGTCAACACTACCTCCGCACAAGTCTAAAACCGAGAAGTTTCGACACACCGCTCTTTGTCAAACGCCGTCAGCATTTTCGGTACCCAACGCGCGCTGAACTTAGTTATGTGTAAATGTGTATGAAGGATTTCTCCAACCCGCTCCTTGCTAATGCCCAAGTCCTCAGCTAATTGAGACATCTTAATGAGATATCTTAATTTTTCGATCCTTTAACACTTTTTTTTACTTTAGTGACGGTTTGGTCGATCACTACCGATACTGGCCGGCCTGAGTGGGGGTCGTCTTCGATCGACTCTCGTCCTTGTTTGAATAGGCTTCTCCACTTTTTACCTGAAGCATAGGAAAGCCTAGAGATACCATAAATAACAGCCATTTCTTGAAAAATGCATTGAGGAGTTCTTTTACTTTTTGCGAGGAACTTAATCACAGCCCGGTGCTCGATTTTCGTAATATGCAATGATAATTCAGACATAATACTGTTTATCGTTGAATCTCTCTAGAAAATACATTTGTAATGGCATAATGTTTTTTTTACAAAAAAAAATTAAATGGTCTATCTAGTGGCCAGTTACATAATTACATATACAACCTCAAAATACCTCAGGCTTAGAAGTTTTCAGCCGCCCCTCGTACATCCAGACAATAGCGCTATTTGGCGACACGCTAGCCTAGTTGGTAGTGATCCTGCCTTCGAAGCTAAGGATCCTGGGTTCAAACCCGGTAAGGGCAGATATTTATGTGATGAGCACAAGTCTTGGATGTTTTCAATGTGTATAAGTATATATTTTTATGTATAAGTAAGTTAATCGTTGTCTAGTTACCATAGTATGTACAAGCCTAGAGCTTAGTTTGGGACTAGGTCAATTTGTGTGACATTTTCCTGTGATTAATTTATTTTTTATTTTATTTCGTTTTTCTTACGATAACGTTATTATTATAACTTTCCAAATCTCTGATTCATAGCGGTAATGATAAAAACTTCACCATCGTCATCTCCTTGCACTGATCCAAATCATTTGGGGTTGGAGCAGCATGTCTTTTACAAGCTTTTTATTAACTGGCAATGTTTGTATGTATGTATGTTCGGGCCAAATCTTGCAAGGAAGATTTGAACCACTTCTCGGGGACCGATTGAGTTGAAATTTGGTATACCTACGTAACGTCGATGACAATACAATATTGCGGCACCATCGATCTGGTGTGATGATGGAGTCGGAAGGTGGCGACAGGATCTCCGCTAAACTTAACGCAGACCCACCGAGTTTGGACTCATTCGATTAGTCTTGATACGTAGTAAATGACTTTACAAAAATAAGTATACTCATATCGTTAATTATATAATACCGGTATTTGCTATAACGATAAAGTAACGTTATCAGGTCACCTGTATTACTGTACAAAAATTAGCGCTTTAAATCTTAATATTTCATAAACGGATAACTTAATCGAAATACTGTTTTCCCAAACCCGTAGTATTTTTGAAAGACCTATCCAACGACACCCCACACTTCTTATGTGTAGGGGAGGTACCCTAAAGAAATTTTTTTTTTTTACCTTTTATTGTACCACTTTGTTGGCGTGACTAATATGCATATTTATGCCAAATTGCAGCTTTCTAATACTAAGAGTCTCTGCGCTAGGCTGCGGACGGGCGGACGGACAAGGTGAAACTAGTTTGGCTACGGAACCCTTCACTGAGCATGGTCCGACATGCTCTTGCCGGGTTTTTTCTAGGTTTCTAGGCACAGTGGTTTAGTCAGAGCGTTGTCTAACTACTAGATCACTTTGAGGATCATTTAAAATTAAACTATTTATTTTGCCGATAGTACTCTGTCTGCTGCAGTGTGCTTACCACACCGTAATTCGACGAGCACTCACACACACAAGCCGTCCTTTGGGCCAAATCATCCACCCCGCTGCGTCCTACTACGAACTACCGCTTATTACTAAAACCACATAACTACCTCAAATCTATGCTTGCAAAACCAACTTTATTTTTATTAGGATTAAGGTTGCTTTGTGAGTAGACGCTAATGCGAGATAGGGTGGTTTAAGTCTGGTGAGTTAGCTAACGGCTATGATAGGGCGTCGTCACAGCATATTTGTTACGTATGGTCAATTTTGCCAAGTTGGCCTTCCTGTAACTTTAACTTTGTAGTTAGTTGAAGGTGAAATGTGGAGTTAGCTATCTAATTGACATTACATGTCATGGCATGCCGTGGACTAGTGATGGCTTTTTTATGGCAAATATACGACAAATGAAGACACAGGCCACCTGATGGTACATTTACCGGGTCCATATTAAAATAAATAAATAAATATCACAGGACAATGTCACACCAATTGACCTTGTCCCAAACTAAGCTCTAGGCTTGTACTATGGGTACTAGACAACGATAAACTCACTTATATAGAGAAATATATACTTAAATACTTAGAAAACATCCAAAACTCAGGAACAACTAAACTAACAAACTAACTGACTAACTAATTAACTGTAAGTTTCTCACCTTTAAAAGAATTGTACAAAATATTATTTACAAAGAATAGTATTTTTTTTCTATTGTTTAGTTTAACCTAATAGTAATTAACACTAAATGTAAGTACTACCTCTGTTATGATAATATTAATGCCCTCTAACGTTAGTTATCCAACATAAATGTCTGTCTTACTGTGCACACATAGTTTAGAGTTATAGTCCAGACTTTACAATTCTGCGATTTAATATTAAGTAATAATGACTGTTACTTGTTTTGTGAGCCTTAAATAAATAAATAAATAATAATAACAAATATTCGTGTTCATCACAAAAACATCTGCCCTTACCGGGATTTGAACCCAGGACCGCTAGCTGGGTTCAAACCCCGGTAAGGGCAGATATTTGTTCACATAAAGTTCTTATTCCTATTTTTTTTTTACTACCGCTTTGTCTTTATAATAATCACTCTTCATATTTTTTTTCCTCATATTTTTTGGTCATAATTTGTACATCATCGAAACTCCTAAAGTATAATAAGTAGTTTAGTGGTGGTAGGACCCAGTGCAGGGTCCGTCCGGGTCGCTACCACCATCTTATCCATTAACCACCCGCCAAACAACAGTGTTCGCATTGTTGTGTTCCGGTGTGGGGATGACGACCGGTGAAATTACAAGCATAGAGACATTTCATCTTAGTCCTCAGGGTTGGCAACGTATTTGAGGTCTTAGGATTATTGTCTTGAGAATTCAAATGTCTATGGGTCTTAGATTCCACCTACCATCAGGTGGCCTGAGTGCTCGTGTGCATTCTCCTTAACATACAAAAAAAAAGTAAATTTTACTGAAACTGTTCTGAATTTAGGACGTTTATAAAATAAACCTAACCTAACCTAACCTTATTTACCAGTTGGATATTTTTTTTAATCCTGAAAATAAACAGGTGTTTGATTAATATTGATTATGAAGGGAAATAATTAAGAAATTATAATGATCACTATGATTTAAAATGGTATGAGAAATGTTTTCGGACTTCTGATAATAGGACTTTAAAAGTTATGTGAGAACAGGCAACCACGCTTACCATCAGTCTCCCGTTAGATCTGAGGCCCGTAGACTTTCGCATGGTATGGTATGAATCTTCCCAGGTGAATTTTTCGCTTCGAACCCTAATCTTTCAAACAAAGGCCATAGTCTCTATTATCGCAAAGCCGCTAGTTACCGAGTTAGCACGTGCCACTACAACATTCATATTGAAAAACAAACGGTATCATCATAGTATTAAGGTTCAAATTTAATGTCTCTGATATTCTAGATGTTATGTTTTGGTAGTGTAGGACGATAGACCGTCCCACCCGAGGCAATACGGCACTTCTATTATTCTGATAATTGGTGTTAAAAATGAATCGTGGTGATTAATATAATCCATAATTTTATCTAATTTCACTTCATCGATTGTATCATTTCATCGAATATCATTTTCTGCTGAAGCAATGACGTTTTTAAGATATCTTGAGCAGTGATTACATAGGTTAGGTTAAATTTATAACTTTAAAAATGTCTATGGATTACAAGTCCCACTTACCATCTGACAGGTGATATTTCAATGTACATGGCGCATTTAACATCAAACTCAGTGATATATCAGCGTGTTAACTTTGCAATGTAAACCAAATTGTCACCTGTCACGTGTCATTGTCATGATGGTGAAATAGGGGACAGGTCGCCTGTATGCTCGTTTGCCGTCTCTATGCCATAAAAAAGAGCCCGTCGTCAGAGTTTAATTTGTTGAGAGAGAATGCTAAATAAACCAGAGCCCCTATTCTACTGCGTTATAACGATATCGCGTTTCACGTGTTTTAGAATCGTTTATGTCACAGCCGCCATTATTGTAAATGACATAAGAGTTATCAAAACGTTGACTACGAAAACACATCAAAGACGATATCGTTATAACCGTGTAGAAACCCAGCCAAGTACCTTGTTCCACATAGCATTGTACCCACATCGTGTTTGTTCAGGGCATTGATTCGAGTGAATAAAACCATATTGAATTTGACACGTTATTGTATTGTCAATTCTACGATAGCTCTTATTCACTTGACAGTAATGGCGGCCGAGTCAAACAATACCAAAACATATATTTGTACCCTAGAATACATGCCCAGCATCGTAATCCACATAACATTGTACCCACAGGTTCGTTCAGTAAAATTGTTACTGCAAAAACCCAACAGAGAAAACTCATAAACAATATTGATACGAGCAGACATTTCATCATCTATAACCCGCTCCGCCTCGTGCACAATAAATATAAACAAATAGTAGATGCTTTTACAAAAGCGATTTCTACTAACACGCGTAATTTATATTCCACCAAAACATAAATGTAAAAAATAGGCCAAGTCCTCATGTGCCATAAGCCATAAGTAGTGATATATGTGCCAAGTTTGGTACTAGATTGTGTACACTCAGATTAATTGATTGCTAATAAATGTATTTTGACTTACTTTTCAGATTTCTTTAATAGCCATCAGACAACATGATATTATAAAGAAGCTGTAAGATGCGTGTTTAATTTTTCTTAGCTATTATAAGGAACAATAATTTACTATTTTCCGATCAAGGGTAAAAATATTTGTAGTTTTCGGATGTTGTCCTCGGGATACCACATAAGTTTTATGTGTGAGTCAGTCAATACCTTATAAGCCGTTTTTGACTATTAATAGCTTTTTATAAGATGATTATAATAATAACTTTGATTTTTAAATTAAATGGGCTTAATGGATAGGAAATAGGGCCTGGATGGGATCGTGTAAATATATACACTTCAGTGTCGCTCGGTTTTTTCTTCGAACTTGTCCGAACACACTGCCGGGTGTCTAGATTCCCTTCAATTGAGCGGTTTTTATCACACGACACGGCAGCTGGGGTAGCAAAAATGTACGAAGATGTATGCTCACGCGCCAAAACAACCCGTATCATAACGGGGAACGCCTTAAAATTATTAATTTCTCCTAAAGCTGTGTTATGCTAGAGCTATTTGAGACTAGATGCCTAATTTAATTGCTATACGTACTGTTAGGTTTGATTTATAAAGTCTTCTACTTGTAAAAAAATGCATTCGGAATCATGAAAATTCAAGATTTATTTAAATTCAGAACATAACGTTATTAATCCGATTAATAGCGGTATCCAGTCTAACTATAGCTATGTCGCGCGTCGCCTTTTTTCGGGACTTAGGCTTTTTGCTATTGCATTAATAAATAAATAATAAATCACAGGACAATGTCACACAAATTGACCTAGTCCCAAACTAAGCTCTAGGCTTGTATTACTATTATATTATATTAGCTACAAAACACCAACAACTCTAAACTAACCACATTTGGTTGCCGGTTTAGATTAGTGCCACTCCATGTCTTCCCATAGATGTCGTGAGAGGCGACTAAGGGAATAAAGGCTTGTAGTACTGTTAAGTAGGCGATAGACTTGCAACCTGTCACTAATACACTGCAATGCAAAATGTGGCTACAGATATAATATTAATATAACATAAAATACATAACATCACGCCTTCATTCCCAGAGTGGGGTAAGCAGAGCTACAGAAATACCAACAAATGTAAAAAGACTTGTATATAATTCTATATCCAAATTTTGCACAATCAGGCCAAGAAGTTTACTAGTGTATTAGTGGCAGGTTGCAAGCCCATCGCCTAACAGTACTACAAGCCCTTATTCCCTTAGTAGCCTCTCACGACATCTACGGGAAGACATGGAGTGGCACTATTCTAAACCGGCAACTAAATGAGGTTAGTTTAAATTTTTAGTGTTTTGTAGCTCTGCTATAGTGTTTATATAGTTTTTGTTTTGGTTTTGTACAATTATCGAAATCATACTAACGAATTTTAACGTTATTTTTCGTTATTTTCGATCGTTATGGATCGGGATGTGGCGCGATTGTGGACAATCCGTCACGGCGATGGCCTCGGCTACGACACGACGTGATTCATTTCTGGTCTCCCGCAGTCGTGTCGGAGCCGTGCCGTGTAATAGAACACCGCTCATTGCTAGTGCTCCGATTATTTCTACCTGTCTTCGAGGGAAAGATGATAGTTCATTTGTTTTACTGTAAAAACCCGTTGGAGTTTTATCTGAAGCTAAAAAATACTTTTAGTTAAGGCAGGCTATTGAAGGTAGAGTCGCAGTGCTTTGTTTTTATTCGTAACTGGCAACCCGCCCTCGCTTCGCTTCGTTTATTGTGATATTCTATAACACCCATACATAAAACCAATTTATTAAATATAAATTCGGGAGCAAGCTCTCCATAGAGATGAGTGGAGAGACAGAAGGAAGGCCTTTGTCCAGCAGTGGGATACAAGCACAAACAAGCTAGAGAACTATTAACAATTCTCGCAAAACCCTTAAGTTAAAACTAAAGATGAGCTTCAATAAAACTTACGAAAATCAATTCACCTATTGGAAAGTTGAATGACATACGGACAGACTCATAGATGCACAAAAGTTTTCCTTTATTTTTTTTCCAATATTCGAGTTGTATAAATAAGAACATTGCTCATACAATTTTCTATAGATAATAGTAGAGCTTGTTTTTCGCTTTTCAGTTGATATTTTTACTGTAGTGGGGAATTTTGAGTTTTGAAATAATTTTACTACCTATAGTACATTCACATGATTTTATAGGCGGTAATAGTTCGTAATTAGGCGCCTTAATAAGTACCTAGTCTAATTTACTGAATCCGATCTTTTACGACTTTCTAAGAGCTACTCGTAATGCACGATAAAACATTTTAACTTGTAAATATGTTTTATTCCAATTACCAGCGTATATATATAACCTAACGACGTGAGTGGACGCAATTACAAACCAATGAGTCCATACTTCGAGAGCTAGACATCAAGCAGAGGCTATCAAGTACAGTGAAAGGTCATATCTTCACTTTCTTTGGACAAGTAAGTATCGCGGCGCGGATGCAAATCTATCGAACGCCTCGTAGTACAGGGTAACGTCGAGGGCACCAGAACACGTGGAACTTCGCTGATGAGGTGGACGGACCAAATAAAAACCACCGTTGACGGTCCTCTACACAAATGTACCAGGAGGGCGGCAGTTCGCGAAGATTAAATAAATAAATAAATATCACGGGACAATCTCACACAAATTGACCTAGTCCCAAACTAAGCTCTAGGCTTGTACTATGGGTACTAGACAACGATAAACTTACTTAAATAGAGAAATACATACTTAAATATATATAGAAAACATCCAAGACTCGGGAACAAATATTCGCGCTCATCACACAAATATCTGCCCTTCCCTGGATTTGAACCCAGGTCCGCTGGCTTCGGAGGCAGTGTCAGTCCCAACTAGGCCAACGTATCGTCAAATGGCGTAGCATTGTGAAGCGGGCCACAAAATTAACGTGACGGCCACGACAACTCTGGAAAGAGTGTAACGCAAAAGATATTAACCCTACGTCACATTCATAAAAACGGTTCTCTGTCTTTTAGCCGACAAATCTTTGACAAATGCATCATTTCGCAAACTATTCATTTGCCAACCCCCTTTCTTTAACTACAAATATTTCCGTTTTTTTATACAACTAACCTATCCTAATCTACAGGGTTCACTGAAATAAATCCAGAATTATTTACAGTTTCGAAAAAAAAACACGGGTTATCAAATGATATGTTTGTGAAATGAATCATATGTTATGAAATGATAGGATTCCATAAAAACCTTTCGCGTAATAATAGCCTTCACAAAGCGTTAGCCGCTTCCATGAAGTTAACGAATAGACAGCTAGCATGAACATCCTATTTACATCTACCTCATAGAAAAACCGCAGAAATGGAGTGCGACCGCAAAGTACCAACGCTTTTGGGTTTTTGGTGCAAGCACAAGCGGGAGGCGGTTAAATAATCAACATTATAAAACTTGTGTCATCATGAGACGAACTCGTTCCCAAGGTTCTAACCGCAGATAGATTTCATTACTCCGGGTTAAAGTTTAAACTCAAATTTATGATAGAACTAGCTTCTGTCCGCTGTCGCTGTGCTGTCGTTGTTGTCCGTGTGGTTTTTTTTTTTTTTTTTTTTTTTTTTTTTTTTTTTTTATGTTAAGGAGAAGGCACCCGAGCACTCAGGCCACCTGATGGTAAGTGGAATCTGAGACCCATAGACATTTGAATTCTCAAGACTATAATTCTAAGACCTCAAATGCGTTGCCAACCCTGAGGACTAAGATGGAATGCCTCTATGCTAGTAATTTCACCGGTTGTCTTATCCCCACACCGGAACACAACAATGCGAACACTGTTGCTTGGCGGGTGGTTAATGGATAAGATGGTGGTAGCGATCCGGACGGACCCTGCACAGGGTCCTACCACCACTGTCGCTGGTTGCCGGGTTAGAACGGGAAGCCATGGAGTGGCACTATTCTAACTTAAAATAGTGCCACTCCATGTCTTCCCGTAGATGTCGTAAGAGGCGACATAATATTTTAAAACACCTATCCAACGATACCCCACACTATAGGGTAGACAAGAAAAAAAAATGCATCCCCACGTTACATGAAGGGGAAAAAAAAACTTTTTATTATACCACTTTGTTAACGTAACTAATATACATATCCATGCCAAATTGCAGCTTTCTAGTACTAATAGTCTTTGCGCTAGGCTGCGGACGGACGGACGGACATGGCGAAACTATAAGGGTTCCTTGTTTGACTACGGATCCCTAAAAAGTGATAGCGATAATCGAATTCTACATAAGGTCGACCTAGATTACAATGTTTAGTAGAGTAACGAGTAAATCGCTGCCGCCTGAAACTCTCACCGCGGCGGAACCTCGCTCGCCGAACACGTAATCCCATAAGTAGGCGCTTCCTAATACAAATTGCAGCGCGTCGCTAACTACAGTCGGTGTCGCTCGTTAGCGATGCGCTGAGGGCCCGCCCCGCGATTCTTTCCCTTTCGACTGAGATGACTGTTTAGGATGCTGTAACGACATATTCAGCCCACAACTCCGGTGTAGTAATCGTTTATCGCGATCCCCGCGAGATACGATCCAATTCTCTAATAAGAAAATTCTGTCTCTGTGTTATTTTATTACCCAACAGTCCCAGAAAAAGGTAATGTTTTTCGCGCGTGTATGGGTACGTAAATACATCCATTCTATTGTCACCTTCTGCAGCCTAAACCGCTTGACTGATTTGAAGAGTGGTGTCATTACATTTGTCTCTACGAGAGTCACTGAGTCCTTAAATTTAAAAATAACAATATGGCGGAATAAAAAATCTTTAATTGGTAGGTAATTAACGACGACATAATCAATACATGCAGTTGGGGCTTTAAAAGTTGTTCTTTGTTAGAGGTCTTTTATTTTATTTATTAGGTACAATAATAACGTCCAATAATAGGTACAATAATAATAATAACCCCCGGTGTGGTTGCCGGGTTAGAATAGTGCCACTCCATGTCTTCCCGTGGATGTCGTAAGAGGCGACTAAGGGAATAAGGGCTTGTAGTACTGTTAGGCGATGGGCTTGCAACCTGTCACTAATACACTAGTAAACTTCTTGGCCTGATTGTGCAAAATGTGGTTACAGAATTATCAACAAGTCTGTTTAGAGTTGTTGGTATTTCTGTAGCTCTGCCTACCCCATTCTGGGAATGAAGGTGACGTTATATATGTATGTATGTATGTATGTAATAATAACGTGAACACTAAGAATTTAAAATTAAGGTTGTCCAAATAACACTTAAATGGTAACAATACCACAATGATTCTTGGTCATCATCATCAATGATTATTTTGGTAAATTAGTGAAGATGTGCAAAATTTTAATTGTGGTTGTTTAATAAATTTGGTTCTAAATTTGTTTGCGCTGTCAGAGAATATATCTATATCTATGTCTAAAAAATATATCTACGACACTTTCCCGGTTTACCAAACACACACTTTTTTATTTAAATTAATACAGAAATATTATAATGACAATAGCAAAATAGCATTTAAGAGCAAAGCTAACTGAACTTTATTTCTTTGTAATTAATTAGATTCAATTTCCACTTGTTTTTCTTTTGGTATTTGAAGCGGTCCTGGGTTTGAACCCAGGACCGCTTCCGCATCCCGGTAAGGGCAGATATTTGCGTGAAGAGTGCGAATATTTGTTTGTGAGTCCTGGATATTTTCGATGTATTTAAGTGTGTATATCTCTATATAAGTATGTTTATCGTTGTTTAGTACCTTGTACTTTTACAAGCCAAGAGCTTAGTTTGGGACTAGGACAATTTGAGATTGTCCCCTGCTACTTATTTATTTATTAAATCATGTCATACTTACCAGCTATATTTGTGGTGTTTACAAAAGGTCATGGGTCATCTAAAACTACAAGGAAACAGGTGAACATACTATCAAACAAACCAACACACATACACTACTAAAATGATAACAATTGTTTGCTTCGCCGCAGTCGGATAATAAATAGGCCTACAATTTCAAGTCTATAAGTTTCTCTTATACTTGTATATAACGGCCTTACAAAACCTGAAAGTAAATTCTTCGCTCTGATTATTTTCATAACAAAATCGAGGAAAGCCAGCCAAGAGGCGCGCGGAGAAAATTGCCTCCTAAATAATATTCCTAAATATAGAAATATTCTTTAGGAAAATTTTCACCTCACAGCCCGTAGATGCTTAGCAAATTGAGCCTGTCCATTATTCACGTATGACTGAGTTTGTGGAAATAGAACGAAGCTCGATTTTATAAAAAAATCTCTTTTTTTTTTAATGTCTTCACATACGTAACATTATGCTTTCATTCCCACAGTGGGGTAGGCAGAGCTACAGAAATACCAACAACTCTAAAAAGACTTGTTGATAATTCTGTAAACACATTTTGCACAAGTAGGCTGAGATGTTTACCAGTGTATTAGTGACAGTTTGCAAGCCCATCGCCTAACAGCACTACAAGCCCTTATTCCCTTAGTCGCCTCTTGCGACATCCACGGGAAGACATGGAGTGGCACTATTCTAACCCGGCAACCACACGGGCTACGTATAAAACATAATTAACACAATAAAAAAAATCTGTTTTAGCGTAATGCGTAAAAGTTCTAGTAGCAAAATGAATATCATCTGTACTTGGACAATGTTCTGTTAAACCTAAAACTTGTCTGTAATTTGTACTGTGGGTTTAATGTGTACTAAAATAAAATAAATAAACAAAAAAACAAATTGGTATAATTTTTTCACTTTTTAATGCTGAAAGACGTCCACTGCTGGATATAGGCCTCCGCAACATTTGCTACAAAGACCGGTCCTGTAGGGCTAGACAAGTTGCATTTGACAATCGTTAGCGATTATGTTTCGATAGACAAATGTATGGAATTGACGTAAGCCACCGATATAGTTCTACGTGACTATCTTGGTGGCTTACGTCAATTCCATAGATTTCTCAGTCGAAACATGATCGCTAACGATTATCGAATGCAACTTGTCTGGCCCCACACTGCGTCGCTTGCATCCATCGGTTACAAATTTCATCAACATTTTTTTTAAATCTACTTTTTGTAGACAGAGGTCGTATTCAGCCATTAAAACCTGCTAAGTTTGACAGCGAAAGACTGCTATGACTGTCCCTTACACTTGTCAATTTTTACTAGCTTATAAAACGGCCTCAGGTCCCCAAGCAATACGTCTATTTTGAGACGTTTCAAAACATCCTTTGTGCCTTTTAAAAGCCTGGTCACTCAAGAACTAGCATAGTAGGTAAGTATTCCTTGTCGAAACAGTGTCAACGTCGGTACAGGAGAGTTACCATGACATGAACTGAGCTATACCAGGTGTGGCCTGTAATAGGAGCAATAAATTGAAGGATCGTTTCCACACCAAATAACAACATTTATTCTACAACTTTTGAAAATAACTTATTGTTAACTAAATATTAATGAATTTAGATTTTCCAAGCAAGCAATGTATTGCGATAACTACGCAGTTTGTAGGATGACAGTAGATGTAAACTAGACTATTGGATGGAGTACATTAAAAATGCTATTTAGTTTGTGCGAAAAAATCCACATAGGAAGGCTAGCACATGTTGTCCGCAGTTTGTTTGTCGCACGGATCTCCTTTTCTATCTAGTCTGTAACGATAGAGACGTACTGAGCGACTAGCGAGATAATGCAACTTGGCTAACCGTACTGAGGGCACAAAACACATTTAACGGTGACAATATAGGCTTGAAGTAAACTGATGACAGATTGCGTCGACCGTAAAGTCAACTCCATAAATTTCAAGTCGATAGAAAACAGAAACGTTGCATCAGCATCTTGGCTAGGCTTACCTTCGGTCGGCGTTGTACCTAAGTAGCTGCAGACTTTAGTGCTTTGTCACTCTAACCTCATGTTTGAACTGCTGCACTTATCTGTTAAACGGTGTTAAAGCGACAGGGTGCAAAAGTGTACAGCTACTTTCAAGGCTAGGTGTACCATCTCCCAGCTTAACGATACGCTAGCCTAGTTGGTTGTGACCCTGCCTTCGAAGATAGGAGTCCTGGGTCCAAATCCCGGTGAGGACAGATATTTATGTGATGAGCACGAGTACCTATTTGTTCCTGAGTCTTGGATGTTTTCTATGTATTTAAGTATATATTTCTCTATATAAGTAAGTTTATCGTTGCCTAGTACCCATAGTACAAGCCTAGAGCTTAGTTTGGGACTAGGCCAATTTGTGTGACAATGTCCTGTGATTTATTTATTTATAGCTTCTTAATAGCAATCGCGTTCGTCTGGCTATCACTATCACGCTTTCACGCGTTTTGGAGTGTGTTGGTGTCGGTCTAATGCATAAGGAGCCTAACGATAGCGTCAAATCTATACTTTCTTGAAATTTTTATTATGAACGTTCAATAAGTTAAAAAAGGATAGGGTATAGAGTACAGCTCTTGCTAAAACTAGCCGTACACACCAAGGTGTTGTCAAATCGAGTAAACTGGTCTCCAACGACACCAACTACAAAACAGACAAAACCAGAGCGAAATGTCAACCATGACGGAAACATCCGTCAATGGCGTTGAAAAGGCTAAACCATAGCATAAGAACTATAGGCATAGAAGGAGTGATAAAATAAAAGGCAACATATAGAGCTGATATGCACAGTCTTATTGGGATTCAGTGTGCCAAAAAGAGACTATAAGCTAAACTAGCATCATACACTGTTGCTGTCTGTCTGTGTGTGCGACAGCAACTGTGTACGACCATGCTATTTTAGCTTATAGAATTGTCTCTTTTTGGCACACTGAATCCCAATAAGACTGTGCATATCAGTTATCTGTATGATGCCTTTTATTTTATCGCTCCTTCTATGCCTATAGTTCTTATTCGATGTTTTAATGAAGAATGTAGCTGCCGGGCCGAGTCGGCCAGTGAATAAACGCCCTTTTTAATAACTTATCGCCATTGGCTAGCTACGACGAGGTTTTAAACAATGTCGATTTGACATTGACCTGTGTGGTAAAGAATATCACCTTTGGCCGGGGTCAGTCCGCGTGGCATTATTTAGTAGTCTTCGACAAAAGGTCCACTCTCGGGCTACACGGTGGTAAAAATGCATGGAGATTTTACATGACAACAAGGGTGGAGAAGTTTTACATGTTACTTTTAAATGTTGTGCGCGATTGCTCTAAGGCTTATGCAGGTTGCTCCAGAAAGGTAAACATTAAGGCATAAGTACTCGTAAGAAAACCCCGTTTTTACCGGTCCAGGATGTTATAGTTTTAACTTACATTTTGTTGATAAAATATTAAGGATTGGACATTAAAGTTCGGAATCAGCTATGCTTTTAGCTATGTTCAGGCAAGGTAGCTAAAGGTGTACCGCAAGATAGTGTTCTTTACCAAAATAAAACTTATAATTTTCATTTTATCGAAATGAATTTCTCGCCGCATGACTTAATTTTTTTTCGTCGTCACAATAATTCAAACATAACCTAACCTATGTAATTAATATTTAAGATATCGTGAAAACATCATGGTTTCAGTAGAAAATAGCGTTCGATGAAATGATACAATCGATAAAGTGAAATTCTATAAAATGATGTGGTACCTCCAAAGAAAGAAGGTATATTATAACAGCTTTGGCCGAACACTAAATCGGTGACTTAATTGAAAATACACGCATACAAAGGTTATTCATACTGACGACATAACTGGCGAGGGTTAACAAATCATCGACAAATCGAATACATTGTTCAGAATCACTTAAAAGTAAATAAACGTCAATACGGCGATATTCGCCATCACCGTCTCTCGCAGGCTCTCCCAACTACCTTCCTCAAGTATTCCCGCCACCGCGAATGTACCAGCATTTTTGTAAGCTTGCATTTCGGCCATAATTACTCGGCTCATGCTTCCCTGGCTTTTAATTAAAGCCCAAGTCTTGTTTATTAACTTTTTGCCTCCGCTTCGGACTTATGCGAGAGCTTTTTTCGGACGCAAAAAGAATTAAAGAAATTAAAATGTTTCGTTGTTTCTACGAGGGAATGAAAACGGAATTAACGCTGCCCCTGATAGTTCTACTCGTTTATCTTTAAATCTCCGAGACAAGTTTCGGCTTATGAATTGTTTTGCGAAAACATTAAAAACACGTCTGAAAACTTTTGTAAATTTGAATACGTGTTTCGTTCGAGTTCGGAACTGTTTACATAGTTTTGGTGCTCGTTGAATTTAAATTGGTACGGATTTAAAGTGAATTAGCCTCTTTTGAGATAAACCTGATTTACGGAGCGAGAAGACAATTACTTACAAAGTTGCGCGGCTGTATAAACCTCAGGTGAACTTGGTTTATTTTTTTAAGCCAAGGAGGCGGGAAAAATACTAGGGGCCTATTAATTCTTGTTCTGGGTAGGTTGTTTATCGTCGCAGTTTGCGGTCCGTCGCGAGCGCCTCGTGGGAAATTAGCGACGAACGCTGCTGCGCGCTCGACACGAGAAAGCACCCAATTTTTGAGTTTTTAAACTGCGAACGAATGGCGCCGCGCATGATCGCGTAATGGCGGGTATTAAAAGTTAGTTTGATGGTTCAAGTTGTCTATAGTTGTGTAAAATGCTTAGGACTTTAATAAATTAGAAGCGTCAAAACTGTTGGTTTTCTTGGTTTTCTTTTTAACTTTAAATACTTACTAGAACCAACTTAAGGTAGATGCAGACTGTGGATAAATACCTAGAAAAAAGATCAATGGCCCTAACAAGATGTATTTTAGGAAAGATATCGTTATCGAAATTGTATAGGATTGGCAAGCTGTCGGTCAGTCGAGTCGAGCGCATAAGTTTACATTACATACATTTTAACAGCTTTCGATAGTCGTATACGACCTTAAATTTGTAACCGTTTTTAATTTGTTTTAGTTTGAATAGTTCCCCCCGTGTGGTTGCCCGGTTAGAATAGTGCCACTCCATGTCTTCCCGTGGATGTCGTAAGAGGCGACTAAGGGAATAAAGGCTTGTAGTACTGTTAGGCGATGGGCTTGCAACCTGTCACTAATACACTAGTAAACCTCTTAGCCTGTTGGTGCAAAATGTGGTTACAGAAATATCAGTAGTCTTTAGAGTTGTTGGTATTTCTGTAGCTCTGCCTACCCCACTCTGGGAATGAAGGCGTGATGTTATGTATGTATGTATGTAGTTTGAATACATACATACATATAACATCACTGTTGCTGTTAATAATTTCATAACATTATAATACCTACTTTTAGGGTTCCGTAGCCAAATGGCAAAAAATGGAACCCTTATGGTCTCGTCATGTCTGTCTGTTTGTCTGTCCATCCGTATGTCACAGCCACTTTTTACCGAAACCATAAGAACTATACTGTTGAAACTTGGTAAGCAGATGTATTCTGTAAATCGCATTAAGATTAAGATTTTCATATTCAAATAGAAAAAAAAAACGATAAATTTTGGGGGTTTCCCCATAATTAGAACTGAAACTCAACATTTTTATTTTCATCAAACCCATACGTATCTATGGATAGGTCTTCAAAAATGATATTGGGGTTTTTAATATCTATTTTTCTTAACTGAATGGCTTGCGTGAGAGACACTTCAAAAATGGTAAAATGTGTGTCCCCCTGTAACTTCTAAAACAAGAGAATGATAAAACTAAAAAAAAATATGATGTACATTACCATGCAAATTTCCACCGAAAATTGGTTTGAACGAGATCTAGTATGTAGTTTTTTTTAATACGTCATAAATCGTCTTGCTGCTAAGGAACCCTTCATGGGCGAGTCCGACTCGCACTTCGCCGTTTTTTTTGACACTAGTGCCCGTTGGACGTATTTGACACTAGTTCCCGGTTCGGCATGTTAGTCCCACAGTCATCATTTGCCGAGTTCCGCGGTCAGTCCCACCATCCAACCAGAGTTAATCCTGGCACTGGATAGCGAAATCCACAGCTTTATGGGTACATGAGATTCGTGAGGTACAAACACCTGACGATAAAGTTCCCTCCATCACGTGGGATGAGGGATCCTATCATGATCATAACCAACTTTTCACAAATGATTCATTTAACAAACATATCATTTGACAACCCGCTTTTTTTTCTGAAACTGTAAATAATTCTGGATTTATTTCAGGACTATCGTGTGGGTTATGTTAGGTTAGTTTTATAAAAACCTTGAAGTATTTGTAGTTACAGAAAAAAAGGGGGTTGGCAAATGATAGGTTGCGAAACGATGCATTTGTCAAAGATTTATCGGTGAAAAGGCAAAAAGGCAGGAGAATCCGTGGGATGACCATCCGTTGGCAACACTTGCGTGAAGCCTACCTCATGACAGTATCTGGAATTCGTTAGCAAAGCCGCCGGCTTTAAGGAGAAACCCCATTGAGGTTTACTCTCAAATTAATGCGTAATTGGTCTGATTGTGAAAAATGTGGTTACCTAATTATCAACAACTGTAACAGGTCTCTATAGAGTTTTTGGTATTTCTGTAGCTCTGTCTATACCCCACTCTGGGAATCAGGGCGTGATGTTATGGGATCTGTTGCGTTAGGCCAAAATATTTTTGGTCAAATGTTTCATTTCCCAAATTTTCATTTTGCTTTGTTTTCTGAAACCGTGAATATTTCAGGATTATATAAAAGCTAACCTAACCTAACCTATAGGGTTTTACAAGATAGTACTGAAATAAATTCTGAAAAATGTATATAACATGAAAACCAGCAAATGTAAAATTTGGGAAATGATACATTTGACCAAAAATATTTTGGCCATTCGGTAAATTAATATTGTTTTAGGCCTAGTTAAAAACAATACGAATAAAATACAAAAGCAACATGGTTTTGCGGAAAATACCAGGCCCCGTTTGTTATAGGTAAAACAAAATGAAACACCGAAATTAATCAAACCTAAAAATCTTTACTAATCAATTACCATAGACGTAACCATTAAGCTTTAGACCAGAGCGTGGCATGATGTTATTACTCCTTACGAAAGGCCGCGGTGTGTACAGCTTGGCGGTGCCACTCATCTTTGGATTTGAGTAACGTAGAGACTTCTTGTTATGGTTTCTAGCCACACAGTTGCTAAGATTGAAACACCTGTTCACCACTTCTGGTATCGTCGTGTCTTCAGAGACGGCGGCAGTGGACCGGGTGGACGAGATGCACTTAGGGTTACAAGTCGTGTAAGGCATTCTGGTTTGGAACGGTTTGAAAGGACCAAACGGAAACTTGCTTGCGGACGCATTTTGGTCTCTGGGATACGTATCTTTATAGTGTTTAATCATTTGGTTTCCCCTGAGCAGCGGAAAGGCCAGCACTATGGATTTGTCATCTGGCGCACATCCACCTTTACATAATTTGTATGGTGCGGTGAACAAAAGAAATTCTGGGGTATCGTTCATTTCTAAAAACAAACTTGTCACAGTTATTGATTTATAGGTATTTAAAGCTCATGATAGGTAGGGTAAACAAAAACAGGACAAGGTACTTATTGAATCTTGGTAAGTATAATCTCAGTTTGCTGGACACTGTCCGCTCAACAAACATCTAACGGTTATAGGTATTAAACAGGATCCTCTATGAAATGTGGACAAGTTATCAATGGAAGCACTTAAAAGCATTAACCTACAGGACGCACTTCTGTTCGGTAGGAAAACAAGAAGATGGGATCCATGCTGGATGGGAGCGTCGCCGGGCCAGTAACCCACGGCTCAACCAAGGGGAACAGGGCGGAATGACCGGGAGACTGATCGACCGCCCGCCTGTTCCGGCCGGGCGTCCCCACCCATCATGATCATCCTCATCATGGTATTTAAAACAAGAAAAACCGGGCAAGAGTATGTCGGACCACGCTTAGTGTAGGGTTCCGAAGTCGTTTCTACAAACACCAAAAACTATGTAAATTATATTTTTTACAAAAAAAAATGTGTTTGTTTGTTTTAAACTAGCGGCCCGCTAGCGGCTTCGCATCGCTGCAATTTCCTGACTTTCCCGGTGGATTTTTCAATTATTTTTGCACCTTTTAAACCTTCCCTGGACTATGACAAACATTTAAAAACCAAAATCGGCCAAACCAGCCGTTCTCGAGTTTAGCGAGACAAACGAGCAGCAATTGATTTTTATATATATAAAAGATTACCTACGAGTATGTATATTTGCTGTCTTATTTTTACGTTACAACAAAAATGAACGGTTAAGCCGCCTGTATCTCAGGAATTAAGTCTTCTCAGTCGTGATACTTTTCCTTTAAGTATCTTTATAACCTGACAAATAAAAATATTGAAGAAAAATAAAAGCGAAATTAGAAATAGAAGCAAAATTTCCATGCAAGAAACTTTTTTTTAACGTAGTTTTGTTTTTGTTGTATCGTAAAAATAACAAAATATACTAGTGTTGAATTTAGTAGTATTATAGTACAGTCAACAGCAGAAGTAGCTACGTAACCGAAGAGCTCAAAATGATCTCCACTCAATTCTATTGTCAGAATACGTAGTGTCTAGATGATTTTGAGCATCTTATTCTACTTAGCTTCTTTAAATACTAACTCTACAAACCCTACTAAAAACTGGTCAAGTGTGCGTTGGGCTCGCGCGATTTTGAATCGAATTCAATTCGGAATATAATAATACTTAAACACTAGACGGGTTTTTTTCGTTTCATCGAGTGTTAAATCAAAACATTGCTAAAGAAGTTTTTACTTTAAATATGATTATTAATGCGCAGCCGGCAATACTCACGTATCCCTTCGACAAGTCTTTGAACGTAGAGCTGTCCGTTCGTACCAATGTTTTCTGCTAAACCTCGTTCACTTGAAATATAAATAAAAGCTAAACACATTCTTAAATAAATTAATACCATATTATCAACAAATATGGTTTCTTTATTCTTTCGTCACGCTCGAGGAATATTTGTGTACGCAATATTCCATACTGTGCTGAAATTGGTTTTTTTATGTCTAAACGGTTGTGAATTGTATTATTTACGTGTAAATGGTTTGTCGTGCAATAAGGAGTTAACATATACCGCGTGTGGCCTGTAATAGGAGCAATAAATTCAGGGATCGTTTCCACACCACAAATTTAACAACATTAATTCTACAACTTTTGAAAATAATTTATGTTTAACTAAATATTAATGAATTTAGATTTTCCAAGCAAGCAATGTATTGCGATAACTACGAAGTTTGTAGGATGATAGTAGATGTCAACTAGACTATTGGATGGAGTACATTGAAAATGCTATTTAGTTTGTTCGAAAAAATCCTAAATAATAAACTTATTTTTTTTATTGTAGAACAAATGTTGCTACGTTTATAGAGTAGAAACGATCCCTCAATTTATTGCTCCTATTACAGGACACACCCGGTATACTATATGACCGTTTACGATAGTAACATAAACTATTTAGAAATACTCTTGTCTAAAGGGAACGCGTTTTATGACCATAAACTAATGGCGTCGCTGGCCTAGTGGCATAGGAAGTCCACTAGTGATCCTAATGTACCAAGTTCAAACCCACGCGGTGTTTGCGTTTACCAGTGAGTTTTTATAACTTACTAGCGACCCGCCCTCGCTTCACTCCGGATTAAAGTATTATACATATAAACCTTCCTCTTCAATCACTCTATCTATTAAAAAAAAACGCATCAAAATCCGTTGCGTAGTTTTAAAGATTTAAGCATACATAGGGATATAGGGACAGAAAAAGCGACTTTGCTTTATACTATGTTGTGAAGAGGCCACATATACTGCCACGCCCACAAAAGAATCAAAAAGGGACAGCTTTATGTGCTTCCTCGTGGAGAACGTGAGATGGAATGGGTGATGATCCTACGTACCTACCATCAGGTGGCCTGCGTGCTCGTTTGCCTTCTCTATGCTATAAAAAACTGGCAAAAGCATGTGCATCTTAGAAACAAAAACTATCTCAAATAAAATAAACGTCTTAAAAAAGTAAACTAACTAACTAACCGTCTTCAAAAAGCAAGAAAAACAATCTTTTAAAATTTTAGGTATTAATTAGGTCAGTTCACCTGAACTCGGCTTTTGGTTAAAAAAATAGGGGGACGCCGACTTCAGTAGGACTGACCTATTACTTATCAGTTTAAAATAAGTTATTTCCTGCTTTTTGAAGACGGTTTTTAGTTTTTAAAATATTTATTTTATTTCTTTTTTAGTGGTCATAACATAATGATACTGTTATGTCGCCCACTTACATTTATTCCTATAATTTTTGAGGAGTTATTTCAATTCCTCACGGTTCCCGTTATCAGATACCGCCTTGGTGGCAATGGGACCACCTCGAGAGTACACTATCAAACAAGGAAAGAATTTTCAAAATCGATCCACATTTTGTCGGAGTAATCGCATAACAACTCACACAAAAAAAACATACAGTGATTTCATAACCTCCTCCCTTTTTGAAGTTGGTTAAAAACAACAAGTATCAACTAATTTCCTATTAAAAGTTATTTGGAGCTGTCCTAGATGATTTTTAGTTGGTATACACTTTACTTGCCGGTCTGTTTCTCATGAACCTACGAGTATCAAGTCTAGTTAGGCGAGATACTTTTCGTTTTAAATTCGTTATATGCGTTTTCAGTTAAGATATTTTTTTGATTTTTAGTAATTTTGTAGTTTTGGCTGCATGGGGGGGACACTTGACTAACAAAACTTAGCACTTTAAAGCTCGAAAAATTAACATACATATTTTTAAAAGACCTATCCAAAGACACCTTGGGATAGACAAAAAAGATAACACAATTTTGTTCAACGTTTTATTTTACCACTTTTTCGGCGTGACTAATATTATGTATTTCATATTGGAAATTACATTATTATAAATGTCGCATAGTCATAATGAATTCACAATAAGATCGTCAGTGTAAAAGTAAAAACGTAAAAATCTAATAATGTCAACGTGTACCAATGCCAAAACTGATTGTAAAATAGCAGCTTTCTAGTAAGACTCTCTGAGCTAAGCTGCGGACGGATTGACAGACGGACGGACATGACTACGGAACCAACTCATTTACCTTTTAGGCTAAGCGACCAATAATATATCCGACATTGGAATCAAAAAAATCTTATGCCCGTTGTAACATATACATGTATATCTTATGCCTGTGCAGGGTCCGTCCGGATCGCTACCACCATCTTATCCATTAACCACCCGCCAAGCAACCGTTCGCATTGTTGTGTTCCGGTGTGGGGATAAGGCAACCGGTGAAATTACTAGCATAGAGGCATTCCATCTTAGTCCTCAGGGTTGGCAACGCATTTGAGGTCTTAGGATTATAGTCTTGAGAATTCAAATGTCTATGGGTCTCAGATTTCACTAACCATCAGGGCTGGAATTCTACAAGGTAATAACGATATCGTTTTTGACCTGTTTCCGTATTGTCAACGTTTTGATAACTCTTATGTCATTTACAATAATGGCGACTGTGACATAATATGTGATTCTTAAACGTGTCAAACACGATATCGTTATAACGCAGTTGAATAAAGGCCCTAGTGGCCTGAGTGCTCGTGTGCCTTCTCATTAACTTAAAAAAAAAACAGAAACATATCAGTAATACGAGTGTGTAAGCCCAATGTTGAATAATATTTGCAGCCCCACAAAGTAAACACACATCATATTTATTTTAAATGCCCGCATTCCCAAATAAACTGAGTAAATTATCCGCGAATCGCGCAAACGCGACGTGTAAATACAATTGGGACCACAAACGAACGCCAAACATATTTAGCATCAAAATAAAGTGGAAACAGGAAAAACGTTTTTCTTGGTTCCTTTGATCTGATCGGTCCCCAAGTGCCTTGTAATGGTTACCAGAAAAAATAACCGATTCATTTGGAAATAATTATGGCGTATCAAAGGGTACAAGGCAGAAATTATTCCGCATTTATATCATAGAATGAAATGTAAAAAATTCTGTCCCAATATTTTTTGTTTCGTGATAATGCTATCGTAACTTCGCCAATGGCAGAGATGAAAATGAGGTACGAGTGCGGCCAACTTACCTACTTTTTTTTTTTTTATCTTAAGGTGAAGGCACACGAGCACTCAGGCCATCTGATGGGAAGTGGAATCTGAGACCCATAGACATTTGAATTCTCAAGACTATAATCTTAAGACTGCAATCCTAAGACCTCGAATGCGTTGCCAACCCTGAGGACTAAGATGGAATGCCTCTTTGCTAGTAATTTCACCGGTTGTCTTATCCCCACACCGGAACACAACAATGCGAACACTGTTGCTTGGCGGGTGGTTAATGGATAAGATGGTGGTAGCGATCCGGACGGACCTTGCACAGAGTCCTACCACCACTAAAATAAATTATGATAAACAAAAAGTAAAATCCGGGCAAGAGCATGTCGGACCATGCTCAGTGTAGGGTTCCGAAGCTGTTAAGTACTACAAACATAAAAATCAACAAGTAATAACTAATTTTCTATTTAAAGTCAATTGGTGCAGTCTTAGATGATTTTAGTAGGTATAAACACTTTAATCGCCTGTATCTCAAGAACCAATGATGTCTAATTAGTCATGATAGTTTTCCTTTCAAATTCGTTATATGCCCTTTCATTTAGGTTTTTTTCTGATTTTTAGTATTTGTAGTTTTGGCTGTAGCGGGGGGGCGACACTTGAGTCTAACAAAAGCTTAATATTCCATAAACGGATTACTTACTCAAAAAACTGTTATCACAAACTCGTGATATTTTTGAAAGACCTATCCAACGACACCCCCCACTATAGGGTAAACGAGAAAAAAAACCCCAAGTTACGTGTAGGGGAGGTACCCTAAACAAAAAAAATATTTTACATTTTATTGTACCATTTTGTTGGCGTGACTTATATGCATATTCAGGCCAAATTACAACTTTCTAGTACTAAGAGTCTCTGCGCTAGGCTGCAGACGGACGGACGGACGGACGGACATGGCGAAACTATAAAGGTTCCTTTGACTACGGAACTCTAAAAAGTAACGATTTTCATATGGCAACGTAGCCTTACGCCTGTCAATTCACACCGCTTATCAGGGTTTGTTGTTGTTTGTTATTTTCACTTAAATATAGCGTTCATTATCGGGAAATGTTCTAAAATCCCTTTGATTCCTTATTATCATTATTGTGTTTTCTTATAAACTAAATTATTGTCTTGAAATCGAAGGAAACCCTCCTTCGATTTTCAATTTGTTGTAGAAATGAATACACATCTTATAGGGTATATGACAAAACATAATAACTATTAAACTATGAGACTATGAGTTAATATCTTAACGGAAAAACGTTGCCATCTTTTTCAGTTAAGTTGACTACATGACACCTCCTTTTTAAACTAGCTTTCTTTAAAAACCTGCGCACGAATCACTCAATTTATTTGGGACCTTTGACGCTACAAACAGACACACAAACACACAAACACAGACACACACGTAGAAATATTTTTTTCGTGTTTTTAAAAGGTGCTATGATAATAGCAACTTACCTACCGGTCACAAACCCCTAAAAACATCCCTTATCATTGTTTCCCGAGGTATCGGAATCGGACAGTCCCGCATAAATCTACGAGCACATTCAATAAACAGGCGCTTTATCGTCGGGGTAAAAAAGGGCCAAGTCCTTTATTCGATTCATTATAAGCGGGCGCAGTAAAGTGGAGTATTTACGTTAACGCACATCCCTCGTAGTTTACGAGGCATTCGACGTAAACGAAGAGGGTTGTGCGCAACTCTACCTAGTTGGTAGTAACCCTGCCTACGAAGCTAGCGATCCCGGGTTAAAATCCCGGTGAGGGCAGATATTTGCGTGTCGAGCGCAAGTATTTGCTCCTGCGCCTTGGATTTTTCCTATGTATTTATCTATGTAAGTAACTTTATTGTAGATACAAGCCTAGAACTTACTTTGGGGCTAGGTCAATTTGTGTGACATTGTCCCCCTGATATTTATGTTTATAATAATTAGGTTCTGTTTGTAGCAAAACTAGCGACATCTTGTGTGAAATTTAGTGTTAGGATGACGATCACGTCGGGGTCACCAATGTAGGAAGAGAGAACAATGGAGAGATCTCTCTCCAGGTGGGAGTAAAGCCTGAAGACCGAAGTCCGATGGGATGAAGTTGGAAGTGGTATATAGTTCTACCGACCGGGGAAAATTCGTTAGCGCGATGTTACGCGCTGTCAGATTTAGCTGTCTAATGCTAGTGGCGCTGTCGAGTTGGTCTTTACAAGTTGTCGCTAGATGTCGCCAGGTCGCCACCGTGTTTTAATACACAAAGTCGCGTCAATTCGACTGGCGGGGCGTGCTTTTATGGATGGAAACACTAAAGAGAAGAACACTGTGCTATGCCCAGTGAGTGGCAGTGACAAAAAGCTTTCGCCTAACTGTAGGCCTAACACGCTGCCACAGGACAATATTTTGACATAGGCTCGGGACTTTAATTCGTTTATTCCATATTCCAGCGTAAGAATTAAAAGTTAAGGTTTTAAATAAAAGTGCGTTTTGTGTGACTTGAGTCCTTTTATTACTAAGAAACATAAACCCCGGGTGGCTGTCATTTAAACAATTTCATAATAATATTTGACATTAGTTCCCGTTTGACGTATTTGACACTAGTTCCCGTGGCAGCGTGCTAACCCCACTGGCTCCAATAAAGACATTATATCTTAGGCGCCACCAGGTGCATAAATCTGGTACTAAACGTGAGCATGTTTTGACAGCAGGGCCACGGAGCAGACAATCGTTTACATCGAAGAAGAAAAAGAAGTGACGCTTTGCATGGGAAATAGCGAATTGTGCGCGCTTAGGCTAGATGCAAGAAATTGAATATCAGAATTAGACATGAAGTTATGAACAGAACGTAAAGCCAAACGATTATTATCAATTGCTCGTTTTTAAAAAGAACTACCCTATGAAAGTTTCTGCTATCGTGCGCAATATAAGCACACTTAACTTTCACTTCAAAAAGCAAAATATTGACTTCGTTGGAGATTTCCCAATTGGTCTTCTTATAGTAAATTATCATTATTTCTTGAGGACAACTCGACCGATTTGGTTGTTTTTTTAATTATGGTCAAAGTTGTTCATAAAACAGCTGATAAATTATTTTTTTTAACATGTTTGCAACCGTGCATTTTATTGTAATAGTGGTTATTCTAATTGTAATAGTCAAAGAGTAGAGTGGGGAGTGACCCGAGGGCCCCTGACGCAATAAGACGCTGTAACGCGCCCTCTAGCGGCAACAACCGACTATTCATTAAACCTGAAGATAAGCAAATGCTCTCATAAACTCTATGTATTACATAATACCGGGTTTATGGCTTACCTTGAGGCATACCTATCAATATATGTATACAGTCAAACTAGAGTATTAATAATACTTGGCTCTATTGCTTTCATACTCTATCAGAGGCTCTATTCTACTCTTAAAAATCATATTGCGTTTGACATGTTATCGTATTGTCAACGTTACGATAGCTCTTATTTATTTGACTGAAATGGCGGCCAAATTAAAAAAAGAAGTCATAAGCTATATCGTTTTACCTAGTTGAATAAAGACACGGCGTAAAATATATACTGACAGATTTCAGAGAGAATTAAGACAGCGATGATCGGCCGAGTACTATTAACATACATATACGAGTATACATAAAACATCAAGTCTTCATTTCCAGAGTGGGGTAGGCAGAGCCACAGAAACACCAACAACTTTAAAAAGACTTGTTGATAACTCTGTAACCACATTTTGCACAAGTAGGCTAAGATTTGAAGATTATTAATAATAATAATATTAAATATAATAATAAAACATTAATATTTATTTAATAGCCGTTCTATTAGTTTCTTTGTGTGATGCGGTCGGCCTTATAAGTAGCTCAACTTTAGTGCTTTGTCACTTTAACGTCATGTTTGAACTGCTGCACTAATCTGTCAAAAGCTTTAAAGTAACAAGGTTCTAAAATGTGCAGCTACTTACAAGACCTACTACCATGGGCCGTAAGGGGAGAATTCACTGCAAAGAAAACAAAAACCTTCAAATACTTTGAACTTAAACTAATACTTAAACTCTAATTATCAGAGGGCGGAATTCTCATGGCAAAAATTCAAATCGCATAGAGATAGAACGTTTTATTTCATCGACTTTTCCATTTATCGATATTGCGTAATCAATAATCTCTTTGTTATTTTAGTTTTGCTTTTATATTTAAAATGTAAGTTTCATTCTTCATTCGCATTTTTTAACAATACGTGAGGATCTAAGATTTAATTTGTAAATATTGTGTTATTTAACGGTAAATAACAAGTGAAACTAAACTACAAATAAAATTAATCTAATACATAGAAATAAACAATAATAATAACTACACCTACATTTACCTAAACCGAAAAGACCGCTACCGGAGGGCATTGTTAATATTGGTAAATTAATTTGCTTACGTATAATGACGGTATTAATAGGAGTTATAGTTCTATTTAGTAAAAGATCTTGTGCTTCGTGAAATACTTGTCGATAGTCGATAAAATACTACGTTCTCTCCCTATGACATTTAAATTTTTGCCATGAGAATTCCGCCCTCTGCTAAATACTATAGTGTATAAACACTATAGTATTTTATTGCGGAAGGCTGATAGAGAGTCATTAAAAACATCGAAATTAGGAACTGCATGATTGAATGAGTTGTTAGATGAGCAGAGTCGATTAAGAGGCGCATTTCTACCTATGTTAGCCCTACAGACTGGGACGTAAAAACATTTAGATAGGGGTACTTTATAAGTTTCCTTTAATAAACATTAATATCAGGGGACAATCTCACACAAATTGTCCTAGTCCCAAACTAAGCTTTAGGCTTTTAATTTAAGTACTAGACAACGATAAACATGATATGGAGAAATACATAGAAAACATCCAAGACTCAGGAACAAATATCTGCCCTTACCGGGATTTCAACTCAGGACCATTGGCTTCGGAGGCAGGGTCAGAGATGGGGCATTAACCGATTAACTTTTTATTCAACTAATTAATCGATTAAACAATGAATCGTCACGATTAATTTAATTGCGATTAAATTAAGTGACTATTAATTTTTCGTCATTTTAATCGACTAAAGTCACGATTCAATCTCGATTAAAAATTGGAACACGCACGGTACAAAAAATCAATATGTTGTAAATGATGTTATACAGATGTAAGCTGTTAAGCTGTACCAATCTGTCAACGTAACGCAAAACTTAGAGTTACAAAAGAAACGATTTATTCCTAATATTAATCGAGAGAAAATTAATCTAATTAGTTGATTGATTAACAATTTAATCGCTGTTAATTAATCAGCGATTAATTTAATCGTAACTAAATTAATCGAAACTTTTACGACTAAGATTAATCAATCGCCATTGGCAGGGTCACTCTCAACTATCTTGTCGTCTTTGTAATGTTAAATTATAATGCAAAACTAACTTGCTAGCATTTGACCTGTTTGATAGTGTAATACAATTTAACTAAGCAATCGGAAGCAATAACCGGGAGTACGCGAATAATAGCAATTGCCTCATTAATATGTCTTTCCAAGTTTAGCAGTTAGTTGGATCGGCGCCGGCGCAAGTTACAGACGATAGTGATTAACCGTTCTCTTTAGCATGATATACTCATATTATTTTTTTCCTTGCAACTGTTGTATTTACAAGATGTTATTCTAAACCAGTACAACACATGGACCTACCTAGGGTGTAGCAATAAATATAACTTACGAAAACGACAAAGTAAGTAAGTAAAATATTATTTTAATTCAGGTTCTTGAGAAACAAGCTAGTAAAGTGTTATACGTTGTTATATACTGGGTGTTGCCTGTAATAGGAGCAATAAATTGAGGGATCGTTTGTTCTGTATAAACGTAGCAACATTTGTTCTACAACTTTTACAAAATATGTAATTTATTATTTGGGATTTTTTCCAACAAACTAAGTAGCATTTTCAATGTACTCCATCCAAAATAGTCTAGTTGACATCTACTGTCAGCCTACAAACTTCGTAGTTTTCGCAATACATTGCTGGCTTGGAAAATCTAAATTCATTCATATTTAGTAAACGACAAGTTATTTTCAAAAGTTGTAGAATAAACGTAGTTACGTCTGTGGTGTGGAAACGATCCCTAAATTTATTGCTCCTATTACAGGCAACACCCGGTATATCTACTAAAAATCATCTAAGATGGCAACAAATGCCTTTAAATGGAAAACTAGTTCATATTTGTTATTTTTCAGATGTGTTGGTGGTCTGAAATGCTCTTGTCCGGTTTTTTATTTTAATTTTATCAAGTTTTGATTAGTATTTTTAACTTTCATATCAGTTGATCTTTATCATTTCCTATTGATTCAATATTATATCGAACCCGGACACTGATCCGGCTCGAAGGACCAATGTTGTTGAACGTGAATTATGATTATCGTAAGTAGCTTTTTCCTTGATGAGCGCTGTATGTTCCTGTAAAGGTGATTGCACGTAGGATAAGAATTGTTTTTTGTAATTGTTTTTGGAACATCGAATAAATACATAATAAAAACGTGCGTTCAAATACAAATTTGTATTGAAATAGGGCCAAATAGAAACTTGAGGCTTTACAAGCGGCCAGCTCCCAGACTATGTTTACTCTACTCTCAACTGCCACTGTCAGTAACAGTGATTTCCATGTAGAATACATTATTCATACTAGTAAAGCATATTATATCGCCACAGACCGCTGCCGTCTCTGGCTCGCGGCGCGTGCAATGTAAATGCACACTTGCGCTGCTCGTAACTCGCGCGCGGCTCCAGCGCTGCAGCGCTGCCTGGGCCGCGCGTTATATCTGCGCCGCCATTACCCGACAAGGGTACCGTGCCGTGAAACACTGAGTTTCGAAGGTATACTGTTTTCAATCCTCGAAGATGCGCTCAACTTAATTTTACGTTGCATTACGTAAATGCAAGAGACTTTATGTAACACTGTAGTGTGGTGGTGGTGGGGTGCTCTTAAACTTTAAAACATTTTAACATATATTTATGGAGGGCTGGCTGTTTGGCTGGCTGGGCAGCTGGCTGGATGGCTGGCTAGCTGGCTGACTGGCGGGCTTGCTGGTGGGCTGGCTGGCTGGCGGGCTTGCTGGTGGGCTGGCTGGCTGGCTAGCTGGCTGGCTGGCTTGCTGGCTAGCTGGCTGGCTGGCGGGCTTGCTGGCGTACTCGCTGGCTGGTTAGCTGGCTGGCTGGCGGGCTTGCTGGCGGGCTCGCTGGCTGGCTAGCTGGCTGGCCGGCTGGCTGGGCAGCTGGCGGGCTGGAGGGCTGGCGGGCTCGCTGGCTGGCTGGAGGGCTCTCTGGCTGGCTGGCAGGCTGGCTGGGTGGTGGGCTGGCGGGCTGGCTGGCTGGTGGGCTGGCTGGCTAGCTGGCGGGCTGGAGGGCTGGCGGGCTCGCTGGCTGGCTGGAGAGCTGGCTAGCTGGCTGGCTGGCGGGCTCGCTGGCTGGCGGGCTCACCGGCTGGCTAGCTGGCTGGCTGGCGGGCTCGCTGGCGGGCTGGCTGGCGGGTTGGCTGGCTGGCAGGCAGGCTGGCGGGCTAGCTGACTGGCTGGCGGGCTCGCTGGCTGGCTAGCTGGCTGGCTGGCAGGCTCGCTGGCTAATATATATATAAATAATAAGATATACACAAGGAAATTAAGAAATACAGCCACAAGAACATTAAAAAAGTCAGCCATAATAACAAATATTCAAATAATAATAAAATTGTATATCAAAGGCATACAAGAATGGCGCGAAGCCCTACGTGCGCGAGTTCCACTCGCACTTGGCCGGTGTTCTATTTAAACTGGTTTAAGTCTGTTATTTTTTATAAAACTTAACAAACTGAATAACGTACTAATAAAGGATAAATTTGTCAGAGCAACGAGTAAAATATCAATTGCTACGAAAACATTTTCTCGCTGACATTTTCTCGTATTTATTCACAATTTCAGAGAACTCGTCTCGGAATGAAACAACAAAAGCCTTTTTATTCGTTTCCGAGGTATCGGTAGATGATCTCTCGGCAGAGAAAAATGTAGACAGGGTTGGTAAAAATAACTTTTACATTTAATTTATGTTTTTTCTTATCTTTCCATATTACGGAGAAAGCAAGACAACAGACCTCCTGAGCTAAGTGGACTTTGAAATATCTCAAAATGGCAATTAAATTGCGAATCCTGCGGACTAAGATTTTTTTACAAACACACATACATAACATCAAGCCTTCATTCCTAGGCAGGCAGAGCTACAGAAATACCAACAACTCTAAAAAGACTTGTTTATAATTCTGTCACCACATTTTGCACAATCAGGCGAAGAATTTTACCAAAGTGTTACTGACAGCTTTAAAGCCCATCGACTAACAGTACTACAAGCTCTTATTCCCTTAATCGCCTCTTACGGCATCCACGGGAAGACATGGAATGGCACTATTCTAACCCGGCAACCACACGGGATAAAGCACACAAGAGATATTTGCAATCTCAAGACTGCAATACGAAGTCTGTAAATGCGTTGCCAACCCTAAAGACTAGCCTCTAAGCTAGTAATTTAATCCGATAATGTTACTCCACACTAGAACACAACAATATGAAGACTGCTGATTGACGGTCAAAAGACCCTGAAGGTTCTATATCACCGAAAAAGTGGATTCATGCATCTATGTATGCTATTTCATAACTGTCTCGCCCTTACACTGGAATAACACAACTCGAGCAAATACTGCAGCGTACTACTAATAAACTATAACTACATAGAGTCACGAGAGTTTTAAAAGATAACCTTTCAACCAATAACAGTATTTTACGACAACCCAGTTGACAACCTTACACCAAGCTCATATTTTGCGGGCGTTGCGTTAAAATACTGCTCTGAATTATTCCAGGCTGGTATCGATGCACCCAGGGACGGACGCCTTCCAGCCGGGCCGTGTTGCCTTGAGGGGACATGATATAAACAAACACCCTGTATTTTAGTACTAGGGAGTGTAGTTAATAAATTCTTCTTCATATTATTTAAGATCAAGACACTTATCAGTGTAGTTTAAAAACTATTAAACTAGGGCGTAAAAACTAGCATGTTTTTTTTTCATTGACTTATTTATTTAATTTATTTTTTCTTAGTTAGGTACAATTTGTTGTTTTTTTTTGTTTTAATCATTATGTGTGTGTAACCTTCCGAGGTTTCACCTGATGGTTGGAAGACCAGCGCTGACAAATACCAGCATTATGTTGAGTTGGGACCATTTCGTGACTACATTTTTCTGGTGTGTATTTCTCTGTTATTTTTTGATGTTTGTCACGAATAAATGTATTTCTTTTTTTCTTTTCTTTAAATACATAAAAATACCCGATATTATGGAAACCTAATAGTACGTATTAATATAGGGTGGCCCCATTTTTTTTTATAACATTCTTTCTCTTTGTCAAGTAAATAAGAACTAACATAATGAAATTAATTGGTGATGGCGATATAAAAGCAAGATATAAATAAGACACTAGTATTAGGGTGAACCTGTAAAAATTGTTGCTCAAATGAAATAAATAAATGGTGTGGTTGCTGGGTTAGAATAGTGCCACTCCATGTCTTCACGTGGATAAGGGAATAAGGGCTTGTACTGCTTGTAGTACCTACTGTTAGACGATGGGCTTCCAACCTGTCACTAGTACACTAGTAAATATCTTAGCCTGATTGTGCAAAATGTGGTTACAGTATTATCAACAAGTCTCTTTAGAGTTGTTGGTATTTCTGTAGCTCTGCCTATCCCACTCTGGGAATGAAGGCGTGATGCTATGTTTATATTTATAAGTAAGATACCATTTCCAATTACTATAAAACGTTTTTTCTTTTAGTGTCAATAAATGCAGGCCAGCAAGTGACATACTTATGCCAAATTTCAATTTGATACGTTCAGTAATTGCTGAATAAAACTGCTCTGACACACAGACAGACACCAAAATCTCCTTTTTTACCATTTTGGTACTCTAAAAATGACTTCATAATGAATACGTCTTACGTCAGTAAGCTAGGTTGCATACTGTTGTACAGAAACTCATTTTATAGAATGTACCATGTTTTTAGTGGTGGTAGGACCCTGTGCAGGGTCCGTCCGGATCGCTACCACCATCTTATCCATTAACCACCCGCCAAGCAATAGTGTTCGCATTGTTGTGTTCCGATGTGGGGATAAGACAACCGGTGAAATTACTAGCATAGAGGCATTCCATCTTAGTCCTCAGGGTTGGCAACGCATTTGAGGTCTTAGGATTATAGACTTGAGAATTCAAATGCCTATGGGTCTCAGATTCCACTTACCATCAGGTGGTCTGAGTGCTCGTGTGCCTTCTCTGTCATAAAAAAAAAAAAAAAAAAAAAAATGTACCACTTCGCAGAATTTTAATTTCATAGAAAGCTCATTTCTTCTGTAACCTTACTGTTTTCAGATTGTTTTTTTTTTTGTAGACAGGTCTAACCTAACCTAACCTACCTACGTAACTCATGGTTAAGATAATCTGAAAACATTAAGGTTTCAGCAAAAATTACATTTCTATGAAATTAAAATTCTGCGTAGTGATACATTCTATGAAATGAGTTTCTGTCTAACAAAGGGACACCCGTATGTTATCGTGCGTTGCAAGTTAACTTTATTTTCCTTCGTTTAGATTTCTTGCAAACGCGCGCTTCGAATTAGCCAGTGACATCATCCGAGAAGAAATAATTTATTGTTTATGTAAACAAAAAAAAAACCAATCTATTCAGCAGTTTTTGCCTTTAGGAGCATCCTCACTGAGAGCATTTGGCGTCAAAATATTCAAATGGTGTTGACGATAGTAACACTCGGCTTAACCTGCACACCACGGGTACACTACACCATTCCGAAGAGCCATAATTTCGAATTGATCTAAATTCCGAATTTTCATAATTACTTACTAATTAATTTTTTATAGAACTCTTTTTTTTATACCGTTTATAAATCAAACCTAACTTAACCTACGTATAGCAACTAAATTATGCATTTCGTTTAAAATAGCTCCAATGTAATATAGCTTTCGAAAAAATGAAATGCCGGACAAATTAATATTCGGGAAAACATCGTTCGGAATTTTAAGGTGTTCCCGCACACCACTCGAATAGTACACGCAAATGCTCGCTATATAATTTTATAACTAAAACCACATGCTGTAATCATGAATTTGCTCCAAAGAAACTTCGCTTTACATAACTATCTATAGCATTTCATTTTATACCAAAAACCGTTGAATATATTAGGATAGAAATACGATTTTCTTGAATTTACATCACCTCTATATTGGAGGTCAGTTAATAAGTAAACTAGTGTACTAGCTCGCAGTCTAAGTACCAATCTCACCATGCGATGTTTAGCCACTTAACAGACCATTAGAGCGTTAACATTTGTCAAACTGTATGAACTAACAGTCGGTTAACATTGATGAAATTTATCATCGTATGGTGAAATTGGTACTTACTCTGCAAAAAACCTCATCGATATGTTACACTGTCGCGTTCATTATATTAGTAACGATAAATAGGCATTAGGATTCTGTCTCCAGTCCGAGGATACCGCATGATTAACAGCAAATATCGGATAGGTACTAATTCCATTCAGAGCGGTTCCGGGTCGCGCCGGTTTGTGGCTGGAAATTTATGGCAAGAGCGTCCGGGACTTACAGCCAGGAGGCTAATGCATGCTGATGCGGCAGTTTCATTGAAATACACAAATTAGATTTAAAAAAGCCCGGATTAACTCGGATAGCTTCTATGTGGTTACCGCGTTAGAATGATGCCACTTCATGTCTTTCACACCCAAGATATTTTAAAAAGTTTACGGTTTCAGTTTTATAAACATTATGACACAAAACCGTACGCTTCGAAAGCAGGGTCAGATCTATAGTTTTTATTTTATACACTCCCAAAAACATTACAGTAGTGCCACAAATATAAGTTACAACAATGTACCTGCGCAGAAATCATTTTTTTAGAAGGCGCGAAAACGTTTTGGCCAATTATAAGGCAGGTACGTTTGCGGTCAAATATTCGGCAGCCAATGCAGCGACGCCGTCGACCGCCATTTTATTTAGCGTCGCGTCAGTTGTCATTTGTACACAAGCTGAGACGCACGAGCGCTATGCGCTAATCACTAATCGCTAATCACTAATCGCTAATCGCCATGAGCGAGAAAGCACGAGTTTAACTGTCATTTCATATTCTACCTTACGCGTAACACGACAAAGTTTGTATTGAATTGATTTTTACGTTCGTTCATCTTCGGCATCAGTGAACACCTTTTTGCGTGGACGAAGATTGTCGGCGTAACTTATACTTGTGGTCTTACTGTACCCTCTTGGTGGATTGACCTTGTGCACGGTCCGTTCGCATCGTTATGTTCCTGTGTGTGGATGAGAAAACTGGTGAAGTTACTAGCATACAAGCATTCCATCTTAGTACTCAGATTTGGCAAAGCATGCAGTCTTAAGATTGTAATCTCGAGAATGCATGTCTATGGATCTCAGATTCCACTTACCATCACGGCCTATGCTCGTTTGCCTTCTCTTTGCCAGAATAAAAAACAGTGTTGTAATGTATTCTGTGAGCGTACTCAACTTACTAGTTGCGTGGCGCGTGCGGCGGACGCGCGTGGATGTCACCTAAGGATTTGTGCTGGATTTAGCCCATCCAGTTATTCGGCTAATTGAAAATATAGCCGCCTGCGCAGCCCAGCTTGGTACTGTTCTACTCGATGGCATGGCAAGAATGCCACTTGAGGATTTGGGTGGGATATAATAACTACCTCTATAAAATTAATACCACTGACTGACTGTTGAGTTACTTGCGGGGTTTCTTCTGAGCAGTGGTCTCCTCTTGGGAGGCGCTGGTAGAATTTTGACGTGTAAAAGTGCCCGTGCGGCTTACTGTATAAACAACATGTATCTTTTTTTTATCTTGTTTTTTTTTATTTATCTTACATGGACCCTATCGTATACACGTCGACCCCTTTAGGATCTTTTGTGCAATTACCGTTACACAGCTGTTCTAATGTGCAGGTTTCCTCACGATGTTTTTCCTTAACTGTAAAAGCATCGGGTAATGTAAGTTAGAAAAACTCATTGGTACAGTCAAGGTCATAAATATGTATACACTTTAGTACCTTGTCACTTTAATCGCTGTGACAATTTCATATGGCAGTTGAAACATGACGTTAAATAGACAAGGTACTAAAGTGTATACATATTTATAACCTTGACTGTACATAGTGACCGCGGAGGTTCGAACTTGGTAATTTACGATCACGAGTCGACCCTTTAAGCCTACCTACCGCATTTCGACGGTTGTGTGACTCAACCTCGTATATAGAAATATGTCCAGTATAAACTGACACTCACTAAGTACGCGAGTACATACTCAGTGCGTGTCAGTTTATACTGGACCTAATTAAATATACGAGGTTGAGTCACAGAACCGTCGATTTGCGTTTTACCTTTCGTCTCTCTCTCTCTCTTTAGTTTTCTTGTCCAGCATTAGTCATCATCATTATTTCTGATAACTAGTCGCATAAACGGGATTGCAACCTGCCTATCCCGCCGGGTTTGATTTTGGAGTTTTCCTTCTCCTAGATAGGTTGCAGCCCAATGCTCACGACGCCTATTCCGCCGAAATTATATATACGTAATGAGTATAATTATAGATTTTAGTAAGTACATATACCCGTGTGGTTGCCTGTCTTGTGTCTGGTTGCCTGTGTTATGTCTTCCCTGGATGTTGTAAGAGGCGACTAACGGCCGAACCCTATATTCGAACCGCGGATAGATAAGGCTTACTTCGGGTTGAAATTTGACATTTGCCCATACAAAATGTGTCAAATTTTAATCCGAAGTAAGGCTATCTGTCCGCGGTTTGAATATAGGGTTCGGCCGTAAGGGAATAAGGGCTTGTAGTACTGTTAGGCGATGGGCTTGCAACCTGTCACTACTACACAAGAAAAGATCTTAGCCTGACTGTGCAAAATGTTGTTACAGAATTATTATCAACAAGTTTTTTTGTTGGTATTCTGTAGCTCTGCCTATTCGTGCCCCAGTCTGGGAATTTATGCTTGACGTTATGTATGTGTATGTACTTACGTATAATTATACTATATTATATTATAATTATAATAAAATCAATTAAGGAAAAGAAAGAAAGAAAGAAAGAAAGGAAAAAGATGGCCATTTTATTGAACCTACCTACTTTCTGATTTCTGTTGAGAATTATTGTAGCATTAAGTTCGCCTTTTGTACACTATTTAAATTTTGTGCATAAAGTATTTAAATAAATAAATAATAAACCACTAGCAATGGCAATGGCGACCCCTTCTTTAAAAGCTGGATATGTCTTAAACGGCCCAACCGATTGTCATGAAATCTAGTTAACTTACCAAATCGGTGCATCCGTTTAGAAGTTATGATGACACAGACGGACACATAGATACACCAATACACAGATACACACCTTACATACACCTTCTCGCCTAGCTAGGGGTAGGCAGATTCTATGCAACGCCAGGTGCACCGGTCTAAACATACAACTTTAGCTTCTTCATCAACCAAGCAGCAGTGGTTTCCTCTTGGAAAATGCTGGTAGTTTTATGAAGTGTAAAAGTCCCCGTGCGGCCTAAATATTGAACATCTTTCATCTTTTTTACAAGCTTATTAACTTGCAATTTAAGTATGTATAATGTTCCGGTCAAATCTTACAAGGAAGATTTGAACCACTTCCCGGGGACCGATTGAGCTGAAATTAAGTATTCCTGGTCTGATGAAGGAGGGGAAAGGAAGCGACAGGATCTCCGCTATACTTAACGTAGACCCACCGAGTTTAGACTCATTACATTGGTCTTGATAAGTGGTGAATGGCAATAAAAACTTTTTTTTTTATATCATACTAGCGACCCGCCCTCGCTTCGCTCCGGATTAAAATATTATGCATACAAACCTTCCTCTTCAACCACTCTATCTATTAAAAACCGCATCGAAATCCGTTGCGTAGTTTTAAAGATTTAAGCATACATTGGGATATAGGGACAGAAAAAGCGACTTTGTTTTATACTATTGTAGTGATAGAAGGCAAACGAGCACACAAGCCATCTAATTGGACCCATAGACATTCGCATTCACAAGACTGCAAATGCGTTGTCAACCCTGAGGACTAAGATGGAATGCCTCTATACTAGTTATTTCACAGGCTTTCTTATCCCCAAACCGGAACACAACAATGCGAACACTGCTTCAACCTCTTGATGCATTTCGGGTACAGTTACTTATGGGTCATTCCATTATCGCGGGTGCAACATTTAGACGCCTGTTTTAGTTTAACCTAATTAAATAAAAAACATTTTTAATTAAATTAGTCTATGAAAGACTACATTTTAATATGTTTACTTTATATTAATTAACAAAATTTTTAATATGATATTTTAAAAGGCAGGAGAAAGGTTCAAATTGCCATCGCGGGTGCAACAAATTTGGCCCAACCTTTCCAGATCACAAACAAAAAACACATAAATCTGTTAATTCTAATACATTTAATACGTTATGCCTTAATATTTTGAAATATATTAAAGTAAAAAAGAACATAAAATAAAAACTCTAAACAAAACAAAAATAAACAATGAATTATTAATTTTTTTAACAATCGCGGGTGCAACACCAAATTATCGCGGGTGCAACCAGTCTAATTTAAGTGAACATAAACATCAATTTTACTTATATAGGAACAAAATAAGAGATCAAACCATATTGATTACTAACAATTATACTTTTGTTGTCGCTTATATTAATTATTTCTTTTGGAATACGTCAATAATTGCTGAAAATTCTATGAACATATTATTTCCATCAGTATTTTTCTTTGGCGCTTCCAACTTCGCGATAATATCATCAAATTGCACGTCTGCTATGTCATGAACGATTTTTGTGAATCGTTTGCCATCAACCGTCGTCATAAATTGTACTGTTGTCATTTTAACTGATATTTCTGTAAAAAATACAGAATATAATATAGACACACATATTAAATATATATCATCAATCGTCTTCAGCATATATTATTAGTCAAGGTATATCAAAACAAGGAAATGTATAATTAATAACACAAAAAGGTTACGTGAAAAAAAGTTGCACCCGCGATCTCACATTGAGATCGCGGGTGCAACCAATTTAAGTTATCGTTTATTTTAACCTAACACTCATTACGCTATTAAAAACAAATCATTTAAGTTTGGTTTTGATTTTTTCTTACTTTTGCAAAGTTTCAGAACGTTAGCTCTTTATTTTTGTGAAAAAAGTAAACTTTTATATCTTTTGCATCGCGGGTGCAACAAATTAACAGTGTATTCTAGCAGTCAATTGTTCTTAATAAATAACAACATATACTTACATTTTTTGACCCACGAAGATAAATTAATATTGTCACTTCACGTTTAGCCGGTAAAACATAACCTCAAACTGTCAACAACAACTGTTTCGCGCCAGTGTTGCTAGTTATGATTGTACAGTTTATACCAATTCTTCGGATGGCAATATTTTCAAACGCGCCAAAAAAGAAGATATGGTATAAAATCAAATAAAAATAAATTGATTATTATATTTAGACTTTCTTCTTTGCACTAATAACGAAAAAAACAACTAATAGCGTGATTGAAAAAACCATGTCGGAAATCATCTATAGCGGAATCGCCCTTATGATAAAATATATTATCAGTTTATCACGCGTAACCACACGCGTGCCTTTCCCGAAATGCAAGAAGTCAAGGGGGCAATTCCTTCTCACGCCTCACTATACTAACTTTTTAATTTTTATTTTTTCACCGCGGCAGGTCGATGCTATTGCAAACATTGGCGAACTTCCGTTTTGGCTCAGTTGCTGCTCCGCCGCGGGCGCAAGTTAGCCAACTTCGCAGACTCGAACCGGCTTCGTTTACATATTAAATATTCCTTCAACTTGAAAAAGTGCCTTTTAATTTTAGTTTGACTGCGAACTTGTGGGAAATAAATCTTTTTAGCGGCGATTTAAAACCTGACTCGCTTTTTAAGATGGAATAAATTTTATTGGATCAGTTAGTAGAAGTCGTTTATCGATATTCCCTCAAAAGTTGTCTATTTTTTCGGGATAAAAACTATCCTCTCCTTTTCCGGGACTCAAACTATCTCCATACCAAACTTCATCTAAATAGGTTAAGCGGTTTATCCGTGAAAGCGTAACAAACAGAGACAAAGTAGCTTTCACATTTACAAAATTAGTATGTTTGTTTGTTACGCTTTCACGACTAAACCGCTGAACCGATTTCGATTAAATTTGGTATGGAGACTTTGAGTCCCGGGAACTACATAATTATGGTATATTGTATCCCGTTCCCGAGGGAATAGCGAGGAAACCACTTCTAAGTGGATGAAGTCGCCGCGAACAACTAGCACTATGCCGACACGGTGGCCTAGTTGGTAGTGACAGGGGTCCTGGGTTCAAATCCCGGTAAGGGCAGATATTTGTGTGATGAGCGCGAATTTTGTTCCTGAGTCTGGGATGTTTTCTATGTATTTAAGTATTTATTTCTCTTAATAAGTATGTTTATCGTTGTCTAGTACCCATAGTACAAGCCTAGAGCTTAGTTTGGGACTAGGTCAATTTGTGTGAGATTGTCCCCTGATATTTATTTATTATTATATTTATTAAACTATAATAATAATGTACAGTACCTACTACCAGTTTACTATTACCTATCCGTTATCTTCATGTTTCTGTGAAACTATCACGACTGTAAGTAGGCTTGATTGGTTACGCATACTAAAAACTGTCAAAGACGTCGCCAAATAACTTTAAATAGAAAATTAGTTCATAGTTGTTTATCAGATAGATTATATTGTCATTGGCTAATTGCTATGTAGTCGAAGCATTCTATCTATTGGCAACCACATGCTTATAATACTCGTATTGCTATCCAGTTAGCCGTCTTCTTTGATATTGTGGCACCAGAGCAAGTTAAATCTAGCACACGGCGTGGCAAACGTTCGTTTATCTATTTCGCTAACCGCTACAGCCTCCCCACTTAACCTGCGCTCTCATTTCCGGCAAGCTTCCTCTTTGCCGGCTATTTAGCAATATTCACAGATCATTTGCTAAAGGCACTGCCAAAGACTAAAATGTACGAGTGGTTAGTTAATGTGCAATGCCGCGATCTTTGCCTCATAGAGGTCTGGGAAAATCCGCCAAGTGCAAAAGTCCCTTAATCTGTAATACAGTCATGGAATCGGAAGTCTGTAAGGAGTCTAAGAGATGATTTTATATTTCAGGAAAATACATTTAATGTAGGCAAAATTCAATTTCAGGTTATTGTAATGTGGTCAATACTGATAGAGCCCTTGCCTTATTTAGGGTTAATAACATTTAACATAACATTTTCAGTAATAAAGTAAGGGTTAATACCTATGAATAATGAATATCTTCTGAAGTTGTCAAAGGCCATGAATTTCCTACTCTGTTCTTAGCAATTGATACATCAAAAGTGGATTGTTAACCGAGGGATGAAAATTATCAATTGCAACCCGATATGTTTAGTTCTTATATATTAATACTTTAGCCCTAGTTACACACTCTACTTTTATTTCAACTGAGGCAAGTAAACAAAAATGTATGTTATTGTTACGAACTTTGTCTTTAGATATTTCTCTTAAAGTTATAGGTGTTTTGACACAATTTCAAAACGTGTTTATAAAACAAGTTATTAAAATAAAAAAATAAAAAAAACTTCGGTCTAGAAGACAATCAAAAATGGCTGTGTTTGACCAATATTTTTACAAATCACTTTCTGCCCTAGAGATTGAAATGGCATTTTTACCCCGCTAACGAGATATACTAGAAACGCTTACCTACTTTCAAAGACATACTAAGTTTAGGTACCTAGTCGAATAAAAAGTCATAACGCACTCTTAAAGATCAAAAAGCTTAAACATGCCTGTTACCAAATGTCCTTCTCAAGTTTTTACGTACCTATAAACTAAACAGGGCCTCTGTTCAACTGGGCAAAGCCATATTGATTTTGACATGTTATCGTATTGCCAACGTTATGATAGCTCTTATTTACTTGACAGTAATGGTGGACGAGTTAAAAACAATACCATAACATGTCAAAAACAAACTGAACAGTCTGTTAAACCCCTAATCTTTGTGTCGACTCATGCCTCCCCGCGTTAGAGGCATCACAAAACACGATAGGTGAAACATGTGAAACGCGTCGACAGATCGCAATCACTCGTGAGTCTGATGGACGCCATTTTGCTTTCTCCGGATATTTCATTGTTACTCGTATTTTAGAAATTCAGGTCATCGTTTTACTTGAAAGGGATTTCTCAGCCGGCAAAAAGGAAAAACAGAACACTTATAGGATAAGTTTGCCGTTTGTCTCTACCAAGTCTGTTTTTCTTAGGATCGCGTGGGGGGGGGTCTACGGTCCCTTGAAGCTGTAAAAAAATGCGGTCATTAATATGAGCTTTTTTTTGTAACACTACGCAGTGGAATCAAAACCTATAGAAAACTTTCCATAGACCTAGGATCATGTAATTTGGCAAGAAGGAAGGTCATACAGCACAAGTAAATTTGTAACACCTGTTTTTTTGCTAAAGCTTTTTCTGATAGCAACACTACCGCTGGCAGGGATCTGCACCAAAATCTCTTCTTTTTACTCTCCAAGGTACCGAATGAAGAATGAACGAGACGAAGCATTTTAATATTTTAGTCAAGCGTGATCGTGCGTTACGTTTCACTGCTCCTGCGCTTTGACATAAGGGCCATGGCTCGGATCATTCGATACTTTTCTGGCATGTAAAATTATATTATTTCAGGATTCATGAAGTATCTGTAGGATTGTCTTTTGGATTGTTTTAGATTTGTTTTGATGTCTAAATCGTTAAATCAGTGAACGAGCGCTGCCGGCGTCTAAGAGTGAAATGGGTCTCGTTCTTGTAGACTTAGCCACATCATCTAGGCTCGCTCGATTGTCTCTGATTCGGATTTTGCTTGTAGATTAGGCAGCATTGCCTTCCTCATATTTAATTAAATAATCTTTACAAATGGACGATTAGCGGCAAATTAAGCGATGGCAAAATAGTGCATCGTGGCAGAACTTATAACTGCGTCTCGCCGACTTAGTGCCTTGTTCACCAACAATTAAACGGACGATTAGCAGTTTAACGGGTGTCAGATGTATTGATTAACAGCTGATTAAGATTTAACCGTCCGATTAATTGTTGGTGAACACGGCCCTTAATGTATTACAAACATACATAATAATGAACCGATGTAAAGCCTAATCGCAGCCTACCGATTCCCAAGCGTGGACTCCTGCCTTGTAAAACAGGATCATCAGGCCAGATGCGTGCCTGATTAAGCCAGTGCCACGTTGCATGGAGGCACCGTGCGTATGCCGGTCTCAACTAGCCTCACGTTAAAGATTCATAAAACCCACTTTGTGGGTTTTTTTTTTCTCTTTGTACGTTACAACTTTCTGGATAAGACCGTGAAGGGCGCTTGACTCTACCGCGTGGGCGTGGTCTGCTTGCCACGTGTTGCGACCTAGAGAGGCTTGCTGCATTGGCGCGCCTCTTCGCTTAGCAACCACGACTGAGTCTTCGCTTGCCACTTAACTTCACCTTCATACACACTTGACCTCATGCATACTTCACCCTAGATAAGTGCCTGTTCTGCCTTTATAGTAAATAGTGCTACCTACCATTATTAATGTAATCTCATCGGCGAGCTACTGTAACTACAGTACCTACACTTATGTGATGTGTGTGTGTGATTCAACATTATACCAGAGAGAATACCACTGTTTGTTTTACTTTTAACAAGAAACCATTCCTGTTCGCAGTAAGTTTACCCAGGGCGCCTTATTTCATATAAAATTCGAGGTGACTTGCTCCCAGGCCTATGAACCCGCTGGCCCTCATACAGTCTCATGCCTGTTGGCCGATTGTGGTTGATTCAAATTAAAATTCCGAAAATAGTTGATTTGTTGTTCCATACAAAAAAATGCAATCACAAACTTACTTGCAGTTGGGAAACTAATCACGACCAATGTCGATATATGGAGAACAGTTTCTCAACGACAAAGTCAAAGTTTGTAATCTACGAGACCTCATTACCACCGTGATGAACTAATTATTTAGTTACATACTTACAAGTTTGTACTGAACCCCCGGTGCGTGAGTCCGACTCACATTTGACCGGCTTTTAGGTAGCCTCTTGCTCCACCACAAAAAAATATGTTTTTGCGATTGCAATCTTATTTCCAGTTGGCAAACTAATGCGAGATAATGTCAATGCATGGAAAACGGTTTTCAAAGGCAAGTTTGTCCCTCAATTCAAATTTACATTCGTATAAGTTTCGGAGGGACCCTGCTCCTTATAAGACAGGTTTACCTAGTTTAGGGAACAGACACCCAACTCCAAGCCTAGTCAAATTTTTGACTAGTACGTACTACGAGTACAAGTAAATATACTTTTCTTTTTTTTCTTTTTTTTTTATGTTAAGGAGAAGGCACAAGAGCACTCAGGCCACCTGATGGTAAGTGGAATCTGAGATCCATAGACATTTGAATTCTCAAGACTATAATCCTAAGACCTCAAATGCGTTGCCAACCCTGAGGACTAAGATGAAATGCCTCTATGCCAGTAATTTTACCGGGTGTCTTATCCCCACACCGGAACACATCGATGCGAACACTGTATTTGTTTATAACAAAAATGTGTAACTTATTTACTATCTTAATATACTCACACATCTTAAAGATACAGTAATGTAAACTAGGCTAATCATGTTAAATTTCTGAAATAAACTATTGATTGATTGTTTGTAAGGAACCCTTGGTACGCTAGTCTAACTCGCACTCGACCGGTTCTTTTTACTTTTAATTACCTAAATATACAAGCATCCTTCGCATTTCATTATGTTTTCTGTCAAAACCAGTAGGCTCAGTGAAAAATCAGATTATTGTACGGAAAAAATTAATAATCAATAAATTTTAAACACAAGTACGGGTATGCAAATGTATGGTAACACTTTATTGTAATAAATACAATACAATTAATATAAAAAGATGAACAAAGGCGAACTTAGCCCTTTAAGAGATTGAAATAAGTGAAGGGTTGTGTATCGAGTGACACAAAGTCCTTTAGAACATGAAAAATTAACAACCCAATGACACCTTCATAAATTGATAAATAATATTTAAGTAGAGACTTCCATCATTTATTTATTCAGCGGACATGCTTTATTTAATTAAAATACATTAACTTTATGATTCCGTTCCGTATTATAATAATACAAATCGATTTCTGCGAGCGCAATTGGCTTACGGAACCCTGAAAAACGTTGGTATAATTTTAAACTGGCGATTGATCGTTAAAAATAGTTCGTTCAAAATGTCAAACCGTTTGACACCGATCGCGTTCTAAATTCAAAGACCAAACAAAAGACCCAAATACAGGAACATTATTATGACGTTTACAAAGGATTTATCACAAATATCGTGTAAAAAAACGTGTTATTCGCTTCGCTAGTTGTTATTAAATAAATAATTCATTATGAATCGAAATCAGTGAGTGAAGAATAAGTTAAAAACATGAAACCCAACATGGCGAGGAGTAAAACACAAGTGTACAGTGTTGGTAATTATCTGATGACTGGCAAAGTTCTCGGCAAGGGGCACTTTGCCCGGGTCGAGGAAGCTACCCATAGAATTATAGGAAAGAAGGTGAGTTTAAACGCAACTGATGATGTGACCAATCACAGAGCTGCGAGCGGAGATAGTAACCAATCAGCGATTGCGATGTACGTTTTCCGCGTAGTGCTTATAGAACAGTATTAATAGTTGCGAACGCGAACGTAATGATCTAATGATTGTTTTGTGTTCTATTTCGAAATAATTATACATAAGTGCAGGCAGAGTGCTTTTGGGGCTGTTTACCTCTTGCTTCTTCTTAGTGTGTGTGAAAGAAAAAACACAATACTTTCTCCGAATCTGATACTCATTAGGTTCTGCACTGTTTTGTTAATAGTTCCCGACTGATTAGATTTATTAGGCAATGAATCTATTGAAACTATGATTTAGGCTATTGACGAGACGTTTGCCTACGAAGCTAGGATTCATTGTTGACGACACCACCGAACGGCACCCCTGGGGGTGTGGTTAGTAAACATCATATGTTAACGACACTACCAGTGATTAGTGTTGTGCAATATCGAGAAAAAATAAAACTAAATTTATTATGATAGTCAAAGTGTAATAATACTAATAATAATAAAGAATAATACATTACAGTCGTTAAGCCTACTTTGTACTTGTTATACGCCCGACAAATTTTAGTTACTACGCAGTTGTTCTAGGGCCCCTAAGACCCTCCGTACCCGACATTACCCCTGGTGGTACGTTGGGTATTTTAAAGTTAAACGATACCACTGACTAATAGTGATGGCAAACATCTCTAATAGAATACGTAGGTAGGTTTATGTTATGTTTGTTTTGCAGCAGGCCCAGAGGGCCAAACCACCCAGAAATAGAAGCTCCGCAGTAACGGAGCTCCGTCGACACCGTTTAAATTCAAATCAATAACCTGTCGACGGAGCTCAGCTTACGCGGAGCTCCTGTCTCGTCGGTTTGGCCCTCCGTCCGGGCCTGCTGCAAAACTAACATAACCTAAACCTACCTACGTATTTTGGCCTAATGTTAAGTGGGAAAATTGTAATCGCAATCAGTGTCTCAGCCCTGTGGTAGTGTCGTTATCAAATGATGTTTGTCAACGACACCCCTAGGGGTGCCGTTGGGTGGTGTCGTCAACAATGAATCGAAGCTAGTGGGTCCGATTCCCGGTATGGGAAGGAATACTTTTTGTGTCATCGCGAGTATTCGTTTCGGAGTCTTGGAAGTTTATCATTGTCTAGTTACCTTGAGTACAATTCTAGAGCTTATTTTTGAACTAAGTCAATTTGTGGCTGTCCCCAAAAAAAAAAGTACTCAACATTGATTTCATGTATGAAATAGGAACTTGGCTGTCGTTCTACTGCTCTTAAAGATCGAATTAAAAACTAAAATAATAATTCGGTAGTTATTATAGCAAACTTCTTAATTTTTCCTGCATTATCTTATGCGTGTTATCTTCAAACATAACTATGAACCCTTTTTTTTTTTATCTTAAAGAAGAAGGCACACGAGCACTCAGGCCAACTGATAGTAAGTGGAATCTGAGACCCATAGACATTTGACGACACGTTAGCCTAGTTGGGAGTGACCCTGCCTCTGAATCGAGCGGTCCTGGGTTCAAATCCCGGTAAGGGCAGATATTTCTGTGATGAGCGCGGTATTTGTTCCTGAGTCTGGGATGTTTTCTATGTATTTAAGTATTAATGTATTTCTCTATATAAGTATGTTTATCGTTGTCTAGTACCCATAGTAAAAGCCTAGCTTAATTTGGGGCTAGGTCAATTTGTGTGAGATTGTCCCCTGCTATTTATGATATGAATCTTTTGAATTCTCAAGACTTTAATCCTAAGAACTCAAATGCGTTGCCAACCCTGAGGATTAAGATGGAATGCCTCTAAACTAGTAATTTCACCGGTTGTCTTATCCCCACACCGGGACACAACAATGCGAACACTGTTGCTTGTTGTTGGATACACATCGACCCTGTAGGATCTTTTCGTAATACATTTCTGTTTTTCTTCACCGTAAGAAGAGCATCTGCATAAAACTGTATTTCACTCTATGCTTGTCATTTCACCGGCTGACTTTACCTACACTACCGGAATACAAAAATCCGAAGCCTTGGCGGCAGGTTAACACGTTCTCCGCGGGGTCGGGTCGAAGAGATCTCATGTACATTTCGCCTACGGTGCGGCGTAAAAATAGTACATTATTGCCTAGGTGCGGAAAGTAAGGAATCGCCTGACGAGGTGTTAAGCAGTTAATGGCAAGGCCTGCTAAAATACGAGACAGGCAATCCCATTTCCGCCGAGGCAAATATAATGCTTTTCTCAATAAATGCAAGGAAATGATACAATGCATAATTAGAAGTATTTGTAAAACAAAAATCGACGAATTGAGAGAGAATCTCCTTTTTAACCGACTTCAAAAAAAGGAGGAGGTTATACGTTCCATTGTATGTTTTTTTTATGTATATTCACCGATTACTCCGTCAATAGGAGGTGGTCCCATTGTCACCAAATCTGAATCTGATGAATGGATCAGTGAGGAATTGGGGGAACTCCTCAAATATTGTTGCATTCAGAAAGTATTATTTGGGGAAGTGGAAATGATGATGTAGACAACAGATGGCCATCGGAACTCCTCAACATTACCTATTTCAACGGTGGCGATCAGATATCTCTCGATTAAGATAGTAGAGCGACTACAACGAAGAATATTTACTTGTTGAAATATGACTATGAATTTCCGGCGGCGTTGTTTGCAACGCGCTTGAAACTCAAAGTTTAATATTAACTAATAAGTGGGAGTACGGAACAGCGTATTACGATCACTAAAAAGTTAATAAAAAAAAAAAACCGCCTTCAAAAACGCAAGTAATAACTTCTTTTAAAATCCGTCGACGAATCGCCGACGGCGACCACAGTATTTTCACCAAAAAAGCCGACTTTTTTATGACAGGGAGAAGGCACACGAGCACTCAGGCCACCTGATGGTAAGTGGAATCTAAGACCCATAGACATTTGAATTCTCAAGACTATAATCCTAAGACCTCAAATGTGTTGCCAACCCTGAGGACTAAGATGGAATGCCTCTATGCTAGTAATTTCACCGTTTGTCTTATCCCCACACCGGAACACAACAATGCGAACACTGTTGCTTGGCGGGTGGTTAATGGATAAGATGGTGGTAGCGATCCGGACGGACCCTGCACAGGGTCTTGGGTCGGGGTTTTGGGACGTTTACGAATCAAACCTAACCCTAACCTAACCTTGTTTACCAGTTGGATATTTTCAAAATTCTGAAAATATACAGGTGTATTATTAGTATTTACTACGATGCAAAATATTTTTTATGAAGAGTTTTTATATAAAATGGTATGAGTAACATTTACGGAGTTCCAATAATCTAATTTTCAATTTTATATGTACTTTGGCGCACCCGTATAAGACCCAATGATATCTGCAATATCACAGCGAATGCATTGCCAACTCTTAGGACTTAGATGGAATGCCTCTATGCTAGTCATTTTACCAGTAGATAATTTAAGATGCCGTATTAAAATTCTCAGCTCACAACAACGTAGGCCACTATTACTGTAATCTGTTGAGCAGATGTTCCGGCATTATAAGAGATGTAGAACATGTTTTCACCAGGTGGCGATCAAGATTATCGACCTGACTTGCATCAAGGAAGAGTACGCGCGCCGCAACCTGCACCGCGAGCCCAGAGTCATGGCTAAGCTGCGGCATCCCTGTATTGCAGCTCTTTACGAGACCATGATGGTAAGTCAACTGGTCAACATCTTAGAATTATCAACAAGTTTAGAGTTGTTGGTATCTGTAGCTCTGCTTACCCCACTCTGGGAATGAAGGCGTAACGTTTGTATGTGTATATATGATTGTAAGTGAGGTTTCTGTCTCTCCAGACTTGGTAAATTCATCATCATTCCGTGTTTGCCCGTGCCTGTTAGTGCAAAATGTGGTTACAGAAATATCAGTAAGTCTTTAGAGTTGTTGGTATTTCTGAAGCTCTGCCTACCCCACTCTGGGAATGAAGGCGTGATGTTATGTATGTATGTAGCCCGTGTTGTTCTCTGCTGGAAAATACCGTTCATATTGCTCGCCACTCAGCTCGGTCGTCGGCTGTTCTCCTCCTGTCGCTGCCGGCAAAATGTTTGCTTGTAGGGGGAAATTGCAGCGAAATGATGAATTTAGTTTATCTGGTACAGATTAGTTGATAAAATGAATCGAAGTGTCAAATTTTAATGATATGGGCTATTCGATATTTAAGTAAAAGCTTCAAGTACCTAGCCCTAAATGTGCAACGCACTTCCACTTCTTTTTTGAACTTTTACATGCACGCTTTAAACTAAGCAAACAGTATGGATTAAGCATTAAGAAGAAATGCTCAAGGGCAGTAGATTTCCCAGTCTTTCCACCTTGAGAGATGCGCACTGTACTTGCTCGAGGCCAATCATCAAGGCTTGACTAGACCTTATCTATATAACATATCTCGTTTCAGCAAGGGCCTTGTCTCTACGTGAAGAGGGAGGCCGCCGAGGAAGGAGTTTTGCACCGATACCTATAAGTGTCATACTCGCGACTATTACTAGATATAATAACATTCTCTTAACGATCCCGTTTTAGCATATGCCTTTGTCTCCATGTGGTGACGGGGATCACCGCAGAGGAGACTTGTACCACGTCCCGCAGTTGTTAGTAACATAAACAAAACCTGTTTCAGCACGGGCCACGTCTCTACGTGGTGATGGAGGCCGCAGGTGGCGGGGACTTGTGTGCCCACGTGCTCGCCGCGCGCGGTCCGGCGCGGGGCCTTCCTGAGTCCCGCGCCCGCGCCCTGGCCGCACAGCTGGTGTCAGCCGTCAGACACATGCATGCGAGGGGCGTAGTGCACCGGTGAGTTGATGCAAGCAGCTCGCGGTGACTTGTGACAAATGGCGCACCTGTCTTAAGAGGACTGTGCAAATGCGATAACGTTTTTCTCCCCTTAAACGTTCTCCAATTAATTTATTTTTTGAATATGTTACAAATATTATGATATTATGAAAAATAAAATATTTATTGGAATAGAATAAAAAAAAACCCTAGTATATATTTTTATTTATTGAATCAAAATAAAATCAAAAACGAAAGCGGAGACGTACAGACCCAGTTTTCCATAATATCTACAACATATTAAAAAAATTGTGGAAATCGGATTAGATTTAGGGGGTGAGAAACGTTATCGCCCAGAGCTAAAATTGTATGGATTATTTTTGACAGCTACGCGATTTAGGCAACGCTTCACAGTCCTCTTTAGACACGTGAAATTAATCGTCAAGTCGTTTATAAAGCTCGATATCAGTTTATTAATACGACGCTCGGAGCCTTCCTTGTCGAATTAGGTTCGCGTTCACGACCATTTTTTTAAATTGTTTGTGATAGTGGGCTTAATCTGCCAACCGAATGAGAACTGGTTTAGGTCAGGCGCGGATACTGCGCGTGTCGTTTATTTTTCGTCCAGGTGACCATCACGCCACTGCAGGTCATGGTGAGAAAAAAGTCATAAGTATCTAAAGAAACTGCCAAGCAGGGGGAAATTGCTCATTTAAATAACGTGCCAGCGAAAAAATAATTAACTTTCTCCTCATGTCTAGGTAAGATAGCTTTGTCGACAAGGTGTAATGCAAGCTGGCCTTCCCTGATTGAACATACTTCTGATACTGGTAAGGATGAATACGACCGTCAACTGGTGTAAGGCACATGCACGCTATGAACTGTGTGCATATTGTTTATAAGTGATGGATTAAGGTCCTTTTTCTTTTCCTGCTTTTTTGGCTGCCTTAAAGTGCATATAGCCTCATGAGCTTACTTTATCTAGTTCAGCTGATGCTTATAGCCCTCTCTGATCCTCATGTTTTATAAACTAAACCATTGCTATGGCTCTTCTCTCGTCTTTTAAGCATACACTTACCTAATAAATCTTGTTTTCTGTTTGCAGCGACTTGAAAATGGAGAACATCATGCTAGATAGTACAAAGCAGTTCATCAAGATCGTTGGTAAGTACGGGTATTCAGACGTCTGGGGCCGATATTATAAGCTCTTAAAACCTGTCCAGTTCCAGTCAGAAAGGGAGTCGCATAACTAGTTCGTTTCACCGCCTGGCACTTGTCAAGATGTGACAGCTATACGACCTCTGTTTTGCCAACAATGTTTGTTATACAACGGACTTAGTAAGGTTGGTAAACTTACAAGGATTTTGTTTTATATGAGAGGCGGGTTACTTGATGGGAAGTAATCAACACCGCTGGTGAAGACCGACAAGTCATTCACCAGCGACATTCGATTAATTTATCCATAGGTATAGTATCTTAGTCCCAATTAACTTTTTTTACAGCCTGTAACTGTGACATAAGTCCCACTGCTGGGCAAAGGTCCCGCCTATGTCTCCCCCCTCTACCCTATGGAGAGCGTAATCCCGCCAATAACACATAATCGCGTCCATTAGCCCTAGCCAAAATGCGTACGCTAACTAGCGTTTCTATTCGTTTTATTTTTAAACCAAACGTGATCTACCAGCGACGCGATTGGTTTGAAAACAAAACGAATAGAAACGCTAGCGAGCGTACGCGTCTTGGCTACGACTCAGGTCATCTCGCCATCTCTTTATGGGTTTACCTCTGATATGATCTCCTAAAACTAACAAAGAAACATAAAATATTACATTACTAGTAAGCTACTCATGTATAACATCGTAACTGTAAATTTTCGGTAGCTACTGTCACGGACTTTAATCGGCTGAGCTATTATAGAACCGAAGAAAGCCTTTTAATAATTTCCATGTCATTGCTTGGTCCTGACGACAACATCATAAACAGTTCTATCATAGTCAAAAAAAAGAAGAATGAAAAAAGACAATCGTTAGTGCCTACAATAATTACAAAACAAAGAGCAAACAACTTATACATATTGGCGACACGCTAGTTGGTAGTGACCCTGCCTTCGAAACTATCTGTCCTGGGTTCAAATCCCTGTAAGGGTAGATATTTTTGTGATGAGCACGAGTATTTATTCCTGAGTCTACGTATTTAAGTATCTATTTCTCCATATAGGTAAGTTTATCGTTGTCTTAGTAGGAATCCATAGTACAAGCCTAGAGCTTAGTTTAGGACTAGGTTAATTTGTGTGACATTGTTTATTTATTCATTTATATAACTATTTATACCTGAGACACTATAAGGGCGATCAGCTCAGGATAAATGCTGCAGCATGTACTTAGCCACATCGCTGATTTACAGCTGGATCTAACGATACGACATTGATTCCATGCGGAAGACTGTCGCACAATTACGTAGTCCTATGGTTGTAGTCGTTGGCTGTAGTACATTGCTGGTTTGTCATCAGATTTCGGGCTGTCGAACGTGTGGAGCTCCGGTGGGGCGCTGCGCACGCCGTGCGGCTCGCTGGAGTACGCGGCGCCGGAGCTGTTCGTGGACGGCCGACGCTACGGGCCCGAGGTCGACCTTTGGAGCATGTCAGTACTCAGCCAGGACCACCGACCATATCCTATAGGATCCCCTCGAATCAACGACACTCATTTCATCAAAAGTGTTTCACCGAATTTCATTTCATTAACGGTTAATTCTGCTCTTCTCAAAGAGTAAGATTAGTCCACGAGAACGCTGGGTGCCGCTTATTTATTGAGATAATTAAAACAACGCTGCTGATGAATGACACAGCTGCCAGGTGAGGGCGAAGGAATGGAAACTATGGAAACATAAACATCCTTTATGATTCAGATTTGTGAGAAAAGGGCTTAAAATGTCGGGAATTTATATCAGATCATTACTCGTAGTCATATTTCAGTGTATACTTAGGGATCCCCCTTTGAATCACCAGCACTCATCCGTTATTTCACCGAATATTAACTTTTGTTTTTAGGTTATGTTAAGCATGGGTTACGTAGGTTAGGTTAGACCAAAAAAAAAATTTATACCAGTGACCACTAAAAAGAAATAACCTGGGGGCCTAATATGGTCGTGTTTATCGATGTGGATAAACGTGGATAACGCTTCCGTCTCTCTCGTACTGACGTACCTACTGGTCAGAAAGTGACAGATGTGTTATCCACTTTTATCCACATCGATAAACACGACCATAATAGGCCCCCTGCACGTGGAAATGCCTGTCGATGAAATGAAGGCGACGTAAAACATTCCGCGAAATGAGTGTCGATGTTTCAAGGGCAAACCCAAAAATAATCCTAATAAACCTATTTGACGACGCGTTAACCCTAGTTCGTAGTGACCCTACCAATTATTTGTGTGATGAATATTGTGTCCGAGTCATGGATTTTTTTTTTATGTTTAGGTATATTTCTCTAAATTAGTATGTTTATCGTTGTCTAGTACTAATGAATACAAGCTTAGTTTGGAACTAGGTCAATTTTTGTGAGATTTTCCCCTGATATTTATTACTATTTATTTATTATTTCCGTGTGGTTACCGGGTTAGAATAGTGCCACTCCATGTCTTCCCGTGGATGTCGTAAGAGGCGACTAAGGGATTAAGGGTTTGTAGTACTGTTAGGCGATGGGCTTGCAACCTGTCACTAATACACTAGTAAACATCTCAGCCTGACTGTGCAAAATGTGGTTACAGAATTATCAACAAGTTTTTAGAGTTGTTGGTAATTCTGTAGCTCTGCCTAACCCATTCTGGGAATGAAGGCGTGACTTTATGTATGTATTTATTATTTTAGAGAGAGAGAAGTGAAAAAGACATGTGTCGTTGCAGAGGCGTGATAGTGTACGGCATGGTGACGGGCGGGCTGCCGTTCACGGGCGCGGAGGGCGGCGAGGCGCGCTCGCGGCCGCAGCTGCGCGCCGCCATCTCGCGCGGGTTCGCCAGGAAGCAGCGCGCCGCGCTCGCCTGCGTCAGCGGCGGTAGGGCTCGCTAACTAACTCCTTACTCTTACCTGGGGTTCCCACGTGGGTAAAGTTGTCTTTCCTGTGGTCAATAGTTAAAAGCTTGTGTGCACACCGGATGACATCGAAGACGTGATCAGACCAGTATTTCAGACTCGGTAATTGATAGCCATTTTCAAGTAATATTAGTTGCAAGAAACAAAAGCTATTTCTTATTTGTTAATTTTTCCCTAAATTAAATCACTGATGACCTATTTTTAGAATCATACCCTCTATGGATCCTAGGTATTTAGACTATTTTACTTTAATGAAACTTCAGTCACAGTGACAGTTCAAGTCAGTCATTGACAATTATTTGTTTTGTTGTTTCTATGTTTATCTTTGCATCTCTTTCTGTCAAGTAGGGAGACCACACTGTTTACAATAAATTATTTAATTTTGATCAAACTGTCAGAGGGATTGACCTAACTGTTTTATCGACTTATCGATGTTACGGAATAATTTTGCATTAGGTATCCATAATCAACTTAAAAGATTATTCTGTAACATTTGACCTCTTTGATAAGCAACTTGCATCTCCATATTAAAGTAAATCATGTCAGCGTCACATATGTCATCTCACTTGAGTTTCATGAGTGATTTCCGTGCCGTGCTACTAAAATAGTTAATCCTAAATGAAAAACAATAAAAAATGGATACAGAAAGATTCTTCTCTTAGTTTCAAAGAAGATTCTTCCACAATATATTGCTCTAAATGTGACGTTCATTTACATCAGCTAAAGAAACATTGTGTTGAAAGTCATTTAGTGAGTAGGTAAAACTCATTCGTCACAATGCTCAAAAAGTACGAGTTCAGACAAATTCTATATAGATTTAATAATATTTTTAGTTTCGTGCAATATTCAATGGAAAAAGATTAACAATCCAGTTTATAAAAAAAAAACAAAAATATATTTGTTGTTCCTGTACATCAAAATCACTTCCGGATGAATCATTGCTGAGAAAAGTATACTTAGATATAGTTTACCAACAAACAGTTCAAGACATACCTACGCAAGAACCTGATAGGAAAATATATATGGATAACAGTCGACGAAACATTAAATAGGATGGGCAAAAGTGTCACTAATTTGATTGTAAGAGAACTAAAGAAAAATTCTTGTTGCAAATCTTACTTAATCGGAAGTATGTTAGAAATGTCCTTGTTTTGAGCACTCATAGTGCCGCGTACATGCTAAAGGCTGGTAAAATCTTAAAAGCTACATTTCCAAATCTACTACATGTTACATGTCTGGCACATGGATTACATAGTCTGCGAGCACATACGATCTCAATATAAAAGTGTTGATGCCTTAATATACAACGTAAATCCATCCGTACCATTGCCTCCAAAACCTATTATAACTAGGTGGGGCACATGGCTTAATGCAGCTAAATATTATGCAGAATATTTGGAATGTATTACAGAAGTCATTTCAAAATTAAATTCAAAAGAGTCGGCTGCATTAAGAGAAGCTAAAAGAGTACATAAGCACAATAATTTGAGTAATTGATCTGTTGTACATAAAAGAAAGTTATGGCATTTTACGTGACGCAATAATCAAATTACAAACATCCTGTTTATCCTTATTAGACTCTCTTCTAATACTTGACCAGGTGAGAAGTATTCTAAATTGGTGTGGATCTCAGACAGTGCAAATAAAACTTGAAAAAGTACTAGATAGAATTCCGGACTACGACATGATACGCAAATATGCTGATTTTATAGAAAAAGGTGATTACAGCCAAAACACCGTTATCGAGTACTACAAATATGCTCCTGTTACTTCAACTAAGGTAGAACGCTCGTTTTCATCTTATAAATGGATCTACAATGAAAAAATGAGTAATGTGAAAGGTGACAATGTTGAAAAAATAATGACTATTTTCTTTTACTACAGGGAAGATGAAGAAAACGTATTTAGTACAAATTTAGATTTCGACTTTGTTATTTTGAATGAAGATTAGTTACCTACTCTTAGCAATATTTGTTTTTAATTTTTATTTTCTAACCCGGGTTAGAATAGTGCCTCTCCATGTCTTCCCGTGGATGTCGTAAGAGGCGACTAAGGCCTTCTAGTACTGTTAGGCGATGGGCTTGCAACCTGTCACTACACATCTTGGCCTGTGTGTGCAAAATGTGATTACAGAATTACCAACAACTCTTTTTGTAGTAGCAAATGTCAATTTTTTTACGAGAGGTAACTTTATAACGAGACCTATTAATTATAGGAACCCAGGGTTAGTGAATATTACACTTTTAACAGAGTTCAAAAAAAGTAGGAAATTTTTAAATTTAAATTTATGTTTCGCGATTATTCATAAACCGCTTTTTTTGAATGGGTTTACTTGTGGTTGGGTTTGGTTGGTTGATGGGATCTTGGAGGAATCGAGGAAACTCTCAAATATTATATGAATTTATAGCGATTTTAGTATTTTCAGTAACAAGTCTAGCATTTGCATTCAAAAAGTATCATTTGGTGAAGTAGAGCTGATGATTAAGACCATTGTTGCAACGGAACTCCTCAACAGCACCTATTTGAAGGGTGGCGATAAGATATATCTCGATTTAGATAGTTGAGTGACTATGACGAAGCCCATACAAATGGTTTAGACATATGACAGCGACTTTCCCGCGGCGTTGCTGTTTGTCCGTTGCGTCCGTGTTTCCTATCAATTGAAAAGTGGGACGACATAACAGTATTATTTTGATCACTAAAAGGTATGAAATAAAGTAAATGTTTTAAAAACTAAAAACCGTCTTCGAAAAGTAAGAAATAAGTTGTTTTAAAATAGGTAAAATAGTTCAGTCCTACTGAAGTCGGCGTCCCGCTATATTTTGAAGCAAAAGCCAAAGGAAAAGGACTTGTGTGTTGCTTTTTCAAACTCCATTTTTCTTAAGCGGTCGGTCGCCCAAATTTTTAAATTGATAATAACATGTACTCTACATAATGATATAGTTTTCTTCTTCTCGTTATTGTGCCACTCCGACTAGTGAAGGTTGGCATTCCGCTCCGCATACTTCTATTTCTCGCAAGACAAAATAGTTGGGCAGCCCTCGCAACTCCTGTCCATTCTCGTATATTTCTAAGCCAAGAAATCGAATGATTTTTAAGAGATATGGTACCTCACTCGATGTCAAAATGTAAAAAATCCTTTGCTACAAAATATCGTTTTTTAATATTTTATTTTACAACTTTGTCGGCGTAACTATGCCAAATTACAGCTTTGTAGTACAGTCAAAGGCTTAAATTTGTGACCAACCTTAGGTCCAAAATCAATCTGACAGTCTACAGCAATAAGGTTGAGTTTCCTCCAAATTACAAATGACTTGGCATCTCTAATGACATTGACAACTTCAAGCAGTTTTAGAGTTCCTTGTTAACTATGCCACCTTAAAAAACTGCGCAGGAGAGATCCAGGAAACAGGATACAAGGCAGAAAAACGACAAATATTTTATACAAATTTATTAATCTTACAGATTTTAAAACAGATGTAAAATTAAATCAACAGTGGCACCTTTTATAAAAACAGGCTCGTGCATTCATCATACTTTTTCATGTTTGACATTTGTTAATAATGACGTTTACAAGAATTTATTTGTCCAATCGCAAAATGTTACTGAAAGCCAGCATTTCATAACGGCGCACGCTACGTGGGTTAATATTGCTTTGTATTAAATGTATGTAAATACTTTTGCAGAGGCGCTCGCCCGTAATGATCCACATGGCTAACGTATCGACGGTTCTGTGACTCAACCTCGTATATTGAATATTGTCCAGTATAAACTGACCCGCACTAAGTATGCACTCGCGTACTTAGTGAGTGTCAGTTTATACTGGACATTATTCAACATACGACGTCGAGTCACAGAACCGTCATGTATTACTAAAGCGCTATCAGAATGGGACTGCATGAGCACATACAATTTTGTCAAAACCACTTTTAACAAACCTATCATTATGCTAAATTTTTATTTCATCGAAAGGCATTACTCTCCGCTGGAGTTTTTGTTTTGGTAGTCGCAAGTGTAACAAAACTTAACCTACGTAATTAATGTTTAAAGGCGGGTACGAATTGGAGCAGCCTCGGGTTGAGGCACGCACGGCTCACCTATTTTGCTCAAATTCGCGCTGTGCGCGAGCAGCGAGCGGCACGCGGCACAGTCTCTTGACCGTGCTCAAAGGCGCCGCAGTGTGCGTGCCTCGCATGATTTGGACGTGTATCCGAGCGTGCCGCGGGCAGAACGACAAGTTCTAACTTGTCTGTGGGCGAGGCGCGTACAAATTTGATAAAGTTGCTTAGCCGTTCCACCACCGAGGCGATTTCTTCTTCTTTTTGTTAATAATTCGGTGAATTATGATATTTATTATAAACGCAGCCACGGCTGTCATCGTGTCCGACGCCATTTTGAAATGCCGGCTCGCGGCGAGCAAGCTGCCTCACCCGCGCATGTTTATGCGCAACAATTTGGCTCGCGAGCAGCTCACCGCACGGGGCGAGCATTCCTCAGGCTGAGCCGCTCAGATTCGTACCCAGCTTAAGATATCCTAAAAACATGGCTACAGCAAAAAAAAACGTTCGATGAAACGATGGGTTGCCGTTAAACAGCTGTAGACTAAAGTGGGCTACCCACACACCTGCCGCAGGGGCAATCTCGGAATTTGACCCTTAATTGTGATATGTATAGCGTAAGGGCAGAAATTTGCCAAGAAAAATTGTGAATTGTGCTCAAGGTTAAAAAAAAGTTGAGCGTTTGTTTAATTAACCATTTCATTATAACAATCATACACAAATTCTTCCAAATATTCTACACGCAAACACTATACAATTTAAGATAATTATGAAGCTGAAAACTTACATACGAAACGCTATAACGATTTTTACGATTTTTGAATGTGTTGTAAGTATTATAGGAAACTAGGTCTTATCTTACGAATGGGCCCTTTCGGATACACTTCGACCCCTATAGGATCTATTGTGCAATTACCCTCTTACACACTCAGCTGTTTGAATGCGCAGGTTTCCTCACGATGTTTTCCTTTCACCGTAAGAGCATCAGTTATGTACTTAATTTAGAAAAGCTCATTGACATGGTGACCGCGGCGGTTCGAACTCGGTACCTTACGATCACGACTCGCCCCCTAAGCCACTAGGCCACCGACGCTCTTAGTAACTAGGTCTGTATGGTCCTTTCCAAGAAAATATTTCTTGGACAGAAACATATCCAAAAATCGTGGAAATCGGACTTGATTTAGGGCGTGAGTAACGTTAATGCCCGGGGCTAAATTAGCATGGATTTCTTTTGACACCTACGCCATTTAAGCATCTATTCACAATCCTCTTAAAGCACATAACAAGTTAACAATTCCACCATTAAACAGCTCCGCAGATGACTTAGTAACATACGAGCTGCGATTAATGAAACGAAAGAAATCAATCTCGCCTATAGCAGCAAGGAAATAAAGTTCAAACAAGGAAACAAAGAAAAAGGAACTTTAGTCCCATCATAATGAAGTTTAAATTAAATTGGATTATGTACATCCCATTACACATCGGGCCTGAACTTAAGTCAGTTCGAATTTAAAACCAAAACCCTGTACAATAATTTCAAAGCAGGTACAGTCGCCAGCAATAATATATTATACAATATTGCTCTTAAAAATATCGGACTCGCTCCTATGCCTCCAGTAATAAAGCTGTGTCAGATATTTTTGAGCCCAATGTTGGATAATATATTATTGCTGGTGACTGTACTAATAGTACTAGGCTGTCTATCTCTGTCACTCTCTCTGGTCAGTATATTTGTAATGCAAGAGAGAATAAAAAGGATAGAGAACCGAGTGGAATCTTTTTTAAACTCATTTTATTTTTGTGTAGAATAATTGAATGTATTGTTTGGACTAAAATATCGTCACACCCATGCCAAAGTCGCAAATCTGCATTTCGATTTAAAATAAGAATAGCAGATTTGCTGTTTTACCAAATGGCGTTTCCGTCATTGTCTTTTGAAGTCAAATTACAGATTTGCGAATTTAGCATGGGTGTGACGATATTATCGCCTCACTTCTTTTTAGGCCGAAATAACAGAATTTAACAAACATCCATTGTTTAGATTAGTTAAGTTAGGTTGGGTTAGTTTAACCCTTTGAACGCCAAGAACCCATAAAGTGGTCGTGAACTGTCGTGCCTACCACGCCATCGACCGTTATAGTGGTCACAGATACAGTGCAAAATAGACCCGAGTTATTGTGACGTAAGGTTAAAATTAGCTGTGGTTTTCAGCTGTCATTGGCGTGTGACGACCACTTTTGTATCAAGCCAATGGCGGCGAAAAGGTTAAACAAGTTTCAATTGTAGTAGTTATTTGTGCAACAAGAGAGCCAAGTTGGCTTTGCCTGCGAGTGTTGATTTTGAATCCGGAGTAAGCTAAGGATTCTACAATTTAATCACGGGCGTAGCGAAAGATTCAAGGGTGCTGCGAGGGATTGAATGACACGAGATGCAAATAATTTTGGTATCTTTTGCACATACAACGTTTCACCTCAGCAGCTAGAAAATTTTAGCTGGAGGTATACATTAAACCACGTGTTTAGTTGCCACCCAGACGAATACCACCACATGTTTAAAAAAAAATCAATTACTTTGGCTCACGCTCGCAGCAAAATTGAATTTTGCTGTCTATAAACCTGCCTGTTTTGAGGTGCCGAGGTGAAAAAATCGTTTTCGACCAAACAATACATTAGGTTACGTAATACAATGATTATACCACTCGATATAGACCGGAGCCGGGTACTATTGTTACTCAGGTTTTACTGCATTTATTTAACACAGAGGTATACTTTCATTCGGCCCTTATACCTAAAATAGGGCTCAGGGCCTCTATTCAACACGAAAACTATAAAAAAATCATAAACCATATTGACTTTGACTTGTTATGGTATTGTTTTTAACTCGGCCGCCATTACTTTCAAGTAAATAAGAGCTATCATAACGTCGACAATACGATGACACGTCAAAAGTAATAAAGTTCTAGACTCTCGACTCAGATTTGTTATCACGTCGCACGTTCGAGCTATTGTGTTACCTGTAACAGAAAAAATAACTTTAACATGTTTAATAGTTAACTTAGGTCCGGTTTTATCAAGGTTTATATGTAATAATAAATAGGGAATAAGGGCTTGTAGTACTGTTAGGCGATGGGCTTGCAACCTGTCACTAATACACTGGTAAACTTCTTGGCCTGATTGTGCAAAATGTTACAGGTTACAGAATTATCAACAAGTCTTTTTAAACTTGTTGGTATTTCTGTAGCTCTGCCTACCCCAGTTTGGGAATGAAGGCGTGATGTTATGTGTATGTATGTATATGTAAATAAATAAATAAATATGTCAGATCAAATTTTAGTAAAACTGATTTTTATTAACGTAATATTTTAATTCAACGATATTGGCTTAAACATAGTAATTTACGAAATAAATGCAAATTGCTTTATCAGGTCTTTATATTTGAAACATTGAACAACAGCTGTGACGTTATTACTGTCGTCGATTTTGTCTAGTGTTTTTGCAGGGTGACTATGATTTTTTAAAAGTTCATATCCCATGAAAAAAATACCTTTAGGTACCCTCTCTTTTATAGCACTTTCCATAGAGCCTATGAAAATAACATATGCGTGTTCCGCATTGTTTCTCCTCCAGACTGCCGCACGTTCATCCAGCAGCTGCTGGAGCCCAACGTGGCGGCGCGCATGAAGATCGAGGAGGCGGCGCGCCACCGCTGGCTCAAGCGGCCCGGCATGCGCATGAAGGCGCACCCGCTCGGGGTCGTCGAGCCGCGCGCCAGCCGAGACGTAACTTGATCCGCTCACTCTCCACCAGGGACAGGAACCGCTTACCATTCAAAGGGTTTTCGATAGGGTATTTGATTAACTTCCTTTACAAACCCTAAGGATGCGCTAAGCCTATCGTCGACTTAGTCCACTGAAACGTTAACCAAGCGAGTTCTATCAACCCTTTTGTAAACTTAATTGAACGGTTTTAAGCTGTTAACCCTTTGTGAGGTATAAGCGATTTAGCGACCACATACATGTATTTAGAATTTTAACCGAATATGACACATATTAGTTGTATTCATCGGACTGTGTTTAGCTATCACGTAGCATAACTGTACAACTGGGGCCTAATAAAGGGTTAGTCTGTATGCGCAAGTGTTTCGACTTATTATTGCACTACCTACCTAATAATTGAATGGGTTGGGGCTAGACAGAAATGTCCGAATGTGCAAAAAAGAGAGGCGATCAATAGGGTAATACCTAGCTAATGCTAAGTACTTAATATTAAACAACCGAAGCCCTAATGGGTATGGTAAACTCTATGGAAGCGGTTAACTAGTTCAGAAGAGTTCCCCTACTTCCCCTAATGTTATACCGTAACACAATCATACATTAACCACATCGATTGGGTAGCCCAATGATAGGGTTACCCTATTCATACGGTTAATCAAATGAAGGGGTTTTCCGGTCCCTACTCTCAAGAGAGAACATTATGCTAAAGTCGGTAGTGTTTGGCGTCTGGGTTTCAAAAACCATAACAACTATGCGACTGTTTTTTAGATAACTTGATAATGTGTCGTGATTGACTACTTCTCCGCCTATTGAGTCCCAATCAATAACCTATACTTTCTATTTTAGATGTTCAAACAAATATCAGAGCTGTGCGGCCAGACTATCATAGACGTGGTGGCCCAGGTCAAGGCGGAGCCGTTCGGCGCCATCGCCGGCATCTACAACATCAAGACCCACCTCCAGCAGCTCCAGTGCCTCAACGCCATCGACCTGCTCTGGTCCTCAACGCTGCAGGAGCCGCGCCCGACCAGCCCACCAGAGTACAAAGGACAATTCGAACTAGAACGACCAGAACTAACACCGTCTAGCAGTAAAGCGCCTACCCCACCTCTAAGCATTGCTCCACCTAAACCCAGCGGAGCTGTGGTTCCGAAAAAACCAACGCCACCAAAAATACTAGAAACGCCACCGACGAAACCTAGCTCACTCAGGAGTCTAGCCCTAAACCCTCCCCAGAAGCCTACAGTTACTGCGGCATCCCAGATAAAGGAACCGCCGAAGTTATTCTCGAAGCCGGAACTGAAGCCGGATTTGAACAAGATAAGGAGTCAGCTGAATCCGTTTTTCACATCTATGAACCGCCCGGTGTCTAGCCTGTACGGCGTCAAGAAGCCCATGTTCAAGGTGTACGACAATGGGGACTGCGGGCTGGACCCGCGGCTGCCGAGCATCGACGAGCATTCCAACACGGACCTCAACGACCCGAGGAAGAACCGGAGCAAGATCGGCCGGTCGCAGTGCGTGAAGAAAGTCAGCTTGGAGGACGAGCGGCCTCTGCGGCTGAACAGCTGTCCGAATAAAATCACGGATCCGAAGCGGTTCGAGTTCTACAGGCGGGCTGGCGATGGGCTACCGAGGTAAACTATAGTTGTCATCAGAAGCCGTAATAACAACTGCCGAATACCAGGCAGTGAAAAAGGAGACTGACTCTTCTGGCTCTCATAGCTTTCATTGACTAGCACTTAACCCGGTATACAGTTTGAACGCCAAGAACACCTAAAGGCGTCGTTTACTGTAGTGCCTACCACGCCATCGAAACTTATAGATGTCACAGATACAGTGACAAAAAAAACCCAAGTTTTTGTGACGTAAGGTTGAAATCAGCTGAGGTTTGCAGCTATCATTGGCGTGCGAGGGCGACTTTTGTGTCAAGTCAATGGCGGCGAAAAGTTTAATAAGTTTTAATTTATAAAACTTGGCAAGTGCTGAAATGTGGTATACTACCTTGAAAATTAATCTTGAGAACACGACTCGTCAGTTGGTTTCAACATATCTCACTTTCGAATCTCGTAGGATCTCGGCCCTGGGGTCGAACTTTTGGTGCCGATGACGTCAAATGACAAAATTTTGCGCACAGGGTCAGGGTGCTTTCACTTAGCAGATGTTTAGATAGTAACTGGTGCAAACAAATATTATTAAAAAAAAAAACAGAAAAGTAAAATTATCAGACTTAGTTAATTACAGTCAAAATACGGTTCACAGCAGCATCATTTTATTTTTCAGTATTGTTTACTTAAAATGGCTAATTTAGTCAATATTCTCTTACGAATATCAATTTGGAGAGTATTTATCAATAAGTAATATTAGAGAAGTATTTGATCGTACAAATTGTTATAAGGACAGTTTTTTAATGATAATTTTACTGCACGAGTTTTGCTACCGTCCATCTCAATGTCAGTATCGATGAACTCTAAGTTTATTATGCGTTTATGCATAGCCGGTTCCGTAATACCCGGACCACAATTTAACCTTGTATTACTTGACTTTCATTTTAATCATTCTGGGGGGTTATTATGGCCTAGCTATGCAGTTTATTTTACGCTGAGCGTAAAGGACAGAGCTATGCCAGTTATGTGCTCTGCCCTTTACGCTCACCGTAAAATGATCTGCCTAGCTATGTCATAATAACAACCCTGATCATAACGCACTTTTAGAATTATAGTGACCTAATTCAAACATTTTAAGCTTTCGATTTCGAGTCATAAATTTAGTACTATAGAGATCTAAGTCGAAATGCAAAAGACCATTAAGCGGATTGTGAAGCGATGCTAAGCCCGCGTAGCTGTCAAAAATTATCCATACAAATTTAGCTCCGGGCGATGTTTTCCATTCCCTAAACCTAATCGGATTTCCACGACTTTTGAATATGAGGTAGATATTATAAAAATTTAGGTATGTTCTTACGTTTACGCTAGTTTTTTTTTCTTTCCAATAAATATTTTCTTGGCAAAGAAAATATACAGACCTAGTCTTTCATAATAATGTTAAAAATCGGACAACGTTGAAGAGGAGAAAAACGTTATCGCATTTTGTACGGTTTTTCCTTACAGTCCTCTTAAAGCGTTTTCCAATCTCCTCAGTTGGCGAGCCAGCGGCGTTATAGCGACGCCTCCAGCGCGGATTCTGCTGCAGAGCAACGCGACTACAATTAAACGCGCGTCTTTAGGGTACGATTTATTCTATTATTTACTATGATTATGTTCGGTACCTATAGTCGTCACTACTTTCTCACATTTCGTGATGTACGATTTTAAACTCATTTCTCTTCATGTTTAAGTTTAAAATCGTGCATCACGAAATATGAGATAGGTACGAGGTTTTTTCAAAGTAGTGACGTTATGTCACATGAGAAGTCTATGAACACGTTCTTATCTTTCCAGTAACATCGTGAGTCCACATTCTTCTTCAAACAGCCACTGTAAGAGCGAAAGGGCGATGCCAGTAAGTTTAACCGAATACCGATAAGCACTTGTAAAATTGTACTGTAACCGACTGACAGAGCCCAAACTACTAAACATAATAACGTGACGTATTTAATATTGTATTATTATTTGGAGCATACAATCTTGTAGTTAGTAATGTAATGTAGTTGAAGGAGTGTTTGATATATCGTTTTTTTTTATGTTAATTAGAAGGCACACGAGCACTCAGGCCACCTGATGGTAAGCAGAATCTGAGACCCATAGACATTTGAATTCTTAAGACTATAATCCTAAGACCTCAAATGCGTTGCCAACCCTGAGGACTAAGATGGAATGCCTCTCTATGCTAATAATTACACCGGTTGCCTATGCCGGTTGATTTTTTGATTGCCTAGCATTGCTGGGCCTATGGTCTCTCAAATATTTCTCAAAACTGAAGAAAAACTAATATTACTAGTTTCGACGACACATTAGCCTTGTCCTGGGTTCAAATCCCAGTAAGGGCGGATTTTTGTGTGATGAGATGAGATCAAGTATTTGTTTCTGAGTCTTAATATTTTCTATGTATTTAAGTATTATTTCTGTATAAAGTATTTATATTGATATCCAGTACCCATAGAAGCCTAAAGCTAGTTTGGCACTAGGTAAATTGGTGTGAGATTATCTCTAATAATCAGCGATGCAATAATGATTACAAGGTTGTCTGGAAGAGATCGCTATTTAGCGGTAAGACCGCCTGTTGTATACCTATGGTTTAAATGTACTGTTCCATGTTGTTTTTATTTTTTATTTTTGGTGTTCAATAAAGAGTATTTGTATTGTATTGTATTGATTATGTCGGTTGCAAATATTTCACCCAAGGATTGATTTTGACACTTTAATATACATTTGGAAGGTGGTTATTGTTAAATATTAACGGGAGGATAAGCTAGAAATATTTACAGACCTTAGAACCGAGTAAAATCTACCCGCAGTTTGAATTTTGGCATACTCAACCATTCACTTTTTTTTTTATAACATGACATGCAAAGAGCATGTTACAAATCGGTGGCAAGGCAATAAACATTTTTAACTCTTAATATACAGTGTGTTACTGGCATGAGGGCTTCTGCTTTAACTAACAAAAATATCTTGTTTAAGTAACTATTTGCAGGTATAATTAAGTCGAAGTTAACTAACGTAACGCAGCAATTTAACTTCTTACGCCCCTTACTTATGAACATGAAATAAGCTTGGAATAGTTTATGCCATGCTTTGTCACTTTCTGTCAGATGCAAATGTCACAATTACAGATAAGGACAAAGCATGGCATAAACTATTCCAAGCTTATTCCACGTTCATAAGTAAGGGGGTTAGATTTTAACTATCATCAACGTACTGGAGCTATGTGCAAGTATCGTAATCAATATCGTTATTACTTAGTACAAGGCATACATTGGTACAGGGGCAGAACATAGAGAGTTATTAATACTCATTGAATTTGTCAGATTTGAGAAACTAAAATGACAGAAAATAATCGATGTCAAATACCCTTCTAATCTGTGGTTGTCAAACTTGAACGAAAGTCATTTCTCTCGTAATAATTTAATGTTTAATAAATAGTGAGTTTAAATAATGGCTTACGACGCTCGTGAAATGTGTGACATGATTTTGTTGTACGGCGAAACACACGGCAACGCAGCAGAAGCGTTGAGGTTGTATCGTGAAAGATACCCGAACAGGCGACATCCACACAATCCCAGATTCATATTAGAAGCCGTGCTATGGTCACTTATAAACAAGTCTTAGTTTGGTCACGTGACTTTATTAATTAACTTTAACGCACAGTGTACATTGCTTGCAATTTATTTTTTGTTAGAAAACAAGCGTGTACTGTTTTATCTTATTTTAATTAAAATAAACATGTAGGTACATTAAGGAGTTGCCCATTGTTACTCTATATCAAGGAAAGCCCTCATGCCGGTAACACACTGTATACATACAAAACATCACGCCCTCATTCCCAGAGTGGGGTAGGCAGAGCTAAAGAAATACCAACAACTCTAAAAATACTTGTTGATAATTCTGCAACCACATTTTGCATTGTCAGGCCAAGAGGTTTAAATGTATTAGTGACAGGTTGCAAGCGGGTGCAGACCCACCGTACCCCTAAACCGTACCACTGACCCAAAATTTGTATCATAAATATGAGGTAGGTTTAGGTTATGTTAGTTCTTCAGCAGGCCCGGAGGGCCAAACTACCAAGAAATAGGAGCTCTGCGATAGCAGAGCTCCGTCGACAACGTTAAATTCGATTTTAATAGTAATAATTGGTCAAAGTACCACCAGTGGTACGGCCGAGGGGTACGGTGGGTCTGGAGGGGTTGCAAGCCCATCGCCTAACAGTACTTGAAGCCCATGTTCCCCTAGTCAAATAAAGCATGTCGTAATAAAAAATATGTTTCCAGGTGGGAGGGTGGTGCAGCCAGCGCGCCGCGGGCGCGAAGGAGCCCCCCCTGCAGCGGTTCCGCCGCACCGCGCCCATGAAGTGACCCCCCCCCCCCCCCCAGAACACGTTTAAAGAGTACACTTAACCCTTAACACAAATCCTACCAAAGCCACGCAGCCAGGGGACCCTGTGCCTGATTAAGGGTTACTATTCCTTTAAAGGCATTAAAAATGTAATTTTAAGCGAATAAAAAAGTTTACTCTATTGTACAGGACGATTGTAAATCTTTTGGACTGATATTTAAGTTTTGTAGTAATTTATTAGTGATTATTTTAGTTAGACAAAAAATAGAGTGAAATGTTGCTATAAAATGATTATTTTATTCGGGCTTAATTGCAAACGTTCATTGATATCTGAGTTAGCGGTAGTTTGTCTTAACTAAAAAAAATAACATAGTTAAGGGTTTTAATTAAAACAAAACTGAATTTCTTTGTGTCACGAAAGTTACATTGAGTAACTTTTATTACACATAGGAATCAATTAAGTTTTGTCTAAAACCGACCCAACTTATGGACTCTGGCAAAAGAGATTAAAAACAAATGGTTATTCTAAGGGCCTATTGTTTGATAAGTAGTTAAAATAATTGTTAAAAATCGTAACTAATCGTTAAATCTACAGGAAATGTGTCGATTTTTCGATTCCTTTTTCGAATTTTAACCATTAGTTCAGTTAACTATTGATCAAAGACTAAGTGTTAACACCTTCACAGTCACATATTGGTAAGATACGGCCGAACCCTATATTCTAACCGCGGACAGATGGCCTTACTTCGGATTAAAATTTGACGCATTTTGACGTGTTTTAGAATCGTTTATGTAACAGTCGCCATTATTGTAAATGACAAAAGTTATGAAAACGTTGTCAATACGGAAACACGTCAAATACGATATCGTTATTGTCGTGTAGAATCCCAGCCCTGGGCCTCTATTCTACTGCGTTATAACGATATCGCGTTTGACGTGTTTTAGAATCGATTATGACACAGTCGCCATTATTGTAAATGACAAGAGTTATCAAAACGTTGACAATACGGAAATACGTCAAAGACGATATTGTAATTACCAGAGGGCGGAAATTCTTATGGCAAAAATTGATATGTCATAGGGATAGAACGAAGTATTTTATCGACTATCGACAAGTATCGGGTTCACGTAGCACAAGATCTTTTACCAAATAGAATTATACATTAAACTTAGAAAAAAAATTATCCAATATGAACAATGCAATAGTAGCGGTCTTTTAGATTAATATAGATTTTGGTAAATGTAGGTGTAGTTTTCATTATTATTGTATAGTTCTATGTCTTAGGTTTAGCTTTATTTTCATTTGTTATTTACCGTTAATAAAGACATGTGTTTTAGACAAAAATAACATAATATTTACAAATTAAATCCTAAAACTTCACGTATTGTTGAAAACAATAACTAAATACGAATCAATAATGACATTTACATTTTAATATAAAAGCAAAACTAAAATAACAAAGAGATTAGTGATTACACAATATCGATAACTGGATAAGTCGATAAAGCAAATTGCTATCCCTATGACATTTCAATTTTTGCCATGAGAAATTCCGCCCTCTGGTAATTACCGTGTAAAATCCCAGCCCAAAGACCAAATGCACTCTTGAATAAATCAGCTGATGCAAAAAAAAGTTCGCGAAATTCATCGCACATTTGAATATCACAAAAATAATAATATTATAAAAAATATATTCTTAACTATACATTCGTATGAGAACTAACTATTTTAAGAGTCACTTGCAGCCAAAAACTTTTATCAGGCCAAAAATCCATTTTAAAAGACTGAAACTAGATTTACCGGTTGCGACTCAATAACAGACCACTCCGCAGCTATTGAGCACTTCGCAACAATATGTATAAAGCATGGAATTTGATTTTCATGCAATTTGATACATTTCTTCAAGTATTTCGTGCTATCATTAACATAATTTTAATAAAGTTTCTAACCTTTTGCGCTGGCAACCATGACGGATGGATCCGCAGTTGGCGTTGAACCAGTATCGGGGCAGTGGTCCAACTGATCAGAATTAGCATCATAAATATGAGGTAGATTTAGGTTATGTTAGTTTTTTTCAGCAGGCCCGAAGGGCCAAACCACACAGAAAAAGAAGCTCCGCGGTTGCGGAGCTCCGTCGAGCCTGATAATTAGATATTCAAATGGAAATTATTGATCAATTGGACAAAGCAGTTGGACCACTGCCACCAGTGGTGGGGATAGATCCGTCAATGTCGTTGAACAGGGAAGTCAAATTGATGGCCAGTATAATTTTTGCTAGGTTAGTCCACCTAGTTATACTATTAGTTATACGATATAACAAAATGGACAAAAAAAAACCAATTAGTTATACTGCTCAGTATGTGTTAAGTAGGTAGGTTAGGTTAGGTTCGTTTTTAAATCGGGCCCGGAGGGCCAAAACAACCCAGAAACAGGAGCTCTGCAGAGCAGAGCTCCGTCGACCCTAATGCAGACAGTGCTTTTGGGAAATTACGACCCATCCTCGACGGAGTATAACTAATTGGATTTTTTGACTAACCCTTTTCGCTCGGTTGTCTCGTGGTCCGACTGACCGATATTTTAGTGTCATAAATATGAGGTAGGTTTACGTTATGTTAGTCCTTCAGCTGGCTGGAGCTGGAGCTCCGTCGACTGTTTAATTTGATTTTGAAATAGAAAGATTGGTCAGTCGGACAACGTTGTCGAACCACGCGGCCGGAGGGGGCTCGCTCGGCTCGTCGCCTTTAGCGCCTCTTAGGTTCTTACAAAAAACCAATTGGAAAAGTCATGTTGTATTTTTTTTAATTATTACAACAAAACTGTGTAGCAAAAATTTTATCCCAATCATTGCAAAATATTGACCCCATTTGAATGACGCCAGATGTAAAGTATAACACAATAAACAGCTGAATGCCATTTAATTTCACTTTTGTAAGTGGAAAAATAAAAGTGCTTCGTTGTCGGTACACTTTTTAAAGACTGCTCTAAATGGTTAATATAAAGGTACATTTAGAAAAAAACATGACTCGAATTGGATCAAATCATGCATGTCCAAAAGGCAAAGAATAGCCAGTATAAATAAATATTATTGTCCAAAAAGTTAAGACGATTAAACAACTAGTAGAACTAATTGGAATACTTGAGTCTTGCAGATTTGTTTCCGATTTGTCGAATTCCTGTTTAGTCAGATTTTCAATGTCAAATGAAACCATGCAATTACCGTGACTCCAGTTATGTATTAAAAATAAATTAAATATTTATAATGTCAACAATGACTTAGTGACATAGGTAACGCACATAGGACCCGAAAATAATAACACTCCTTTTTCTGTTCCGACGAAACAGGAAACCGTCTAAACAGGAATACGACGTAACTCACGTAACAGAAATCCGACGAAACCGGAATACGACGAAACAGGAATCCGACGAAACAGGAATCCGACGAAACAGGAATACGACAAATAGGAATCTGACGAAACAGGAATCCGACGAAACAGGAATCCGACGAAACAGGAATACGACAAATAGGAATCTGACGAAACAGGAATCCGACGAAATAGGAATCCGACGAAACAGGAATCCGACGAAACAGGAATCCGACGAAACAGGAATCCGACGAAACGGTTCTCGTTGTATGGTTGTACTTACTGAGTGGGTGTCAGTGGTAGGGCATGTGGCCCGGGTTGGCCATGGCGGCCATGCGCATGTAGGTGGTGTGCGGGCGGGCCAGCGGCGGCGAGTCCCCCGGCAGCGGCTCGCTCTTGAACACCGCCACGCACTTCCACTGGCTCAGGTATTGCACTGGAAACAAGATGGTTAGATGGTTGGTTTAGACAACACTGGCCAAGTACGAATCGGACTTGCGCACGTTGGGTTCCGTACCATTAACGTACGGGCTCCTTTAATTTTAACACAACAAATTAATCAGAAATAATTAATAATAATTGTGCGCACCATACGCACGAATAGTATTCCTCTCACGTGGTACATACGCACGAGCAGTGTTCCTCACGCATGGCGCACACGCCGCGTGTCGCTACTCACTCTTCCACAGGCGCACGCTGCAGTCGTCGCCGGAGGACGCCAGCAGCGTGCCGGTCACGTTCCACGACACGCGCCACACGCACGAGTAGTGTTCCTCGAACGCCGCCATTACTTCTGTCTTAAAACGCACGGTGGTGCCGTTTGAAGAGGTTGAGGCGTCTCTAAAAATAAAAAATCATATTAGCCAAAACAAAGGGAATAGAATTTCCCAAAGAGCTCCAATTCTCCATGATTGATCCTGTAATCCTCGTATTCAGCTTTTTCCCGATACAAATGCATCAATCACACGCCAAAGATGTATTAAAAGATCCAATATAATATAATCCATATAATCATACAATATAATCCATACGAAATAACGTCTCTTTTAAACTGTACCTGTGACAACTTTAAGTGTCGGTGGCGTTGTAGGCACGACAGCTCATGACTACTTTATACGTCATTGGCGTTCAAAGGGTTAATGCATACGATCAGTTTGAGGTTTAGGACCATTTGAATCATGTAAACCTTTTTTTTATTTAATTTAATGTTTAGACATTCCCGTCCCTCTATATTTACTAAACCGCTATTTATGTGAGAAGCGATATTAACCCGTTCCCGAAGATTAATAGTGTCGGATGCAGGAAAAGTTCTAGCGAAAAGTATACTTGGAATGGCGTTACCGACAACTGTTATAAAATTACAAGATTATGTTGCTATTTAAAATAGAATTTTATGTACGTTTTAAGTAAATAAAATAAGGCTTTTTATTCCATACAAGAACCTCAGAAAGTACATTTAGCTTGTAATGATACATGTCGCATGCTAATTGTAGCTATTTGTATGCCTAACGCCAAAACATAGTCATTCTGATTAAGCTGACGTTACATCTCTGTATAGGTACCTGTTTAACAAAAATAAACGAATTTGAATCCCCCCATGTGGTTTCCGGGTTAGAATAGTGCCAATCCATGTCTTCCCGTAGATGTCGTTAGAGGCGACTAAGGGAATAAGGGCTTGTAGTACCGTTAAGCGATGGGCTTGCAGTCAGTAATACACTAGTGCACTTCTTGGCCTGATTGTGCAAAATGTGGTTACATAATTATAAACAAGTCTTTATAGATTTGTTGATATTTTTGAAGCTTTGCCTACCCCACTCTCGGAATGAAGACGTGGTGTTATGTATGTATGTCATCCAGTAACCAGTTCGGTGAACATAAATATACTCGGATCTTAGAGTATATGGACGGGCTGGTTTGGAAAAACGAGGGATAGGCCTTGTCCAGCAGTGGGACACTAACCTAGTCTATTAAGAGCGGATACACATTGGGCGCTTTGAAACGCGCGTTTTGAGAACCAAGAGTTTTGCTGATGTGCACACACGCAAGCGCGCGCTGCCGGTCAAGCGTGCGTCAAGCACGCGTTCACATATTTCCGTACGAGCGCGCGTGGCGCAGGCATCACGCGCGCTTCAAGATACATGCGCAGCCATTTTGCCGCACATTCACCAAAATGGAGACTTATCACTTTGATACAAATTAATTTATCGACAAAAATCAAAAGCGGCGAACTTTATAGGACATGGATCCTGATTATAAAAATTGAGTAATAAAGAAACGCAATTGGGAGGAGATGGGATGGTCCATTTTCTAACTGAGACAGTATGGACACCCTGCTAGCGCGTGTTGACCTCGGCGCTAAGCGTGCTGTATGTAGGGGGTACAAATTAGAGCAGCCTCGGGTTGAGGCACGCACGGCTCCCCTATTTTGCTCAACTTCGTACGAGCTGCCGAGAGTCGGCCTTTTGACCGTGCTCAAAGGCGCCTCGGTGTGCGTGCCTCGCGTAATTTGGACGTGTATCCGATTGTGCCGCGGGCAGAACGACAAGTACTAACTTATCTGTGGGCGAGACGCGAAAATTTGATAAAGTTGCCGAGCCGTTCCACCACCGAAGCGATTTCTTCTTCTTTTTGTTAATAATTCGGAAATTATGATAAACGCAGCCGCGGCTGTCATCGTGTCAGATGCCATTTTAAAATGATTGCTCGCGTCAAGTACGCTGCCTCACTCGCGCATGTTTATCATTTATGTGGAACAATTTGGCTCGCGAGCAGCTTGCCGCGCAGGGCGAGCATGCCTCAAGCTAAGCCGCTCAGATTCGTACCCAGCTAAATAATTTATGATCCAAAAGATTACATATTCCTCAAGTCTAATTTGCGGTTGATTCCAAATTAGGCTGTGCCTGTATCTTGGGCTTCCCAGGAGTGAAGTTAACATGTAGACTTGACTTTATTATTTATTATGTACGCGTCCAACGAGCTCCAATCGCAATGCCGATCGCCTAATGTGTACTCGCTCTAATACTAGTCACCGTATTAATAAACTCGTCTCAGTTTAAATACCCATCTCAAGATACGTCAAAGTAAACGTCAAACCATAGAAAGCTGTCATTTTTGACATATCTTGAGACGGGCATTCAAACCGAGTTCATTTTATTAATACGGGCCTTTTTATACTCACGCGAGCGGTTCTATCTTGATGATCCTGACGTCTTTCGTGGCGACCGCGAGCAGGTGGAAGGAGCGGCCCAGGTTGGGGGCGAAGGCGATGTCGTTGACGGGCTCCTGCACCGACGCCAGGCAGTCCGTTCGAGTCCAGCGTCGGGACGCTTCGCTGTACCTAGAGGGGTTTAGGTTTACATAATAATAAAATAATAGTAGTTCCAATAGTTTGAAACGCATAAAATTGTTTGTCTTAATGTATTGCTTGGTCTAAAATGTTTTCGTCTAATATCTTTGCTGATTATAGCAGAATTCATTCGAACCACGCGGCTGGAGGGAGTGCTTTATAACAACAGAATAAAAGCAGTTTCAATAAAATTGTAAAAATCGTTTTCGAACAAACAATTATTTTTTTTACGATAAGGAGAAGGCACACGAGCACTCAGGCCACCTGATGGTAAGTGGAATCTGTGACACATTTGAATTCTCAAGACTATAATCCTAAGAACTCAAATGCGTTGCCAACTCTGAGGACTAAGATAGAATGCTTCTATGCTAGTAATTTCACTGGTTGTGTTATCCCCACACCGGAACCCAATGTGGTCAATGGATAAGATGGTGGTAGCGATCCAGACGGACCCTGCACAGGGTCCTACCACTACTAAACAATGATTATGCCACTCAATATAGACGGAACCCTCCTATTTCTGGGCGGTTTGCCCTTCGAGCATTTTAAGATGCCTAACGAACGTAACCTACGATTACCTACTTTTTCGGAATAAAAATTATTTCTGACGAAAACGAATAGATCTTTGGGCCGAAGTAGTGGTACCACGGGTAGCGTCTTAAAACATCTTACAATTTTCTTTGAATAGTTCTCTCAAAGGTACTGCCAAAAGAAAATACTGCCATAGTATAAACAGAAATGCAGGTCATCTCCGATCAAGGACGGGGTCTTCAGTTAGTTATTCTAGCTATGGCTTTTGACGTAGAGACCTCGTCGTGTTGTTCTCCTAGACTCATTATTTTCAGTTAAACATTGCCTTACCTTGTTACAAATAACAATTTTATTTGTTCTAGTTTTAATAATTATTATTTATTACTTTACTAAGTACTAGCGACCCGCCAGCGGCTTCGCCCGCTGCCTTTTTTTTTATATCACTTATGAAAAATAGATGTTGGCCGGTTGTAGTGACATAACTACAATAGTTGGACATATGCTACCGCGGAGTTTTTTGTAGACATTATGATGTTCTTCAATGTTGTTGTACATTATTTCGTTCTATCGCTAATAGTTTCGGCAGCGCATTCGACGAAAGACATTTTAAGACTCATTTTTCTACACCTTCGGTTACATTGTTCAAATTTTACCAAGGATCCCTAATTTTTTTCAAAATGAAATGTAGCCTATGTCAAATTGGAAGAATGTAGCATTCTATTGGTGAAAGAATTTTTTAAATCGGCCCAGTACTTTTTGAGCCTATTAATTACAAACATACAAACATACAAAAATAGGTACAAATCTTTCCTCTTTATAATATTAGTGTAGATTTGTAATGTAACTTACTTTTAAGCATTATTGTACTTTATGATTGAAAAAAAAATACCTTCTGCTAGAGTTTCTTACGATACTTCTTCTCCATATTACCGACGTGTAAAAGAGCTCTATTGAGGCCTATTGTCCTTTTTCTGACATTATTGCGTCCATGCGCATCGCATAATACTTGATACGACGGCGACGGCGTCGCCCCGACTAAACCGGCTCGGTCCATCCTGCTGAGTTTGCTTGTGGCGGCGTGTACGCTCGAGGCACTTACACATGCAAGCCGCGCGATATACCCTTGAAGAAAAACTACAGTTTATACTGTGGTATTGTCTAAATACGAACGGTACTTACTCGTAAATAAAGACTTTTCCATTGCAGTTGGTTCCCTTGTCGTTCTGCGGCTGCGCGGCGGCCGCGGTGTTGGGCTCGTCGCTGCCGACTGCGAGCATAGGCGGATTCACTCTGTACCGCGATAAATAAAGGAACAGTCATCACATCATTATCGTCATAATTCACTACAGGGGCGGATCCAGAGCAGGTCCTGAGATCATGGGGGTCATGACTAGTGATCGGGCGGACGGAGCAAAACTTGAACAAAACTTGTAAAGCTGACATAAAGGAGAACTTACAATTAAGAAAAATAGAATATTATTGGGTAATTAGTGTTCAATTTAACTCTATATCGGAGTCATTATCATGGCTGTAATGTAAGTTTTGTTAAAGTTTTGCTCCATCTGTGCAAGTCACTAGGTATGACCCACACCCCCCTTGAGTCATAATACAAGTTCAACTTTTTGATGTGTCCTATACTCGTATATCGAGAAACTCCTTTATTGATATTATTTCCATTTTATTTTAGACCTTGGCGCTCCTAAGGTTAATTAAATGAAACTAAAATAAAACTGAGTAGGTTGAAAATGTTTTTTTTAAATTTCCTTTCATTTCTATGAAAACTTGAAGACTAATGCTTTAAAAATGGGACTGATTGCCTGTTATTGTACGAAATTGACATTGGCCTCGCAGTCTACATTTTTTCAAAAGATCTTTTTTACTTCTAAACTTACTCGCGAAGGTTACTTGGTTTGCGATGGCTGAGATACGCGGCTACTGTTTGTGGGGTCGAGTCTGTTCACGTTTGCAAGGACTTGTTTTATTAGTAAATTATTTTAGATTTCGCTTTCGACGTAGAGACCTCGTCGTCTTGTTCCCCAAGTCATTATTTTTAATAGTCACCTTATATTTGTAATGATTTTATTGACACGATTAAGTTTTAAAAGTAAGTTACATAACTTACTTTTAAATATCATTGTATAGGCGCTAGTAGAGAAACTTTTTATTACGAATGTGTAAAAGCGCCTTGAATTTGAATTTGAATCATTCTCGTGTAACGGGAAGGAATCCAGTAACTGCCCTTTTTTTTTACTTTTTTTACTGAATCATGAACTTTTTACTGTGTAGGTACACTCCTAGAAGCAAGATAGAAATAAGCAAAGTCTAATAGAGGACAAGCCCAGTACAGTTCCCAATGCATTACCTAGATAGTGAAGGGTTCCACGAGAGACAGCTAATTGACACTTTGGTAGGAATCTCGTGCTGTAGCGTCCACTGAGCCAGGTTCATCACATCTGGAGCTTCATATATCCTAGAAAAAACCGTCGTCACTATGATCTATTAGTGTTTTCAGTCTACATTGGCTATGATTTGAATTTATGGACTGAGTGCGCTTACGGTGGTCTTCGGTGATACTGCAATTCTGCGTAACAAATAAATTAGACATTTTGCAACTTATTGAATTTGCTTGTAACGCAGTTTTGAAATATCACCAATGACATGTTTTTTTGTGTTTTTTTTACAGTTCATGTGATGGTAAGTAGGCTCTGGGGCTTATATATTCTTCTAATCTTAAGATTGCAATCTTGAGACTACAAAATCGTTTTTGCGCCAACAGAAGTAGTCAAAGTAAAGGGACGGCTATTCTGTACATGTTTGATGTTTTCGTTTTAATACATCAATGGTATGAAAGTGCATTTTTTCACCTAATAATGCCATCAGCAGAGCATGTGACTAAAAGAAGGCCTAAGTGCTTTGGTCCAAACTTGACGTCTGTGACAGAAGTCCTGGAGTCCACCAGGTTGGATCGCTTCAACCATGTTCGGAGACCTTTCTCAGAGCCGGGCGCTGATGTGTCACCTGAAATATAATGTACTATCTTTTTTAACTTGTTTTTTCTATCATTTGTAATATTTTAAAAATATATATTTTATTATATTTTAATATTTAAAAAAATAAAGTTTTATGAAAATAGAATAGTTTTAATTAATGTCCGAATTTTTAATAAGAGAATAAATATCGGGCGCCAGGACACTAATTGCATCAAAATTTAAATATATAAAAATAAGTACCTCGGATCCTCAGTGGAGGATTATCCTTTTAATCTCAAAGGAGGGATAATTAAATAAAAAAAGGTTTCTCAGTCTTGCTTCTATTCAAAAGATCTCATGAAATACAGACCACAAACATCAGTTGTGAAGTTTAATAACAAATAGTTAAAGAGTTATCGAACTAGGTTCTCAAAATCTTAATTAGGTCTTAACCTAAACATAAAGCATCAAAATAAAAGAAGTCCGGTACAAGATAAGCTTGTCTGGCTTTAAGAAAACAAATATTCCTTGGAAAGATAGAACCTTGTCAAGTTAAGATGGAAATAAGCTTGTAGCAGATAATGAAAATCACATTAAGGTTATTGGTTCTATACAGGATAAGCCTGTTGAAATCCAAGTAAATAATTAGAAAAGAATTTAGCCCAACTGGACTAAACCAGGTTTGATAAAGTGTGTGTTAAAAGTTTTCCCATCCCAAAGCGGAGGGAAATAAAAAGAAATTAAAGTTTTTAAAGAAAACAAATAGGTCTTTGCTTGGAGCGACAGATCCTAGGTTAAGTTATTAACACAATGGGTTAAATAAAAGACACCGTTTAACGTCTGGTCAAAAAGGACGATGAAATTAGAAAGTTAATTATTACCCATAGATAACCTCAAAGCCCCATGGGAAAAGAAAGGACGCTAAAATTAAAGTAAAGCCTTAAAGCGCACGCAAAGCGAAGTAATATAAGGAACAAAGCTTTCCCATGAACATCTGAGATCTATCTAGCATAAACAGGGTAAGAAAACCTCAGTTAACAAAATAACACATTATAAAGCTCTCTTAGAAAGAGGCCAAAATATTAATTAAGAAAAGAAGATCTACATCCTAGTCCGTGATGAATCCAGCCGTAAAACTTGGCAGCACGCAGACATAGAGGAAGAACGTAATCCTCGGGGAAGCCGATTCAGTTCATTTCATAACGAGTAGAACCGCATGGTAAAAGAAGAAAAAGCGCTCAAAGAGCGCTCTTTCCTTGAAATAACTCGGCGCATGTTGAAGAAACTCGCCGGTTTTGTCTTTAAAATATTGGTTGCATCTTATATCAATGAATACCCGAAGAAAAGGGACTAACGCCGGAACGACGTTACCGAAATATCAGCAGACATATCAGCAGATATTTAAAAGGAAGTGATTTACACTTAAAAATGTAATTAAAACATTATTTATTCAAGTGATTTCACTTGATGAAAAAAATATCGACTCAGCTCATTGCTGGTCTTGGACGGAGAGAAAGAAGCCCACCAAACGGAAAACAGATTCCAAGTTGAAAAGCATAGACAAAACGATATCAAAGACTATTGGACCCTGTTACCAATTCATTCTGACGTTCATTCCGAAACGGAAGAAATTGACAGATCAAACGCAGGTGACCAACACGACGCGATGAGAAAGATCTGAAAGAAAATCGAAAGTCGATCGATCAAACCTCAAACAGTTTGACACTTCTAGTTTTATCTGTGATCTGACAGCGGTCAAATAAATCAAAACACAGAATAACGTGAAATATTTAATGTTTTCAGTTGAAAAGGCAAGAAGACGCATGTAAACGTGACGAACACGTTACACTTTTTAGGTAAGTTTTTGAATAAAGTCCCATTTCATTTAAGCAAATATTTAACCACCCATACTTAATATTATACATAAGTAACTTGGTCTGCCCGTCTGTTTGTTATGCTATCATGGATAAACCGCTGGACCAATTAAGATGAAATTTGGCATTGAGTTAGTTTGAGTCCCGGGAAGATAATATGTTACTTTTGATTTCAAAAAATTGGACAGTCACAATGGTAATAGCGATTAACGGATTCTAAGCAGACGGAGTCGCAGGATACAGTTAGTGTAATCATAATAATATAATTATAAATAGTAAACAGTATGCAAATAATCAAATGTCTATATTAAATGTCTGTTAGTCGTCCGACAGCAAGGCTTGAGTCATATGGAAGAATCTAAGGAAGGCCTATGCTGCAAGGCAAATCAACCACAATATTCAAAATGCCGAAGAAGATTAATTTATGTATGAGATCCAAAATGTTGTGTTAAATTTTTGGTTGCAATAAATGGCTATAATAATAATAAATCATTATCTGTTAATTACAATTCTATAGTAAATAAATAAATAAACAAATTATTTGTTTTCATTTTAATATTTAACAAAGTTTTGTCTAGACTTACCAACTTCTTCCCAAATGGCAGCAGTCCGGTCAAATGAGCATGTTGCTATAACTTGGCCAAACTCAGGGTGTGCCCATGTCACCTTCCACACAGAGCCATGGTGTGCCTTCCAACTGGCTGTCATCTTCCAACCACCACGGCCATCAGAGTCCCATACCTACCACAGATAGGAAGAAAATAAGTATTCTTATCAACCAAACCGAGAATGTCCACTACTGAAGTATAAAAAACAACGTATTGAAACTATTTCAGTAGCAGCTTTACAAGGCAAATAAACATCTAAGCGAGCAAGTCAGATACATCACGATGTCGGTGAACTTATAATAAAACAACCTACAAATACATGCCAAAACTACCAGTCCTATACGTATAGTTAACAACTATACCATTTAAAGTTTGAATCAAAAAAGCTACATGTTTCGTTTTAGGCTTGAAGTTGTTTACTCAATATTATCACAATTATTTACTTATCATAACCTACCTTCACGTACTGGTCGCTTGAACAAGTGGCCATTCTTTCCCCGTAGAAGTCGTATGCCACATCGTGAATAAGGTCTTTGTGGTCAGCGAATATAGTCTGGGATTCAAACAAGTTTGTAAGCGTTAATTCGCCCATTGTCATGAACTTTTTAACGCCAAAAACATAAATTCAAACTTCACTACTGGCGTCGGACTCAAATACAGTGTTAACTAAACGTCAAACTGACGTTACTGCGTTTAGTTATGTTTTTTTACTTTTGCTTCAAGGCATCTACTGCGCAATCCCCATTAAAATCATAGAGTATAATGAATATATAGGATTAAAATCATGTATAATGTACATGTTCGTTCATTAATATACGATGTAATTATTATTTTATTTCATCGGTGTAATTAAGATCCGTAAGTGAGGCAATTCCTGAAAAAGCATTTTTGAGACCAACGATTCTGGTACTTGTTTTGCAGTCCAAACTAACGAGGCCCAACCTAACTCAGTGGGTGGCTTTATGTTAACTATAGCAGAGATAATAGAGATCTTTGTTTGATAGAGATCATTGCGTAGTCACCGAAATTACGTATTGGTATGCCACAGCTTAATCGAATCATAACAAGTGTTGGAAAAATCGGAAGTAGGTATGGATAGGGTCTGTTACACGAGGTTTCAATAAGAACTAGCAAAAGGAACTACTTAGAATTTATTAACTCCATATTTTTCATTTTGATACTATTTGACGAATTTTCCAAACATTAAAATCAGGAAGTAGACTACTAGAGACAATAGAAATTGGCATTGATTGATCTTGGAGTATCTAGATTTGATGAGAAAGATGTATTTTTCTAATCCTAACAGTCCAGGTTATGTCGGAAACAAAAACTCGTCAGTTTAATACTTTGTTTATTTTTTTTACTTTTACAAAATAATTTAAATTAACAGCACAATGGTTTTATAAATATAACAATACTATTAGATAATGATCAATTAAATAATTTTATTTACTTAATTGATTTTTTGCTTTTTGGGGTTTTTATGCATTCATTATTTACATTTATAGATAACAGACACAAAATTTACAAGGAAATAGACAATGCTGCAATAACAAAAAAACAATGTGAAATTAAGCCACCCAAAGTTAATGGCTATCACAGGCAAGTGATTGGGTAGTAACAATTAGAGTTCCAACTATGGCATTGTAATTTCCTTGTTGATTTTGCCTCATTCAATACTATTAGATAATTAAATTATCACCTATCATGGCACTAAATTCCAGCAGCATTCTAATACCAAATTCATTAAACAATGTAAATACTTATATATATAAATACATTGTAGATAAAAATGTAAAACATGCACAACAAATTTATTATTGGGGCAAGACAACAGTTAGTGGAATTATTGGATTTGTCTTTTACACCTATATTAAGAATATGAATAAGTTCTTATATTACAGTAACCTTACATTACTCCTTGCGTTAGATCCAGTAGGTCTGCATTTTTGCAGTTTTTTTTGTTGATACGGGCCCAATGAATAATCAAAGCTTTCGATCTCAAGCACCAAATGCAAACTTCGAACTTCGAAATGATTGATTATTCATTATACACCGTGTTTTTTTTGATTTACAATAACTTCGGCATTTTGTTAGGTACACATATAGAAACTACGTGGTACATTAGATTTTAAAATATTGCAAAAAAATAAAAAAAATTGTTTAGAACAAAGTAATTAAATGTTGTGTCTTCAATCATTCTAAAAGGGTCTTTAGAGTTAACTCATAGTTAGTGTCAATTACGTCAAGTCAGCGTGACATACACACACACAAGTAAAGATAACACTTGACAGGTGCACGACCTAACAATTGAAAACTCTTTACTCATAATAGGTAATTAAAAGAAAATTGTTAGGTATCAATTAAGAGCCTTTTACATTACTTTAACGTGATTAACTGATTAATTTTAATAATTGAATATCTTTATAACCGTACGAGTTATGTCTGTCTTCGGGAAATTAGCTTAATTTGACTTGAAGAACGTGCCCTTAAAGTTATCGTAAATCAAAAAAAACACGGTGTATAAAAACATTAAAAAATTCCACTACAGGATCTAAAATAAGGTAAGGTAATCACAGTCCTGGTGACAAGGTATTATCCTTATTGTCTCAAGTTGTTTGCGTACTTCAGCTGTTCAACTTGCAGTACCAGTCTTTTGTTTGCCTCTACCAAATCATTCTGATTTTGTTCCAAAGTTTGCATCTGAGTGTTCAAAGCGGCCATCTGCTTCTCCAAAAACAGTTTCTGTTTTGTGAGCACCATCATGATATGAAGGAAATAGTTCTTATTATCATCAGCCACATCAGAAATACTTAAACTAATAAAGTCTTTAAGCTCTTCCATAGCCTTGGAATCAAAGTTCATGCTCCTTTGAATGTCAAGTTCAGGTTTCTCATCGGTAATGATCAGAGATCTGCCTTCATCAGGAACTCCATTAATAATAGGAGATGGAAAAGCTAAGTTTTCTGCTACCTGACCGTTCAGAGGCGTAGATATCTTACTAAATTTCTTTTCCATCTCCTTTTTTTTATTTCTCTCTATCATGCTACTTTCTTTTCCAAAATTGTGTGATTTATCACCATCATCACCATCATTATTTGATTTATCCAGCCCCATAAGAACCAGGAATGAGTCTGCTTTCTTATCCTGTCCTTGTGCCGAAACATCCAAGCTATCTTTAGTTGGTGAAGCAGAAATGAGGAACACATCTGAAGTCCTGGGTTTCGCCGGGGAAGACTTATATGGGGATAAGTGAATATCATTGTCTTCCTGAATGCTTATTTCATTGATATGCGCCTTCCTTCTCATGGGCTGGAATGCTACTTTTTTTACTTCTTCATCATGCCCCTTTAAAACTCTAAATGGATTTGTTAAATTTCTGAGATCATAGACCATAACTACCCCATTTTTGGTGCCAACAGCAACTTGATTGTCTATATTTATAGTAAGGGAGGATAAAATCAAGGAAGTTTTAATAGTTGAAACAACGCTTTGGAGCCTGATATCATATACATGAACAACTTTGTCATAGCCACTAGACAACATAACATCTTTGTTGATCAGGGAATATGTAAAATCACTGACAGGTGCAGCATGGATGTTATCAAACTTTGCTTTGTCTTTATTTGTATTGATGTCTCTAAGGATGACATGGCCCTCATCTGTGGCTAAACCTAACAAACATCTGGCTTCATGGTGGAACTTCATAGCAGAGATGCTTTTGGAGCACTGCAGTTTCACTGTTAGTATAGGAATGTTAGAAACAAGTCCATAGATAATTGTTTCCCCATTTTGCATTGTGGCCGCTAGATTGTTGTTCTTTGCATTGAAGCTGACATAATTTACGGACGATTGCTGCGAGGGCGTCGGAAACGTTTTAGTTATCGTTTTATTTTTAGTATCCCATACAAGTACATTACCGCTCTTGGTGCCAATGGCAATGTTTCGGTGCCCCTCTCTATGGAAAGTAGCTGACCACGTATCTTTTACTGGAATGTGCTGCAAGCTACGAACGTCATGGTCTGCGGGCGTTAGTATTTCGACTAATCCTTTACAATTTACCTGTAATAGTCAATGAAAAAATTACATTCTTACACATATACATGATTAAACACCACTAGTTCTGGGAATTGGCAATATTTACCTGTAAAATGTACTTAGCATCATCGCTCCACGATATATCTCTCATAAGACCATCATAACATCCGTAAGATTTTTTTAACTCCCAACTGTTAGTATCATGTAAATGTAAACGCGAACTAACAGACGAGAGATACATTTTCAAACTTTAATAATATTGTTGGTAATACAAATGGAGCGATGAAACTATTCTACTTTGTTTACTTTTGAATCATCAATGATAGTTTCGGTAACTTTTTACCCCAACGTATAATTTTGATTCGCTTTGACATATCCTTCAGACAGACAGTCAGTTAATTATGAAGGTTGCCTCTATTCCAACCTTATTCTACCATGACAGTTCGCTGGACAGATTGCGTTCATGCAATAAGGTTTTCATCAAAGAGAAAAGTAAGTTTATAGGTTTTAATTCTACATTATATTTTGCGACTATTTCATCTCATCACAATTCAACACCCGCTTGTATTCGAACTATTAAAGAAAACGGCTCTCTCTCTCTCTCCATCCTCTCCTCCCTCTATCCCTGTACGGGTAGCACAAGTTGTATTTTCTCGCTTGTCGCTCAGTGCGTCTCTATCGTTACTGACTAGAAAGAAAGGGAGATCCGAGCGACAAACAAGTCGCGGACCACTTGTGCTAGCCCTCCTGGAGAACGATTTTTTAAAGTCACCGACGAAAAGTGGCTAACTTTAAAATCAATTTGTGCAGCGATTTAATCTTCGAGCGTGCCCACCTTTTGAATTTAATATCATAACGCCTTAATCATACCAAATCCAGAAGGTGGCCCCGTTCGTAGATTAAAACGCTGTACAAATTGATTTCTAAGTTAGTCATTTATCGTAAAGAAGCTTCAAAAATCGCCACCCTGAATTCATTGAAAATGGCTGTAATGTGTGAAACTTGACTGTACACATTTTAGATGCATTCTAGTCAATCTAAAATATTCTACTATACTAAACAAGATTTTCTATATGGCAAGAAATCTATAGGGACGTGCTGCAACGCGCAGGGACCGGACTGTGTAATGTTATCGGTTTTTGGAAAAAAATGTTTTTTTAGTTGGTAATATTTAAGTTTGACATTTTGTTTGTCTGACGTGTATTTATTGCGGCGAATATAATCATATTTTTCGTGTTTCTATCGCGATATTCTTTGTTCAGTAAGTTAATTTTGCTGCAACAGTTACTTCGAATCTTTAATTTAAACTCGGATTGTATCTAATCGTCTGTACCATAACTATCTTCAGTTATCCAGATAATAATTATAACCTGTTAGTTCGTGATGAGTTGTTGCCTATAATGTCTTCACTTTTAAATTGGTATTTCTTTTAATTTCAGATAGATCTCCATCATGATTACTGATATCCAATTGGCAGTGTTTTCCAACATCCTCGGAGTCTCAATCTTCTTATTGGTGATCCTCTATCATTATATCAACGCGAACAGTTCTAAATAGGTAAAACCCTCGATACTGTTGTTTTATATTGCACGCATTCACGCCAAGCATGATAGTATCAGTCCCGCTACGTCTTTTACACTTTGTCCCGACCTACCGCCGATGCCCACAAGTTCAGAAAATTGTTGGTAAAGTTGGTAGAAAAAGTCGCGTTGAGGGGCCCCAAAGTTACCTGCTAGTTAGGTATTCATTAGGTGACATTGATTTAGGTATTTAACTTGCATAAAATATATTTTATTTTCTATTATTATTTGAAGTTCTACTTAGTTATTTTACTTGTGTTGTGTTTTCTTTTTACTTATGTGACAATGATTTTTATGACGATCTTTACGGAGAAAACCACATACATGTTTGAATATTATCATGACATCACTCGTATTTTATTGTTTTAAGTGTTAATTAATTGTTTTATGCTTTTATATTTTTATTTGTAATTCTGACAACCTCAATGTAATTTATAATAATTTGCCATGCTGTACAATTTATGTTCTAACATTAAATTTTATTCATATTAATATTATGTTGATACAAAGAAAACAAATTGTTTCTAGTAGAGAAAGTAATATAAGTAAAAATGTAAATTAATATAAAACTACAGACAAACTGAGAAACTCCTTCTGTTTTAAAGTCAGTTAACAATGATAAATCTATATATATACTTATATTATAAAGAAAGAGAGCAGGTTTTGTAATTTTGTTTGTATGTGGAGGTAATCTCCAAAGCACCATACCCATACAAAAGGTATATTTTTCTGACTAATGATGGCTGGTTGCTTTGCTAGCATATCATAAGCAAACAATATAATGTGGAAATAAATTAACTTTTGTGTATGTTTTTATGCATGTATCTATATAAACAATTTTTGTACAATAAAAGAGGTAGCAATTATAAACAACACAAAAATATAGCAGGGACAGAAAGGCGGACTTCCAGTTCCAAAATTTCTGGTTGAGTTGTATTGTTTGGGCTTTTCTCACTTTTATAACAACTTTTTTTTTGTTACAGCTCTGCACAATGGATTGCCAACATTCAGATACATTGTGTCCTAATTGTTAAGATGGTAATACATAAGCACTATTTCTAATATGATTTTTATTTTATCAATGTTCCAAAATATCAAATCACTTGAATCCTTGCATAGAAAATGTATAACATTATGCAGCCCGATCTACATCTCATTGTACAAAGAGGTTTTTTTTTTTTTTTTACACAGCATAATCACTCACAGACTTAAGCAATTAAAATGTTTGAACTTAATGACCAGTATACATTAATTACACTTTACTCATGGGCAGTTTGGACATGAAAATGTTTTGGCTTATACTGCACACTGGGCGTCACCCTAATTATCTCACTTCAAGTTTTATCCCTCAGGTATAAAAAGGCTCATACAATATCTGCCATGTTTTTCTACTTTTTAAAATTTCAGACTAAAAAGATTAACCTTTATGAATGTCATTTACAGCATATTAAGAATCAAATATATTTACTTTTTTTTAATATTGTGTTCATAAACCAAATTAATGGAGGTAGTAACTTAAGCGCATATTCATATAATTTGAATCCTTAATTTATTGAAATTAGATTTATTAGATTTAATCTTGTTTATATTATTTAATGGTGTTTTTTATTTTTATACTATGTAGTACCTATTTTGAACTTAAATGGCATTATGAGGGATGTCAAGGCCGAAGGCAGCAATGATATTAATGGTAATTTTTGCACTGTGCTTAAAATATAAATTAAAGCAAATTTGTTATATTTTCTCGCATTGTTGGAGAAAAGCACTATACAAGCCTCGGCCACGAAGGGCGGTTGCTGGACTCATATAACTTATACTCGTCCCGCAACAGCCCTGGCCTGTACAGTAATTAACTAATTTCAAGATTTTATTTTAGCCCACTTAAATTTCCTCTTATTCTAGCCACTAATAAAAAGGTTTGCCCATGCGTAGTCAATAGCATGATGGGTAGACCTATCGGATATTTCAGTGGTGGTAAGGACCCATATCCATTAACCTGACGCCAAGCAGCAGTGTTCGCATTGTTGTGTTCCGGTTTGGAGATAAGACAACTGGGTTGGCAACGCATTTGAGGTCTTAAACATAGTTAAAGACAAAATAAAGAAAATTTAACTTTTTCCATTTCGTCACGAAAATTGACGTATCTAAATGTATGGCTAATTTTCGTGACGAAATGGAAAAAGTTAAATTTTCTTAACTTTGTCCTTAAGGGGGCACCGAGCTTTTTGCGCTCATTAACTTTGGGTATTTTATGCACTCTGTTATGTGTGCGTATAGCACACCAGCAAGAAGCGAGCTGGAGCCATGCGCCGGCCGCGCGCCGCGCCTGACGAGCCGTGCGCCGATCTACTAGGCGCGGAGGTTGCTACCAATGTTTAAAAAATAAAAAAACATAATCGATTCCGAATACTTTTATTAAAATATTGACTATAAGAAGTTAAAAACTTTTTCAGTCTACATTTTTTTTTAAATTTGTTGTTTACTGTCGGTAGGTAAGGTAGGATTGAATTACTTGTATGAGGTACAGTCACATCACGAGATTGTTGAGCCACTCTAGAACCCACTCACAGATAGATAGATAATTTTTAATTAATGTCGTTTGTACATCTAAGGTGTATTTAGCTAGTGTTAAGTTATTTATAATATTTATTGGGCAAATTGTTCGGCTAAAGAGAATAAATCATAAGTAAACGCCGTACATCTTCCAATCGGCCATCTTCCCTCTCCGAAGGTTACCGTGAGAACCCTTTCATAGAAAGTTGACGGTAAATTTTGACGTAAATAATTTCTTTTGCGTGACTTGACGCTGTCATTAGGACAGAGTTCTATGGTGGCTCAACAACCCCGTGATTTAATGTGACTGTATATTGAAATGAAATAAAACCTAATTACCTTTATTGACAATATTCTAAGCACAAAATAAAGTGAACTCAATACCTAATGTAAAGTAATAAGAACGGCTGAGTAGGGCAAAAATCCCAGTCATGGACCCTTTCTTCAAGATATTATTTTTAACTGACTTCAAAGAAAAGGAAGTTCTCAGTTTGACCTGTATGTATGTAAGTATGTTTGTCCGCGATTATCTCACGTTTGGCTGAACCGTTTTTAATGCGGTTTTCAGAAAAGTATTTGTTTCACATAGGAGAAGGTTTTGGTATTTTAACCGTCTTTAAAAAAAAGGATCTTAGTTTGTACGAATGTTTATCCATGATTATTTCCGCAAAAACTTCAATGTCTGATTCTGATCACTATAAAGTATAAAATTAAATTGATGTTTTAAAAAACTAAAAACTTAAAGCTGCTGTATCACATATTTAGAAGTTCCTACTTAATGTTTGTATGTAGGTATATAATGTAATGAATAATGTACGCAGGTATCTTTAGAAAAAAATATTAGGACATAAGAAACAACAATAATCAATATCGGATTTTACTTCACGGCATTATTTTGTCTGTGTGAGTAAGTAATGTAATTGTCTATTTCTCCATCCACTGAAAGACAAGAAATTTGGTCCATTGGCATCCTGTAATAAAACAGAACGTTTTGATTTAACTATAATTTATTTATTAACAGAATTAGTTTTTGGATGAAATTTTGTAATCCTCATTCTATAAAAATAATTCGTATTTGGGACTTACAATTCCATTGTGTGGTAAATTTTATAATCGATGTCAACCAATTCATTTACTCTGTAAATTGAAAAAATATAAAGATAATGTGAAAATTCATACTAAATTTATTAAAATGTTTTCCTATACACCTCTTACTATTTTTACGCATACCTCACCGGTTCATTAGGTACCTAACTCTTCGCTTAAGCGAAGAGCCAACAACTGGAACATTAACCCTATAAATAAATAAATATGAATAATTTTGCAATTTTACTCATTTGTTGAAATATAGTTGTTAGGTACTGACAATGAGTATACTTACGTAGTATTCTCTTTGTATTCAGATTTCTGGAGATGTCTTGCTCTAGAAATATTGAAACCATCCCAAGAAGTAACAATATTATATAATTAACTAGCGACCCGCCAGCGGCTTCGCCCGCTTCAATTTTTTTTTACATCACTTAGGGGTATGAAAATAGATGTTGACCGATTCTCAGATCTACCCGATATACACACAAAATTTTATTAAAATCGTTCCAGCCGTTTCGGAGGAGTTCAATAACGTATACCGTGACACGAGAATTTTTTTATATACTAGCGGCCTGCCAGCGGCTTCGCCCCGCTGCAAATTTCTGACTTCCCCGGTGGATTTTCAGTTTTTTTTAAAAAAAACCTGACAGTAACAAACACAATAAAAAAAGAATTGGTAAAATTGGTCCAGGCGTTGTTGAGTTATGCGCTTACCAACACATTTTGCGATTCATTTTTATATTATAGATTATAGTAAAAAAAAACCTCGGGTCGTTCTAAGAAGCTTGTTTTGCCTGTAAATGTGTTTTTTTAGCTAAACTATTTTTATATCTTGGTAAATATTCACCATAGAAGTGTATTTTTTATATACCTACCAACTAATTAAAAGAACTTCGCGTGTTGTTTAAAATTACTTGTGTAAATAAACCAATTTTGGCCCAAAACATCAAGACTACAACTAAACGATTACAAAGTCTTAGTAATACAAATCGATACATCTCGAAAATCAGTCTAGGTATGTTGCTACCGATTTATTTTCTCCTCCCTTAGCGTGGCATTTTGACAACTGTCAAATCAGGTTTCTTAGAACTACTCCACTATCAGTAGTGTTATGAAGATAAACAAAGAAAAACCAATGAATATTTGGTTTTATTCTAATAAAAATTGTGGTACGAGATACTGCATCAAATTGACATTACTCTTTTTAAAAACCTATAGACATCACACTGCTAAAGAGTATTTATGAACACCACATTCACCCCTCCTTTAGAGTCACTCTAGATGGTAGTCCTGAAGTCGGACTGGAGCTCGTCTCTCTCTAGTAGAGCGTCGAGGTGCTGCAGTTGGTATTTCTGGTGACTCTAAGGATTCATTGTGAACGGTAGGTATCTCCACTTCTTCCTGAGCATCTTCAAAGTTATCTTGATCATCTTCTGATTCAGTTTGGTCTCTCTCTAGTCGGAGCAGTGGGAGAGGAGCTAGTTGCCTATTTGATATGGTAGTTTCTCGGCCATCAGCTAATCTTATATGGGAATAAGATGGATTAGCTTCCAAAAGCTCCACTTCTTCTACCTCAGAATCGTATTTAGAACGTCTTTGATTATTTCGCATCAATATAGGACCTGGCTCCAAGAGCCATGTTGGTAAAGATTCTCCATTTGCTGTTCGACGTGGATGGTTAAAAAATCTTTCATGAGGTGTGGCGTTAGTAGATGTACACAACAAGGAACGAATTGAGTGCAGAGCGGAAGGTAGGACTTGCTCCCAACAAGCTGTGTCATGTTCCTTTGTTCTGAGGCACAACTTTATCGTTCTCCATAACGTGCCATTAAGGCGCTCCACTTGGCCATTTCCTTGCGGATTATACGGCGTGGTCCGACTACATGCAATCCCATTTAATACCAAGAAGTTTCGTAAATCATTAGACATGAAAGCAGATCCACGATCAGAATGAATATATTGTGGAGCACCATAAGTAGAGAATAAATCCTCAAAGCATTTTATAACTGTGCCAGCTGATAGATCCTTGCATGGGTACGCAAACGGGAATCTAGAGTATTCATCAATGATTGTCAGAATGTAACGATTCTGCGTGTTGGTAGGTAAAGGTCCTTTGAAGTCAACGTTGAGTCTCTCGAAAGGTGCAATTGCTTTTATGAGATTTCCTTGCATCTTTAGAAATCTAGGTTTGATTTCTGCGCAAACGCGACATCCTGAAGTCATCTTTTTAATATCATCTATAGAGTAAGGTAGATTTTTAGACCGTATCCAGTGTGCCATTCGCACTATACCGGGATGTCCCATGATATTGTGTAACTCGGCCAGGCTATTAGTCTTATTCGACATATTTAAGCATACGCGGGATAGAGCATCAGCTGTTACGTTATCTCTACCCGGGCGGTAAATTATATCATATTTAAAACTTGATAACTGAAGACGCCACCTTTCTATCTTCTCGTTCTTAATCTTGCTATTGTGACATTGATTAAACATAAATGATACAGATCGTTGGTCAGTTATGAGAAGAAAATGTCTTCCAATTAGATAGTGTCGCCATTTCTTCAAAGACTCAACGACAGCGCTCGCTTCTTTTTCAATTGAGGAATGACGGCGTTCAGAGTCATTCAGTGATCGAGAAAAAAAAAGCTACTGGGCGGCCATTCTGAGAAAGAGACGCTGCGATAGAATGCTCTGAAGCATCCGTCTCCACCGTGAATGTCTCATTTTGATCAATGACGGTCAAAGCTGACTTCTTTATATCCATTTTCAACTTTTGGAAACATTCAATGGCGTGTCGTGCCAAGGGAAAATCAGAGACTTTCGTCAGAGGACTGATCTTTTCAGAGAAATTCCTAATCCATTTAGAATAATGGGCGAACATGCCTAGGGCTCTTTTAAGGGCCTGTGGGTCATTTGGTATAGGCAGCCTCATTAGAGGGCTGAGGCGGTCTTCATCTGGTCGGATAGTATTGCTCTCAATAGTGTAGCCTAATAATTTAATAGATTCTTGTCTGTAAACACACTTCTCCTCATTCAGAGTCAGGTTATACTTCGCTACAGCCTCTTTGAACCGTTCCAAATTTCGTTCGTGTTCTTCCTTTGTTTTGCCACACACAGTTACATCATCGAGATATGCATAAGTTCCTACTAGTTTTTCTTTAAATATGACATGATTTAACGTTCTTTGAAAAGCAGCAACACCGTTAGTTACTCCAAAAGGTATGCGGGTAAACTGATACAAATTCCCGGATGCTTCGAATGCGGTATATATTTTCTCACTTTCCAAGATAGGAACTTGATGATATGCACTTTTTAGATCAACTTGACTGAAAAAATTGTGTTCTGCTACCTTTGATACAATTCATTCTATATTGGGCAAAGGGTACGCATCCAGCTCAGTAAATTTGTTGATCGTTAAAGAGTAATCTATGACAAGACGTTTGCGATGCGTTGTACCTCCTGTGACCAAGACTTGAGCTCGCCAAGGTGAGTTACTAGGTTCGATGACCTTGTCTTTCAGAAGCTTATCGATTTCTCCCTTGATAAATTCACTATCAGCTTCTGAATACCTTCTTGATTTTATAGCTATTGGTCTCACGTTGCTTGACAAATTAGTAAAAAGTGAGACTGCGGGCACTGATGCCTCCATGACGTTGCAAATTTTAAGAGACTTTTTTGCACCTCCAAATTTAACTTCCAGAGAGGCGTGATCGTTTAAGATGTCATGCCCAATGATAACGTCTGCACAAAGGTCGTCAAGTATGTAGAGAGGCTTTCGGTTGTAAGTATGCTCATTTAGCTGAATTGTTGCATAGCAAAACCCATCTACTGATGAAGTACGATTCTTTGATGCCAATGTAACAGTTTCTTTCCAAGGATGGCGTTTTAGATTTAGCATGTAAGCCAAATTTTTGTCTATAAAACTCGTTGAACTTCCGCTATCAATCAAGGCATCGGCTTTGTAGTTGTTGATAGTGATTGAAACTGTAGTTTTGCGTAAACTAGCTGGAGACGCTGCCGAAATTGCTCCTAGCAGTTGTTCGTTAGATCCTGCTAAAACAGCGTTAGTTATTGGCTTTATGGCTGCGTTATTGCTTCTGCATACTTTGGCGAAATGGCCTTTCTTCTCGCAGTTTTGACAGGTAGCGTGAAAAGCCGGGCATTTTATTCTTTGGTGTACGCTTCCACCGCAGAAGAAGCAGCGTCTACGTGATGAAACTGCCACCAGGTTGGAGTTTCCCGCTTGATTGAGATCTTCAATTAGATTCAGATTCATAGCAGGTTGATTGGTTTTGAAATCTTTTGAATTATTTTCAGCCATTTCAAGTGATATTGCCTGATTACATGCCTCTTCTAGATTTATCTCTAAATTTTCAAGAAGTCTTTGGCGAATCTTTTGGGAATGTATGCCAGCAATGAAAGCATCACGTACGTATTCGTTTCTGTACTCTTCAGCACTCACAGTTTTAAAATTACACTCGAATGCAAGTTGTTGAAGCGAGCGTATGAATTCTGCCACTGTCTCTTCAGGTTTTTGCTTACTTGAGATCAGTACATAACGAGCGTGAATTTCGTTTTTAGACTTGAGATAGATTTTGTCTAATACGCTTAGAGCCGTCGAGTAATCCTTAGATTCGCGTATGTACGAGTATACGTTAGGTGACACGTTATTCAGCAATATTTTCAATTTGATATCATCCGTTACCTTAGTCAAGTCTTCAGCAGCAAGATAATTCTTAAAGGTCTCTTTCCAATGCTGGTATTTTAAGTCGGCGGCCGGAGTACCCGGATCGACGTCAAATTTATCTGGCCTTAGCAGTCGCGTTATAGAGGCCATTGTTTATCACGTTTTTATTATTAGAATAAATTGTTATGAAGATAAACAAAGAAAAACCAATGAATATTTGGTTTTATTCTAATAAAAATTGTGGTACGAGATACTGCATCAAATTGACATTACTCTTTTTAAAAACCTATAGACATCACACTGCTAAAGAGTATTTATGAACACCACAAGTAGGTTTACGATTTTAACTAACTTCATTTCTTCACGCAAGTAATTACGACGTACTAAGTGTTTATTTTGTTATGTAGAGGTATCTTTGGATGTTTTTTCCATCGAGGGAAGTACAAGTAATCGTGTTTCTAAAGTATATGATATATAGAGTGATTCCTTAAATATCTTACATATGAATTGCATAACTAAAGCTTCAGTAAAAACAATGCAGCAGGCGATCAAACGAACGCATTTTTTTCGTAATTACGTATCGTTGCCTCGGCGCACTCTTAACGATGTACACTTTTTTTTGGAAAACACCCGGCTCCATCTTAGTCCTCAGGGTTGGCAACGCATTTGAAGTCTTAGGATTGCATTCTTGAGAAATTCAAATATCTATGGGTCTCAGATTCGACTTACCATCAGGTGGCCTGAGTGCTCGTGTCTTCTAGCCAGTGTTTTCTAGCTATAAAAAAGTATACGTGGGCGGTCGATCAATGTTTACGAATCGCCTTTACCATCATGTTAATGACACCTATCATAAAGTTAAAGATATAGGGTTATATAGAGTGTCAGTTATTGAAATCATTGTGCATATAAAGTCTTAGCAACATTATCCACCAGGTGGAACCACTTTTGAACGGCCTTGTAAAATCTGCTGGTATTAATTACACAATCACATACATACATACATCACGCCTTCATTCCCAGAGCGGGGTAGGCAGAGCTACAGATATACCAACAACTCTAAAAAGACTTGTTGATAATTCTGTAACCACATTTTGCACAATCAGACCAAGAAGTTTATCAGTGTATTTAGTGACAGGTTGCAAGCCCATCGCCCAACTACAAGCCTTTATTCCCTTAGTCGCCTCTTACGACATCCACGGAAAGACATAGAGTGGCACTATTCTAATCCTCTATTGGTATAAATCATTGGCAAAAGATGTTAACCATTCGTCGGACGATTCATAAACCGGCACATTTTAGTTGCTGTCAAAATGTTTACATTACATTTACTGTGCGTGCATTTTTATTCAGTCGCTTGTTTCGTCGACGAAGCAGTTCATCCTCTGGGCTGGGATTCTACACGGTAATAAAATAACGATATCGTATTTGACGTGTTTCCGTATTGTCAACGTTTTCATAACTCTTATGTCATTTACAATAATGGCGACTGTGACATAAACGATTCTTAAACGAGTCAAACACGATATCGTTTTAACACACCTGAATATAGGCCCTGGGCCTCTATTCAACTGCGTTATAACGATATCGTTTTTGACCTGTTTCCGTATTGTCAACGTTTTGATAACTCTTATGTCATTTACATAATGGCGACTGTGACATAAACGATTCTTAAACGTGTTAAATACGATATCGTTTTAACGCACCTGAATAGAGGCCCTGAAATGTTGGCATTGTCTAACGATAGAATGTCAATATTCAGCTCCGGGCGATAACGTTTCTCACCCCCCTAAATCTAATATAATTTCCACGATTTTTAACGTTTCCGTTTTATCTTTTTTTCCATTATATATTTTCTTGTAAAGGAAAACGTACAGACGTAGTTTTTCATAATAATATTATGAAAAACTACGTCTGTATGTTGTAGGCAGATATTATCTGCCTACAACATATATAAAAATTGTTAAAATCGGACAACGTTTAAGGGGAATAAAACGTTATCTCATTTTGGATAGTTTTTTTTTTGTTTCGGTCTTCTTAAAGCGAACGAGTTTCCAGTGTTTCCACCCCACACTATAAGGGTTGCGTACGTTTCACTATCTTTATAATCAACTAGCTATTAATCGCGACTCAGTCCGCGTGAGGTCGTTTAACGCGGGTAAAATGTACCTTATGTACTTCTGTTTTAGCCATCTTTCGTCGAAATCGGCCCAACGGTTTATCCGTGAACGCGTAACAGACATAGTTACTTACTTTCGCATTCATAATATTACATACATACATATCATCACGCCTTTATTCCCAAAGTGGAGTAGGCAGAGCTACAGAAATACCAACAACTCTAAAGAGACTTGTTGATAATTCTGTAACCTCACTTTGCACAATCAGGCCAAGAAGTTTACTAGTGTCTTAGTGACAGGTTGCAAGCCCATCTCCTAACAGTACTACAAGCCCGTACCTATTCCCTTAGTCGCCTCTTACGACATCCACGGGAAGACATGGAGTGGCACTATTCTAACCCGGCAACCACACAGGGCATTCATAATATTACTGTTTTATTTTTTGTTTGTTTGTAATGTATAAACTCTAAAACTGCCTACTGGATCTGATCTGGATAATGCTATATTATTACTGAGTAGCAAAAACTGTTTTACTTTTCTACGCAGAGTCGCGGGCAACAACCAATAACGTAATAAAAAATACGTCTACAAGGTTTTTATTAACTAGCATTGTTTGTATTTTTTTTACTGATAATGAGTTTGCTCTTGACTAACTTTTGTCATTGTAGGATGAAGACTATGCCTATGATAAAGCGAGCTCACCCAGGAGAAGCCTATACACGCAGTTCAGATTGCATGCTGCTTACCTAGGTCAAATTTTACAATTCAATTTTGAACCGTTCCCTAAGAGCGTATTTGATGATGGAGTCGGAAGGTGGCGACAGGATCTCCGCTACACTAAACGTAGACCCACCGTGTTGGGACTCTTTAGTTTAGTCTTGTGAAGCATATAAAGACTTTGGAATAAAAAAGTCGGCATCAAAAGCGTGTCCCTTACTTGTTTTTTTGATAGAAACTTCTAAGCTTAGACCCCTGGGCTTGTAGAGAGATTTGTATGAAATCATACTTCAAAAAATGCTGGTTATTTATATATAGCTCAAAAACTTGTTCTCGTATCTATCTCATTAACCTGAAAAGTCTTTTTTTATGCCACGTGATCCGTTCACACTGTAACCAGGCCCGGACTTAACATTTGCCTCCTCCCATATCGACATTTCGTAAATTTTGCGATTTGATAACCAGGCTTTTTGGCTTGTATGCTGGTTCCACGGGTAACCCATCATTTTGACGATTTCATTTCATCAGTTCAGTTTCATCAAACATTATTTGCTGCTGAAACTGTGATGCCGTATTTATTAAAAAAAAAACCGGCCTTTAAGCAACCATGTATAATATTACGACCCAACCTCACAAAACAAGCAATATATTTTATCAAAAAACCGCCTTCAAAAATGCTTTTCCGCCTTCTCTTAAAATTTTAGGTACCTAGGTAGGTACCTACCCAATAGGATAGTCCAACTGATGTCGGCTTTTTTGTTGAAAATATTGTGGTCGCCGACTTCACTTGGACTAATCTATTAGGTAGGTGCACCTAAAATTGTAAGAGAGGTTATTTATTTTTATTGCATTTTTGAAGGCGGTTTTTTGTCGTTGTAGTCACTCAAACTATCTTAATCGAGATATCTTATCGCCACCCTTGAAATAGGTACCGTTGAGGAGTTCCTGTGGCCATCTGTGGTCTTCCACTCCACCAAGTGATACTTTCTGAAAGCAAATGCTAGACTTGTTACTAAAAATACTAAAATCTCTTTTATTTGTTTTGCATATACAGTGGCAAATACTTGATTTCCTTGTCTCTTATCACAATTTCATCGCCAAATTGACTTTAGGCCGACTCGACATTTTGCAAGCGAAATGTGAAACTCCCGCGCGGTGACTTGAAACTCTTGCGCAAATTGTTTCGTGTAAGCAAATATCGTCTTTGCTTTCTCAACCTCTTATCTGATCGATTACTTTGATAGAAAAGTAGTCTTCATTTTTCTTGGAACATGAGTGCTTTTCCTACTAATCAATTTGATACGATACGAGGTTGAGATAGTAAAGGAACGATATATTAAATTCCTGACGACTTTAATTGGTTTCTGTATGTTAATGTATTATTATTCAATACTAGCTTTGCCCTGCGACTTCGCTGTGTATCGCTATTCTCTTGGGGACTATACAGAAGTGTGCTATGTCCGTCTCCGCGTAAACAAACACACTTTTATATATATATATATATATATACTAGCGACCCGCCCTCGCTTCGCTCCGGGTTAAAGTATTATACATATAAACCTTCCTCTTGAATCACTCTATCTATTAAAAAAAACCGCATCAAAATCCGTTGCGTAGTTTTAAAGATTTAAGCATACAAAGGGACAAAGGGACAGAGAAAGCGACTTTGTTTTATACTATGTAGGGATTTTATAGAGTCATCAAAAATGTCCAAGGATCACAAAAAAACTGGGGATATTTTTAGTGGTTAGACATTTTGAAGTATGCGATATACGATAGGATACGATATTTTTGGATCAACAGACTTTGCCGTATTACTTTCAAGAGGCATAACGTTGAGAATACGATAGCATGTCAAAGACAATATGTTTGTCCACAGTATAATTGAGTCTCAGAGACAAATAACACAAAAAGATAAACACAACACTTTTCTATTTGTTTTGGGTTTAAAAAATAACTTTATGGATGTCTGATGGTTTACGCAGATATTACAAATACTTCCATTCAAAAGTTTTTTTTGATATAATAAAAGTTGATGAGTGTAACCACAGAGTTAGTCCCTGAAGTTTGTACAGCCCTCTGCCAAACACCCTGTATTTATTTACAGAAAAACACAGTTAATACAGGATAGCAGTGACCCCACACTAGGCGTGGCCTGTATCGTGGGAATCAGAACATACACGAGAGTATCGCAAACAGTGCGGCAAATAACAAAAACATGCAGTTAAAAACATGGTTATAAAAACTTAAGGGGACTGTAAAGCAAAAAAAATCCATACAAAATGCGATAACGTGCCCCTTAAACGTTGTCAAATGAAATCAAATCAAAATGTTTATTTGCTGAATACAGTTTCTCAAGATGTACACAATATTATAGAAGTCCAGTGTATTCAGCCTGCATACAGGCGTGCAAATAAAATAAAATGTCTAGTAAAATTCAAAGATATAAATATAAAATGGTAAAATAATAAAAATAAAATTCAATTATAATCGAATGTCAACAAAAATTACAAATTAAACACCAATATTACGCTGGAGAAAATCCTTAACGCTGTAATAGCAATCATAAAGCCAGTTTGTCAACTTATTCCTATGTAAGAAAACATATTTCCCTGATGCAACTGTATGTCCTCAGGTAAGGCATTATAGATTTTAATGCACATGTTAAATAATTTTTTTGTGTAGGTACATGGCTTTAAAGCAACGAGGTTTATACAACTGGTTTACGATTATCCGATTTTTGCGATTTTTTAATATGTTGTTCATAATTATGAAAAACTACGTATGTACGTTTTCCTTTCCAAGAAAACATTTACAGGAAAGAAAAAGAAACAACAGCGGAAACGCACAGACCTAGTTTTTCATAATATCTACAACATATTCAAAAATCGTGGAAATCGGATTAGATTTAGGGGGTGAGAAACGTTATCGCCCGGAGCTAAATTTGTATGGATTATTTTTGACAGCTACGCGATTTAAGCATCGCTTCACAATCCTCTTAAGTAGGTAGGTGTTTAACAATTCTACGCGTATACATAAAAGGGTTAAATTTAATTTACTACTAGTGGTGGTAGGACCCTGTGAAGGGTCCGTCCGGATCGCTACCACCATCTTATCCATTAACCACCCGCCAAGCAACAGTGTTCGCATTGTTGTGTTCCAGTGTGGGGATAAGACAACCGGTGAAATTACTAGCATAGAGGCATTCATCTTAGTCCTCAGGGTTGGCAACGCATTTGAGGTCTTAGGATTATAGTCTTGAGAATTCAAATGTCTATGGGTCTCAGATTCCACTTACCATCAGGTGGCCTAAGTGCTCGTGTGCCTTTTACTTACATAAAAAAAAAAATACTACTAAGATTTATAACTATGAACAAAGGGCCTCAAACTATCTCTATACCAAATTTCATCTAAATCGATGCAGCGGTTTATCCGTGAAAGCGTGACAAACAGAGAGAGTTACTTTCATTTATAATATTAAGTATGGGTTTAAAATTAAGATCTGCTATTATTATTATTGTGTATGAAATGTAGAATGTTGGGATAACTAATTCATTGCATATTGTCGTTCTAGATGGTTCCATACGCTTCAGGAAATAAATAATTCCGAGAAACTGATCTAACCAGTCTTATTATCATACCAAGGTCGTAACCCGTGAAACAAAACAACTATGAATCAGAGATTCAGAGTTCATATTGTCGCAGAAAAAGTTGTTTGTTCATTTTGCGCAGCTACTCGACAAGTTTGACGCAAGTTAGTTCATTCGTTTGTTGTCATCGAGTAAAATATTATCATAAAAAACCGGGCAAGAGCATGTCGGACCATGCTCAGTGTAGGGTTCCGAAGCTGTTAAGTACTACAGTCATAAAACCGGGCAAGAGCATGTCGGACCATGCTCAGTGTAGGGTTCCGAAGCTGTTAAGTACTACAGTCATAAAACCGGGCAAGAGCATGTCGGACCATGCTCAGTGTAGGGTTCCGAAGCTGTTAAGTACAACAAACACACACTTTTCTAAAAAAAAAAAACGCTTTAAAGCTAAATATTTAAATATTTCATATACGGATCTCTTAATCGAAAAATGGTTTTCTCAAACCCCCTCGTATTTTTTCAAGATTCATAATGGCTTACTTTAGTCCCTTGTTGAACAATCTACTATAATATTAAATTGAACATTATGTTCTAAAATCAATTGCAAGTGGGTTGACTAAAAATTATTAGTGTATTTTACGTGATATTAAAGTATATAAATATTTTGTAAATAAAAGTGAAATCTTTATTTTGTCATAATGTTTATTCATTAACCAGACCAGTGCAAATTACTACTTAATATCGATTAACCTGTTTATACCTGCCTACTCAGTAGTTATGACGGTAAAAAATAGTCAACCCAACGTTTGCATGCTTTAAGCTGCGTACGAATCTGAGCGGCTCAGCCTGAGGCATCGCGAGCCAAATCGTTGGTGAAACAGCGTGCTTGACGCGAGCCGTCATTACAAAATGGCGTCGGACACGATGACAGCCGCGGCTGCGTTTATCATAATTCACCGAATTATTAACAAAAAGAAGAAGAAAGAGTCTCGGTGGTGGAACGGCTCAGCAACTTTATATTATCAAATTTGTATGCGCCTCGCCCACAGACAAGTTAGAACTTGTCGTTCTGCCCGGGGTACGCTCGGATACACGTCCAAATTACGCGAGGCACGCACACCGAGGAGCCATTGAGCACGGTCAAAAGACCAACTCTCGCTCTCGACGACACGCCTCGCGCCGCTCGCGCGCTGCTCCGTAGTAAAACCAGGAACCCTTATAGTTTCGCCATGTCCGTCCGTCTGTCCGTCCGCAGTTAGTACTAGAAAGCTGTAATTTGGCATGAATATACCTATTAGTCATGACAACAAAGTGGTAAAATAAACATACATACATAACATCACGCCTTCATTCCCAGAGTGGGGTAGGCAGAGCTACAGAAATACCAACAACTCTAAAGACTTACTTATATTTCTGTAACCACATTTTGCACTAACAGGCTAAGAGGTTTACTAGTGTAGGTATTAGTGACAGGTTGCAAGCCCATCGCCTAACAGTACTACAAGCCCTTATTCCCTTAGTCGCCTCTTACGACATCCACGGGAAGACATGGAGTGACACTATTCTAACCCGGCAACCACACACACACGGGGGTGGTAAAATAAAATCTTGAAAAAAAAATGTTTTATTGTATCTACCTCCCCTACACGTAACGTGAGGATGTTTTTTCTCATCTAACCCATAGTGTGGGGTATCGTAGGATAGGTCTTTTAAAAATGTTACGGGTTTGTGATCCTTAAAACTACAGGGACAGACAGCGGGAAGTGACTTTGTTTTGTACTATGTAGTGATACTCTCATGATACCGTGTGCCATCAATATTATATTTTTTAATTTTAATATAGTCAATCGGGCTCTACGATTATGAGCGAGCCATCCCGCTGCACTCCAAGACGAAACATTCTACTGGGTAAAGCCTTTGACATGTTATCATATTGTCAACGTCACGATGACAGTAATGGCGGCCGAGTTAAAAACAATACAATAACATATCATTGTGCAACAAGAGAGCAAAGTTGATTTTTGCTGCGAGTGTTGATTTTGAATCCCGAGCAAGCGAAGGATTCTAGGTTAGAATCCTGAGTGCAGCGAGGGATTCAAAGACACGAGATGCAAATAACTTTGGTCTTGTGTTGCACATACAATTTTTCACCTTAGCAGCGAGAAAATATAACCTTTATCTACACACATATATAAACCCTCTACGATGCGCTCAAAAACCGCAAATTACGACTAGCATAAAGATATACTGTTTTGTTAGAACACATTTCTTATTTGTGAAAATGTTGTTATTGCTTGAACATCAAATTCGATATCAATATTACATTCAAATTTCGAACATCTTTGAAAAACAGCAATTTTATTTGACCTCGATTTTAATATCACTCGAGATGACATTTTATTCGAAATGGAATGTCAATTGCATACAATTTTGACAAATCTCGCTTGTTACTTGATATCCGTTCCATAAATATATACAATAAAATATCTGATAAAATAAAAATAGAAGGAAAAACTAATTTATTCATAAAAAACCTAAAAGATTTTCTCATCAAAAAATGTCGTTCCATAAATATATACAATAAAATATCTGATAAAATAAAAATAGAAGGAAAAACTAATTTATTCATAAAAAACCTAAAAGATTTTCTCATCAAAAAATGTTACTACTCTATAGAAGAATTCATGACGGACAATTTAAAATAACTAAAGTAACTAATAATACCTACTAAGCAAACTTTATTTTTATTATAGTTATAAGTGATAAGATAATGACATTATTAGATAATATAAATAGATTGTTTAAAGAATACATAATGTTTAACTGTTATGAATGTTACAGATATTCTATTTGTGTTGTTAGAATTACTATGGTTTAATTTTATTTATGTTGTACCGTATCATTACAATACCCTTACTGGGTTGTACTTAGGAATAAGTATCTTCTGTACTAAATGTAATGTAATGTAATAATAAATAAATAAATAAATAAAAAATATCGAACGATATGATAGTAGAGGCCGACTCTAGTTTGTCTCTGAATTAAAAAAAAACGGGTGCCGCCATTTTTTACGTTCTTTTTGTCTTGTCGCAAAAATAGTTTAGAATGTTTTTTTTTTTAAATAATATATATGTATGTAGATTGTAACTGTACATAATTAGGCATTTAAACACTCGTGTGATGTTATTATGTAACAGTCACATAAACTACAATAAGGTAAAAAGAAAACAACATGATAAAAATAAAACGACATCCCCCAGCCGCCCGTGCGCCGCACCACGGCCACGGAACAAAAATTAAAAAGTTACTTTGTCTCACGCTCGCAGCAAAATCGTATTTTGCTCACTGTTTTTAAACAGCAAAACCACCCTTTTCGAAATGCTGAGGTAAAAATTGTATTTAAGTTTCATAGTGCTGAGAAATTTAATTTAATAATAAATAAATATTGTGTACATTTAACAAGAAGGACCATCTTCGAAAACTCACTAAAACCGTAAAACATTTTTTTTATCGGTCAAAAAATTGTAAGAAAATCATTTTGCATTTACATGAATGTTTTTTTCTTTCCTTTGTAGTTAATACTTCTTAACGTTAGGTTAAACATTTGGCAAAAGTATAAAGTTTTAAATGTTTTAAATAATAAGAAACCACCTTCTAAAAACCAAAAAAATAACTTTCCACAATTCTTTAAACCATAAGTACTTATCTTCTGGGTTTTGGAAGGCGGTTTATTGTTTCAAAAACATTTAACTTTATTTTATACTTTTACTAGCGACCCGCCCTCGCTTCGCTCCGGATTAAAGTATTATACATATAAACCTTCCTCTTCAATCACTCTATATATTAAAAAAAACCGCATCAAAATCCGTTGCGTAGTTTTAAAGATTTAAGCATACATAGGGATATAGGGACAGAAAAAGCGACTTTGTTTTGTACTATGTAGTGATATCACGTAAAATACTTATACTAATAATTTTTAGTCAACCCACTTGCAATTGATTTTAGAACATAATGTTTAATTTAATATAATAATAGATTGTTCAACAAGGGACTAAAGTAAGCCATTATGACAAGAGATACTCCCAAGAAAATGAAAGAGACAATGAATAAGAACCACAGGATATTTCTAGCCGCAAGCTACGCCGCGTGCATAATTAAAATAATTATGTTAATTGTATTTAAACCATTCAAGCATTTCAAATGTGCTTCGTCATAGTCGCTCAACTATCTAAATCGAGATGTCTTGTCGCCACCCTTGAAATAGGTACTGTAAGCCTGGTAGGCGCCTATTCCTAAGCGGAATACTTTACGCACTTTTAACTAAGCTACGTAGAATAAAAGTGTACGTCTTGCAGTGTTAATATATTCTTTCATTTATTTTAACGTTTAAATATACATTAGTTCACATGTGAATGCCAACGCGGTCCGTTGGAGACTCTGGAGCGTCCCCCTGAAAATCACCGGCGGGCATTCCATATTTCGAAATCTTTTTATTCAAAAGATTTCGAGACATTTCGACATAACAAAATAGAAAAAAGAAAACAATGAAAGGAGTATGTACTGCTACATCCTTCTTTCATTACAGTACCATTGAGGAGATCCGGTGGCCATCAGTGGTCTTCATCATCAATTTCACTTCACCAAACGATACTTTCTGCATGCAAATGGACCAAATAGACTTATTACTTAAAATACCATAACCGCTGTATGCCTATAAAATTTGAGTTATCTCAATTCCTCACGGATCCCTTATCAGATACCAACTTGGTGGCTATGGGAACACCTCGGGAGAACACTCTATCAAACAAAAAAATATTTTCTAAATCGGTCCACAATTGACGGAGTAGTCGCGTACTCGTAACAACCACACAAAAAAATACGGTCGAAATGATAATGAATGATGATGATTTTGAGGTAAGTTAAAAAATAAGAATCATTATCTTCATGTCAGGTAGTCGCAGTAGTAACTTCAACTCATCGTGTCAAAAATGTTACAATTACAATTTTTAAATCAAACTAGTGTAAATCTTTAACAAACCTACCTATTTATTTTTATAAAATATGGCACTTACACTTACTTATTGTTTAGTTTATCATATCAGTTATCACTTGCACTGAGAAAATGCTGACACAGCCTATAATTTCTTTTAAATAATAGGATCGCAGTGATATAAGATATAAAATTATCCAATAAAGTAAATTGACATTATTGAACCATGCAATAAACAACCAAATCAGACCAATTATTTTAAATGAACCTCTCACCGTTTATCAGATAAAGTATTCTTCACTCATGCTAGCAACGCTGCAAGTCAAAATTTCGTTTCCACTGTTCCTTACTCAATAATTAGCTAGCACTTTCCTTAGCCGCTTGTAAATCAACCGCTTCACATCTTTTGCCAAAATAAAATCCAAGTGATTAAAGTTCTTGTAATTTACTTTATGAACATCTACAACGTTCGGCAGCTTCCTGTATAACTCGTCGACATCGCGGGGATCCGCCAACCAGTCCGAGTCACTGTACACCAGGGACACCGGGGCTGTCAAGTTGCCCAGGGCGTAATCCGGAGGTTCAGTGGACCCATACTGCTCGAAGTTTTCCGCTGAACCATAATCAAACTGTCTGAATTTTTTGCTGATGATCTCTTGTCCATAGTGAGCTAATTGCTTCGCTGAAGCCCCGGCCGGAATATGGCCGTAGATCACGGGTAGATTTGTGATGTTGAGCTGCTCCACGTTGAAGCCACAAATCATGAACAAAATGTTAGCGCACAGGATCTCTGACAGCGCACCCCCGCCGCACGCCAGGCGGCGGTACGTCTTCATCATATTATTATCCGGCAGCATTTCATGCACACCCACTGATTGTGTAAACGCATGCATTAGACCACCTGTAGGCGCCATCAGACGAATGATCGGCGACTTCAAGTTAGACATGAAAGCAACTGGCGAGAGGGCTACCATTAAGGATATTTTATCATTGTACTCCGGTCGTTTGGATCCCATCACCCAAAAAGACGTGGTTCCTTGCGAATGACCTATAAACTTAAGCTTCTCCTGACCAGTAATGTTTAAGACGTAGACAATCGTGCCTCGTGCTTTTCCACGGGGTATCCGTATTTGACGATGAGCTGGTCGCAGCTGAGACGACAGTCTTCGTTGCTAAGGCCACGGTTGTATTCCGCGAAGAAGTTGTCGGTGACAGACGCTAGGTTGTGGTCGGTGAGATGACTCGGGACTCCGTTTATTCCTCCAAATGATCGCGCAATTTCAATAGGCACGTCGCTTATCGCTTTCAAGGAAGTTCCAATTAAGTCTCCTATGAAATTGTAAGCGCCGCTCACAACGGGGTCCTTGGATAATGCTTGGAACGTGGACTTAGCTAAAACCCCTCGGCCAGGGGCGACAAAAAACGCGACCGCCAAAATAAAAATCGCACGCAACATCGCGCAGAACACGCGTTCCGCGCTGAGGTCAAATTTGAACTGATCGGTCGAAATTCGGTTCACGAACCTATCTTATTATGTACTTGCTCGTTACTCACAATAGTGGTGTAGCTAATGTAGTACACGGTTTGATGAGTTTCCGCTTAAATGTGACGGTTTGCAAAGCTACAAGGATAAAACTGTTTATTTAATATATTTAATTATCTATGTAGGTATTTTAGTGGAGCCATTTTTTCTTATCTGTTTCTCGGATGTACGAATATGTACTATTTGTTATTTGGTTATTTGTCTTTCCTCTTGCATTTTCTACTCCAAGGTTAACTGGAAGAGATTCCATATGGAATAAGTTCACCTATGTACATTATCTGTTTTATATTATTTATGCAAATATATCTTGTAATTGTTTATGTGCAATAAAGAGTTAACATAGAGTATTTTTATTATTATTAATAAACACTATACTAGCTTAAGTACCAATTACACTACACGATGTTAAATTTAATCACTGTTAATCGACTGCTAGTTCACTTTGACAATTGTCAACGCTCTAATCGTCTGTTAAGTGGTTAACATTGTATGGTGAAATTGGTAATAAAAGATAGATTATATAAAGCCACAAACAAATTGCCAAATAACCTAACTATTAAACTAAATCGCTAGTTTACTTTCGATGTAATCAATGGCTTTGTACCTACATAGTGTTAATACATAAGTATACTTTATCCCTAATACAATTAAAACTAAAAGTATCTTAATCATTTAGTTTTTAGGTACAAAGTCATTAGCATACTAATTACTAGCATATTATTTAGGCACTTGCCTAAATACATCCAGTGCAAATCTGAGATCAGATTCGGAAGTTAATTATAAAACACTACTGGGTTACGTCAATTTCCGTTTCAAAGCCTACTAATGTTTCGTAATAAATTATCACATAGGCGATTAGGTTCGTCTTGGCAAGGTCTTTTGCCACGATCTTTGTTCAAATTAGAGCCTCCAGACGACGCCTCCAACTGTATTATATTTATTTATTACAGCACCCATGATGTATCGGAACTGTCACCAACTTTGCCAACGTTACTAATAAATAATCCTTAAATAAATAACCTGCCGTGTGGTTTCCGGGTTAGAATAGTGCCACTCCATGTCTTCCCGTGGATGTCGTAAGAGGCGACTGAGGGAATAAGCTGCTAGACGATGGGCTTGCAAGCAGTAGTAAACTTCTTAGCCTGATTGTGCAAAATATGATTGCAGAATTATAACCAAGTCTTTTTAGAGTTGTTGGCATATCAGTAGCTCTGCCTACCCCACTCTGGAAATGAAAGCGTGATGTTATGTATGTATGTAAATAAATATCAGGGATAATGTCACACAAATTGACCTAGTCCCAAACTAAGCCCTTGGCTTGTACTATGAGTACTAGGCAACGATAAACTTATGTATATAGAGAACTACATAGAAAACATCCAAGACTCAGGAACAAATAGTCGCGCTCAATCCTACCCACACTAGTTAATAATTTTACTGCTAATTATAAAAGTAACTTTGACAATGTGTTACTCTTTGACAGCTAAACCGATTTTAATAAAATTTGGTATGGGGAAGATGAGTTCCGGGAAAAGGAATACTTGTTTAATCCAGAAAATAGGACAAATCCCGAGAGAATAGCGATAAACGACTTCTGCCGACGTAGTCACGGGCTACAGTCTCTATGTAATTTCCGGACCAGGATATAGCCGATGTTTTTTCATTCAATAGACTTTGTTTTCTAAAAGTCATTGTGTCAGCAAAAACAAAATTATGCCTACCTAACATCGGTCGGTGGACCTTGGACAACGTGTTTATTGTTAAATACGGAATCATATTTGCCTGTCCAATATGCTATTCAAAATTTGTCCGTAGTATTTGTGAACTTTGTTACTCTGTTCATACAGGGTGAGGTGGGTGGAGGACAGATTTTAGGGTGTCTATCATTTCATCGAAACACCATTCATCGAATGTATTATTTCATCGAACGATAGCTTCTGCTGAAACCATAATGTTTTCAGGGTATCTTAAACATCTAACCTAACCTAACCTACATAATTAATGTTTAAGATACCCTGAAAACATTATGGTTTCAGCAGAAAAGAGCGTTCGATGAAATGATACATTCGATGAAGTGATGAGTTTCCTAGATTTTATCCATCGTTTCTAGAGCCTATTTGTAGCATATAATGTGGTACAACATATAGTCCAATTAAGCATAATTTCCGAGATTATTTACTAAGAACGATTCATGTTGTAGGTAGCAAATCATCAACGTATAACATAAATTAATTTAATCAATTTCTTAGTAAATAATAAATATAAATAAACAAATAAATATTAGGGGACAATCTCACACAAATTGAGCTAGTCCCAAACTAAGCTCTAGGCTTGTACTATGGGTACTAGACAACGATAAACATACTTATATAGAGAATAACATACTTAAATACATAGAAAACATCTAAGACTCAGGAACAAATATTCGCGTTCATCACACAAATATCTGCCCTTACCGGGATTTGAACCCAGGACCGCTGGCTTCGGAGGCAGGGTCACTCCCAACTAGGCCACCGTGTCGTTAATAATGCTTTCTCAAATGACAAGAGTTCAAATCCAATAAAGTAAGGAATTGTTTTTAAATAATAAAAATCTCGTAAATTATGCTTTATTGGGCTATATGTTATACCACATTATATACTACAAATGGGCTGTAGAATCGACGGTTCAAATCTGTCGGTACACTGCTTCCCACCCTATATGTTTAATGTTTAGTTTATTTACATAAAAACAAGTTCGGGTCGGAGTCGCGCGTAAATGGTTCCGTACCCTTATCTATAATTAGACACTATAGTAGTCCACCTGTTGCCGTTATTAATATATTTAACGGTTATGGGGTCCGTACTTTTGACCATATTTATTATCATTTGGCAAACTACAGTGTGTAAACCCAATAAGAGCACATATTTTAACGACGGACAACATGCATCCTAATTAACATAAAAACGTGTGTATCGTTAACATAAGTTGTATTTTTTTCCATACTTACTAAATCACCACGTATTGTATTAGAAATAGCCCACTTAACCTGCAATTACTGTCACTTACATCTTCGTTTTAACTGTCAAGGTTTCAAGTAGAGATGAAACGGATAGTGATTTAGCCGGATACCGGATACCGAATATTCGGCTGGCTTACAAGCCGGATGACCGGATATCCGGCAGAACGTATAAATAAATATCACGGGACTATGTCACACAAATTGACCTAGTCCCTAACGGGCACAATCAGAATCAAGAAAAAAACGCGATTTCTAATGAACTTATTATTTGCTGTACGTATCGGTCGTACTTCCGACCCTTACCTTTGGTGGTCAGTTATTGCGACACAATATCCAAAGTTGACAAAGTTTGCAGAAATATACAGCTCCATGCAGCAGTGTTTACAGTGAGAGGTTATTTTGTGAAGCCGGTCTTGTGTGTGAAAACAAGCGCAATCGACTTTTTCTCATAAACGCAGAGAAAATTGTGTTAATGCATCATAATTTACCTACGGCTAGTTAACTTTAAATATTAAAAAATAATCAAAAATTTATTGGATTTTCTTTCATTCGTCTTGTTGCTTTACTATCCGGCATCCGGCCGGATATAGACTTACTATCCGGCATCTGACCGGATAGTAAAATATGGCCAGATAGGCCGGATACCGAATAGTAACCGGATATCCGTTACGTCTCTAGTTTCAAGTATGTACGTTGCTGCCAGATGAACCTTTAAAAATTAATTACGCTCTATCTATTAGAGTTGTTAACGAAATTCCACATCTACATGACTTGTAAGCTATAACCTACGTCTGGTTTAAATGCTCGCTCGTATTCCATTTACACACTGTATATTTTTACAAACTTTATTTCGTAACAACGTATTTGTGCTTAAATCATTATATACCGTTACATAGCCTTATAAAAATGTTAGGTTAATTTAGGTTAGGCTTTTGACTACAAAAAAAATGCGGCGGGAAGTGCCTCTTTGCCTGTAAGTTGGTAAAATTATATAGTTTGTCAAATGATGATTAGGTAAAAACATTAGAGAACCATACATATGTATACATAGGTAAAACATATGGATGTGTAGAAAATTTAAGTTTGAAACTTTGATAGTTTCTAAGAAAAATAAAGGGTAACAACATACATCCTACCTATAAGGGGACACGTTCGAAATTGAGTCAGTCCTATTCCAAAAACTATTCTAAATATTCGTCAAAGGCAAAAACCCACTGGTCATTCAGTACATTACGTACAATCGACGAATTATAAGGAAGGGTGGCAGACGACGCGACGCGACGTGAAACTTATCTTATCTGTGATTCCAAACACGTTTTAATGAGCAAGTAGCTAATCTTAACGCCTGTCCTTATACTTGCTTGGTTGCTAAGTTGCTATGTTAAGAATCATGTTGACCTAAGGGCGACCGACACCGACTGTACTAATTATTACTATTAAAAAGTTGCGCCCCTTTTTAACAGACTTCAAAAAAAAGAGGAGTTGTATGTATGTTTTTTTTTATTTATGTTCACCGATTACTCCGTCAATTGTGAACCGATTTTAAAATATTTTTTTTGGTTTGATAGAGTATACTTCCGAGGTGGTCCCATTGTCACTAAATCTGAATCTGATGAGGGGATCAGTGAGGATTTGAGGGAACTCCTCAAATATTGTAGGCAAACATGTAGCGATGTTAGTGTTTTCAGTAACAAATCTAGCATTTTCATTCAGAAAGTATCATTTGGGGAAGTGGAACTGATGATGAAGACCACAGATGGCCATCGGAACTCCTCAACGGTACCTATTTCAAGGGTGGCAATCAGATATCTCGATTAAGATAGTTGAGCGACTACAACGAAGAATATTTACTGGTTGTAATATCACTATGACTTTCCGGCGGCATTGCTTGCGGCGCTCTTGAAACTTAAAGTTTCATATCAACTAGTAAGTGGGACTACGGAAAAGCGTATTATGATCACTAAAAAGTATAAAATAAAATAAATGTTTTCAAAAACAAAAAACCACCATCAAAAACGCAAAAAATAACTTCTTTTAAAATTGTAGGCACCGACGTAACGTATTAGTCCAACTGAAGTCGGCGACCACAATATTTTCACCAAAAAAGCCGACTTCAGGTGGACTAACCTATTATGTAGGTGACTACAATTTTAAAAGAAGTTATTTTTTGCGTTTCTGAAGGCGTACATATCCTCTTTTGTCCATTTTAATTATTTTTGACTCTATTCAATAATAACTACGTAAAACTAAACGAAAATAAAACGTAGAACAATTAAGATTAAAAATCTAAAATCTGTGTGTGTTCCCGTGTTATATTATATAGTTAATGGCTTAATAAAAACAAAATCACGATCGCGCCCTTTGTGTAACGAAAGTAAGTCATACAAACTATATGGGTAACTTTAGTTACACAAACGAATTTAAGTAAGTCTTGTTTAAATTAAAGCCCTAAAATATATGCATTTTTTTTAAAACGACCCACCTACGACGTATCGAGAGTAAAATTTATATGAATAAATACATACCCGACACCGTTCGTTCGGTTCAAAGTTTAATTTTAAGTAGGAATAAAATTTTGTCTAAATTACTGAAATAGAAAAGGAGCAAAAACCTGGATTTATCGCCCTGATCGAGGCAGATAAGGAGCTGCATCAGGGAAACTTTTCCTCCTCTGCTATTAATTTGAGGACCATGCATGAGGTCATTACATATTTTGGACTAGATAGCTTAAAGAGCCACCAACACAAAGACAACACGTGAAATACAATCTCAACTACTAACGACCACACGTTGCATGTCGAGCGCTGAGAGTAGACATATCGCTATAGTGAGATAACAAGAATACAAAAAACCAGTTCTAATCCAGATTCGCCATTTTTTTTCGAGATATCTCGAATTCGAACCGATTTCGAAGTCACGAGAATTGGACCCCTGAAGTCGGCGCCCGACCGAAAAAGCCGACCTCAGTTTGACGGACATACTTATAGACAATTGAAAATAAGTTATTTTTTAAGATTTTGAAGGCGGTTTTATGTTTTTTTAATCATTTTATTTTTAATTGACTTCAAAAAAAGAAGGAGCTTCTCAATTCATCGCGATATTTTTATTTTTTTCTTATTTTTTGACATAACAGTATTATTATGATTACTAAAAGGTATGAAATCAAATACATGTTTTAAAAAACTAAAAACCGTCTTCAAAATGCAAGAAATAACTTCTTTGAAAATGATAGGTAGGTACTCGTAGCTTGGTAATGCGGGAGCTTTTTGGTTCGCTGCTTGTAGCGTGGGCTGAATCTTAACTTGTGATGGCTGAATATTTACTTCAGGAATATTCAAACGGAAATGTTCTCTAGAATAATGGTTTTACTTTTTATTGCATAATCAGTAGGGGGAGGTCCGCGTGAAGCCCTACTTGAAGTGTAATATTGAATCGAATGAAAAAGTAATAAAGAACTCATACCCTTATGACATGACTGTTCATATTGGTATGAAGAAAGGAGAGCTCCCACAAGAGCGTATTATCAAACCGCGATTAGAATAGTCTTGGCGGTGACAGTTTTGTCATATAAATACGTCAAAGTTCATATGAACTGACAGCTATTCCAAGTGTAAACTCATCGCGGTTTAGTAATATACGTTTCAGTTGTTATCAGTTCGAAAACATCGTAAATGCTCGTTGTATGTGATACTTTTAGAGGCGTGTTGATCTTGTGCAAAGATCGTGGAAAAGACCTTGCAAAGGTGAACTTAGGTAATAATTTAAATATTACATAGCTCTAGTATACCTATGCCGTACAGAAAGACATGAATTGTTATTGAAGGAGAAGTCAGTTGACGTCAATGGGGACGTCACATGACTTTATACACAGTGTCTTTAAGAAACAAATTTTTAATGGTTAAATAAACGCTCGGTTCACTTTAGACGTTTTTAAATACCTAGCCTAACTTTGAAGTCGGTGGTAACTAAGTGGAAAAGCGTTATCGAACCATAACACCCACAACAATAGTTAGGTGCGCGAGCACGATTACAACGACAACAATTCGGAGTATTGGTAATTATAGAAAACCGATTTTCAAACGATCAGTTTAAATTTGATCTCAGCGAGGGACGCTTCCTCTGCGCAATGTTGCGTGTAATTTTAATGTTGGCTGTCGTGTCCTCGGTCGCCCCCGGCCGCCGAGTATGGGCGGACTCTCTGGTCCCTAACCTCGAGGATTCTATCCGGGGGATCACCAATGCATCGGCCAAGAACGCTGACGATATACCCGGAAACTACTTCGGAACTTCCCTGAGTGCCTTTAGCAACGCGCCCATCGCAATTGCGCGATCCCTCGCGGAAATTAACGAAGTCCCGACTCCTCTCAGCGAGAACACGGCTTCTGAAGTCGACAACATTATCGCAGACTACAACCGTGGCCTCAGCAATGAAGACTGCTATCTTACTTGTGAACAGCTCATCGCCAAATACGGACACCCCGTGAATAAGTACGAGACGGCCACTGAGGATGGATACATACTGACGATGTTCAGGATCCCTGGCAACGGCTCCGTCGTTTTCCTCCTCCACGGGCTGTTAGGAAGCTCCGACGATTACGTAGTTGCGGGTCCTGATAGTGGACTCGCTTATTTACTAGCGAAAGACGGTTATGACGTGTGGCTGGGCAATGCGCGCGGTAACAAGCATTCTCGAAAACATCTAGTAATTGATCCTTCCGAGGGTGCCTTTTGGAACTTCTCTTGGCATGAAATCGGGTATTACGACGTCCCGGCTATGATTGACTTCGTCTTACACACTACCGGTCAGAAGAAGCTAAAGTATATTGGTCATTCGCAGGGAACTACTGCTTTTTGGGTGATGGGATCCGAACGACCGGAGTATAATGACAAAATATCCTTAATGGTAGCTCTTTCGCCAGTTGCTTTCATGTCTAACATGAAATCGCCGATCATTCGTCTGATGGCGCCTACAGGAGGTCTGCTACATGCGTTTACACAATCAGTGGGTCTGTATGAAATGCTGCCGGATAATAACACGATGAAGACGTACCGCCGGCTGGCGTGCGGCGGGGGGCCTCTCTCAGAGATCCTGTGCGTTAACCTTTTGTTCATGATTTGTGGCTTCAACGTGGAGCAACTCAACATCACAAATCTACCGATGATCTACAGCCATGTTCCATCTGGGGCTTCAGCAAAGCAATTCGCCCATTACGGACAAGAGATCATCTCCAAAAAATTCAGACAGTTTGATTATGGTCTAGCGAAAAACTTCGAGCGGTATGGGTCCACTGAACCTCCGGATTATGCCCTGGGCAGCCTGAAAGCCCCGGTGTCCCTGGTGTACAGTGACTCGGACTGGTTGGCGGATCCCCGCGATGTCGACGAGTTGTACAGGAAGCTGCCGAACGTCGTAGATGTGCACAGAGTAAAGTACAAGAACTTTAACCACTTGGATTTCATTATGGCGAAAGATGTTAAGTATTTGATCTACGAGCGGCTGAGCAAAGTGTTGTCTAATTATTAGGGCCTTAAGTTAAAGCGGTGATTTGATAAATTGTACCCGGTTGCTCAAGGAGGGTCACTTTTTAACGGTGAGGGGGTCGACTGTTCTCCCAGATCTTCTCGTTTGTACATAGATGCGAGTTCTAGGGTCCATTTATCCTTATTGATCTATAAGTGTTTTATAACTAGATTGGAAATTTCAATAATAAATATTCATACAATTTTTGGATTAAATTTAAAACTATGTAAACGCAAAATTTCAAAATATTTTATTTTCTTCAAAAACGTTCATAATGCACTGCTTCCAATTATAAAAATACCACCTAAGTTACTAGAACCAAAATTAATACCTACTAGAAAACTAGGCCTAAAAAGTGGTAATGGTGATTTCTTGATTTGTTTTACTTTAATACGGGTATTTTTAAGTGTTCCGTAGTCAACAAGGAACCCTTATAATTTCGCAATATCCGTCTGTTAGTCTGTCCGCGGTTTAGCTCAGGGACTCTTGGTACTACAAAGCTGTAATTTGGCATAGTTATTCATTAAAATCACGCCGACAAAGTCGTAAAATAAAATATTGATAAATATATTTTCGAGTATTTCCCATGGAAGTAAAGCAAAATCTTTTTTTTACATTATGTTATGACATCAAGTAAGGCGCCATTGGATAGATCTTAAAAATCATTATTCACTTGTTATCATCAATTTTTAGATTTGTTCTAGTCGAGGATAAAATGGGTTTTAAGACCGAGTTATAGACTCTGCTTATCACTTCGATTACGAGGAAATAAAACTGAGATAATGTAAAAAACTTTTTGTTAGATTTAGGGGGCAATGTCTGTTCATTAAGTAGTAGTGTGAGCATTATTTCCTCTTCAGTTGGCGACATTTTAACAAAATTCCGTAACATAACAAGTTTTGCGGCGAAAACAACTAATTAATAGTCCGATTTAGTCCAAAACGAGACAAAAACCTCTTTCCCACCACTGCTTTTTTTATCTGCATGAAACTTTTAACTTAGGTCGAACGCAATACTGCCAATTTACGAAGAAAACATCTAATTAATAGTCCAAAACGAGACAAAAACCTCTTTCACTGTATTTTTTTTTTAATTTTCTGCATGATACTTAGAACTTACTACTACTAGAACTACCAAGTAATACGTTGATTTTGTATAATATTTATTGTGAATAATGCCTATTTTAATAGTTTTAAATTTAATTTTTGTTTCATGCAACATTAAAGGCAAATAAATTGTAGTAAATGTAATCAAATAACAAGTTTATTTAGTGTAGTCACCTCGTTTGTCTGGCTGTAGGGCTTAATTGTCTTAGTCTAGATGACGACAACACTTTACGCACTAGTGCATAAAATGCGATTTTATGCAACCTATACCCGCAGCATAAAGAAGGACTTTGCGATCATGTCAAGTGAAAATAAATGAAAGCACTTACAACGAAGTTTAAAGGAAAACTAACATGAATGAGTACGGTCCTGCTGACACAAAAGGCAGTATCTCAGAAAAAAACTCCTGTCGCAAATGCAACCTTATTACTAACAGAATAGGATTGATCTGCTTTGGCTATTGAATTTGAGATACTGCTTATTGGATTAGGAGGGCAGGTGGTCCTGAGATACAGGGTGGCTAAAGTATTTAACAACAGTGAACAACACACAACAACGCCTTCATTCCCAGAGTGGGGTAGGCAAAGCTACAGAAATACCAACAACTCTAAAAAAGCTTGTATATGTCTTTGACGACACGCTAGCCTATTAGTTGGTAGTGACCCTGCCTTTGAAGCTAGGGGCCCTGGGTTCAAATCCCGGTGAGGGCAAATATTTGTGTGATGAGCATGAGTATTTTTTCCTGAGCCTTGGATGTTTTCTATGTAATTAAGTATATATTTTTCTATATAAGTTAGTATATCGTTGTCTAGTACAAGCCTAGAGCTTAGTTTGGGACTGGGTCAATTTGTGTGATATTGTCCTGTGATATTTTTACATTTATTTTTTTAATTCTGTAACCACATTTTCCTTAATCAGGCCAAGGAGTTTACCAGTGTATTAGTGACAGGTAGCAAGCTCATCGCCTAACATTACTACAATCCTTTATTCCCTAGTCTTTTTTTGTATTTTTTTTAATCGCCCCTATACTGTCTGATCTGCCTGCTAAATTGTGTTTATTCTAAACTGAGTGCGGAATAGGGCAGACTGAAAATCAGCGCTGCGAAGGATCGCGCACTCGCCGGCGCTCGCGCATATGCTGAGTCTGTGCCTTTTGTCACACACCGTTTATTTATTATTAATAGCTTCCGCCCGCGACTACGTACGCGTATAAATCAGTTCCCGGGGGATGAGCGATATAAAAGGTAGCCGATGTGTTAATCCAAGGTTATAGGGGGTGATTCTGTCAACACAGCGCTGCGTCGATCTAAAAGGTAAAGTTTAAGAATTAATTAAGTTATTATTAATGATTACTGTATTAACTTAACTTAGCCTAACATCTGTAAACTAACACTATGGAATGCAATAAACATTTGAGTATTGAGTAAGTTGGCAAAATCTATTATCATTCAAACTCGTGTAAAAACAATGACTCGGCATCGGCACAAATAGTTGACCTTATACTTAGACCCACTAGTTACTTAATCATCAAAATAAACGCTAACAAAGTATACGCACGCAACTTCCAAACACGCGCGTCGTGTAACTTGATTCTAAAACCTACAACTTACGTACTTATTATAACATAATCAGACATAGAAGTTTTTGTGGCAAACACGTCAATTGACTAGGGACTTCCTTCCGATATTAAATTTATCGATAACTGTTTAAAAACTCATTTCAAAGTGCCATAGCAGATAGGTAACGTTCAACGGATTAATAGAGATTAAACTGCTAATCACTACCCTTGGATGCAAATTCAATCGATTTCCATACAAAATAAACTTAAACCTAGAGTGTAGAGTTAATTGTACATATGACATTGTGTAGCATAATAGTATACTCTAATATAATATCTATTCAGTTTTCAAAAAATGCATGGAAAAACTCCAACTTAAAAATAGTATAGGAAGATAATTAATGATTTATTTTTATCGTTACTTATGCTTCTGCCACTTTTAAGTTTTGAATTACGGTGTATGGAAATTGCATGTTCATATTATACGTTATCTCATAGTCATACATAATTAACTGTCATAAGAAAGTACAATTTATCGATAAATTATTATCGTTTGGAAGTCCCTAGGACAATTTTATTCATGCCACAAAACTTCTATCTCTTGGCTGGAATTATACAAGGTAATAACGATATCGTTTTTGACCTGTTTCCGTATTGTCAACGTTTTGATAACTCTTATGTCATTTACAATAATGGCGACTGTGACATAAACGATTCTTAACGTGTCAAACACGATATCGTTTTAACGCACCTAAATAGAGGCCCTGAACATAATTCAACAAAACCATATTGTTTAAATCACTTAGTAACTATATCGATGGTTAAAATGGCAATTGACGTAAGGGACAAATCACTACTTTTTAGGACAAAGGAAATAAAAAATATATAGAAAAATTACCATATCTAAAAAAGAAATTATGCTTTCGTTTTGGTGTAAAGGACATTATAGTATATTTTTTCGAGCTGAATCGATTACAACCATTAAATTATACGTAAATTGAATAGTTTCCAAGATAGATGTCCTTTACGTTTAAAATTTTACAAACTTGCCCTTTAATGCCTAGTCACAAAAAAAAATTTTTCGTTTTTAGGTCTTAAAAGTCTATTCAAAGCATATTTATGGGTCGTATTGGACAAATTTGTTAGGAATGTAAGCATAATGGTCGTTTAAATCTAAAAAAATGTGTACCTATTTAACATCCAATTTATAAATAAGGTAATAGCTAACTATAATCTTTTTCATTAAAATATGAAAGTAATAATATTTCGACTTTTAATAAATTTATAACAAATTAGTAAATTTTAAAATAAAAATATGTAAGTAAATTTTTTTTTATTAGAAAATTGTAATATTCTTTCTAGAAAATGTAACATTGAGGAACTTAACTTCTTCATTATTCTTCATTATTAATACTAGAACCATTAATTTGCATATTAATAATAATCTAGCCAATTTTAACAGTCATTAAAGTCAGTCATTAGTTACTGAGTTCTAGGAAACACAACATAACATTTAGGAACTTATTTTTCATTACTATAATGAACTAAAATTAAAATAAAATGAACTAACAAATCGTATTAGTTTTAACGATTCTTCTATGAGAAATCGTTATAATAAGCATTCAAGGAAATATAACATAATAGGAACTTAAGCTTTTATATTAGGTTTATAAACTGCAACCTTTAGCATTATTGCATCTAAAAAAAATTACAATACTTAGTCATTGAGTGAATTATTAGCCTCATCATCATTTGTACTTAGTTCTTCTTCATCTGTCTCAGGAAGTCGGTCTCGAGTCGTTAATGTAGTTGGTAGCGATAGGAATTCAGTATGAAACCTCTTTGGAATGGTTCCATTTAGACATAGTTTTCGCAAGTCATCGTATTTCTGTTGAGATATACTTTGTTTATGTGAGTAAAGAGGTCGTAATTAAGTCTTATACGCCCCAAAGTTCTTCAAAAAGAAAAATTGGATGCGGGTTGTAAGAAGAACATTGATTTGACAATGTCATTTAAGAATAAGTTATTAAGACTCAAGTCCTTTAAGAACCATTTCGATTTAATTTATAATGTATACGACCAAAAATTACTTTTTTGCTTATTTTAATTATTTAATATCTCGGTAAATATAGTTCATAGCGAAACTTTATATTTACTAGTCAATAGAGCTTTGCGTATGGTTTTAGATTATGTAAAAAAAAAAATTTGGCCAAATGTCCTATACGTCAATTGCCATTTTAACCATCGATATCATGAGCCTTTTGAAAAAAAACAAAAAAAAACAGGGGGCAATCGCACACCAAGGGACTTAAGTACTTACTCTTAGCTCTAGGCTTTTACTATGGGTACTAAACAGTGCCTTACGTCAAATACAAATGCGTCACTCACACCCCAAACATGTGCTAAAAGTTAAGCAAAATTTAACTTAATCCATATGAAATAACGTCTCTTTTAAACTGTGCCTGTGGCAACTATAAGTGTCAGTGGCGTTGTAGGCACGACAGCAAATGACTACTTTAGGAGTCTTTGGCATTCAAAAGGTTAATACACAAATAACATTCAAAACTCAATTTAATAGGGAGCGTGCATATTATATTTATATTTTTTCTTACGCTCCCTAGAAAGTGCTATGAAAGAGAGAAATAACTGTTGACGCGAAATAATTGTCGTGTAATTTTTTCATAAGATATGAAGCTTTAAAAAGCCTTGGTTCAGACCCCCTGCAAAAATACTCTACACAAAATCGACGACAGGAATGACGCCACAGTTGTTGTTCCATGTTTAAAATATAAGGATCTCATAAGAAAATTGCATTTATTTCGAAAATTACTATGTTTAAGTCAATATCCTTGAATTATAATATTAAGTAAATAGAATGAGGATGCCGAAAAAAATAAACTAAACATTATACCTAAGAAGTTTTAAATTTTTAAACAGTTTCGATTCTATACAAAATCTTAAATATAAAACTTAGTGTATTTATTGCGTTTTAAATATGTTTTTTTTACCTTTTCTCCTAAATAATGAAACTAATAGGGCCAATACTTATAATTTTTTACTTTTTAAAAGACTTTTTACAGACTGTTTAAAGTCGGGGTTTTTTTAACGTACCGTATATGTGTGTCTGTACCGTAGCTCTTAAATGGATGAACCGATTTAAATGCGTTTTTTTTAAAATGAAAGCAGGTTTTCTAGTGGTGGTTTCTGAGACGTTTTATAAAAATCGGTTCAGCCGTTTTTAAGATATTGAGCTTATATTTCTAAATAAAAAAACACGCTTTTTGAACTTCTTCATCTGAGTATATATCTGTTTGTGCCATCGTAGCTCCCAAACGGATTAACGGATTTGAACGCAGGTTTTTTTTTTAAATAAAGCTACATTAATCAGGATGGTTCTTAGCAAGATTTCAAATTGGGTGAGCCGTTTAAGAGATATCAGCTCGGAAAGTAGGTGTCGCCGTTATATCGGGGGCTTTTAACCCCTTAGCGAAATATCTCAAAAACGGCTGAACCGATTTTGATAAAACATTTATTTATTTATTTATTATCCACACTTACAACTATTTTTACAGGGCTTATCCTAAGACAATAGTGTAACTACTTTTTGGTATGGTACCTATCAACTAATCTCTATTATTACACCTATAACGTAATATAAATAATGCAGCCTTTGTGAATTCATTCAGAGAACAAGAAAACAAATCAATGGTCTCCGCAATTCTAACATGTCTAAGAACTACCGCTAGAAAGCCTACTTTCAAATAAAAAAAACCGCATTTAAATCGATTCATCCATTTAAGAGCTATATACAAACTTACGCCCAAAAATTGCCTCAGACCGCGACATCACAACCTCCTCGCGACACCTAGGACGCGGACTGTAGCCCACCGGAACTCTCCCTCTGTTCGGGCTCTTGCGGGCCTCAACTCGCTCTTTTTATCAACACCTGATGTTTCTGATGTATTTGCAAGTCGATGGTCTGATGTGTGTTTTCAGTGTCTTACTTTCTGTGAGAGAATGGATGGAAGTGGGGATTTTTAACGAAAACTGTTACTGTGTATATGTTATAATATAGTATTAAGTTTCTCAGTGCATTGGTAACTACTGTAATGCTGTGAAATTTTTGTTTGAATAAATAAATAAATAAATATCACCCCTCTTTTTGTGTTGGGGGTTAAAACTGGTTGATCGTAATTGTTTTCGGTTATTTTTGTTCGAAAGTAGCTTGGTCGACTGGTCAATTTTATTTAGGCTAAGTCGCTACTATGACGTTTCAAAAGAGTTTATTATTTGTAAACCTACTTGAATAAAGATTATTCTGATTCTGATTCTGATTCATTTTTGAGCAGAATGAATAACTAGAGGGTTCGTAGCCGAACCAGCGTTACCTGACCTCCGCACGCAAGAGCAACGCGCGGCAATACGTGCCTGCTACACTGGATTGCTCATGTATTCAAAGCTTCTTGTTAATGTATTCGAAGACAAATAATAAATTGTAAAATTTGCTACATAATAAAAATCAGTATTATTGCATCGCCTGTGGACGTTAGTCTAAAGTGTCATTCTATGGAACTTGCTAACTAACTATGTAAACAAGCCGCCATACTAAAATTGACATTAGATGTCAATTTCAATATATTGTTTGTTTACATAGTTAGCAAGTTCCATAGAATTACAGTATAGGTCAAAATATCGACAAGGTTTGTTCCGGCATAACTTACGGGTTTATCCGGTTCCGTGTCTAATGTTTATAAAAAGCCGGCTAAGTGCGAGTCGGATTCGCGTACGAAGGGTTCTGTAAAAAAAGTTTATAACCGGCAAAAAAACACGTATGTTGTATGGGAGCCCCCCTTAAATATGTATTATATTTTAATTTAATTATTTAATATTGAAGTTAATATACAACTTAATATTCTGTGAATATTTCAAGCGCCTATTGCGGTTATTAATATGAAGAAAAAAACCGTAAAAAATCACGTTTGTTGTATGGGAGCTCCACTTAAATATAGTAATTAATTATCTGTGAAAATTTCAACTGTCTAGCTATCACGGTTCATGAGATACAGCTTGGTGACAGACAGACAGACGGACAGTGGAGTCTGAGGGTCCCGTTTTTACCCTTTGGATACGGAACCCTAAAAATCATCAGCCGGAAAAAAATGTTTTCAAGGTTTTATTTTACAACTTTGTAGGCGTGATTTATATTAATAACTAGCGACCCGCCAGCGGCTTCGCTCGCTGCATTTTGGCCGATTCTCAGACCTACTCAATACGCTCACAAAATTTCATGAGAATCGGTCAAGCCGTTTCGGAGGAGTATGGGAACGAAAACTGTGACACGAGAATTTTATATATAAGATTATAACGATGACAAACTACAGGTCTATGTGTCTGACACTAGTGTTAAGTGTGCTTTTAGCTACACATAACATCACGCCTTCATTTCCAGAGTGGGGTAGACAGAGCTACAGAATAACGAACAACTCTAAAAAAATAGTTGATAATTCTGTAACCTCATTTTGCACAATCAGGCTAAGATGTTTACCAGTATATTAGTGACAGGATGCAAGCCCATCGCCTAACAGTACTACAAGCACTTATTCCCTCAGTCGCCTCTTACGACATCCACGAGAAGACATGAAGGGATTAATTATAGGGAGGGAGAAGGCATGGGTTGCCGGGTTAGAATAGTGCCACTCCATGTCTTCCCGTGGATGTCGTGAGAGGCGACTAAGGGAATAAAGGCTTGTAGTACTGTTAGGCGATTGGCTTGCAACCTGTCACTAATACACTGGTAAACATCTTAGCCTGACTATGCAAAATGTGGTAACAGAATTATCAACAAGTTTAGAGTTGTTGGTATTCTGTTGCTCTGCCTACCCCACTCTGGGAATAAAGGCGTGACGTTATGTATGTATGTATGTATGTAGAACTGAATATAAGGGATAGAATAAAGCGAATAAATAAATAAATGCCTTTTAATGTAAGTTTTATAAATAAAACTAAGCGGGAAGATAAATATCGAAGGTATGTTTTTGACTGAGTCTACCTTCCAGGGCCTGTATTCATACATACATACAACATCACGCCTTCATTCCCAGAGTGGGGTAGGCAGAGCTACAGAAATACCAACAAGTCTAAAGAGACTTGTTGATAATTCTGTAACCACATTTTGCACAAGTAGGCTAAGATGCTTACCAGTATATTAGTGACAGGTTGCAAGCCCATCGCCTATCACTATCAGAGGGTGATTCTCTCAACACAGCGCTGCGTCGATCTCAAAGGTGAAGTTTTATCCGGCAAGATTAAGAAATCCCGTCAGTACGGACATGGCGAAACTATTTATAAGGGTTCCTAGTTTGACACGGAACTCATAAAATAACTCGTGCGCTGCGGGGAGAGTCTTTCGATGAAATGAAAATTCTGCAATGATACGTTCGTAACAAGGTGTTTTTTTTAATAAATAGTCTGTAAAAAAACTCTAAAAAGTAAAAAAATAATAAGTAGTGACCCTAAGGGCTGATTGTTTGATAAGTAGGCGGGGGACCGCTAAGTAAATGAAATAACATAGGTAAAATATCCCAGCTACTTAGCGGTCCCCGACGTGTCAGTTTAGTTAGTGTCAGTGTTCAGTTAACTATGTACTTATTAAACAATCAGCCCTTAGGGCCACTACTTATTACTTTTTACTTGTTAGAGGTTTTTTTTACAGATTATTTAGTCGGGGGTTTTTTAAATTTCTGATTTTTTTTTTATGTCACGCTTTTAAACTTTTCCATCTGAGTGTCTGTTTGTGGCATCGTAACTCCCAAACGGATCAACGGATTTGGACATAATTTTTTTTTAAATAAACCTACATTAATCAGGATGGTTCTTAGCAAGATTTCATGAAAATTGGTTGGGCCGTTTAAGAGATATCAGCTCCGAAAGTAGGTGTCGCCGTTATTTTGGGGGCTTTTAACCCTCTAAAAGCTCAATATCTCGATTTTTATAAAACGTGTCTAAGAACCACCACTAAACAAACTGCTTTAATTAAAAAAAAACCGCATTTAAATCGGTTCATCCATTTAAGAGCTACGGTGCCACACACACACACACACACACACACGCACACGCACGCGCACGCGCACGCGCGCACGCACGCCCGCACGCACGCACGCACGCACGCAATGCAAACTACCACCGAAAATTGGTTTGAACGAGATCTAGTAAGCAGTATTTTTAATACGTCATAAAAACATTGATCAAAGCTACAACGAACTTTTATATTATGTTACTTGCTGCTACGGAACCCTTCATGGGCAAGTCCGACTCGCACTTGTCCGCTTGAAGTTCACAGAATACATCTACTTGCCAAGTTTCAACAGTATAGTCTCGAAAAAGTGGCTGTGCCATACGGACAGACAGGCAGACATGACGAATTCGTAAGGGTTCCGTTTTTAGCCATTTGGCTGTAAATGTAAATTCTGTACTAAGTGACACATTTTCATCGCTTTTATGTAGTTCAAAGTCCATGCACGATAACTCTTGGCAGTTGATTACTTAAGTAGGTATCATTTGACACCTTTAGTGCGCATTTTTGTTAATGGCAACACAAATCGCTGAAATGGCTGACGGAAACGCACTGTTTCGACATGACCTAGTTTGCTCGACTTATAATATCTTTTTGGTGATTTTTTATACACACCGGAACACAACAAAGCGAACACTGCTGCTTGGCGGTAGGTTAATGGATCAGATGGTGGTAGCGATCAGGACGGACCCTGTACAGAGTCCTACCATCACTTTTTTTTTTTTTTTATGGAATAGGAGGCAAACGAGCAGACAGATCGCCTGATGGTAAGCTAATATTGTCACCCATAGACACCTGCAGCACCAGAGGAGTTACAGGTACGTTGCCGGCCTTTTAAATGAGAGTACGCTCTTTTCTTGAAGGACTTAAACGGATTTGAATATAATTTGGCAACTTGTCCTTAGAGATGTCAATTTATTTGTAACTTAGAGGAAACTCAACCTTATTTCTGTAGAATGTCAGATTGACTTTGGATCTAAAAGGTGGGTAACAAATTTAAGTCTTTGACTGTACCTAGGTAAATACTTTATAATGTTAAAATTCAAAAGTTTTATTTTTATTATGTTGTTTTTGACAGGGCGCAACTCGGCGTTATGCAACTTGACTAGGCCGTCAGGGGGCTATTGCAAGTAAACTTTTAGGGTGGTGCCATCTCAACTAGGCAGCTTTATACAACACTGAACTCACTCACCTGCCTGCTGCCTAATTGAAAAGGCACGCGCTTAAATGTGTTTTGTACGCTCCGACGGGACTTCTTAAACTTGCCGGATAAAACTTCACCTATAAGATCGACGCAGCGCTGTGTTGAGAGAATCACCACCCTGGGCGTTTTCCAAAAAAAGTGTACATCGTTAAGGACAAAGTTAAGAAAATGTAACTTTTTCCATTTCGTCACGAAAATTAGCCATACATTTAGATACGTTAATTTTCGTGACGAAATGGAAAAGTTAAATTTTCTTAATTTTGTCTTTAACGATGTACACTTTTTTTGGAAATCGCCCCTCTGCTATGCGTTGCCTAAAGTATGCTTGCTTCTTGAAGGTCCTAATAATCCTCCCTTGCAATTTGTTTCACGCAGATAAATTTAAAGAAATTAATATTCTTGTGTTCCGGTGTGGGGATAAGACAACCGGTGAAATTACTAGCATAGAGGCATTCCATACTTTCCATTCCATTCCATAGTCCTCAGGGTTGGCAGCGCATTTGAGGTCTTAGGATTATAATCTTGAGAATTCAAATGTCTATGGGTTATGGGTATGGGTGTCTCAGATTTCACTTACCATCAGGTGGCCTGAGTGCTCGTGTGCCTTCTCCTTAACATAAAAAAAAAATATATATATTCTTACGGTCGCGTCTTAGTATATCTTTGAGAATATCTTATATATGTACGCAAACACGTTACATAGAATAAATTCGTGCTTCGTTTGCGGGAACTGTATACGTTTTTAGGGTTCCGTAGTCAAACTAGGAACCCTTATAGTTTCGTCCGCAGCCTAGCGCAGAGACTCTTAGTACTAGAAAGCTGCAATTTGGCATGAATATGCATATTAGTCACGCCAACAAAGTGGTACAATAAATAGTAAAAATATTTTTTTTTTAGTGTACCTCCCCTACACGTAACATGGGGATGATTTTTTTTTTGGCGTCTACCCTATCGTGTGCGGTATCGTTGGATAGGTCTTTCAAAAATATTATGAAGTTCTAAAGACAGTTTTTCGATTAAGCAAACCGTTTATAAAATATTAAGCTTTAAAGCGCTATTTTTTGTTAGACTCAATGACAATATCAATATCGTGTAACAATTTAGATTTAAGTATTCTAATTGTCAATTGTATATCATTTTATTTGTTTTAGCTTTAATAATTATTATTTATTACTTTATTAAGTACTTGTAATGTAACTTACTTTTAAGTATTATTGTACTTTATGATTGAAAAAAATGACCTTCTGCTGGAGTTTCTTGGCGCTTCTTCTCCGCAATGATGGTCTTGTCCAAAGCGCTAGTAGATTCACTGCATACCTATTACCGACTTGTAAATGAGCCCTATGGTGGCCTATTTACTGAATAAACATTTTGATTTTGATTTTGATTTTTAAAACATGTTCCTTAATGCGTAACTTGAAAAACATAACCTCAACACAATGCATTTTTTATTTTATAAATAAACGAGTTCTAAAGCGATAGCGAAATTATGGGAATAATCAAATTCCATCCATCCATCTAAACTAATATTATAAATATAACTGGTAGCTGTGTTTGTTTGTTTGTTTATTTAGATAGATTGTATTCTAATGAAGGAAACGGGATACTTTTTATAACGGAAAATTTTACAGTTCCTGAGAGAATAAACGACTTCCATGCAGACGAAGTCGCGGGCAATGGCTAGTACTTGATAAATCCCTTTTATTGCAACCAGGGTAAAAATATAAGTCGCCGGAAAAGCATTAGACTCTAAAATAAACTGCTGTGAAGCAAATTCGTTTAAATATTGTATTTAATTTATACGGGTTCCGTATTTACACAGTGCAATTATATATTTTTCGTAATCGTAGTTCACGTTCAGCTTATAAATAAAAATAACTAAGTATGTTTTAAGTTTAAGAACGCCTTGATATTTTTCTTAAAATTTGTTTAAAAATAATCGGATTTGAAGTTCCACAAATTACCTCCTACCTCCTAAAAACAAACTTAACCAACTACTTAACAGACAATAAAATTGTAGGTATTTTTATTATGTTAGAATAGAAATATGCAATACATGTAGGTACACATATTATATGAAGGCCGTCCAAGACAAAGAGTCTTAAGAGACCTTACGGCACAGGGCTGTTACGCCGTTCTTGGCTTTGCTATTAAACGAAAATGATTTCAATAATTAGGTAAACGCAAACACTACCGTAATAATCTCTAATATATAAAATTCTCGTGTCACGGTGTACGTTATTGAACTTCTCCGAAACGGCTGGACCGATTTTAATAAAATTTTGTGTGTATATCGGGTAGGTCTGAGAATCGGCCAACATCTATTTTTCATACCACTAAGTGATGTAAAAAAATAATTGTAGCGGGCTAAGCCGCTGGCGGGTCGCTAGTATTCTACTCGTATATTGGTTTTCACGTATTGGTAAAATGTGAAAATGAACACATAAAATTTAATACGAACACAAAAACCTTATCGATCTTTATTAGCAAAATCCAAAAGATCAATTGATTGTCCTATACATACTCGTACTTAACCAGTTTCAACGTAGCGTTTTAAGCATGCGCCGTTGAACCCTAAAAACAATAATGCTGATACCGCAGCGTTGTTTGTTACTTACCAAATACATAGCAAAATGATCAAGAATCTAAAAGGGCTTAAACACTGACATCTAGTCCGAACACATTGTCACTTTTCCAATCAGAACAGTGTTGAGCTGAGTGCACATTAAAATGGTATATAAAGTGATTTGCGAGCCATCAATATCATATTCCACACAAACCGGCAACATGAAGATCTGTCTCGTCGTGTGCGTCGCCCTGGCGCACCTTGCCGCCGGTAGCATCTTTAAGAGGCACCACCAGGCCCCGAAGATGGAGTCCCTCTACTACCAGACCATGGATCCCACCGAGCAACAACAGCAGCGGATGTACCCTCAAATCCCGGAGCCACAAGACTACATCGACAACTACAACAGACAGCTCCAGCAGCAGCAACAACAGATGTACGAGGAAGTCCGCAGATTCGCCAGCGATAACTCAGGCTCAAACTCTGATGAAAGGCCTCAGGAGCCGACCCGCTTCAACATCCCCGAGTACGTCCCCAAAAGCCAGCCCAGCTGGAACGCCCCCTCCTACGTCTCAGCCAGGAGCAGCTCCAAGCAGATGAAATACAACAAGCCCCGCTTCGCTGACTCCGTTGCCTGGAAAAGCGTCAAGATGGCCGCCGGTCCCAAATCCCCAATCTCCAACAAGAAAGACATCGAGAGGATCTTCAAGGACTCATTCGACACCGTCAAGGACTTCAGCGAGGAGGAGAAGAAAACCTACCACGAGACCTACTTGAGTGCCGCTGAGAATGAAGACGTCCAGCTGAACGCTACTGCTCTGCTCCAGAAATACCAATACCCTGTCGAAGAGCACACCGTCAAGACCGATGACGGCTACATCCTCACTTTGATCCGTATCCCGCCTAAGCAAATGACCCGCGACGTTCAGCAGAGACCCATTGTTTTCCTTATGCACGGTCTTCTGGGCAGTGCTGACGACTGGCTCCTCATGGGTCCGGGCAAGTCCCTGGCTTACCTGCTCGCTGACGCCGACTTCGACGTGTGGATAGGCAACGCTCGCGGCAGCAAGTACTCCCGCAACCACGTCAGCAAGCACCCGGCCCAGCCCGACTTCTGGCAGTTCAGCAACGACGAGATCGCACTCCACGACCTTCCCGCCATGATCGACTACGCTCTGAACACGTCCAACCAACAGAAGATGTACTACGTCGGTTACTCCGAAGGCACCACCGCTTTCTTCGCCCTGGCTTCGACCCGCAAGGAGTACAATGACAAGATCACCATGATGTACGCTCTGTCTCCCATGGTGTACATGAGCAACACCCGCAGCCCACTGATAAAGATGATCGCACCGAACAGCCTGTTCTTCGATCCCTTGCAACAAGCCCTCGGAGATGGAGAGTTCAAGCCGTCGCCTGAGCTGATCCAGACGATGGGTGGTGACATGTTGGCGAAGAAAACCGGCTGCAAACACGTGGCTTTCAACTTGATGTTCGCTATGGCTGGTATGGTAGACAACTACGACGCCCACATCGTGCCGTTGATCGAGAGCCACTTGCCCGCGGGTGCTTCGACACGCCAGATCAAGCAGTATGGCCAGGCGTTAGCCAGCCAGGAGTTCAGAAGGTACGATTATGGATCAGCTATCAACAAGGAGGTGTATGGAAGCGAGCAGCCACCAAAGTACGAGGTGTCTTCCGTCCAGATACCAGTAACGCTGTACTACAGCTCTGCCGACTGGCTGGCGCACCCGACTGACGTCCAGAAACTGCAGATGGAGCTGCCCCAGGTCAAGGAGGCGTACCAAGTCCCCCAAGAGCAGTTCAGCTCCCTGGACTTCCAGTTCTCCCGCGCAGTCCCCCAGGCTGTGTACCAAAGACTGATCGAGTCCATTCAGAACAACCAATAGGTTTATTTAGTTTATAGTAACAGTAACTCATAATTTATGTCGTCCATTATTTATCATAACGAGATTTGTATTTTCATGAATAAATAAATCCGTCCATTTAATAATTTTATCTTATTATTAAATAGCCCTCTTAAAAAAGCTAACCTGGCAACCTCGTTCTTTTTTCTTGATAGGCAATGAAGTAACATTGAGTTGGTTTGTATGTGTGTAATGCAACATTTCGTCATGGTAGCCCAAATATTCGATAGATTCAGATATTCGAATATTCGACTTTTAATTTGAATGTATTCGAATAATTCGAATACTATTCGAATATACTGAAAATTTAAGAAAAATACAGGCTTTGATGCTAATTTTCCCTTTTATCAGTCTGAAAGCTCAAAAAATCAACATGAATATTTTAAATAAATAAAAAGTACTTGGTTGTATAGAATCTTCGATTATAGAATGAATAAAAAATAACTAGAATGTAAATATTATTATGTTAAAAACAACTGCAGAATGTACGACCAGCAAGGATTTAAGTATCAATTGCACAAATATTATGCAGGTACTTCAATTGAAAAACGACAGAATCAACAACAGAACTAAAATAAAATAATTAAAATGGTGATGTAAGTTTGCTGATTGAAAATTCTCTCGGCTACCTTACGTTTAAACTGAACAGAACTGACATACAATTTTACAAAGTAACAGAAGTAATCAACGAAGTGATTAAAATAAGTAAAAAGATCGTGAAATCATAAATCATCACAACAAAATAACTTGAATTTAAATAATTACATACATACATACATAACATCACGCCTTCATTCCCAAATAATTATCTCCAATAAAATCTAAAGTTACAAATAGCAACGATTTATAACAATTAAATAAAGACAGAATCAACATACATACATAAAGTCACGTCTTTATTCCCAGAGTGGGGTAGGCAGAGCTGTAATTACCAACAACTCTAAAAACTTGTTGATAATTCTGTAACCACATTTTGCACAATCAGGCTAAGATGTTTACCAGTGTATTAGTGACAGGTTACAAGCCCATCGCCTAACATGGGCTCGGAGCGGCCCATTTGCTTCGCGTCACGCGCGCTCACCGCGCCCGAGCGCGCCTACAGTCAGCTGGACAAGGAGGCGCTCGCCATCATAGCGGGAGTTATTAAGCACCATCAATACGTTTACGGTCGACGTTTTATTATTAAAACGGACCACAAACCCCTAACTTTTATATTTGGTCCTAAGAACGGTTTGCCACAAACTGCGGCGAGTAGGTTACAACGATACGCGACACGGCTCGCTGCTTACGATTTTGATATCGAATTTGTTAAGTCCAATGATAATAGCAACGTCGATGCACTGTCGCGCCTGCCGCTACCCTCCCGGCGTAACAATCCGGATGTAGATTTAGTGTCGTACATTAATTATGTAGAAGAATCTTTTCCTATCAGCGCAAGGGAAGTGGCGTGTGAAACACAGAAGGACGAAGTTTTAAAAAAAGTTTTAAAATATGTTAATGAAGGGTGGCCTGCTAGTTCGCTAACCGAGCAGGAGAAACCGTATGCAAACAGAAAAAATAATTTGTTTATAGATAGAGGTTGTATAATATACAACCACCGAGTTGTGATTCCAGACACACTCAGAGCACAGGTGTTACGTGAACTACACGAGGGCCACCTTGGCGTGGTAAAAATGAAAAGTTTGTCGCGCGGATATGTGTACTGGCCACAGCTGGACGCCGAGGTCGAGACGTTGTGCCGCGCTTGCGCCGCGTGTCGCCAGCAGCGCGACGCGCCGCCGCGCGCGCAGCTGCACCCCTGGGCTTTCCCGGCGCGCCCCTGGCAGAGGCTGCACATTGATTTCGCGGAGTTACAAGGTAAGCACTATTTAGTTACTGTTGACGCACATAGCAAGTGGCTCGAGGTACAAAAGATGTCCGGCACGAGTGCCGGAGCGACGGTACTGAAACTACGCGAACTGTTTGCCCGTTTCGGTTTGCCGACGCAGGTGGTAAGCGATGGAGGCCCACCCTTCGGGTCGTCCGAATTCGCAGATTACATGCGCAAAAATTTAATCACGCACACGGTCACGAGCCCGTACCGACCGGCCGGTAATGGGGCCGCCGAAAACGCCGTCAAGTCGGTAAAGCGGGCGATGAAGAAGGCGATTCACGAGGGGACCGACGTCGACGCGGCGGTGAGCAAGTTCTTGTTCCAGTACAGGAACTGCGAGCACTGCACGACGGGCGTGGCCCCCGCCGAGGCGCTGCTGGGCCGGCGGCTGCGGGGGCGGCTCGACGCGCTGCTGCCGGCGCTCGCCACCGCCGAGCGCGTGCAGGCGGCGCAGGAGCGCGCCGGCCAGCAGCGGCCCGGCGCCGAGCGGCACGCGCAGCCGGGCGACCTCGTGCTGGCGCGGGACTACCGAGCGCGAGCCGGTAAGTGGGCCGAAGCGACTGTCGCCGAGCGAGAAGCTCCTCTCACGTACAAAGTGCGCCTGCCAGATGGCCGCGAGTGGACTCGACATGTAGATCAGCTGCTACCGGTAAGAAGGTCAGGAACTCGCCTTTCGCTATCGCGTCTTGCGTCCAAAGGCGACAAAGATGAGAGAGCGCAGACTTCTAGTGATAACGGAAAATCAGATACTGAGCAGTGGGAGGACACAGACGAATTCCACGATCTCCCCGAGTCTCCCTCGGGTCCTGTGGCTCCTAAGCCCGTTTCGGAGTTCTCACCGCAGCAGGCCACTGAATCAAATTGTAACGATTTAAATAAACCACCACGTTCACGCCCCTTGCGCACTTGTATTTTTAAAGGAAAATACAAATGTTAATCTATACCTACGCAATTGTACATGTTAGCAATAATTAGGATATGGATGCAGTAACGCTTTCTGTATTGCATTGAATATGTCTTTGTCTGTACAGTATCAATTTGTATTTATGCTTTAAGGTAAATTCAAAATTTAGGTATATCAAAGTGTTATTTTTTGTAAGATTGCGGCGATGATAAATAAGGATTTCATCATGTTTGATGTTTGGTTGATAAGAGGGGGAGGTGTCGTATATAGTAATTTGTAGGGTAGGGCAATAAAATCAGTTGAGTTGTTGACTTAGCCTTTTCTTTGTCTTAAAACCTCTAAAATATCACTAGTACTACAAGCCCTTACTCCCTTAGTCGCCTCTTACGACATCCACGGGAAGATATGGAGTGGCACTATTCTAACCCGGCCACCACACGGAAAGAATCAACAACAAAATTAAAACTAAGTAAGTGAAATCAATCAAACAATCTAATCAAATAAACCAAAACAATCAACCAAGTTAATAATATTGCTACATTAAAAGGTTGGAGGGTTGATTTTTTTTTGAAGTAGTATGCTGAGCTGACTGCCAACCTCCAGTAGTGGAGAGGAATTTGAAGCAGAAAAGGTTGGAGGTGGGTGAATGGGATGGGGGAGTGAGACATAGACAGCCGACCATCCCCGATAATTTCCGATTAGTGCCGAGGCAATGTTACATCGGCCTGTCCGAATAACCATAAGTATTCGAATACGACACGTTGGTCTAGTTGGGAGTGACCCTGCCTCCGAAGCCAGCGGTCCTGGGTTCAAATCCCGGTAAGGGCAGATATTTGTGTGATGAGCGCGAATATTTGTTCCTGACTCTTGGATGTTTTCTATTCTTATATTTAAGTATGTATTTCTCTATATAAGTATGTTTATCGTTGTCTAGTACCCATAGTACAAGCCTAGAGCTTAGTTTGGGACTAGGTCAATGTGTGTAAGATTGTCCCCTGATATTTGTTTTTTTTTGTGACCCTTAAATTGGCAAAAAATCAAAAAGTCGTGCATTCAAACCCTATTTGATTTCGAACCAGCATAAAAAAATATCAATCCAAAAAAAATAAAAAGTGAGCATTATGGTATGTATCCTGTGGTGCACACTGCCAAGTTAAGGGTTAAAAACCACTTGAATGTGCTTCATCATTGTCGATCTGAAATAGGTACCGTTGAGGAGTTCCAGTGGCCATATTCTTTCTAGTTGGTCCCATTTTCAACACGTCAAGATCTGATGATGGGATCTTGGAGAAATGAAGGAACTCCTCAGATACCTATTATAGGAATACATATGGCGATTTTACTATTATCAGATTTCTCAGTTACAATTCTAGCATGTCCAGTAAAAAAGTATCATTCGGTGAAAAGGAACTGATGATAATGATCACTCCATGAAACAAAAAAAAACGGTCCAGCGGTCTTTTGAAGTCGGTTAAAAATGTTTTTTTGACAGAAACATACATAATTAATTAACTAAAATGTCTCAAAGCTGTCCCTATCCTATTTGTTTGATCCTGTTTTTTTTACGTAGGTGCAGTCAAGTGGATGGCCAAGATATTATTATGTATTAAAAAAAAAATATATCTAATATTGATACGGTCACTATAACGTGTTGTTAGGTAACTAATTGTTAATAAGGTAAGAATTTATGACAAAGTTATTAGACAGGTTTGGTTGGTTAGTCGTAGTGCATTAAACCTAATCTGCTTGGCAATCTGGATCTAATTTGGCTTAATCTTTATTTGAGAACTATAAAATGTGTTCCTACATCTCAAAACTTTTCTGTTGTATTGTAGAAGAACTGCGCTGCGAGACTTGCATCTTTATACTTTAAAGGTCAACTGGAGAATGCCTTACAGCGTTAAGTTCGCCTTTTGTATGACTTCTTTTATGCAATAAAAAAAATCCGCCGTCGTTTAAATTTCGTAATTATATACATATTATCGCACGTAGAAGAACTTCAATGTTTACGTATGAAGTTCAGTCAAATGTAAAAGTGGTGCCATCTCAATCAGTTTTCCTGCAAGATGAACAACAAACTTAACAGTACGCAATTCTGAAACGAAACTTGCAATTTTCATAAGCTACCTTAATAGCTACAGAGTTCCGTTACGTCGCACTAGATGGCGCATCTTGCTGTACAAACGGTTGCTTACTGTTTGACATTTTAATAATAATCAACCACGCTTTGTTTTGACATTTAATACTCCAACTGTCACCCAAGCGTTGCCGTGCGACAGAGTAAGATATATAACATCGCGCACGCCAGAAAAGGATAGAGGCGCGGCGGCGCTGTGGCTTCCCGCCGACCCCCGTACGACAGTCGCGCTCAGTTCGTTTTGCTTTGCTTGCTGTGCGTAGTTCTTCGATGAATTATTTCGTTTGAACGTTGTTTGATCAATTATTCGTGACTTTTGGACTCTCGGTGAACTTTAACAGTGGTATACGTGCGATTGAGTGTAAAAAACAATATTCGGATGGATTGAGTGCGTAACGATGTTACCTCCTACGGCGGGCATAGCACAAGAGCAACGCGACCGGCCCGATATGGCGTACCAGCAGCGTCGCGACGTCAGGGAACTTACCCGGGAGATCATCAGAGATGCGGCTCGGGCCGCCAACAGACAACACTCCATGTCGCCTGGAGGTAAGCCGGTCAAAACGACGCCACGTTACGGCATGCTTGTCAAATTGACATACGTCAACATGACATTTATATGAAAACAACGCTTTTATCCACATAAAATCACAATAGAACATATTTGCCCCTCGATATCTAATGCCCACTGATCCTCAGCTCAGGAATTTAGACCTGTTACGTCACCTAGGCCGCCCGATCTCGACAAACTAAAATGGCGCCAATGCGCCATTAGCATCGTGTATTATCAACAGCTATATAGTTTTTTACATTTCGAAGGCTATTTATGCCTGCAAACCTAGATGAATGTTTCATAGTGTAATATTATTTCGATGTACAGTTATGTGACACAGCGAATAGTTGAATTAAATGCTTTTTGGCACGTGCTCGAGTTATTTTTAGCACGCCCAGATGCAACGTAAGCTGTCGATTAGCTTTGAAAAACATGCGTGAGTTTCTCTTAGTGTTTAGCTGTTGGCCTAATACTTTGTAAAGTCTAATTGGGAGGCATTTTTGGTTTGTTTATTGTTGTCATCGGGATTCTGATGACTTTTGTAAAACGTCGTAATGACAGCAACATGACATTCGATTCCGTACAGCACAAGATGGCTGCCATTGTATATTAGTTCAGTCACGCGACTCACGCACCAAGACAGATGGCGCTGCGATCGCTTTGTTGATAATCAAATCATTCAAACTACTATTTTATTTTTACACTCATTGTTACTTATCACACTTTGTCATAACATTAAGATATGTAACAATTAAAATAGCTGATATTTTTAAATGGGCACAGTTTGTGTCTGTGTTTAAATACTGAATACCTACTTCCATTACTTTTATGAATGTTTACACAAACTATGTTAATCAAACAATATCAATCTTAATTTTAAGATAACTATGTTATTAAGCATGTAGAACAAGGACTTAGTTTAAAGCTGTTTTAAAAATGAACTAATTAGGCTACAGCACAATATTTTTCCAAATAGGGTACCTATTCCAGTTTCCTTTTCTTTCAGCGATGTAGTATTTGCAAGATATCTAAGATGGATGAGATTCCTTACAATAAGAAGACACGTTTGCTCACCACTTAAGATTTTATTTTTAAAGTAAACTGCATCATATGTATTTGTTATTGTTTAGATGTCTAGGTGTCTTGTATATGCCACTACTTAGTTTGGTAGTTAAATAATGAAAATAAATATTTCTAGGAGGGGCACTAACTCCATAGCGGAAGCTAAAATATTTATTTTCAGCAAGTTTAAATGTGTGGTACATGTTTCGACAGTTCTTTTACAAACTTTTTTTTTTATGAAACCTTATGATTAACCTTGCAAAGTGCAGAAACATTTTTTTATGTGGTTTTCACATCTCATTCATGTTCAAGATGTATTTCACCAATAACAAACTAGACATTAGCCATGGAGGGTGAACATTTGGTGGTTTTGACAAAACATGGGAGAATTGGGTGGTCACTAATGTTTGAAAAGACAATTATTAGTTTGAGAGTTGTCAAAATGTACTGACTAAGGGCCTGTTTTTTGATCAATATGAGGGCTGCACTGAAAGTTTCGGGAATCTAATACTTAGAAACATATTTTTAACACACATATCATACCTTTTTATAATCTCTAAAGTTTCATTATTTTAACACACTGGCCACATAGAAAAAAAAAGCGATGGTTCGGTTTCAATTGTTTCTTGAAGTTGTCAAGTCGCTGCTGAAAATGGAATTGTCCTGTGAAAATTTAAGAGCTATGATTTATTACGACTTTAAAAGTGGATTATCACAAAAACAATGTGGAGACCAGATGATTGTTGCTTTTAGTAATGAAGCACCTTCAAAGACGACAATATACAGGTGGTATGCAGAATTTCAACATGGCCGTCTATCCCTCACGGATAGGGTTGCCACCTTTTTTTTAACAGAATAAAGTATAATTTACCTGAAGAGGAAGAAAAATAAAGTACACAGCATAAATATAAAGTATATTTTTAATTATGTTTAAATACATATTTTTTATCTGACCTTGCTTTCTCTAAAAGCGTTTTTTCCATTTTTAAAACATCAACAGCGTCCAAAAATGGCATACTCAGGTTAAGATATATAAATAGCTCATTTTTGATGAGGTTGTGTGCTGCTTTATTTCTGTCGTCCCGCCACTTGGCCTTCATCACAGAAAATACCCGTTCTGTAAATGCTGAAGTAGCCGGAACAGACAGCAATATTGAAACAACTTTAAATATTTTTTTTAAATTATTTGTTTCCTTGGAAAAAATTACTTGCCATTTTTCAGCAGTGCTTACATTTTTTAAATTTAAATCTGACTCTAAAAGCTTTTCTCGTACTTTGTTAAGAATATAAATTTCAGAATACAGAGTATCCATGTCCAATTTAGATTGTAAGTTTAAACCTTCTGTTATTTTTACCATGTGAAGAAATTCTACAGGGGAATTTAAATTAAAATGGCTTATAATGGCCAACCAGTTATCTGTTTCAAAATTAAACCATTTGTTCAAATAATTCACAGCTTTTTCAATAAAAAAATCAAAGTTTTTATAAACTTTACTTTTTAATCCTAGTGAAGATTGCTCCAGCTCTTCTACTTTTTTCATAGTTGAAAATCCATAAAATTTATCTTCTTTTCTTTGTAATAATTCTGCTTTTAAATTTGTCATTATATTAAAATCATCTATAATTGTTATTGAATTACCCTCTAGGCTTTTAACAGTTTTACTAAAAATATTTAAAATGTGTCTGCTAAGGTTTAAATACACTTCTATTAAACCTTCATTAGAATTTAATAATAGTAAATTTTGCATTATCATAGGGCAATCTTCACCTAGACTCAGAAAATAACCTTTTATTGGTTTAATTCACAATTATACTACACGATAATTAATTATAATATTTATAATAATGAGGCATAAGCACTTAATAAGATAAACAAACAACCATTACACCAAATAACCGCCAACGCAATTTTCAAGCGAACTGAGTACTGAGGTCGTCTCATCTGTCATACTCAAACTGTCATGTCAATGTCAGTCAAGCGTTAATTCGTCGGTTTCTGACGTTTGCGTTCAGAAATTTTATCACATGTCTTTTTCTATTTAAAATTGAGGTATATGTCATTAAAATAATTAATAATTTCAAAAAAAATATTCTTTAATAACTGAATGTCATAAATAAAGTACTTTGGCGTACTTTATTGGTTGTGTAAAATATAACGTACGGGAAGCTTAAATAGAGTACAATACTTTATAATAAAGTACGGGTGGCAACCCTACTCACGGACGACGTGCGTGATGGTCGACCAAAATCGGCAGTCACGCAAGAAAACGTCGATGCTGTGCGTCAGCTGATAAAGGAAGACCGACATGTGTCATATTGGGAGATTCAAGAGTGTTTGGGCATTGGAATGAGTCGGATACAAATCATTTTACAGGAACAATTAGGAGTGCGAAAGTTGTTTTCCCGTTGGATCCCTCACTTATTGTCTGAGGAGCAGAAAACGACTCGTGTCAATTGGTGCCTCAGAACTTTTAATAAATTCAACAGAGGAAGCTCAAATGCAGTTTTAAGCATTGTATCCGGTGACGAGTGTTGGATATATGCATATGAGCCTGAAAATAAAAACCAATCTCGAGTATGGGTCTACGAAAATGAGCTCAAGCCGACAAAAGTTATTCGTTCTCGCAGCACGGCCAAAAAGATGGTGGCTACGTTTGTCTTCAAATCGGGTCACGTGGCTACTATTCCTCTTGAAGATCATAGAACGGTCAATGCCGATTGGTACACCACTATTTGTTTGCCGTGTATCTTTGCTGAACTCCGAAAAAAAAACCCTAGTCGCCGTATTATCCTTCACCACGACAATGCCAGCCCTAACACCGCTAGGAAAACAACTGAGTTCCTGGACGGTGAAAAAGTCGAATTACTGGACCATCCGTCTTAAGCCCCAATGACTTTTTCACATTCCCCAAAATTAAGGATAAGTTGCGAGGTCAGCGGTTTCAGACGCCGGAAGCAGCAGTGGAGGCCACATTTTGTCGACCCCCTACTTCAGACTTCAATAAGTGCTTTAATGACTGGTTTGATCGTATGGAAAAGTGCATAAAATATAAAAGAGAATACTTTGAAAAACAATAAAAATACTTTTATTCTATTTAACTGCATATTTTTTTCTATTCCCGAAACTTTCAGTTTGACCCTCGTAGTTAACTCAACTAATTGTTAAAATTCGATAAGAGAATCGAAAATTTGACACTTTTCCTTGAGATTTAACCATCACTTACGATTATTAACAATTACATAGTTAGTTTAACTACAAATCAAACAACAGGCCCTAACAGGTGATTATGATTTAACCATCTCTTAACTTTGTTGGTGAAATCTGGGATTATTTGCAGTACCTTATGAAGGAAATACAAGTACTATTTTCCTAAAGGAACTACTGAGATTAAACTGAAATCCGATATGCCTACTTAAAGCACTGGTCAGTGCCCAATGTTTAAACATTATTTTTTTATGTTTTTAAAAATAAGGTTTTTTTTTACGTGTTTTTATAAGCGACAAATTTGATATAATATAATTATAGTACAAACTCAAACAACAAATACTAAAAAATGATCAAGTGTGAGTTGGGCTCGCGCTGATTCGATTTGAAATCGAGTTCAAATCGGAACACAATAATTCCTACTGTGCGACGGCTCGGAACCCTCGCTGCGCGAGTCTGACTCGCACTTGAACGGTTTTGACCCCCTAGCCAGCGGTACCAGAGGTTAAGGAAGATGTAATCGCAGTTAGATGCAATCGGACTTACGATGGTTTTAAATTAGTACCTAATTTGATAATGAAATACGCCGTGCGACGTTTTCATTGAAAAAAAATCCGTTATGGGTAGTGTGTATTGTTTCATTGTTTATGTATGTATGCATTCCATTGAGCATTGGCTAATGAATGAAGCGGCGCTCCGCGGCCTACGCTTATCTTATCTGCGCCCGGAAATATCACCGACGCGGCACCTCGTTTAGCTCGCGCCGAGGTAAAAGGGGACGTCTTCAGACGGGGGCGCTCCAACCGCACGGGCGCGTGAAAATGACGCGCGGGACCGGCGGGACTACCGCTCTTATTACCCGTTCTGTCAGACGGCTTGTGGTGGTAGGACCCTGTGCGGGGTCCGTCCGGATCGCTACCACCATCTTATCCATTAACCAAACGCTAAGTAACAATGTTCTCATTGTTGTGTTCCGGTGTGGGGATAGGACAACCGGTGAAATTACTAGCATAGAGGCATTCCATAAATCCTCAGGGTTGGCAACGCATTTGAGGTCTAGGATTATGTTCTTGTGAATTCAAATGTCTATGGGTCACAGATTTCACTTAACATCAGGTGGCCTGAGTGTTCGTGTCCCTTCTCCTTATCATAAAAAAAAAGATTTCAAACAGACTTTAAAAAATGAGAACGTTCTCAATTCGTCGGGATTTTTTATTGTTCATGTTTTGTTCCCCGATTACACAAAGACCGCTGAGACTCTCTTTGATTGGGTATACTTTCTAGTTGGTCCCATTTTTAGCACGTCAAGATCTGATGATGAAATCTTGGTGAAATCGAGGGAAACCCTCAAATATTACAGGAATAAATATACGTGGATGACATAACAGGACGTCTTTAGACGGGGACGCTCCAACCGCACGGGCGCGTGAAAATGACACGCGGGACTACCGCTCACTTTACCCGAGTGGCGAGTGTGACCACGTCATGATAGATTTTTACATATTAATAATATGAGGTGTTAGATTAGTCTTGATTGTGGGAGTGACATATACTAGAATTATAGATAATGAGAGGGTAGGTTTATTTTTTTTCACTCTTTAACCAAATAAATTGTCCTCGCATGTGATATCCATGGAGTTATTTCTCTAATAAGTTCATGGATATCACACGAAAGAAAAAATGTTCGGTTAAAGAGTTACAAACTTCTCTGTCAAGTCCTTAAAAATACTTATCAGTTGTTATTTCCTTTTTACTTGTCGGTAAACAATGTAGGTATCGAATTCGACACCGTTTTACTTCCGAATACTTACATTGTTTAAATAACAAGTTAACAGATTTCAAAGTAACACCAGGGCTACCATATCTTGATCTTTAACCTGGTTAAAAAACAAAAAAATGTACTGCCGCGCAAAACATAATCACAGTAAGTATTTAAAACCTAATTTGGAGAAAATCGTGGTTAAAGTATTTTTTAATGTTTTATCAATAACTTCCATGAACAGTAATAGTTGTCAAATATTTTTAGATATTCTTTTAAAGGACAAATTGCTCTTTTTTATGAGATAAGTAAATGCAATATATTCATATAATTTATATAAAATATTAAGCTAAATATATTTATAACTAGGGGGTCTAAACAAAAACTATTAGATTTGCAGGCATAAACACAGTAAGTCAATGACATACTGTGTTTTTGCTAAGGAATTCAAGCGTATGGTCCCTGTCTGGCCGGCTGCCCTAGCAAAAAACAGAGTAACTACAATAAATCAAATTTTACAGAAGAGCATAAAAACTAAAAAGTCGTCTATAAAAGAACTGTAATTAGAAATTGTTAGTTTTTAATACTTAATGAGACACGCATTGTAGTATCTTTTAATTGTTTACATTTATATTACAAAAAACGTTGAAGTTTTAGTTTAAAATGACTTTGTGTGTAAGCAAGTATAAAATAAAATATGTACCCTCCAAGTTTTCAAACGAAAAAGAAAGTAAATCCATATACTTTGTTTATTCATCTAAATTTTTGTATTTAATATGATGGAATGCAATGAAAAAGTAAAGTAAATCATATTTAATTTATATATCATAGTTACAGCAATGCTATTCTACAGAATCCACGGGTTCTTGAGTTACTAGATCTCTTGAACTGTCTTCTTCTTTTAAATTTATCCAAAATTGCTTCCGATTTTCAGGCATATGAGGCAGTAATTGAGCAACAATTAGAGATTTTTTTGATTTATTAATTCCCCGCCTATAAGGAACTTTTTCGGTCGCCTTTTGGATATTAATTCTTTTTTGCAAGAAATCAAGTTCTATATAATCCGTTTTATTAATTGTCTGATAAAACATATTTCTTGAACCCTGCCTAAATTCTACACACATCAAATCATTTAAGTAAAAGTTTATCAAAGGGTCGCTTTCCATATTTTTAGTTGGTTGCCTTTTATACTTAGCCCAGTTAAATTTATCCTCCTGTGGGTTAATTTCAATGATTGTCAGGTTTTTCCGGGAATTTCCGGAAACTTCTTTTAAGTCGTCAAAATCGTAAACATTACGAGCTCGTTTAATTGCAGTCTCAATATTCCCGTGTATACTATCAGCTGCGTTGTGAGTATGGCCTTTTGTCAAATATTTGATTGTAATTTTATGCACAGTTATCTCCGGATCATTTACAATTTTGACCAAAGAGGTAAATAAGATCCAATTTTTATTTTGTGCAGTACAATTGTCAGCCCATATGATAAAGTTTACAGTATCTCTCTGATTTGAAAAAAAATGTAAATGGCATCGGTTAGGTATATTTTTAGCATCTCTATCGGAAAATTCTTCATGCCAAAAAACGCAAGTACTTTTATTGTTTTTCTTCAAAGATGCAAATGTCAAATTATATGCGACCAACCGACTTATAAAAAAATGATTGTTTTAGTCCCGGCATAATTGGAATTAAGAAAACTTTCTGGAGGTCCATTGCAAAAACTTTTGTGTCGGAATTGAAAACAGATACAGAATCTTGACGATATAACTGAGTGGCTGGTGGAAAAATGTTTAATTTCTTCTGTTTCTAACAAGAACTCGTCTATTAAGGATAATTCAGAATTTCTAAAACAAAATAACATAGGTATATTAACTAAATTGTTATTCAATTTTGAACTACAAATAAATAGATGTGTTAAATAAAAAAATAGATACCTTTGTGCTAAATTAACAAGCATCCTGCCACGAGAATTATTCATCTTGAAAAAGCACTTACAAAATAGTCACTTAAATCCACTTAAATTACTTTTAGTAAATGAATTATAACGTAATTTATCACTTATGATAGTTATGATAGTTATGATGCAGTCTTATTACTCCCGTGTTCATTTAGGTAAGTATAATTAAAAGGTGGGTGGTTGAACAAATAAAATGAAGTATGCTAAATCAACTGCACAATTACCCACAACGCAAATCAAAAACAAAGCAACTTCATTTCTCAAACCATAAACAAAGAAAGTAGCCATTAATTACTTTGTTTTTGTGTTGAAATCACAGTTTGATTTGTTTTTGAGTTATAATCCCGAAATCTTAAGTGTAGTTACTTGATTTTTATGAAAAATATTTCGCGATCCATGTAAAATTAAGAGTTTTTGTTAAAGCAGGTCTGTGCAGAATCAAAAAGTGAATAATATTATTTAAAAAAACGATTTCAGAAAAAAAAATAGTTACTCTGTTTTTTGCTAGGGCAGCCGTGGCGGTAAAACGTATGAGACTTACTGTGTTATTGACTAGTATTTGCACTCAATAATCTTAGCATTTACAATCAACCAGAAATAACAATATGACGTTGATTTTGCTCCCGCCATTTTGACTCAAAATCCTAGCAATATTCACAGTAAGTTCTAACCATACTTGGAGAGCTCCTAGGATATTATAAGAAAATATTAGGGAAATGGTAGCCATAAACACAGTAAGTAATATTATCCTATTTATTATTAGTATTAATGTTAGATAATGAACAAGTTTTCTCAATTATAAACACAGTAAGTGATATTACCCTAATTATTGTTAGGATTCTGTTGCAGCATCGAATAATCTGCCCAGTCATAATCACAGTAACTTGAAATACTGTGATTATAAATAGGATTATGTAATTTAGGTCTTAGTGATTGCCTAAGTATAATCATAGTATTTTTAGTTACCGTGTCTATGCTAAGGAAAGTTTTATTATAAAACTACGATATCCTACACATTGTGTAAGTAAGGTAACTTACAGTAAAAAATAAACATTTAATGTCAATTTTAAGTATTCATACTGTGTCTATCGTTAGGAAACATAAGCCTTTAACGTGACTTGCTGTGAATAGGCTAGTGGTATCTTCCGACATTTAAATAATAAAAATAAACCGCATATATAGGGCGATAGATCTCAATTTCCCGACCAAGAATATGTAGTTAACTCAATTTTGACAAAAAGTCGACTTACTGTGTTTATGGTTTGCGCGGCAGTGTAGGCCAGTATTCATTTACTGTCTTTAGTAGGATTCAGAATTGCACGGCATAAATGCGTATAATTATATTAAATTTTCCATCTGTAAATATTTATTAATTAAATACAATTTTAAACAACATCTCAGTGTTTGCCAGATTATTTGTATGAAAATATCCTATTTTGTTACCAAAATTAAAATTATTGTAACAAAAAAGGAAGATTCCATTCTATCCCAGTCTCGGACAGTAGAAATGCTTGCAAATGAAAATATCAACTAAATATTCTGAATAAAGTTAAAGCTGATTTCAAGTAAACAGAGAACAATGGCGTAACGAGCATATTGTCGCGTCTCCGAAGTTATTGTGTAACGGAAAGTAACAGTAGGCACGGTAACACATGTTATGTGGGGCGTCCGCGTGTTCTTAGTTTTCATAGTCATATTCATATATATTTATTGCGTTATGTTGTACATGAGGTGTTAGAAATACATTAGGTAGTTTCAACATAAACCCTGCAAGGGCACTGCAACAGGACACTTAATGCCTATTTAGAGACACATTCGTCACTACATAAATTATACAATATAAGATGAATTATTATTATTATTTCGATATAATCATTCAATACACACTACACAAATTAGATATTACATTAAAAATAATATTAATAAATCTAACAGTTACTCCACAAGTGTAAAAAACTCTTCCAAATTATAAAAACATTTAGCATTTAAGAAACTCTTTAAAGTATTACAAAATTTTGAATTTTCTTTTAAGTTTTTCATGGTGGGAGGTAACTTATTATAAATTTTAACGGCCATATGATGAGTGCCAGTACTAACCATTTTTAAATTAGTAAAGGAGCTCAGTAATTTATTCCTTTTTCTGAGGTTAGACTGACAACAATTATCCCTTTCTTTTGCAAAAAGGTCTGATTTCTTACAAATATATATAATATATATATATATATACACTAGTGTGAGGATATTTAAACGGGTAAAGTGTGGTCTGCATGTATCTGTTGGTTTAGTATTAACTAATATCATAATACATTTCTTTTGTAGTGTGAAAAGCTTGCCAGCATAGGTGCTGTTGCCCCACGTGACCACTCCTAACTAGGCCAGGCGTGCGCATAGGCATAATACGCTGTTATGGCAGTTTTTAGATTTGTACATAGTTCTTACATGAATGAGAGATACAGGTAGCTAGTTATGCAAGAAATAATAACGAATACACAAACATGAATATTTGAACGTCCTACGTATACAGGCAAGTTATTACATAAAATTTAGTTATATATTCGAAATTCGATATATTTGACCAAACTCTCATTCTAAATCTACATTTCGTATGGAAAAAAACCGGTCTACTCCACCATTGTAGCACTTATTGTGTAAAAAAACTTATATGTATTACGTTTTAATAGATACATCTCTTTTCGGGTACGATAAACAGAAAGACGGACAGTGTATGTTCAGTAATAACACTTTTGGCCCTTGGGTACGAAACCTTAGGGGTTTAATTCGACATCTTTATTGGCACAAATGAATATTTGTCATAATATCTCTCTCTACTTTATCTTCTATCTCATCTAGATCGTTGAGATCCATCCAAGTGTATTCTAATAAATCCAATATGGTCGTCCTAAAATCCTAACCTTTTAAGTGGCTATAGTCGCCGCATTGCTTGTAGAACTGATGAGTGATGACCGTAGGTGACCACGTCCCGGAAAGCCTAGTGACGGACTCAAGATCTTGTAAAAGCGGGAAGTAGCTGGATACAAGACTGGACCGATCATGCTGGAGATCTTTTCGGTTGACATATTTCCGTGACCGATATTTAAACCGCGGATCGATTTGATTCTTCGGGTTTAAATTTGAGCCCGATTTTTACGGATTTTGTATAATTTGTAAATATTATGAAACAAATAGTAAAAAAAACGGTAGCCCACAAACCTAGTTATTCAAAAATCGTATCGTGAAAATCAGACAAGTTTTTAGGGGTTGAGACACGTTATCACCAGAAGCTAAATTTGTGTGGAGATAATTAGACAGCCGCGCGATTTGCTCGATATTAGGTAATCACGGTAACAGGTAGACGCTTCGAAATATTCGTAGAATATTTAGTTGTATATGCATTTCTAAAATAAATTATTAAATTAAAATAAAATAAATTAAGGGAGGCCATACAACAAACGTGATTTTGTTGGCTTTTTTTTAAAGTTTATAATAATAATATAGTGTTTAATGTTCTACGGAACCCTTCGTGCGCGAGTCCGACTCTCACTTAGCCGGTTTTTTAAATATTCAACGTGACTCTACAAGTACTTGTCTCAAAACGGAACGCTCTTGACCGCGCATCCCGGTAATTCATTACTTCCTACCTTATTACAGTTATTACGTTACCTACATTTGTAGCCTTCTAGCATAAGTGAAAAGAAGTGCTCAAGGGACAGTAGTATTTTAATTTTAATGGTTTTGATAGGTATTTTTGCCACACGTGTACCAAAACGATTAAAAATAAAACTTTATAACTTTAAATAATAAGCTGACATTAAAACTGTTCAGTCCTGGTGAGCAAAACACGCATGTTTTGCAGTTATTTGTATCAAATACGTGTTTGTGTAATTAAGCATTATTTATTATGCTAAATTACACAGAAACGTGCGCTAACGTGTTTCCTGTTACAACATCGTCATCGAAAAAAGAAATTAGCCGCAATGAATCCAAAAAACTTTGGCTAAAATTAGCTGTTAAACCCGTAGGGACAAACGGCTCGATGTTTCACTACGGAATCTTAAAGACGTCCCCTATCCTTTGCTCTAAATGCCTACCTTATTCAATAGAGCTCAGAGTTGTCATCTCATCTAAACCTCAGCTCTCTTCTAGAGACGTAGGATTAGCCGCGTTTGAGAGGGGTCAAGAGAACACGTCGCGTGCTAATTTGACGAGCTATTTATACGTCGTTACAACATCGCTGCATACTCTCACTTTTAAGAGTTGTAGGCCTAGATAAGTTATATTCTATCGTGAATGAATAGTAATAGCTCTTTTCAGTTGTCGATTCAGTTAGTTTGCGTTATTGAGACATACCAGCATGCGGCCTATTGACAACAATCAGCCATAATTTAGAAATTTTAGTTAATATTTAATAAGACAACCCAACAGCATGTACAGTCAAGGTTATAAATATGTATACACTTTAGTACCTTGTCTATTTAACGTCATGTTTAAACTGCCATATGAAATTGTCATAGTGATTAAAGTGACAAGGTAAGTGTATACATATTTATGACCTTGACTGTACCTAGTTAACTGCACATGTTCGGGTAAAGTCCGATGGATTAGCATTCTAAGAGTTTATGGGAGCGAGTGAGAAAGGAAGTACAAACCCAAAGCTGGGTTTTAAGAGCTAACGCTCTGTTCTTCTTCGTCTTCTTTCGTGTCGGCAAAAACTCGGGCTAAATCTTACTTGCCCAGAAAGCGGCAACCGTGGTAGCCCTCTGGTTACTGACAAGTAAGTCCGTTTAGTTACCTCAATTCATTTTTGGTAACAAAACGGAAAATTACATTCATATTTTTTTATCTAGATTTATGGTTGCTATAGTAATGCAAAAGTAGTGTCTTGTCGACGTTGTGTTATTTTTCATAACATAACAACACAATATTATTATAGCACAACACACCAAGAGTAAATACTTTTGTCCTACGCGTAGGTCGTTGCTCCGATCGATTTACCCCCTCCCTCTCCCTTCAACCACTTCCGGGTGCTTGACACTTAAACCGCTTGTGAACCGTAATGTACTGTCAAGTGTCGCGACTCCCGAGTAATCAAATTCGGAGATGGACATTCATACTATTATTTTTTGCGGATAAATTATTCACTTATCGAATCACAAATAATTTGTTAATTATTTATGAAATAGTCCTTCACTATTTATAAAATCTGAAAGACTGTAATCCTTATTTACATACACATACATAAAGTCACACATACAGTCAGTCAGAGCTACAGAATTACCAACAACTCTAAAAAACTTGTAATTCTGTAACCACATTTTGCACAATCAGGCTAAGATGTTTACCAGTGTATTAGTGACCTTATTTAACTGTAATAAATAAATAAATCAGGGGACAACCTTACACAAATTGACCTAGTCCCCAGCTAAGCATTGTGTTTGTTCTATGGGTATGTTAGGTTAGGTTTGGTACGTACAATTAAATACCTATATATATATATAGAGAAATAAACCACATATATAAATACATAACATCACGCCTTCATTCCTAGAGTGGGGTAGGCAGAGCTACAGAAATACCTTTAAGACTTGTTGATAATTCTGTTACCACATTTTGCACAAGTTAGCTAGTTTATACCAGTGTATTAGTGACTGGTTGCAAGCCCATCTCCTAACAGTACTACAAGCCCTTATTCCTTTAGTCGCCTCTTACGACATCCACGGGAAGACATGGATTGGCACTATTCTAACTCGGCAACCACGCAGTGAATAAAACCTTTTTAAAAAATAGGGTTGATTTGATTCGTCAAATAATTCATATTTTGCATATTGTTTTATCTAAGCACGCGGAGAGTAAATATGGCTGTCCTTGGCACCCCTGCTGCGCGCGGTCGTTGCTCCGATCGATCCACTCCCTCCACCCTCCAGTTCCGGGTAGCAGTTGACACACGCCTGTCATCCCTAACGTACAGCCGCAAGCGTCATGTCATAACTAACAACCAATAAAACAGTCAGAGATGCGTTATTTATTAGAGTAACAAATCCGGAAATTCAAATAAGTATCTTTTCAATTGTGTTTTTTTATACACGATGATGATGACCCTGAGCGGCTAGGGCACATCTTGCGTCTTTTTCTGTTCAGACATGGTTAAACGGGAGATCCGATAGACAAACTAGTCGTGGGTAACACGTGCTAACCATCTCCCATAAGGGGCATCGATGGGAAATTTGGAAATTTAATGTTTTGGTCGCATTTTTTGCTATTTGTAGTAGATTTATTGCTTGCGTACACTGGAAATTAAATCAACTTTATTGCATATAATAGAAAGTGCTATAAAAGTTCTAACTGAAGGCAACTTATATTGGGAAAATGGCTTGGTACAAAAATTATAATTGTTAAATTTAATTAAAATTTAAAATATAGAATAATAAATTTAAATGTAAGCGTTACCTTTAACTACTTTACTTATAAACTTGATATCACTTTCCTTTGCTTAACTCGAATTTAACTCGACCGATAAGAGCGCGGGTTATGTAATCCGAACGCCTAGAATGAGGTCAGACCATCAATCTTACGTTTATAACGTGCGTCACGAACCCTTAACAAACATATACATATTGTTTTGTTACTCTTTATATTTATTTATTTTAGTTTAATCGTAAACAATCGGACCTGCGATATTTATTTTTAGGGTTCCGTTGCCAGAACATTTCTAAAAATGCTGACCTCCGTGTGTGTTTTACTGATTTAAAAAATAATGCCAGGTAGGTAGACCACATAAACTATACAATAATCAAATATTTGTATGAAAATGTTCCTTTTTTGTTACCGAAATTCTCTGATATACGTGACCCGCTCTTATGCCTCTAGTAATAGAGACGTCACCCATTAAACGAAATGTTGAAATCTATATTTCCAAACTAATATTATAAATGTCAAAGTGTGTGTTTGTTTTGTTCCTTCTCCACACGGTTCAACGATTGAACTGATCAACTTATAATTTGGTACATTATAAGCCCGGGGACGGACAGAAGGCAATTTTTATCCCAGAGAATTGGACAGTTCCTGAGGGAATAGCGATCAACTAGTTCTACGCTGAAGGAGTTCCGGGTAAAAGCTAGTACCTTATCGTATGCCATGCAGGCGAATTATATGACAAGCGTTGTCTACTCTTAAAATTCTATTCCAATCCGAGCGCGTGTGTAAACACTAAACACATCAATAATTTTATCCTCCCGACAAAAAGTAACGTATTTGTTTTGACTTTTTTATTTCCTCCCAATAGATAAAAATGAAAAAAGTAAAAAAAAAAAAAAGTAAAAGTAAAGTAAAAATGTTGCAAAGAATTTGTTTCTTATTGTGATCTCTAGCTTAAAATCAAAATGAAAGGGGCAATCGGCTAAGGCAAAGTCGTTGTCACAAGTAGTCTACAAATATTTTTACTTGTACATTAATAATGCCCATGCGGCGATGGAAGAGTTTATTTTCCTTAGCGAAACAACCTTGTAATAATGTACTTATTGGCATGTAACAGTACCTGGCCGCTTTGGCGGTGAATTCTTTGGTGTCTTGTTGCAGCCGTTGTTTACATAATGTTATGTGTTATTTTCTATCTATACTCTAAAACTCTTCCATGACTATACATACATACATAACGTCACGCCTTCATTCCCAGAGTGGGGTAGGCAGAGCTACAGAAATACCAACATCTCTAAACAGACTTGTTGATAATTCTGTAACCACATTTTGCACAATCAGGCCAAGAAGTTTACTAGTGTATTAGTGACAGGTTGCAAGCCCATCGCCTAACCATGACTATCTTACTGACAAACAACGCATCGCCTAAACTACTGAGGGACTTCAAGTATGGAGACAATATTCCCTCCATAGGGTTCACTAAAAAAAATTATTTCTAGAATTAACCTTCCAACGAGAAGAAATAAGAAGAGAAGCGGGAAACTAATTATAAGAGAATATGTATAGCTAAAGAGCATATTTTTCCAGTTCCGTACAAGTATTCCGGTGAAATTACTAGCATAGAGGCATTCCATCTTAGTCCTCAGGGTTGGCAACGCATTTGAGGTCTTAGGATTATAATAGTCTTGAGAATTCAAATGTCTATGGGTCTCAGATTCCACTTACCATCACGTGGCCTGAGTGCTCGTGTGCCTTATCCTTAACATAAAAAAAAATCAGTTGGTCTGTCTCTGCGACATTGTAGCGCCTAAACGAGTTTGTTTATTCATTTACTAGCTGTTGCCCGCGACTTCGTTCGCGTAGTAAAATAAAACATTGCCTATGTTAATCTGGAATAATGTAGCAATCAAATGGGGAAAGAATTTTTGCTATAAGGCCCAGTTGTTTTTGAGTTTATTCGTTACATACAGTTTTGTTTAACCTGGAGTTCCCTAAATGATAATTAACTTAGCAAATTGACGACACGTTGGCCTAGTTGGGAGTGAATCTGCCTCCGAAGCCGGCAGTCCCGGGTTCAAATCCCGCTAAGGGCAGATATTTGTGTGATGAACACGAGTATTTGTTCCTGAGTCTTGGATGTTTTCTATGTATTTAAGTATTATTTATTTCTCTATGTAAGTTTGTTTATCGTTGTCTAGTACCCATAGTACAAGCCTCGAGCTTAGTTTGGGACTAAGTCAATTTGTGTGAGATGGTCCTGTGATATTTATTTATTATTTATTGAAATAAAAAATAAGAGCTCGTAACTAAACATGCATTCAGAAGGATCTAGGTGAAGGTGTTGACGAATACTCTGCCGTCCAAAAGAAAAAGGCCGTATAAGAGTATGATCTCCATATGCGCATGTATCCTTGATGCTTCGCTCGGCATATATAGCGCGTTTTTGCAGCCGACTTCACAAAAATCAACTACGACGTTGTTGACTGCACTCTGAAGCTGATTGATCATTATTTTTATTATTTTTATTCCCTAAGCTGGGTACGAATTAGAGCAGCCTCGGGTTGAGGCACGCACGGCTCACCTATATTGCTCAAATTCGTTCGCGCTCACGCACTGTGCGCGAGCAGCGGCGCGCGGCGAGCCGTCTAGAGTCGGTCTTAAGACCGTGCTCAAAGGGGCCTTGGTGTGCGTGCCTCGCGTAATTTGGGCTTGTATCCGAGCGGGCCGCGGACAGAACCACAAGTTCTAACTTGTCTGTGGGCGAGGCGCGTACAAATTTGATAAAGTTGCTGAGCCGTTCCACCACCGAGGCGATTTTTTCTTCTTTTTGTTAATAATTCGGTGAATTATGATAAACGCAGCCGTTGAGCCGTTGCTTTTTTACGTGCGATAATTTAACCCGCGAGCAGCTCGTCGCGCGGGGCGAGCATGCCTCAGGCTGAGCCGCTCAGATTCGTACTCTCAGCTTTACGTGCGTAGGTAGTAAATAAATATCGGCTCGCCTTGTCGGAAATAGCCCATTTCTCAGGCCATAAGCACCGTTCTTATTTCTTTACGCATGTGTTTGCATACAGCAGATCGGTTAGCTTAGCGGTCACTTCACTTCACTTTTGGGGTAGGTGCTACTGCTATTTAGCGGTAAGACCGCCCGTTATGTTCCAGTAATTAAACAGGGAACATGCTTGTAAAACAGAATTGAGTTTCATTGATATGATTCAGGAGAAATGTAAACAAAAGCATATAAAACGCAATACACTAAGTTATGTCCCGTTTATTAATATTTTATATAGAATCAAAAGCTGTTAAAATTTTAAAACTGTAAGGTTTAAATTGTTTTTTCAGCATCCTCATTTTGTTTACGTAATATTTTAAATCAATAATATTGTCTTAAACATAGTAACTTCTGAAATAAATTAAAAATTTCCTTATATACTAAACATGGAGCAACAGTTGTGACGTCATACCTGTCGTCGATTTTGTATAGAGTGTTTTCGCAGGGGGTCTGAACTATGACTTTTTGAAGCTTCATACACTCGCGGTCAAATAATACGGGTCAGAGTGCGTTTTTCATACAAACGAGGCTATTTCGAAGCCTTGGTTCTCCGCCAGGGGTTGTTTTGAGTGAGGTTAAATGGTGGATACTCCGAGGTTCAATAGAGGAGGTCACAAGGTTTAAGATAACTAACTGATCGCACAATCAGTTAACACCACAGCGAGAGAGTTTGGATCAGCATTTGGATTTCCTTACATTTTATTGCCACTTTAGATGATTTTCTGAACATGCACAATTCCGGCGTCAGCTGAAGATTCAATCAGCTGGGTTTCCTAGGCACTCTGGAAGTCCTGTATCGATGCTCGGGGTATCCATCATCAGATGTCACTAAAAGCATCCCCTGGCGAGGAACCAAGGCTTCGAAATAGCCTCTTTAGTATGAAAAACGCACTCTGACCCGTATTATTTGACCGCGAGTGTATCTTATGAACATATAACACGACAATTTTTTCGAGTGTACAGTTATCCTTTTCTTTCACAGCACTTTCCAGAGAGCGTAAGAAAAAAAGAAATGCATGGTCCCTATTGTACTGTTCTGTGTTTTGTTTTTTGGTGTTCAAATAATGTTCAATAAATAATATTTATATTGTTTTGTATTGGTATTTTACCTTAGATCTATTTAGTATCAACAAAAGAACAAAATATATGTACGCATCAGACCACATAAGACAAGCAGACATTTTATTTTACTTGATATGGTATTAAGCACCTATTTACTGTATTTTATTCTTTGACTAGCGACCCGCCCTCGCTTCGCTCCGGATTAAAGTATTATGCATATAAACCTTCCTCTTCAATCACTCTATCTATTTAAAAAAACCGCATCAAAATCCGTTGCGTAGTTTTAAAGATTTAAGCATACATAGGGATATAGGGACAGGAAAAGCGACTTTGTTTTATACTATGTAGTGATAAATGACACTCTGCTGCTAGCGGGTAATGTAACTTAATAAACGATCGAACAATGCTTCAGCATATTTTACTACGCTGAAGCTGCGTAAATTGAGCTGCGCCAAATTCGCAATAAGTAATTAGTTAGGTGCATGGCGTTCTTTCGAACGGCACCACACCGTCGGCGTTAAAGACGCGTTAAAAACGTAACGCTGCGTAAACGTTGTGTCCACGTATTTTAATTCGTGTGGTCGATCATTGGATGGTTTGAATTTGCATCTGCAAATCTAAGGCTGTGATTCCACCAGAAATGTGCGATGTAGCTAGGCGAGCCTAGCGCACTGTGTAACGATGTGAATGTTTCTACCAAAGATGTGCGAGGTAGATGAGCGGTGCGAGAATATGTAGCGGGGTCTTTAGGTATACATAGGCAGACGCCGCCTCGCAACACATTCCTCACACATATCTTTCCCTTGTTTTATATGTACAAAAACTGAGCTGTTGCCACCAGAACTGAGCTGGGCGAGGATAGGTGAATAAAGTGTTTCTATTGGTTCATGGCAAACACATTCCTCGCACATCTCTGGTGGAAACGCAACCTAAATATCAAGTCCCGCTTATCCTGTGAAGTCATGTAAAAATCAGGGGATCCTATCTTTTCATACTATTGTTTCACAAATGATTCATTTCACAAACATATCATTTGACAACCCGCGTTTTTTTTCCGAAACTGTAAATAATTCTGGATTTATTCCGATGCCATCGTGTAGAACCCTATAGGTTAGGTTAATTTGTCAAAGATTTGTCGGCGAAAAGGCAGAGAACCAAAAATCAGACGGTTAACAAGTCAATTCTCCACAGCTCGCGACCGCTTCCCCTCAACCTCCTCCACGGACGACAACGAGAGCGGCACGGACGGCGAGGCGGACCGCTCGCGCCGCGCCAGCGTCGTGCTCGGCCACGCGGGCCCGCCCCCGGGCATCGTCTCCGTGCGCAAGCGGCGCGGGAACCTGCCCAAGCACTCCGTGAAGATACTCAAGCGCTGGCTGTACGACCACCGGTACAACGCGTACCCTAGCGACGCGGAAAAGTTGACGCTAAGCCAGGAGGCGAATTTGACGGTGTTGCAAGTGAGTTTATCTTATGAGCTTCGTGACAGACGCGGCAGAGACGATAGTACATATAAAGATCCTGATGTTAGCGACCGACTACTGTTGCATCGGCCCACTAAAGTCAAAATTCAAAAAATGTTTCTGTCGAAGACAACATTTTTGGAACAAGCTTTCTTGCGTCTGGACTTTTTTGCAAGTCAAGAGTCTGCTTATCGAGACCAACCTAATGAGTCCAAACTTGGTAGTTAGCCGAGATCCTGTTACCACCTTCCGACTCAATCATCAGACCAGCTCGATGATGATTATGATGATGTTATTATGTATTGTCATCGAAGGTATACCAAATATCAACTCAATCGGATCGCAATATTTATTCAGTAAATTGGTCACATGTCACATGAGGGCTTCTACACGTAATATGGTGTGAAACTACTAGCGCTTCGGACAAGACTATTATTGCGTAGAAAAAATGCCACCTGATACTCCAGAATTGTTTCTTGATGATGACAGGGTTATGTCCTGGTTCAACAATTAAAGAATGCTGAATCTTACTAGAAAAATATACTACATGCTACTGAAACCGACTGAAACGTTTGGCGTCACAAGATGTAAGACGTCGCCTAGGCAAAATCCGGGATAGTTGGCCCGATTGTAATTACTCTAGTTTCGCGGATGAATCGCATGCCACTTTATGCATCTATCGAAAGACTTCAGCTACCACTAAGCTGACCGTGTGCAATCACACGAGAGACATTCTGTGTGATTGCACGGGAAGGCAAAATACGATCAGTTTTTGCGGGATAGATGCCCTGTTTCTCGGCCGGGTATCAATCCCAAAGAATTTATATGAATTAGGCGAATATCCCCTATGAGGAATAGATGTCCGCAATAAATCACTAACACTCTGGAAATATTAAAGATACTGTTTTTTTACTTTCCATAAATTTGTAGATAAAAACCAAAGGCTGGTTTTACAAATAAAGTATTTTGCTTTTTACATACATACATAACATCACGCCTTCATTCCTAGAGTGGGGTAGGCAGAGCTACAGAAATACCAACAACTGTAAAAATACTTGTTTATAATTCCATAACCGCATTTTGCACAATCAGAGCCCTTTTTTATAAAGCTACAAATTACAAGCGGAAGTCTCTTTCTAACTCGTTTGCTAGAAGCAGACTTCCGCTTGTAATTTGTAGTTTTATAAAACAGGGCCCTGGCCAAGAAGTTACTAGTGTATTACAGCCGGTTCCTAAATTCAAACCGCGGATAGTACGTTACTTCGAGTCACAATTTGTCAATTTTGTACATGGCAACTGTCAAGTAACCTCATCTATCCGCGGTTTGAATATTGGAACCGGACATTAGTGACAGGTTGCAAGCCGATCGCCTAACAGTACTAGAAGCCTTTATTTCCTTAGTCGCCTCTTACGACATCCACGGGAAGACATGAAGTGGCACTGTTCTAACCCGGCGACCACACCGGGGGTTTTGCTTTTTGTACTGAGCGTGTGGCATCTATCCCGGATTTACCCTATCCCTTGATCACTGTACAAGATAACCAACGTAACTCACATAGCGTGCCCTGTACCCTGCCTCCGATGCCAGCGGTCCTGCGTTCAAATCCCGGTAAGGGCAGGTATTTGTGTGATGTGCGCGAAAATTTGTTCCTGACTCTTGGATGTTTTCTATGCATTTAAGTATGTATTTCTCTATATTAGTATGTTTATCGTTGTCTAGTACCTACCCATATTACAAGCCAGGGACCCGCCCACCCACGCCCACCCATTCAGCGATAAAAGCCTTTTAAAGACTAACCTAACAGCTAAAGCACAGATAACCCTTATAAATAGCGCTTTAACAAGCATATCGAACGGCTTTTCTAAGTAACAGCCTTATAAAACCCATACGAAACTCCTTGAATGGGATGGCGGGCCAGTCCCTGGTACAAGCCTAGAGCTTAGTTTGGGACTAGGTCAATGTGTGTGAGATTGTCTTGTGTGATATTTATTGTTATTATTGGAACGTTGCCTCCAGGTATGCAATTGGTTCATCAACGCGCGACGACGCATCCTGCCGGAGATGATCCGCCGCGAGGGCCACGACCCGCTCCACTACACCATCTCCCGCCGCGGGAAGAAGCAGCCGGGCGCGCCCACTGCTGGCTCTTCGGGGCAACAGGTCGCTTGGGACACCGTGGAACTTGAGGTGAGAGCTACCGAAAGAACCGACATGAAGTGGCACTATTCTAACCCGGCGACCACACCGGGGGTTTTGCTTTTTGTACTGAGCGATATAGAGTGAGTTCAAAAAGTTTGGCATCTATCCCGGATTTACCCTAGCCCTTGATCACTGTACAAGATAACCAACGTAACTCACATAGCGTGCCCTGTACCCTGCCTCCGAAGCCAGCGGTCCTGGGTCAAATCCCGGTAAGGGCAGATATTTGTGTGATGAGCGCGAATATTTGTTCCTGAGTCTTGGATAATTTCTATGTATTTAAGTATTTATTGCTCTATATAAATATGTTATCGTTGTCTAGTACCCATAGTACAAGCCTAGAGCTTAGTTTGGGACTAGGTCAATATACCATTTATTTAATCTTCCATTATACGCTCCAGCTAGAAGTGAATCACAATGGCTAAAGTTATACTTTTCGCCCTACAATAGTTCATCATTCTAAAACGTAACTATCTACTGGACAAGCATCTCTTAAATGTCGCATCCATGGTACTTTCGCAATATTCACCAGATGGTCGGTTTACCTTTTAGAGCCTGTGCTCAATTTCTGCTAAGCACTGCTAAACATACGCAGGCGCTAACAAGAGCGCGTTAGTAACCCTGCCTACGAAGCTGCCGGTCTCGGGCTCGATTCCCGGTATGGGCAAATATTTGTTCTGCATTTTCTCACATAACTTTTTAAGTCCTGTTATCGGAAGTCCGAAAATATTTCTCATACCATTTTACATCATAATGATCACTTTTCATAATCAATATAAATCATACACCTGTTTATTTTCAGGTTTTTAAATAACCAACTGGTAAATAAGGTTAGGTTTTTATTAAACGTCCTAAAATCAGAACGGTTTCAGTAAAATTCACTTAAGGAGTTGTAATGTTTATGAATAACAAATTAAAAGAAAAAAAATAAGAGGATTTTTTTTTATGAAGAGTGATTTTTATGAATACAAGTCGGTAGTAAAACAAAAAATAGGAAAAAAAAGTGAACCAATATGGACCCGTTTGTTCTATACACCGTGTTTTTTTTGATTTACGATAACTTCGGCATATTGTTAGGTACACGTATAGAAACTACGTGGTACATTAGATTTTAAAATATTGCAAAAAAAAAAAAAAAATGTTTAGAACAAAGTAATTAAATGTTGTGTCTTCAATCATTCTAAAAGGGTCTTTAGAGTTAACTCATAGTTAGTGTCAATTACGTCAAGTCAGCGTAACATACACACACACAAGTAAAGATAACACTTGACAGGTGCACGACCTAACAATTGAAAACTCTTTACTCATAATAGGTAATTAAAAGAAAATTGTTAGGTATCAATTAAGAGCCTTTTACATTACTTTAACGTGATTAACTGATTAATTTTAATAATTGAATATCTTTATAACCGTACGAGTTATCATATGTCTGTCTTCGGGATATTAGCTTAATTTGACTTGAAGAACGTGCCCTTAAAGTTATCGTAAATCAAAAAAAACACGGTGTATAAGTAATTGCTGTTGCATGCGACTCTGCCCGCGTAGAAAAAAAACGTGTCCCTGTCACTCAGTGATAATATAGCTTTTACTTAAGAAAGATTTTTCAAAATCGGTCCATTGGTTACGAAAATACAAATCTTTCCTCTTTATTTTAGTGTAGCGACTTAGCGACATCTAGCGACAACTCGTAACAAATATCAACAACGGCGCCACCAGCGTCACTAAATTTGACAGTTCGTTTGCATCGTACTATCGAAATTTTCCCAATCAGTTAATACAACTTCCAACTTCATCCCATCCAATGTAATTTGTTTCCCAGGCATAATACCCTGGCTGGAGAGAAATCTCTCTTTTCACATCTCTTCCTAAGTTACTGATCTCGGCATATTATTATGTTTATCGTTGTATTCGTTGTCTAGTCCCCATACAAGCCTAGAGCTTAGTTTGTATTAATTTACTGATCTTGACTCACATGCCCGTTCCAAGATACGTGAAAGTAAACTCGTTTTGTGATGGACAACTCAAGATCAATTACGGCACGATGGCCTAGTTGGGAGTGACCCTGCCTTCGAAGCCAGCGGTCCTGGGTTCAAATCCCAGTCAGGGCATATATTGTGTGATGAGCGCAAATATTTGTTCCTGAGTCTTGGATGTTTTCTATTTATTTAAGTATGTATTTAATTTTCTCTATTTAAGTATGTTTATCGTTATCTAGTACCCATAGTACAAGTCTAGAGCTTAGTTTGGGACTAGGTAAATTTGTGTGAGATTGTCCCCTGATATTTATAGATATTTATTTATAGAACAAATTAATGAATACGGCCATGAATCAATTTGAATGGTCAAATTTCATCGAAATCGGTTCAGCAGTTTAGCCGTGAAAGGGTAACAGACAGATAAAGATACTTTCGCATTTTTAATAGTAGTATAAGTATATAGTATGGATTAATTGTTTATTTTTACAACAAAGTAAAAAGTCCGTTTGTACTACTCTCAAAGAGCTCTGTATTTCAGACGGTAGCGCTCTTCCCTAACAAACTGACACTGATTAAAGTAGTAATTAGTTTTAGTGTTAACAATACTTATTAACGATTAATTTTCAGTAAAATAAACTATATGACAAATTTATTTTAATATCCTATAAAACTCATAAAACATTAGGTGAGTGAGTGTGTATTCTTTTGTTTTAAGTTTGTGTGAATGTGTGTCGGAGGATGAAAATAATCATTTAAACTTTAGGGAAAAATAAATGATTATTAAAAGAGTTGAATTAAGATTGTACACTTAACAACAAGTCTTAGCGTAACTTAATTTTTGTATTCATTCAGATGGCTTTCGGTTTCATACATAACATCACACCTTTTTCCAAAAGTGAGGTAGAGAGGTACAGAAATACCAACAACTCTAAAAGACTTGTTAATAATTCTATAACCACATTTTGCACAATCAGGCTAAGATATTTACAAGTGTATTAGTGCCAGCCCAACGCCTAACAATACTTCAAGCCTTTATTCCCTTAGTCGCCTCTAACCACATCCACGGGAAGATATGGAGTGGCACTATTCTGACCCGGTAACCACACGGGGAACATGGAGTGGCACTACTCTAATCAGATGTCAATTTCACACAAATTACCCCACTTAGTCCCTACGCTGTAGGCTTGTACTATGGGTACTTGATTAACTTTCTTATACTTATAGATATAAACAGGAGCAAGTACTCACACTGATTTGAAGTATTTGAACCCGGGATCGCTAGTTTCGAAAGCGGAGTCACTAACTAGGCTAACGTGTCGCTCGTCCTAACTTGTAAGTTTCGCTACGCAGATGTAACTATAGGGTTACAATTTGGGGTCGGGAGGACAGTTTTGATTGTTAAAAGAGTTGAGTTAAGATTGTACCATTAGCAATACCTTGGTCTCTGCGTAACTTAGTTTTTGTATCGATTGAAATCAACTCAAATCAAATTCATTTATTTTGCTAAAACATAACGTACTGTTTCTTCGCAGGCTTAGGGATGATGGTTAGGGAAAATCAGAATGGCAGCGTGCGGCTCGCTCTGCGTTTATTCCAAAAGTGAACATTAATTACTGAGCCTCTATTTTACAGTTTTTATGTATAGCGCCACCTATTGGCGATGTCATGGACTAATTACTAAAAGCTATAACTAAGTAGATCTTAATCATACTATCAAGCCATCAAATTCCTCGAGATTGTGGTAGATGGCGCTGTCAGTCATTGACATGCTGCCACCCCCAACTTGGCTATTATACAATAACATAACAATAACTCCTTTCAGGATCATTTCATTAGCGACACGTTTTCTTTATTAAATTAATTAAAACTGTAGGCTAGATAGCGACACTAAGGGTCATAATCATTAAACGGCAAAGTGGTTGAATCGATTAAGTGGGCAATAGGTAACAATAAGAAATGAGTGTAAGATTAAATTGAAATAAATTAGCTTCGGAAATTGTACATTATACCTGACCCCTTGCCATTCAATTGTATGAGGTTTAAGGAAACTACAATCAAAATAGGATTTATTGATACGCTAAGAAATCTAAAGTAACATTTTAACTCTTAAACTATGCGATTTACGTAAGTAACTGAAATGAACACAGTCTATTTACTATTCTATAGCATTCGTCGGTAATGGGCAAATATTATTGAACGCTCGTTTTATGATGCCGTTCGCTGTTTTGATGTCGACTACCCGCGCTCGGCCGTCGTGTCCCGGGCTGCAGCGCACGACGCGGCCCATCCTCCACAGGCAAGGCGGCAGGCGCGGCTCCCTCACCAGCACCACGGTACCCTCTTGAAGGGCGCGGCCCTTGCAACTCCTCCATTTGGTACGCTCCTGTAGTAGTCCTATGTAATCTCTTGACCATCGGCGCCAGAAGTCCTGTTGCAATTGCTGTAACCTTTGGTAATGGGTTAGTCGGTTATTCGGTTCATCCGTATAGTCATAGTCAGGCATTGCGGTTGGCGTTCTACCTATAAGGAAGTGGGCAGGCGTCAAGAAAGTAACATCATCACTATTTGAATTTGGTATTGGGCATAAAGGACGAGAATTTAAAATACCCTCAATTTGAATCAAAACAGTGGAAAATTCCTCATAAGTTAGTAATGCTAGGCCTAGTACTCGGTTTAAATGAAATTTACAACATCTTATAGCTGACTCATGTAGTCCACCCATATGAGGAGTGTATGGCGGCAAGAACCTCCATTTGATACCCTCACCTGCACAAGAGGTTATTATTTCGTTAGAATTTTCGCCTAAAAATCTATAAAGCTCGGTTATTTCGTTACTGGCCCCATGAAAGGTAGTAGCATTATCGCTAAGAATTTCCTTCGGTTTCGATCGTCTGGCTATAAACCGTCGTAAAGCCGAAAGGAATGCTGATGATTGCAAACCAGAAATTAATTCGATGTGAACCGCCTTAGTAGTCATGCAGACAAAAATTGCAATGTAACATTTATCAGTTCTGTAACCACGTCCCCTCCTGTCCCTTATCGTGTACGGACCACCGTAATCAAGTCCCGTATACAGAAAGGCGGGGGCCGGGTTCACTCTCGTTGGTGGCAAATCCCCCATGATAGGTATCTGCGAAGTAGGTTTGGCTCTGAAGCATGTTACACACTCGCCGACGACCTTATTTGCCATACTCTTACCATTTATCGGCCAAAATCGTTCTCGAACCGATGATAATAATAACTGAGGTCCGGCGTGCATCAGTTTAACATGTTCGCTGCGCATGATAAGCTTGGTAAGTATGTGTTTTTGCGGTAGAATAATAGGATGTTTCTTGTCGTGCATATAGTGCGATAACGCTAAGCGACCACCTACTCTTATTAATTTATTTTCCATAAATGGGTTTAAATTTAATAAATTGGATGATTTTGGAAGTGGTTTAGCTGTTTCGAGTAAATTATATTCATTGGGAAAAGATTCCATTTGCGAAAATTGGATTAATTTGTTTAGGGCCTGATTCAACTCTTCGACAGAGAATGGACCCCTCAACATGTTACGTTTATTAAAATAGTTATTAATAAATCGAAATATGACTGCAACACAATTAATTAATTTGTTTACGTTGGACCATCTTTTAAAAAGATGAGTCATGAACTTGTTTGGTTGTGTTGCGTTCGTAGAAACGCTACACAGAATAGATTCGTTACTCGGTAAATCGAAAATCGTCATTTGTAGAGAAGGCCACTCATTAACGGGCTTTTTTAGCCACGAGGATCCTTCCCACCACAGGGTGCAGCTAGCTAACTTGTCTGCATGCAACCCTCGGGTCAAGTAATCCGCGGGGTTCTCATTGGAAGAGACCCAGTGCCAATTGTCTGTGTTTGTTAAGTTGCGTATTTTAATTACTCGGTTTTTTACGAAACAATTTAGGTTACTAAGGTGCAGTGATTTTATCCATGCCAGTGCTACTGTTGAATCGCTCCAAAAATAGATTTTTGTGAAGTTACGTTTGAGTGCTTTATTTACTTTATTGTACAATTCTGCTAACAATAATGCGGCACGTAACTCTAGTTTTGGGATGGTTTCACATCGTGCCACTCTTGTCTTAGCGCATAACAGTCGAGTTATGATTCTCCCGCACGCATCTACAGTTCGTATATAGATCGACGCTCCGAGCGCCGCTAATGAGCTATCGGAGAAACCATGCAGTTCTAGCGTTACGTAATCACTGATAAGAGCGTGTCTAGGTAATGCGAGGCAGTTTAACGTAAACAATTTTTTATAAAAGGTTTCCCATTCGGTAACAAATTCGCTAGGGAGTTTTTCGTCCCAGGCTATTTTGTTTTTCCATAATCGCTGGATAAAGCATTTAGCGATAATTATTACTGGTGCTATTAGCCCTAACGGATCAAAAATAGCAGAGGCTAAAGATAAAACCTTTCGTTTTGTTAGTGGTTTTTGCACTGTTTCTCCTTTAAATTGGTACATTAAATTGTCGTTATTACTGCACCACGCGAGTCCTAGGACTTTGTGTGTATTGTTAGTAAGTGACGTCGGTGATGTGTTTTTATGTGTGTTCGTGGTGTTACTCACGGTTTGTAGTATGTTCGGGGAGTTCGATTTCCACTTTCGTAGGTTGAAGTTCGCGCCGCGGAGAATTCGTTCGACGTCAACAGCTGTTTTGGCTACCTGGTGTTCGTCATCACCGCCATGGAGCAGGTCATCTATGTAAAAACTATTAGCTATCGCAGCAGCCGCCTCCGGGAACTCGTCCTGGTTCTGCTGCGCGAGCTGGAGTAGGCAACGCGTCGCCAGGTAGGGGGCACACTTAAGGCCGAAACTAAGTGTTGTTAGAGTGTAGGTAAGTAATGGGTCGGTTGGGTTCTCACGCCAGAGTATACATTGTAAATGTCGTTGTGATTGGTTTATGTATATCATTCTATACATCTTTTCGATATCTGCATTTATTACATACTTGTTTATTCGGAATCTTAGTAATATGTTTACTAAATCGTCTTGAATCACGGAGCCTTTGTATTGTATGTCGTTAAGCGACTGACCTGTACTCGTCTTGAAAGATGCATCAATAACCACCCGCAGTGGTGTGGTCGTTTTATGCGGGGTAAGGACTGCGTGATGCGGTAAATAGTTACAGTTTTCGGTTTTATTTAATTGTATCATATGACCTGCATTTTTGAGGTCCTGCATGAACCGTACATACTCTTGCTTGTATTTGGGGTCTCGAGCGAATTTAGATTCCAGGGTTTTAAATCGTTTGTAAACAATCGAACGCGACTCGCCCAGACCTGTCACTGACTCCCTTAGGGGGATGGTCACCACAAAATTACCATCAGAAGTTCTCGCGTGCTCATTGAATATTTTCTCGCACTGAATGTACTCATCATCTGGTAACGTCGACTCTGTGTGACCTTCATTAGAACTCCAAAAGGCTTGCATCGCGTTCGCTTGGACTACATTACACCTCACCCGCTGCGGTGTTGCGTTGGCGGTCAGTGCTCCTGATACCACCCAGCCTAACCGAGTCCTTTGGAGAATCGGTAAGCCGTCACCTAGTCGATGCTGACCTATGCACAAAAGGTGATAGAATTGCTCGGCTCCTAAAATCAGATCTATTTCCCCTCCTTGATAGAATAAATTATCGGCTAAATTGAATCTTTGAGGGATATTTAATTGTTGAGCGTTTGTTATGTAAGAAGGTATATTGCAAATGTTAGGTACAATAAAGCACGCTAAATTGGTAGAAAATGAGTCATCGTTTGACTGCACCGTGATGTTACATAATTTGTTTATTTTTGTAACATTTTCGTTAAATCCCAAAACTTCTAGGTTTAAATTTGTCGTTGGTAAATTTAATTTGTTGTATGCACTTTCGGTTATGAAATTCGATTGAGACCCCGAATCGAGCAGAGCACGCAAAGTGTGCAATCGGTTGTTTTTGTCTAAAACCTTGACTCGCGCGGTAGACAAAATAATAGATTTTGTTTGTGTCGATATCGGTAAAGAGTTGCCGTCTAGTCGGGCTATCACTGTGCCGTTTTGTCGTTGGTTAGTTATCAAATTAACGGAGTGTGATTCGATAATCGGTTTATTCGGTTCGGTCATGTTGTGCAAAGTCGATTGTCGAGGCTGTGGTGTCATTTCAGTCGCGTCGGATTGTGTCCAAGGGATGTGTAAGAGTGTATGATGCTTACCCTTGCACTCACGACAGCTGCTTGCACGGCAGTTAGGTAAGATATGGTTTGAGGCTAGGCAATTCAAACAAAGGCCTAACCTTTTCACTACACGAATGCGTGTGGGTGCATTCAGAGCCAAAAACTTCGGACACTGGTTAATAAAGTGCCCTTCCCTACAGTTGGGACATTGATTACGACTGGTAGTACGTCTCGGTGTTACCTTACTGTGGGCATGGGACGGAGGGCACGTGGTTACCAGCGCCTTCCGAGGAGGGAGCGCGCCGGGACCGGTCCGCTCAGGCGCGGGGTTCGCGTGACTCAGCGCTTCCAGCATATCCGCTCGGTTCCGCAGAAATGATTTGAAATCCTGTAATGTAGGCAGTTCACGCGAATTAATTTTCTCCTCCCATCTTTGTTGCATGTTTTTCTCTAGTTTTGAGCTAAGTAGAAATATAATTAATATGTCCCACCCCTCGGTTGCTATTTTTAATGATCTGAATGTACGCAAATGCTTCGAAATGTTATCAGTTAGCGCTCTAAGCGCTAATGCTGTGGTGGGTACAGTATCGATGTCTAACAGAGCTCTCAAGTGGTTATTTACGAGCACTCTAGGGTTATTAAATCTTTCACAGAGTAGCTGCCAGGCTATCGAATAGCTTTCCTCAGCGTAATCTAACGAACTAATAACCTCCAATGCGCTATCCGCTAAACAACCTTTTAGGTATTTGAATTTTTGAATAGGTTTTAAACTGGTTTGGTTTACTAGGGCATCGAACGTATCTCTAAATTCAATCCACTCGGTAATATTACCGTTAAATGTAGGTAAGGAGATATCTGGATATTTAATTGACTCACAGGTTCCATGTGCCGAGCATACATTGTCGCTGGGGGCTGCTACCGGCTGGTTTGAGGCCCCAGCCTGCCTTAGGTAACCTTTACTAAGGGAAACACATTGGAAATAAGAGTTTTCAAAATTCTCCCTCTCTAACAGCTGTTCCTCCACGTCTGTGCACAGGGTCTCAATTTTGTCCTGCACCGTCTCAAATTCTTTAAAAACACTAATGATTCTGTTTAATCTCAACTCGAGATCTATTAATTGATCAGCTGTTAAAGAGTTCGCGTCCTGTTTCGATATAAATTTTTTATACAATGTTAATTTTCCCTTTACTACTCCTCTTTTTTTTATCAAGCTTTTTAACTTTGCGTTTTCTAAAATTGTGTCACTAGATTCATTCTCGGATGAAGATGACATATTGTATTTAAATTCAAGAACGTAGATGAGGTTGTGGTTAAATTAAGTACAATAGGCTAAATAGGTAAGTACCTACCCGTTAACAGGTTACACAAATTACAAAATCTTATCGGTATTGGTTTGATCTATTGCTTTAAAAAGCCCAAAATGTGCTTAAATTGACGCCGCCCACCTACCTTGATAGGTTCAACCTGCTCTTGTCCACGTGTACCGACTTCCTTTGTCTCCGACTTTCCTTCGTTTCGGCTATTTTCTTCAAATTTTCGTCGATGGTTGACTCTTGAAATATAATTTGGTATGTCCTTGTTGAATATGTTCGAATATTCTTTGGTATAAGGCCACCGTCTGCCTTTCTTCTCGTAGAAGGTTCCAGGCGCCACGTGCTCGGTACGGCGCGCCGTCGATGTTCCCTGTCGATATTTCGAGTCTCTTCGAAAATATCGCAAAATCCACTTCGCCTCCTTCACTCCGTGCGTACTTCGAGCGAGAGAATCGTCTTCGTCGGGGTCACCAATGTTTCTTCGCAGGCTTAGGGATGATGGTTAGGGAAAATCAGAATGGCAGCGTGCGGCTCGCTCTGCGTTTATTCCAAAAGTGAACATTAATTACTGAGCCTCTATTTTACAGTTTTTATGTATAGCGCCACCTATTGGCGATGTCATGGACTAATTACTAAAAGCTATAACTAAGTAGATCTTAATCATACTATCAAGCCATCAAATTCCTCGAGATTGTGGTAGATGGCGCTGTCAGTCATTGACACGTACATTATTGACGATGGTAGTCAGTCTTGTTTCAGTAATTTTTGCCTTTCTATAGTATGCATGCAAAACACAAACACAATTATTATATTATAATAAATACACAATCATAATTATCACTTCAATATAAAATGAATTAAATGACAATAATTTACTTAGCATTAATATAGTTAAAATATTCTTGCAACGAGTAGAAATTATAATTTGTTAGCTACTTTAAGAGGGCACTTTTGGATTTGGATAGAGGTAGCTCAGATATAGCAGACGGAAGCTTATTGTAAATTCTTACCGTCATTCCTACAATATTATTACGAAAAAGAGCTAAGTTACTCCTCGGGACCATTAACTTCGTAAGGCTCGATGATTAGAATGTACATAATCAAGGCAATTTAATTCAACAAAGAACAAAGTCCATTTTTCTTTGTTTAAAAATTGAAATTGGCATTATAGAGCAAACGTATTTGAACTTTATTTCCTTGCTGCTAGATACAAAGTCCCATTCATTAAAATCTTCATGTTTGTAGTATGGTTACCTTACGAGGTCGCTCCGGGATTCCTTTGAAAGGCCTTTCTAAAGAAGTTTGTTGTTTTTGACAAGTAAGCTTCAGATGCGTTTCGTTTTGATTATGTTTTAAATAAGTAAGGTAACTCGTTAGATCCAGCAAGAGGACGACCGCCGCGAGCCGGAGTACGCGGAAGGCGACGGGCTGCTGGTGTACCGCAGCGACGGCGAGCTCGGCGAGGAGGGCTACTCCAGCAGCGCCGTCAGCGAGGAGGAGGTCAAGTACGACCCCTCCGTGTGGCAGAGCGTCATCCGGTACGGGCCCGAGGACGCGCACCCCGCCACCAGAGGGTAACTACCACCGCTTATTAACACTATTTCTGTGCGAGGAATCTAAATACAATTAAATTGTACACCTCGAAAATTTTTGAATATCAAGTATTCTTGATCATTCGGCATTTGACAATCTAAAGCAATTTTTTATACTTGTGTGTTAAATTGAAGAATAGAGACAGATAGATAAAAATGTTGCCTACCACAAATAAATAGAAAAGAAATTCTGACGACTTTTTTGAAGCCGTTTAACAACTGAACGAGAGATAAACAGTAATATAGTAGGCAGAATATTGACGTTTTAAGTTATGTTTTACAAAAAAAATGTTTGATTGATTGTTTGTATTGTAGAACGGCGGCCGTGGTGACGGTGACGACTTCGGAGGAGGAGGAGCAAGCGGCGGAGTCGTCGCGCGCGGCCGAGGCGGGCGGCGCCGGCGGCTGGCACCCGCAGCTCGCGCACCTGCCGCAGCTGCCGCACCCGCTGCGCCGGCGCCTGCAGGTACACACACACACACACACACACACACACACACACACACACAAGCGGTGCAATCACACACACAGGGAGAGAGAGACACACACACACAAACGGCGAAGTCAAACACACACACACACACACACACACACACACACACACAGGGAAAGACACACACAAATACATGACATGAACTTTTCTGTCAACACGACGACAACGCTGGATATCCTCTAAATGTAACAAGTTTGCTTAAAAATTACATCCTTTTTTACCGCTTTTATTTTTAAATGTTTTTTTTTTCAGTTCTAAATTTCTCCTAACAGTGATGAAGTAGTACCGGGTACGCACCTACTGGACCATAGTCATTTATTTTGTTTATTTGTTTCATCTATACCTGTCTTGCACAAAAGACCTCATAGTATAACGCTACCATAATAAAGGCACGCACTCATACACACACAATACACACTCACAAAATCTTTAAAAATATACTATAGATTTAAGACGTGCTTATTGGTCAAGATTTAAAACACTGTACAACCTACATTAATTTTACCCGTACCGTACATTACAGGTTATCCCAGCGCAGAACAGAGAGTAACTGATGTTTTGTTATTTTATAGTAATAAACTTTTTCATATAATTTCAAATTGTATACGCATGGACATTTGATTCCGCGCAAGCAAAGTAAGTTAGCGTTGGACGCATAGTGCTTCACGGGTACGTTTCACACTTGAAAAATAAAGTTCAGAATACATTATGATAAGATCCCGAGCGTCACAGATAATTATTTAGTCTGGAGAAGGCCGGACTGTGTGTAACTAAGGCATGGCTAATTTAATATGATATTTGAGCTACTGCTAATTAGAGTTTTGTTGGCAGGTGGTCGGAAGCGGGGAGGGAGAGCGCGACAAATTCAAGTGCCTGTACCTGCTGGTCGAGACAGCCGTCGCCGTGCGTCAGAGGGAGAAGGAGCAGGAGGAAGTTCCCGTCTAGTGAGGTAACCGCACACTACCAGGCGCCGCCCACTTCGCGATTTTTTTTTCATTTTTTTTTGTTAAGGAGAAGGCACACGAGCACTCAGGCCACCTGATGGTAAGTGAAATCTGAGACCCATAGACATTTGAATTCTCAAGATTATAATCCTAAGATCTCAAATGCGCTGCCAACCCTGAGGACCAAGATGGAATGCCTCTATGCTAGTAATTTCACCGGTTGTCTTATCCCCACACCGGAACACAACAATGCGAACACTGTTGCTTGGCGGATGGTTAATGGATAAGATGGTGGTAGCGATCCGGACGGACCCTGCACAGCGTCCTACCACCACTTACGTTACGTTTACGTTCATTGCTACAAGTTTTTTTTTATGGCATTGAGAAGGCAAACGAGCACGAAGGCCACCTGATGGTAAGTGGAAACTGTAACCCATAGGCATTCGCATTCACAAGACTGCAATCCTAAGACTGCAAATGCGTTGCCAACTTTGAGGACTAAGATGGAATGCCTCTATGCTAATTATTTCACCGGCTGTCTTATCCCCAAGCCGGAACACAACAATGGGAACACTGCTGTTAGGCGGTAGGTTAATGGATAGGATGGTGGTAGCGATCCGGACGGACCCTGCACAAGGTCCTACCACCTGCAAAAGTACATGCCGGGTACCCGTATCCCGGGTACTATTCAGTGGCTGCCACGCTGCGCAACGGATCGCACGCGAAGCTACTTCGCGCGCACACGCTTACGAAAATCATAACACATCGCAAGTGAACGTGCCGCATTCATTTGTTTGTGTGTTGCATTGTTTCTGTTGAAATGAATAATAAGCAGTGATCGGGGAAAACGGTGCAAAACTTTAACAAAACTTGTATACCTGACATAAAGGAATCAGAATCAGAATCAGAATAATCTTTATTCAAGTAGGTTTACAAATAATAAACTCTTTTGAAACGTCATAGTAGCGACTTAGCCTAAATTGACTGCAGGTTCAAATCGCGACCGATCAGAGAAGAACCTGTAAGAAACTCTGTCGGATGTCTTTTTTTTTTTTTCGACGTTCGCAACCTTTTGTCGTAAGGACTAAACATTTTATTACAAGCAATTCAGTCCCAAGCATTGTTATCATTAATATAGTCTTTAATACTATAATATGCTTTAGAAATTAGTTGACGCTTAACGTAACTCTTAAATTTATTTACTGATAGTTCAGTAACATTACTTGGGAGCTTATTATACAACCTAATACAATTACCCATAAAAGAGTTTTTTTATTTTATGGAGCCGCGTGAAGGGCACTGCGAGCTTATATTTATTTCTGGTATTAACATTAGAGGAGAACTTACAACCAAGAAAAATAAGACAATTATTGAAAAATATGAATATTATTGGCAGATTTGTGTTTAATTTAACTCTATATCAGAATGTCGGATTTGGTATAAGGATATCAATGTTTTCATGGCTGTAATGTAAGTTTTTTAAAGTTTTGCACCGTTTTCCCCGATCACTGATAATAAGACACCTAAAAGATAGTATTAAGGCGTTATTATTTTATTTTACTCGTTAGCCCTCACTATCGGCGACGCGATGAGTCATCCAATTCATTTTCACCGTTCGTTCACAGCCTTAACGTTCCGTTTGGCTTGCGCTGGAGTCGAGGATGTCAGACGGCCGTAAAACGTAATGTTTTGGCTAAGAAAAAAGCGGCTTTTGTAAAGTTCAAAGGAGTGTGCCTTCTGTACTTGTAGTATTATCTATTCTGTGATACTACTAGTAGTTCACCCCGTTCACAAAATAAAATATATTTGCCCGATGATATATGAGAAAAGCGTAAACTTGGGTGGGGAAAATCAGCAACTTAATCCAGGTCCCCCACGCTTGTTTTGCTCTAGCAGGCATACAAACTAGGTGGCAGGGGCAGTGGCCACGTCCCTGGGTACATACACTCTTCAGTGCTGTACCTATAGGTGAAAAACTTAAGTAAAGGACATGTTGTATGCAGTAGTAACACATCTGTATAGACCGTTTGACATTCTATATTTGAAAGTTGACATAAGTTCCATATTAATTTTGTACACAACCACATACAACAGCTCCTTAAAATAATCACCTGTAACGGTTATTACTTATTACACAACTGTTATTACCAGAGGGCGAAATTCTCGTGGCATTTTTTTTAATGCCATAGCTATAGAACATTTTGTTTTATCGACTTAGTTATCGATATTGTGTAAACACAAATCTCTTTGGTATTTTACATTTGCTTTCATATTTGTAAATGTCAATGTTTTCAACAATACGTGACGTGAAGCTAAGATTGAATTTGTAAGTATTGTGCTAATTTTTTATAAGTCTTTATTAGTGGTAAATAATAAATGAAAATTAAACTAAATTATGAAACTAAATGTAAGACATAGACAACAATAATGAAAATACACCTACATTTACCTAAAACTGTACTAATCTAGAAGACCGCTACCGGAGGGCATTGTTAATATGGGTAAATCATTTTGCTTAAGTATAATGTATCGATACGAGGTAAAAGATCTTGTGCAACGCGAACCAGAACTACTTGTCGATATTCGATAAAATACGTTCTATAACTATGACATTTAAATTTTTGCCATGCCCTCTGGTTATTGCCATGGCATCGCTCGTTATAGAACTGTTACCACAATGATAATGCTTGGGTTACGTTATGGGTAGCATTCTGATTTTATGAACGACAATTTAATTGATGTTATAGTACGTGAGGAGAGAAATATAATAATTATTATCTTTGTTACAGCAGAGCGTCCAACGCGCGGTTTCCCGCCAATCCATCAAACGACGCTCAAACAGAATCGTACCTTCTGGCTATGAACATAAGTACTATTTCACTATTATTCCTGGCCAAGAAATATCAGTTGGAACTGTATTATACCAATTATATTCGCGTGTGTATTAGCCTCATTGGGTTTTAAATATCATTCAATTATTGTATGTCGGTGATTTGATATTAATAAAAAACATCAGCATATACTATGTCTAATATGTGGGTACAGTCGCCATCAAATACATCGGGCCGTACAAAGCGTTTTATACATATGAACACGGTCTTAACGCCGTACGCGGAGACATTTTAGAGATAATAATCGTTCCCTTTTCAAACTTGTATGGATAACCGTCATTAAGGAACGATTAATCAACATTAACCCCGGGGGCAAAATTATCGGCGAACTTTCGCGTTAGCCTATCATTCTTTCTCTATGATAATGAAAGAGAATCTAACGCGAACCTTCGTCGAATCAATAATATTTCGATATATATGATAGCCGCTGTACAATTTTGGACTTTATGTTCGGCTTCTTTAGAATTATACCGTCATGGGGCTCATCTATTAAAATCCGTGGTGGCATAGTATAAATAGAAAAGTTTCTGATACCTATTGCCACTCGGATTTCGTCAAACGAACGCGGCGACGGTGCGGCCCCGACTAAACCGGCTTGGTGCGTCCTGTTAAGTTTGCTTGTGGTGGCTCGCGGTGCGTACAGTTGAGGCACGCACACATGCAAGCCGCGTGATATAGCTATAGGTACTGTGGCATCATAATGACGTACAATAATTAAGTGACTAAAACCCATTGTATATGTTGCTAAATTGTATTAGTGACACAGTATAAATAAAAATTGACAAATTAATGAAAGAATTGGAAGGATTGATAATTTGATATAGATACGGAGCAGGTATCTAGCGGAGGAGAATACTTTATGTATTAAGTAGAAGAGGCCAGAAAAGATAACATTATCGTCGATTAAACGTAGTTAATTATAAAAAGTAATAACTATTACGAAGAGCAATAGGAATTCGATGCATCTAGAACTTAATAATGTCCTTTGACAAACTTAAATATTGATATACAAAAGCAACTTTTTAATGTAAAAGTTGATTTTTAATTACGCGACGATTTATAAAATAGGCCAGTGCTACATCGAGCCACGCTTACTTAGTGTGGCGCCAGCCTTACAGTGAAACAGAAAATAGAACTGATTTTATAATTATACCCACTCTTGTGATTACAATTCGTCACTACTTTAAGGAAAACCTCGTATCTGATAAATTGGTGATGTACAATTTTAAACTTTATTCTCTTTTTGATTAAGTTTAAAATCGTGCATCACGATTTATGAGATACGAGGTTTCTTCAAAGTAGTGACGAATTATATATTTCGAATTAAAGAAAAACTACTTTAAAGAAAACCTTGTATCTGATAAATTGGTGATGTACAATGTTAAACTTTATTCTCTTTTTGATTAAGTTTAAAATCGTGCATCACGACTTATGAGGTACGAGGTTTTTTCAAAGTAATGACGAATTATATATTTCGAATTAAAGAAATAGTTTTCAGAACGCTTTTATTCGAATTAAAATGTCGACACGTTCTTTTTTGCCTCACCATTGCTAATATATAAAATTAGCCTGCACTTGTAGCTCAAAACATTATATCGTGTATGTTCGTATCCATAGCAATAATATTGTATTTTATATTATATTATCTCTAATTAACTTTAAGGCAGTTGTTAGACCTATAGGTCTCGCATACATACGGCATATATTGGTACGGGGAGGGGAATATATTCGCCATAGCGTAAACAGCATTTCTCTATACTAATAAAATAAATAACCTTATTGACAGTGGCGCGATTGTCAAAAAGTACACATACTATATGTTGGGTTACAAAAGTAAGGTTACTAGTCGTAGACGTTGCTTAGAAGTGTATATTTCCACCTTAAATATATAGCCAACCATTGGTAGAACATATGTTATATACACACATACATATACAATTCAAATGTAGGGTTTAACTTCATATACATTGTTTAGTAAACGTACATGCGTACGCATGTGAGACATACGCCCTTTAAGAAGGGCAGTATAGGGACAAGTGCAGTCGATGGCAAAAGACCTACACTACTTCTTAGAGATATGTCTATATTGGTCTATGTATATCACAAGGTATATCGTCACTACTTAAAAAAACCCGTGTATCTCATATTCCGTGCTGTACGATTTTACACTTAAACATGAAGAGACATAAGTTTAAAATCGTACATCACGAAATGTGAGATACGAGGTTTTTTCAAAGTATTGGCGACATACATATTTCTGGTAAGATGTCCATTATTTTGTGCTCACGACTGTACACTAGTGTTCAATAAAAGTTGGTCAACTGTAATCTCGCGCCCTTTTGGTATTTAGAAATATCATAATAATATATTATATTGGGATATACCTAACCATCTTAGTTGTGTTGTGTCAGTGGAAAGCAATTAAAATATTTTGAAACAATAAGACTCAGATTATAGTCCTTAATAATAACGAAAAACGCTTAACGGTTTGAGAATATACTGTCCATTATTGAGAAATAACAAGCAATATTATTCTTGTAGCAGGATAAAATATATCAGTGATAATTATACCTAATACATGTAGAGGTATGTACAGTCGAGGACAAAAATGCGGCAGCGAAGTGTCAAAAAAATCATAGTATGAATAGAAAAGTAGTTAGTCTCCGGCCCTTTAGGAGTTTTTGATACCTATTGCTGCTCGGGTGGTAGAGTTGCATAGATTCGCATCACGACGACGCGGGCCCGACTAAACCGGCTTGACGTGACTTGCCGAGGCAACGCACACATGCAGGCCGCGCGATATACCTTTGTTTGAAGACAAAGTGCTGTCTATATTGTCAAAATATGTCGTCACCTGCAAAAAAACTTGCCCATCCGTCTTTTGTTCATACAACTGCTTAATAACTTCTTAAACTCGAAAATATTTGTGGTTGTAGTGTTTCGTTGCTAATTAACCTAGGTTCAAAATGGCCAATAAATATTTTTATAGGTAGTGGCAGTGGTTCTTTCCAAAGGACCAAATAACATCCATAAATTTTAAAGTCGTACAAAACATAATAATGTTCTAAGAACAGCTAATTTATGAATATTTAGGGTTCCTTTTGGAAAAATTACGACCTTTCAAAATGATATTTGGTAGCCATTTTGAACCTAAATCAGTTAGCAACAAAACACTACAATTTACAAGCAAATTGGTTAAGTATCTTTGAGGTTACTCTCTGGTTGTCAAGTTGTGTGAACAAGAGACGCGTGGGCGAGTTTTTTTGCCTGTGTGTGCGGTTGTGTATTAATGTTTATCTAGTACGCAAGCCTGTATATATTTTATGTTAGAATTAAGTTATTTTTCGCGGGATGCAGTTCAGTTATTTCGTAAATGATAAAACAGCTTTATTTTAATATGGTTTTATTCGATACGATCTGGTTTCTTGGACGCGATTTATTATTAAATGACTAATTATTAAGTTTTGAGTTCAAATTACTTTTTCAAGTCAATGCGTTGCTTTATTACACGGTAGGATACTTATGTTTATATAATACTTTATTGTGACAGTTATTCCGAAATGTAACTGGAAGAATTTGAACATTTTAACAGGCAAAAGCTTGTGAATTTTTTGTGACGTTTCTTTAAAATACCACCTGTTACTGAAGCTGCATTGTTGAAAGTGTTACCTACCCACGAGCAATTTTTTCTTTAAAGGGGCAGAAAAACCTACCCTCATAACGCTTTCAAGATCGCAGCTTCGCATCTTCCACAACGCAATCGGTGCGTCACCAAGCCATCGTTCGATCAGGGGTTTGTTCGATAAGTTTCCCAAAATAATATTTTTATGGCGTCATTTTGTTTAAATTTTTACCAGCCTCGTTGTTTGTATTAATTTGAAACAAGTTGCGTTTGTTCGCTTTCACAGGTAATTCCCAATTGTTCCATAGAGCTATGTATATGTTTGGAGCTATAACATTCGTCTGTCGAAGTTCAATGCAGAATTATTGGTCTATGAAACAAATACTAAACACCCCATTTTCGAAGTTTATCAACTGCATAAAATAGAATTTATAGATTGGAAAAAATGCTACGGATAAGAACGCAACTGCAAAAATAAAAACGCGAATACAAACATGCTATGAATAATAGAGAACATGCATGAAAATCAAAATTGAGTTTCATTGATGCAATTTAGGAGACAAGATAAAAAAAACCATATGAAACGTAATACACTAAGTTTTGACCCGTTTATTAAGATTATATAGAATCAAAACTTGTTAAAATTTTGTAACTTCTTTTATTGTTTAGATTGTGTTTTTCGGGATCCTCATTTTATTCAGGTAATATTATAAGGTCCTTATATTTTAAACATGGAACAACAGCTGTGGCGTCATTCCTGTCGTCGATTTTGTATAGATTTTGTATGACTTTTTAAAGCTTCATATCTTAGGAAAAAATTACACTACAATTATTTAGCGTATACCTCCTCTCTGGCATGTCACTTCCAGAAAGTGTAAGAAAAAAATAAATTGCATGTTCCCCATTATACAGGAAAAGGGTGATGGGCAATTTTGTATGGACCCCGTCCCCCCCCCTCCAACAGTAACGGGCTGCAGGTCTATATGTTCATTAGGACCCAATAAAAGACAAAATACTTATCTTCGTAGCAAAATCAATGGGAATTTTTTAATGAAAACAAAGGGCCAGGCAAGGCAAATCATCTACATACGTGTTCATTTTCAAACAAATTCCATAGTTCCTTACGATAAGATTATGATTTTTCAAGAAAACCCCATACATATGGTGATCGTCGCCATAGAAAAAATACATCATATTGCCAAGATCTATAAACTGGCACATGTTTCATCACTGTTGGTGGGTGGGGACATTTTTACCCATCGCCCTTTATCTAACAAATTCCGATCGTAGAGACTGACTGTCTCGACACTTAAATATAATGATGATTATTGTTATTGTACCTCGTCCCAATTTCGATTAATTTAATCATTAGACAAGTCTGCAATTATTTCTAAGATTTACGCCGAAAGGTATTTTGCTAGCGTAAGCGGGTCAACGGCGTTTTTAATGTTATAAACAACTGACTTTCAACGCTATTCGTTATCTAGTAAGACTGGTTTTGCTTCGATTTAGAAGAACGGTTTAAAATATGTCAAGAAAACACACTGTTATGTTTGCGACAGTTTTGTTTATATTTTTGTCAATTTCTTCTATATTATTATCACCCTTAAATCACTAATGCATCGACAAAAAAGGGAACTGGACATTCAAACTTCAGGAATAGAATCAATATAGTTTGTATGGCTGTACAATATTTCAGAAATATATATTTAAAGACCCACTGTTAACTTAATAGGAGTGATGTGATTATTAAAGAGTTCTATTCACGAGTATCATTATATAAATTGGCTTATTTCAATAGACAACGTAAACGCATATACAGTCGTGAAAGTTTGGATCCCGATAAACTATGAATATCATCCCGCGTATCATGCATGCATATCGCGATATAACAGAAGTATTGTTGCGTATCACAATATCGTAAGAGTTATCGTAGAGTTTGAAATTCGCGGTATATTAACATAGTATCGTTAATTTAGATATAGATAGTTTATCGGGTTGGGGTATAGTCGGTTAAGCTAGTATTAAGAGAGTGTAAGAGCGATTGAAATTTAAGTATCGATCCGAATGCTGTTTGCAGAGGTGTTGTACTTTTAACGGCCGAACCCTATATTCAATCCGCGGATAGATAAGGCTTACTTCGGGTTAAAATTTGACAATTGCCCATACAAAATGTGTCAATTTTAATCCGAAGTAAGGCTATCTGTCCGCGGTTTGAATATAGGGTTCGGGCGTTAGTGTTTCTCGATCTTGAGTTGATTAAAATTGTTTCATATATTTAGCATTTTCACAAGATAAAATGATTGTTACATGAAAATTGCAGCGCTTCTTTCTATTAACCCTTTATAAGGTAGAGGCCATTTAGCGACCACATATATTTATTTAGAATTTCAACCTTAAGTACTACAGAATATGATACATATTCTGTTGTATTTACATGAAAAATAACTTTCTTTTAAATGATTCCCTAGGAAGTGTCAAACATGGAATTGTATTTAAGTTTCACGTAGCATTACTGTATAACTGGGGTCTTATAAAGGGTTAATGATACTCTTACGACTGTTTTATTTTTAAATATTAAGTATTTTGGTTAAATATGTTGATGTCCGTTTTAAATGGAAGGTGGTAAAAGACTTCCTAATAACATCTATTCCATCAACATAGCATAGGTTTTGATATATCTTGAAAAAAAAACAGTTTAGTTTCATAATTGTTTTTATTGTATCTCAAAATTAGTATGTAATCTCCGAGGTAGTAATCAAAACAGGTGTTTTACTTAATTATTAACATGTTATCACTAATACATCAATGGTTTAAAAAGTACATTTGTTTTTATAAAACTCTAGATTATTTATGTATGTATAACAATGGTGTTCAAAACTTAATAATTAGGTAATTGACTGCTACTCAGTGAAAACTTAGACTAATAGTGATATTTATAATGTAAACCATTGATGTATAAATGAATAAAAACTGACATGGAGCATTTTTATAAGGTAATGCGACTCGGCTAGATAACGAATGGCTAGTTTTAGTTCACGTCTTCAAGATAAGTTAGAATTAAGTTATTAAGGAGTTCGTTTTAAGTTCTTATGTTACTAAATACAATGACTAATCGTACTAAGTATTTAGTTCTGTACATAATCGAGTGTAAGTTCCCTTAGTGATTAAACTGAGTTCACTATAATGAGTTTTTATTTATATGCCAGTACATATTTCAACTTATAATGTACAAAGAGTATCTCCCTCATTTCGACGTCTTACTTACTCAAACTCGTACTCGTTTTTGCTGTTGGTAATTTCATTTTTATTCAGTAATACTTAGAGGCTCTAAGTTTACCAACAGCAAAACAAATGTGCAGATACGAGTTTGAGTAAGTAAGACGACTACAGTGGATTTCGGGTATAACGACGATGAAGGGACCACTGTTATTTCGTCGTTACAGGCAAAGACAAAAAGATACAGACATGTACATGGTTTATATTCATTTATTGTTACATTTAAAAAGCTTTTTCAACATCTTGATGCGTCGGCTTGCGGTTTTTCTTAATTTTTATGGATTTGGATTCAAAGCACTCTAATATTTTATCAAGGTTTTTCCACATCGTAGATATTGTTGAATGCGAAACTTTGTATTCTTTGCACAAATCAGCATTGTTTGCACCATTTTTCAATTTTGAAATGATTTCCGCCTTTTCTTTAACAGTGAACGTGCGTCTAGGAGCCATACTTATTCAATAGTTTATTATACACAGTTGCTACTCTGAATATCAATTTGTAACTGAACCATTTTAACTCGGAAACGTACACGCTTACCTTCCTAATTACCTAGCTAACATCTAAAAACAAAAAGTAAAGGTTGCTGACCATCTGTGTAGATGTAAACAAAAGATAAGAAAGCTCTTTTGTGTCTTTGGCGGCCGACTCTGGTCGCAACATCTGCATGGGATTTCCAGGAATTTATTACAAACTATTCAATAAAAACAGTCGCTACACCCGAACTCGACGTTACATCCAAAGTCGCTATAGCCATATGTTTGTACATACTAAAGTATGCTTTAATTCAAGGGACTGAGATTTAACGTCACTATAGACAAATGGTCGCTACAACCAAGGTCGTAATAAATGAAATCCACTGTATTTGGTCAATTAATTAATTACATATAAATATCGTCACTACTCTGAAAAAACCGCGTATCTTATGTTTCGTGATGTACGATTTTAAACTTAATGCTCTTCGTGTGTTTAAAATGGTACTTAACGATTTCGTGATAAACATAGAACAAATACTTTTATTTTGTAGCAAGCTTCGTGCCCCTCCTCACCCTAGGTATAGTTGTGATCATTGGAGCTGGCCGAGTTCGGCTTAGCTGGTTAACAAAGCCATTATCATCTATTGTAAAGTGTGGCCACAAAAATACGGTTAGAAATAGAAAGTAGTAACTGCAAACACCTTGACACGAAAAGCGTCTTTAAGTCTTAGATTGGAAGGTTTAAATTAAAATGAAGGGCGTATTGATATTGATACGTTTGTTTTTGAAACAGCAGTCAAGAATACTAAACGACTTGCAAGTGAATACAGTACCAAACACGACTTGATACTTGAAAACTAAATAAATAATGTTTAGAGATAAAGTAAAGCACCCGTTGACAAATGTTTACATGTTTGCACAGGTAGGGAGATATTATTATTAAAACTTTCACTTTTGCGTATTGAGTCACCATTGTGGAGGGGTTGTTTACCCAATTCTTATCAGTGGCGGGAAGAAGTCAGTCGCTTATGTGATGTTATTTGCGACAATCGTACCTAATCTATTATTTCTGTTTCGACATTGGATGGAACTTCACGACCTGGCCTCCGTTTAACTGGACTTCGTTTGGTACTCATTGGATTTTGGTGATACAGAGTTTTTCATAACCTATCAGTGTGTTGGAACTTATGGCCCAAGTACGTGTCTGTATGTAAAAGTATTTTATTTATTTATTTTAGGAAGACTTACATACTAATACAAGAAAGTAAGAAATAATATGACAACTATGAATTGCTGACAACAAGTCTACAGAGAAGTAGTAAGTATCAAACCTTGTAGTCATTCTTTACTTCATCATGTGTCTGAACTGTTGTTTTAAACATAAAGTTGTTAAAACCAATGTATCCTTTGTTTTAAATTGAACCTTATTCCTTCAAACATAAGGCACTATTAGCTAAAAATATCGGTTGCAGTTAGCCGCTTTCAATTCAAAGCACTTGTGGAGCGTGAACATAACAATAAACACAATGCCTTTGTTTGACTGATGGGTCTACGAGATAAGACACGGCCAGCTCCAATGATCACAACTATATATGAAAGGGACTTTGGGCAAAACCATCGACAACAACGAACATTAGTACCAATGGAACCCTGATCCACCCTAGAACTGTGTCACATTGACGTTATGATTGATGTCGTAAAAAGTGTCAGTGTTTTATAATGGCATTGTGAAACCATTCAGGGTTCCATTGGACTGATATTGAATTAAAATAACATGCAAAAGTTTATAACTACATCACTTTGTAATCTAATCAACTGTAAAACAAAGACCATTTATTTACAATATAATATTTTTGATTCATACAATTAGCTTTTTAATTTCTAGTCCTATGTCAAAGTGACTTATAGTGCTTCTTTTTATCTTTATGATTTTCGGCTACCTGTCGCTGTCTCACTCGCACTCGCATCTGACAATTTATTTGTCACTCGTGTTTCATGAAAAACGAAGCTTGCTGAGATATATAAGAACATAGAAGGTCGTAAGTGGGACTCACGATTTGATTGACTTTGACAATTGAATAGTGGACTATGAAAGAAGTCGGTATTGTCATTCGTCCACAGGTTCCATCTTGCTCCGCGCGTGCCGCTTGGCGCTGCCCTCTGGCGGCGGCGAGCGGCGTTTCCCGCCCTCGGGAACTATGTCTTGTGTCGGGATCGCCATGAGGAGACTGTCAATACTGCTGCCTTTGGTCAACTCTTGATCTGGAAAAATGATATAGCATCATCGCTTCAGTCCGTATCGTGTTTTCAATCCTCTATGTCCGTACTTCATTTTTCGGGTTCCGTGCCACCGGACCCTTTTACTAAACCCTCGCCGTATCTCTATAGCTGCTTTACCCTCCTAAAGCCCAAGGTCCTACCCATAGTACAGTCACGGACTTTAATTGATCAGCCACTTGCCACTGCTCATATTGTAGCCGTGTGTGTTTTTGTTTTATTCTATATATTTACGTTACAAACACACAATACATATATCTTCCCGTAATTTCATTAAATCCTGTATATTACCTTATGTATTGGACACTTCGAGTGTAACAAAATATAGCGCTTTAAAGCTTAATATTTTATAAACGGTTTGCTTAATCGAAAAACTGTCTTTACAACCCCGTAATATTTTTGAAAGACCTATCCAACGATACCCCACACGATGGGGTAGACGCAAAAAAAATACATCCGCATGTTACGTGTAGGGAGGTACGTTAAAAATATTTTTTATTTACTATTTATTGTACCACTTTGTTGGCGTGACTAATATGCATAATAATGCCAAATTACAGCTTTCTAGTACCAAGTCTGCGCTAGGCTGCGGACGGACGGACGGACGGACATGGCGAAACTATAAGGGTTCCTAGTTTGACTACGGAACCCTAAAAACTGGATATCCGTTCTTTTCACTCTTTTTTTTACGAGCTATACCCGCGGTCAATTAATACGGGTCAGAGTGCGTTTTTTTTCATACAAACGACGCTATTTCTAAGCCTTGGTTCCTAGCCAGGGGTTGTTTTGAGTGAGGCTTAATGGTTGATACTCCGAGGTTCAATAGAGGAGATCAAAAGTTTTTAAGAGACCTAACTGATCGCACAATCAGTTAACACCACAGCGACAGAGATTGTATTTCCTTACATATTATTGCCATTTTAGATGTTTTTCTGAACATGCACAATTCCGGCGTGAACCGCAGATTCAATCAGTTGGGTATCCTAGGCACTCTGAAAGTCCTGTATCGATGTTTGGGGTAAGCATCCCCTGACGATGAACCAAGGCTTCGAAATAGCCTCTTAGTATGAAAAACGCACTGACCCGTATTATTTGACCGCGAGAGTAACTTTATAAATTCTTTAAAAAAACTTTGTCTGCTCTTTTCCGTTTTCGATTTCCACCGAATATTTCATACTAAGAGTTTACTGATGTTTATCGGTCAATTCCACATTTAACACTTGTTTACCGAGTAACATACTTAAGTCATCTTTTTTGAACCAATTGTGAATCTTGTCACCACTTACACGAGCGATCCTCAAACCAAAATTTTGCGTAGAAAATGTACATAATTCAAGACTGAATCATAAATTAAACGTTTACACTAGCGGCAACATAAGAACAGAAGAATTGGTAAAAACCTTTTGACCGCCACAGCCGGCTACAACTTTACGTTCCCCTGAGCCCCTGACGCCAAAGACGTCATATGCCGCAACCGCGCCGATACAAAATGTATAGAGCGTACCGAGCGCCAGGCGTCCTCGGCGCGAAAATTCGATGACGTGATTTGCCGGCGTTTGCGTTTATAGGGTTAACACGCAGTGCAGTGTTTCCGTATTGTCAACGTTTTGATAACTCTTATGTCATTTACAATATTGGCGGCCGATTCATAAACGACTCTAAAACACGTCAAACGCGATATCGTTATAACACAGTAGAATAGAGACCCAGTTCTAGTGCATAACCATACAACATCGGTTTTGGTCGAAACGTTTGTTTTTGTCTTGCTTTAACGATTAACTTATCGCTGGGTTCTAAAGCTGACTGAGAAAGAAAGATAAACACTAACTTTTCCAACCAAAAACGATGCCGTATATTTATTCACTACATCTGGGTAATTATTCTAAGCGGTTAAACAATACCGCTTTTGATATGTCATCGTATCGTTTTAAACTCTGCCGCCATAACTATTGAGTAAATAAAATCTATCATAACGTTGACAATATAATATAATGTAAACAGCAATATTGTTTTACCGTATAGAATAGGGCCACTGGGTAAAACCAAGAACCATATTGTCTGACTTGTTATCGTATTGTCAACAGTACGCTACATCTTATTTACTTGACAGTAATGGCGGCCGAGTTTAACCTTTTTAACGCCTTACGTCAAATACAATGCGTCACTCACACGTCAAACATGTATTAAAAGCTATGCCAAATTTAACTTGATCCAAACGGAATAACGTCTCTTTTAAAACTATAACTGTGACAACTATGAGTGTCGGTGGCGTTGCAGGCTCAGCTCATGACTACTTTAGGCGTCGTTGGCGTTCAAAAGGTTAAACCAATACTATAACCTGTCAAAGGCGATATGGAGTGGAACAGTCCCAGGGCTTTTTAATCCATTTAATTCCAAAATACATGCGCCCTTAGTACTAGGACAGCATAGCCTACTAGGGGCGCATGGCCCGAAGGATGCTAACCAGGTATTTGGTTCTTCTGCAGCTGCTTCAGCCGGAATTCCTCCTGGGCCTGCCGCTGGCGCCGCTTGCGCTCGGCGCGGGCCTCCTCGGTGTCTCGCGGCTCCTGGGAAACATCCTTATCTTGTCTTATCCGATGATGTTGGGAACCCTGATATATAAGCATCGGTGGCTTAATGCGATAGTAAGGTACCAAGTTTAAGCCCGCGGATCATGTAGGTACCAATGAGTTTATTGTAATACAAGGCCGCAATGATTAGAACCTTCCATTATCGAACGTCCTGCGCGGGTCAAGGTCCATCGGTCATTCGAGAAGGCATTCTGGAACATTCGGCGATTGGGAGTATAAAGGTGGGGCGAATTGGCGATTAATTCATTACTTGGAGAGCGAACAGTGCGAACAAGAGCGACCCGAGCAATCATCTAAGTAGGTATCTTTTTGAAGTTTATTGTGCGATTATTGTTGGTAACGATTAAGTGAGTGTGTAAATGAAGTCTAGCTCTTAATTATCGGTATGTTTGTGCATTTCTATCAGTTACTTACCCCCACGTTCGTAACAGTACGAATTAATGGTCTGTAAAATGTTGCTAAGTACGGCGGTAAGCATAATTTGTACAAATCCGTGAAAGATAGTAAAAACTTTCAATAGATTAAACACCGCGACACCCATCTTTCAAAGCTGATAATTCTTGTAAGGCTCCCAACCTACACCGTTTTCACCTATCATGGAGAAAAAAATAACAAATACAGACCAGTTAGGATCTACGAAGACCGGCGGGGCTCTTTAACCTTTTTATGGTTTGTGGTTAAAAGCAGAATTATTGATAGAAGAAGTAACTGTTAAATTTGTAGATGGTTCATATTGAAATTAAATTGATGTAATTTAAAAAAATATTTTTACTTATGTAACTGTAATAAATGTACTGCAATAGGGTTATTTAAATACGTTTTGACTATTTTGAGCACTCACTTTTCTGATAACTTTCACCAAAACAACAACACACATCATTTTACTTCGTCTGAAAAATAAGTCTTTACTTTCAGGTAGTTAAATAAACGTAAATAAACCGAACTACGTGGCTTTTAAGTGACCAATCAAATGGGTCATACACACTCTTAAAAACGAAAGTTTTCTTTCCTGTGGTCAATAGTTTAAAGATTGTGTGCATATAAGTTATGTTTTTATATGATAGGTCTAAAGCAGTCCTGACGCCGTTTATGCGGGAATGGGCTAAGCCATAAAATTAAGCCTTTAAAAACGTTAACTTCCGCCGTGTTAACAGGAAAGACGCTAGACCTAAATCTGTGTATGACCCAAAAATGTTCTTTCGAAATTTGACGTACCTATCAGTGTTATATTCTATCAGCTGATCAACTTCATCACGTGGTTTTGTTTGTTTATATGGTCAATACCGGAGTAGTTTATTTAAATACCTACTAAAAACTACACTTCCACCAAACTCCCTTCTCCAAAACAAAACGGGCCGAACAAAAAATATTAACAATCAAACATCAAAATTCCAAACCATTTATTACAGTAAAACATTATTATACTGCACACAATACTTACAAATTAAGTACCACTTACGTAAGAGCAAATCCTTGTATATTATGTCATAAAAATCACCACGTACAGTCAGCCTTATGTAGCTGCACGCTTTAGTACTTAGTCACTTTAACGTCACGTTTGAACTGCTGCACTAATCGGCTATATGCGTTAAATCGACATGGTACTAAATTGTGCACCTATTTAACCTTTTGAAAGTCGCGAACGACGTCATATGCCGCAACCACGCCGATACAAAATGTATGGACCGGGCACGTAAATCCGATGATGTTTGCCGGCTCTGGCGGTTAAAGGGTTAAGGCCGACTGTGTAGGACTCCTAATAAAATTAGAGACGTAATCAAAAACGTAATAAAGACCACGTCATCTTAGCGAACGTTATAAACCTTTACCTCTTTAGTTGCTTAGCATTTCACGCATGCAGGAATTTTCTTGCAAGGTTAACACAGAGAAAGCGATGCGAATTCTAATTCCGTCGCTAATTGCAGTGGTTGATACGTTTTCCTATAGCATGAAGAAGGTAGCGTGTGTCAATTGAAATTGGAAATTTTACCAAATTAGTACTGTTTGACAGAACCTCAAATATTCACCAAACGTGTTTTTATTAAAAAGTAGCTACCAGTCAGCGGCTTCGCCCCGCTGCAAATTTTTTGACTTTCCCGGTGGATTTAACTTTTTTTTCTTTCATAAGGACACAACAAAAGAAGCGAAATCGGTCCAGCTTTTCATGCGTGATGCCGTGACCAAGAGAAATAGGGATTCATTTATATTTATATATAATATAGATAGATAACGTATAATGAATAATTATTATAATATAAAAATAATGATCTAGTATATAAATCATTGCAAAGACCTCACTTGATCTTTAAAAGTACGTGTTTATCGAGTAATCATGGTGAATTGGATCGTTTGATTTTGTTTACATCTTTGTCAAGTTCAATTGACACTGATTTTTTATTAGAGGCGCACAGGCCCAGGGGCTTCTTTTTACTTGGTAAAACTATATCGCTACTTTTATAACGTTGACAATACGATAACATGTCAAAAAAATGGTTTTACCAGTAGAATATAAATAAAATAAAAATAAATATCACGGTACAATGTCACACAAATTGACCTAGTCCCAAACTAAGCTCTAGGCTTGTACTATGGGTACTAGACAACGATAAACATACTTATATAAAGAGATATATACTTAAGTACATAGAAAACATCCAAGACTCAGGAACATATACTCGTGCTCATCACACAAATATCTGCCCTTACGGGGATTTGAACCCAGGACCGCTAGTTTTGAAGGCAGGGTCACTGCCAACTAGGCGAACGTGTCGTCAAATATGTTCTTGAGCTTGATATGTTCTTTTCTACGGATGAAGAAGGCAAATCGGCTAATCAGCCACTCGATGGTAACTGGTCACTGAGGCATAATCCAAATCCAAACCGCCTAAAAATAGTGAGACCGTGAGAAATCGTTAAGAGATCACTAATAATTAAAAGCTTTTTGAGTATTAACTTTAAGACAATAAACATAACTATATTATAATAATCCCGTGTAGTTTCCGAGGTCCCGTGTGGTTTCCGGGTTACAATAGTGCCACTCCATGTCTTCCCGCGGATGTCGTAAGAGGTGACTAAGGTAATAAAGACTTGTGGTACCGTTAGGCGATGGGCTTGCCACCTGTGCAAAAAGCCTACTTGTGCAAAATGTGATTACAGAATTATTAACATGTCTTTTAGTTCTTGGTATTTCTGTAGCTCTGCCTACCTGCCTATCCGGGAACGAAGGTGTGATGTTATGTATGTATGTAAATTATAATAAGAGTTATTGTAAAATGGCATTTTATTTAGCCACGGCTAAGAGTCAAAGACAATATCTTAAATTAAATCGTATACATAGTAAATAATTCAATAAATACATCTAATAGCCGTCATATTTCATTACAGATTTTTGAGTCGCAAATTCGCATCGATAACTGAGTGTTGCCCTTTCGCGCCGTCTAACATTATTCAACGTCAACGCAACATCGCATATCATTTTTCTTGGTTATCGTGAAATTGATTTCTCAAATGTAGGTTATTAACCGTTCATCCGGTGTATTTAAATGTATAAATGCAATATTTTGCCGTAGCTTTTGTAATAATTTTAAAAATTAACATGATTTAACTTGTATGAGAGTGAGATTGCCCCCACGATGATAAAACACTCGCCGGCAAACAACTTGCCAACTTATCTTTTGTTCATACAACTGCTTACAAGTATAACTTCTTAAACCAGAGAGTAATTTCAAAAACACCTAACCTATCCCCAAGTCCCTTAACCTTTTCAACTCTATGTCAAACACAAAAGACGTCACTCACTCGCCAGTGAGAGTTTAAAACCAGAGCGAATGTCAACCTTGCCTCATAGAAACTGAGGTCTATTTTGCACTGTCAACCATGACGGAAATAATTGTCAAAGGCGTTGAACCAGCGGTGCGAATATCCGTCAATGGCGTTGAAAAGGTTAATGACACATAGCATGAAACATATAAAAACAACATATGCATTAGGATAATAAGTAAACCTTGAGAATTTCGCAATATTTCACTTCAATAATGGAGCAATATAAAAAACATATGATATTGTCAGTTAACCTTTTGCAAGAGGCCGCTAAAACTAATCTAATAATCTAAAAATGAATCAAAAGAAACATTTGCATTACCCTGCCAACGAGCCAGTCTTTGTACAGTCAACGCCATTTGGTGCCCCCACGCTGCGGTTATAAAACGTAAATTATATCTCTTTCACTTAATAGATATCAGAATGTCGTATATGTATACAAGACTGGTGTAATGCTCCTAGGTTTTTACTTTAACCTTTTTTTTATCTTGTATTAACGTCTATAATTTAACACTATACGACATTGACTGTACGTTGTGGACTATACGCTCCCGACGATACAACCTAAACTATAATTAAATGCTTTACTTACATTAGAAGATACTTAAAAATCGAAAATACAATCTAGGTACTCTTTGTATTTCTAATTCATTCTAACCATTTTGTCTTCCATTCATTCTAACAATAAGTACATAGCATAGAAACCGACAAAAAAAACCGATAAAATGAAAATATACGTATGTTTAACTTTTTTTACGGCATTCATAATGAGTTCGAAAGAGGTGCTTATAGCTATATTTCTAATTTACCTTGTAGGTCGTCACAGATTAAATATTTTTTCTTTCACTAAGGCGCTCTTTTTTTGTATTTCGACCGTAGCGTGTTTCCGACGTCTTTTTACTCCATAGAAGTTGCTAAAGCTGGTGTAGATTGAAGGACAGGTTGTCACAAGGTTTGAATTTGGATCTGTCAACAAACCCAACCCTGACATAAAATTCACACACATAACGTCTTTTTGATTTTGTAGTACTGCGGGGCTCTTGTGACAATAACAGTTGAAGAAGATATCAGTTTAGTTGTTTCATTTCCGCTGAAATAAGTAATCTAAAAAGTAGAGAAAAATTGGTGGTGAAAAGTTTCATCACACAGCCCGATTTCTATGCTATGTACTTTTAAATTGATACTGTTTTAATTTATTTATTTAATGATATATTTCAGAGGGGCCCACCAAATACATTGATGGCATCCTACACGCTTCGACGCTAGCCCTAACCTAACCTATCTATCTGAGCACATTCAACACTTACTATAAGTCAGAAAAACGATTAAAAAATATACTGTGCTAAATTTAGAGATTCCACGCCGCACGCTAACGTCTAATAAATGAAATAAAGTTTATCAACGTGAACTGTGTCGCGTTCGTACGAGTCGGAATTAGATTGATAACCGCATTTTATTTGTTTCGAAACTTTGCTGAAGAACTTAATATTTCGCTCCAATAATGAATTAATTTGCTGCGTATTTTCTCCTTGTAACACTGATTAAAATAAATATTGCATATTTTTTTATGGCGAAGGGGAGTAAGTTACTCCCCCGACAAGAACATGGTTCTTAAATAAAGAGAGAGAGAGGTGTAAGTGGGATCTGAGACCCATAGAGACATTTTCATTTTCAAAAAAAAATCCTAAGACTGTCAATGCGTTGCCAACCCTGAGGACTACGATGGAATACCTTCATGCTAGTATTTTCGCTGATTGTCTTATGCTCCACACCGGAACAGGTTAAAGGATAAGAAGGCCCTACCATCATTTAACGGTTTTTCAACGAAACCATGTAACGCTTTCAGGCTCCCAAACAGCCGAAAATCAAAAATACAAATACTTCAGACGCATTTCTGGATTGATTGTTAAGATTTAGCGTCCGGCGGCCCACCGCCGGGAGAAGAGGATTTGCGAGACGCGTCCTCGGGGAACTGCTTCTCTACCTGCTCCGCGACCCACTTTTTGACCTTCTGCTCCGTCCAGAAGCCGTCGTAGAAGATGGTGGGCTTGATCCAGCACCCCTGATTCTGGGGCGGGTGGGAGTACTGGACCGGCTCGCCCTCGGAGGGGGGGCGGACCCCGCAGGCGTTCTTGCACTCGCCGGAGCCGGAGCGGCCGTTCACGACGAGGTTCTTCGGGGGGAGGTTAAAGTTTAGATTGACGTTACCGTGGTGGCGGTCGTAGCTATCGTAGGTGAAGTGCCACGGGCCGGCGTACTCGTAGTAGGGGAACAGCGGCGGCGGCGGCAGGCGCGGCGGCGGCAGCAGCGCGGGCGCCACGCCGCCCAGCAGCGGCACCACGAAACTTACGTTGCTGGCGCCGCGCGCGCCCGCCGCCCGCGCGCCCGGCGGGGGCCGGCTCGCCGCCGGAGGCACGGCCGCCGGCATCGGAAGCGCTTTGGCAACTGGCGGCGGCTGATTTGGCTTCGGAACGACGTTGTTAATCGGCGGGGGCGCAAGCGGATGTCTTATGTTGACCGGATTCGGTGTGATGTCCACTGAGTCTCTCCGTATGTTCTTGATGAGCGGGGGGTTGGGCTCGGCGGGCTTGTTGGCGAGGTTCTGGTTGTTCTCGGCGAGCAGCTCGGGTGCGGGCGCGGGCGCCGGCGCCGGCTCGGGGCGGGGCGCCTCTAGCAGCTGCATCAGCTCCGTGGCGACAGGGCCTCCAAAGCTGAGCAGGGTTTCTCGAAGGGCGTTAGTTACGGCGCACTGAGAATAAGAAAACACTTTACGTTGGGTATTTTACTTTAAAAAAAAAATATTACCTACGTGTACATTGAGATGCGATTTATTATTTATTTATTGCTTCCATAACATTTAATAGCAATTGAACTTATGTACATAGACACTTAGGGTGTGGCAATATCAATATTTAAAGATATTGTATCAGTATAAAATAGTATATTTCTACTAACCCACCTACAAGTAACATAATATACACTGTAGTAAATTAAACATGAAACAAATTTAAAATGTCCAATTTTAGCAAGGAGTATCTTTCAGTTTAACCTTTTGAACACCACGGTTGGCTGCAACTGCAACTTTACGTGCCATAAACGCCAACGACGTCATATGCCGCAACCGCACCCATAGGAAATGAATGGAGCGTACTTAGCGCTCGGCGTCCCCGGCACCAAAATCCGATGACGTGACTTGCCGTCTTTGGCGTTCAAAAGGTTAAGGAAATCTGCACCACCTATAACAACTCCAACCGAGATCTGCATTTTAGAGGCCGTATACGAAATTTTGCCGATTTCGCTGATTTACGTGATTTAACAGTTGAAATTCTTTACTTCTACAAATTTTAATGCGCAACTCTAAAGATAATTTCAATTTACAACGAATGTATGAGCTACTTTTTTGTATTGAAAATTAAAATTAAAATATTTATTTCATAAAACACATTATTTACACCAAACAGCGGTTTTCGGCCCTGAACAAGTATGCCCTGTGTTACAGAACCCAGTAAACTAATACAACAAGAATACAATTTCTTTCAGCAGCAAAACTATAGTAACAATATATCCCTAATGAAGATACAACAACCAAATGGTATTTATTATATAATTTTGATTAATCGACCTGAACCGGCGACTGTTTTAAGAATTTTGCTGTAAGAGGTATAGAATATCGCATATTCGCGAACCGTTTTGACGTCTAAAAGGTATGAAAAAAAAAAACAATTTATTCCTGTAAAAGTCTTCTAAAATATGTATGAATCACTTTTTACCACCTTGATGTATTTTTTTTGTGTAAAAAAAATGATTAACTTGGCCAAATTTTATAGAAAATGGGCATGAAATAGTTTTTTGATTTGGGCTACTTAAAACTCTCGTTCACAAAATTAAAACAACAGTAATAAACTTCAGTTCAAAATCACCTTGAAAGAAGATCCAAAAAATGAAAAAAAAATGCTATTTATAATGTTTTAAAACAACCCAAATCTCGCATTAAATTACTCGATAAAAATAAAAAAGTAGCTCATCATTCGTAACTCATTTCGATATCGAAATGATATTTCATGATGTGACAGAAAAGCAGTATTTTAACTGTAAAATCACGAAAAGAAGCAAAACCGGCAAAATTTCGTATACGGCCTCTTAATACAATCGTAAAGCAGTCTTGGCACCCTCACGTACCTTCCTAGCCTGGTAGATGGCGGAGCCCTTGAGCCCCGCGGCGCAGGTGGCGTATCCGATGTTCTCGCGCCGGATGTCGAGGGTCTTCACCGAGACCGCCACGAACGCGACCACGCCCGCGCAGTACTTACCGTTCGAGAAGTCGACGAAATCTGCAAAATTCATGTGTTGTTAACCCATACACCTATAACTGGGCATTAACTCGTTAATCCTTTAATCGTTAATAAATAGTTTGATTAACTGATTAACTTTTTAGGTAACTTTAGAAAATGTTAACGGACTCTTTAACTTCCGTTAAGTTTCACCAAGTCCGTTAATCGTTAATCCAGTACCTACTATTTACTAAAAAGATATCGCACGTACCGTTCCGCACCGCGAAAAACAGGTTCACGTTTCAGACGAGAACTTCAACATATATTAATGTTCATAAAGGGGAATAAATAAATAAATAAAATAATTGCCTGATAACTAAATTACACACTCCAATTATACACATTTGTTTTTGTTCCTAACCTGTTGACTTCCAGAACCCAAACCATCAGTTATTATAAGTAGATCACTAACGCAAAGATATAAAAAATCCATTTTTTATTACGTGTTAGCAGATTAACGGTAACTTGCGTTAAATTTTCCAATTATTTTTTTTCACTTTGACGTTTAACGAAGTCAACTTTTATGGTAACGGAATAGCGATTAACGCAGTTAAGTATTTGATTAACGGTTCCCAGCTATGCATATAGCCTAGCGGATGGCATCATATGTCGTGGTTAGAATTTGTGGTTTATTGTTGTATACATCGAAAGTCAAAATAATTGTAAATAGTCAAACAATTCAGCTAATATAGACTTGTAATGGACGGTTAATAGGTAACAGTTCTATCAACTAAGTCACAGCAGCTACAGTGCGATAACTCTTAAAAGGTTCTCCCGGGTTTGTACTTCTCTATTGCTTGGTCTCCTATTTATTTATTTATTAATAGCTATCGATCCGCCCTGGCTTCGCTGCGGTTTATGTCAGTTTTCTGTAACACCTGTATATAAACCAAAATTTATATTACATAAAAACCTTCTGTGAAAAAATATTCTAATTGTGATTTCATTAAAGTAACCCTTAATGCATGGTAGAGCATCGACATCTGTAAAGTAACTGTCTATTTCACGGCTAAACTGATGAACCAGTGTGGAGATAACTTGTACCCCAGGGTAGGATATAGGATACTTTCATCCCAGAAAATTGGACAGTTCCCGAGGGAAGAGTGATAAACGACCTCTACGCTGATGGAGTCGTGGGCAGTAATATATAATATTATTATTATTTTATTATAATAAAGCACTTTATTATTTTTTCTTATGAGACTGATGATTGCTGTGTTTATCAACAATTATTATAGAACTGTTACAATATATTTTGTTTCTATAGCATCCATCTTGAACCCTGACCTGTTTCTGTGATAACTTGCATGAAATGATAAAAGTGCATTTTCAATGTTAAACATAATGACAATTATCATGTTATTTTCCTGTAATAAAAATAAATTATTGAACCTCTAGAACTATACTTTATTTTGTGTTTTTTTTTTATGTTAAGGATAAGTCACCTGAGCACTCAGGCCACCTGATGGTGAGTGGAATCTGAGACCCATAGACATTTGAATTCTCAAGACTATAAATCCTAAGATCTCAAATGCGTTGCCAACCCAGAGAACTAAGATGGAATGCATCTATGCTAGTAATTTCACCTGTTGTCTTATCCCCACACCGGAACACAACCATGCGAACACTGTTGCTTGGCGGGTGGTTAATGGATAAGATGGTGGTAGCGATCCGGACGGACCCTGCACAGGGTCCTACCACCACTAAAATACCTATCTATACTAATAATAATAATGAGGAAAGATTTGTATGTATGTGTGTATGTAACTAATAAACTCAAAAACTACTGGGCCTATTTCAAAAATTCCTTTACCATTTGAATGCTACATTATCCCAGATTAACATAGGCTATATTTTATTTTACTACGCAGACGGAGTCGCGGGCATCAGCTATTTCCCATAATATTCAATTAAAAACTAGTCACTTGAGCAGAATGTCTGATGTCATAGGTATATACTTTACCCTCCTAGCACCCAAGATCTAGTTTTTCTATATGTAGCTTGCGATTGTGACCCAGTGTCCTTCAGCAAGAACAAAAATAAACTAGTATAAACGCCCGAGGGACCTCTGGCATGATTCAAGGCCTTAATCTACAGCAACCCATAGGTACTTAACTTTAAAAGAGTATGAAGGTATTATGTACAGCTGTTTTGCAAGAAACTAACATCATTCATTTTGTAAAAACTGACAGGTCATCAAAACAATGTTATATGTGTTCCAGTTAACAAGTATTGACAGGACTTTGTTTTGTTCCTATACATGAAGATTGGGACATATCCAAGGATTGAAAACTTATAAGGGTGGTGCTCTATTAAAAGTTATTTTTCTGCGAGAGGATGAAGGGCACTAGGAGGTTATAGGTGGCTCTATCTTTATGTTTTTCTTTATTTAAAACCCTCCTGTCAAATGCTTGTCTTTCTGGTACGACACGTCCTGAACGTTCTCGTTTATATGCTAGTCATTTCTCCTTGGTCTTGCCCTGCCGCTCCCTTCTTCCTTTTATCTTTCCTAATTTTAAGGCGATACATTTATCTTGTTTACAATATTATTGAGCAGATACATGTAACAGCTGGAACTAGTGTTGATAGGGACTCAAGTCTCTGAAGTCTAAAATGCAAGAACTCGACCCATATTTATAAGACTGTGAGCTTAAAAGACTTCCAAGTCTTTTGAGTTGTGAGTCGAGTTCTTTTTTGAGTTTTATTAAGTCTTGTAGTTACGACTCAAGCTTTAGAAAGATTCAAGCCATCGTATCTTTTTAAAGTCTTATTTCAACTTTAGGTGTGCTTTAAGACTCGAGTCCTATAATGACGACTTGCTTTTGAAGTTAGTTGGCTTGCTATGGTTTCTATCAAAATATGTCATGTTTTGTGTTTGATGGGTATGTACTTTTCTGAAGTGGTTTGAATGCACAAACGAAGTATATGATATCTGTAAAATTTAGGTACCTTTTAGAAATGTTTTAGTATAATTTAAATATTCTCTATAAAGAGTCAAGTTGGGAAAAGGCAACCCAAGCGGCTGAGTGACAGTAAATAACTGGCTATCAATAATAAAGTCATTAAAATATTAATAAATACTTTTACTCGCGTCTCTGTCCGCGTATATTTTGTTTATGGTGATTATTTCAGGAATTGTGTAATTTTCCAAAATACAAACTCTACTATGTATACAAAATTCTAAAAAGCTGTTACTACCTCTATTATTATAATATTTATAACACTAGCTATCCGCCCACGACTTCCTCCGCGTGTAATAGGTTTTCCCGTACAAACTTTCATCCCAAATTTCATCTATTCAAAGGGTTGATTCTTGGAATAAAAATTACTCTTTGTTCATCCCCGGGTCTCAAACTATCTCTGTACTTACCAAATTTCTGAAATAAGTCCCCTCGATCTAAGGGTGTGGGTATTCTTTTAGAAACGAATAGTACAATGACTACAAATGCCATAAGAGAACCAAGGAAGCTCATGCAACATTAATCATCCTAGAATTCTAAATTTACAAACTTGCTGGCGTCATCTAGTTGAATTTAAAAGTTACATTTCATTTTGGCTTCATTTCGTCATCAGTTCTTTAAGCCGTGAATGCCTAAGGCCCGTATTTCAATTCATTATGAAAACCATACAAACAAACAGCATTAAAATCAAAAGAAAGATATACCTAAGTAGGTACTGATTACTATAATACTACTTTACTCAGTACCTATATTCCGTAATCTCATAATCTCAAGTGTTCATACAATTATAAGTCCAAATGAGTTCTAATCATGACTCAGTTGTTTTAAAGGCCTTAAGAGTAAACCAAACACTCGAGCCTCTGTAGAGGACTCGAGTCTCTATATAAAACTACAGAAGACTTAAGTCCCCTTAATTTCAAAAGAACTTGAGCTTCGATTCGATGACTGGAGTCTAAAAAACTAAGTCGAGTCCTACAAATGAAGACTCCAAGGACTCGAGTCTTTATCAACACTAGCTGGAACACCTAATCTAAGCAAAAAGGGACAGACTGTCCCCACCCATGAGCTTCAATGGTTTTAATGTTTACAGTCATATCCTAATTCAAGAGGTCTAAAAATGCTAGTAACGCTTATTATGAACTTGTAAATATGTGATCGAACCAGTAATGGCCAAGGTCCAATGATGGACACTTGACTCTTATTTTACAGACACTAAAGGTTATTCATTTGCTTTGCAACAATCAATTTATAACCTTATGATCTTTGAATTATGAGTAAAGTCTCCATTATTGGTGCCTGTCAGCTTAAAGTGTCCAACACTGGTGCCATCACCCTAGAATAGATTATCTCATCTGCTTATTATCCAAGAACATAATGTAAAATTAAATAAATAAAAACTATCTGACAGGTTGACAGTCATAAAAATGTACCTCCCTAACTTGGTGTTGCTATCTAAATACAAAAATGCTTACAGCAAAAGTACACTAGAACACAAGTACATTCAAGTTCAAAAGTATGTATACACTTTAGTACCTTGTCTATTTAACGTCATGTTTAAACTGCCATATGAAATTATCCAAGCAATTAAAGTGACAAGGTACTAAAGTGTATACATACTTTTGAACTTGACTATACCTAAGTTATTTGATAGTTTGATTATGAAAAGAAGTCACTAATGATAGGTGCTAAGCAAAGTCAACAAAGCGTTCTACACATTGCTGTTTAAATTTTGCAGTTACCTAAATTAGTTGTTAGTTCCTTTATAAAATTGTTGCTGCTCTAAAATAAATAATATTTACTATATATAATGGTAAAATCAATGACATACCAAGGTCCTGCTTATTGACACTCCAGCTCCAGTTATTAAAACCCCACTGTGAATGGCCGAAGTTGATGAGCTGCTGGCGGCGTTGTTGCTGGTCTCCATCATCATCACAGGGAACTACCTCTGCTAGTGGCACACTGTCCGGCTGAGAAATAACAAGAATTTCATATGGCTATGTTTATGTACCTATGTGTTGAAAGAATGATATAGCTGTTAGCTTATATGGCTTCACAGTAAAGCCACTTATCACACATTATACTTCGTAACTTAATATACAAATCTAACCCACTAAATTAACAACTCTGTATAGTGGTAGGAATCCCTTTATTTTCATAAAAATTATACTCCTTATTGATTAATTTTCATAAAGAGTGCTAATAAAAGTGGCACCAACAACACTTGATATAATGACACGTAAAGTGGCAGTAATAAATGGGTTTTAATATTTATATCGAATGAATAACTAAAAATAACGTATGCTCATTGGTTATTTACCATTTTAATGTTGCAATTCGACGCCGGATAGCCTGGTTTGCGCTGCATTATTAATGTTTATTCATATATATATTTATATATATGTTTGCGTATATATCTTACCCACAACTTTAGTTTAATGTTTCAATTGATTCCAGCCTTTCTTGTCTAGGACGCTGAGGTATTCAGAATTCGGAAATCGTAAATGTTGAACAAAACAAGTATTGACATTTTGCGCGGAAGTTTCAATTTTTTTTTCATAGAGAATCTAGTGATGTTAATGCCACCAGTGTTGTACCGATTCGGCTCGGATTCAACAACAAATCGTGAATTCTACCACGGAAGTGACTTTCATTGTGACAACATTTTTGGCCCCAAGCCCCCCAACCAACCAGAGGCAAACTGTGAAATGTCAAAGCGATCAAAAGCGATCGGCACCGGCTGGGGAGATCTAACTAAAATTAACTAAATAAACATTTTATTTTCTATTTATTTGCGTTCGTTTGTGATTCTGAACCGTTTTACGAAGTTCTGAAAATTTTGTTCCTTCAAGCAAAAAATACTTAAACAATGAGCACGGAGTACACGGAAATAGACGGCAGTCTTTTAGAAGGGGTACGATCAAAAGTTGTAAACATTAACCATATGGCTATTTTCTTTATTTTAGACGTATGTTTCTTGAATTAGAAGACATTTTTGCTTTACATCTTTTGTCAAATTTTAAACCTAAAGATATATACCCGTGCCGTGCGTGTGTCTTATATATATCCTTATTAGTCTTATTACCATACAAACTATCAAAATGAAATTTATTCTTTAATTTTAGGGCGGCCAAATTTTGAGAATCTCAATCTCTTTAAGTGCTATACTGGGAATACCAGTCAGAATAACAAAGATACGAGCTGGTAGAAGTAAACCAGGACTAGCAGCACAGCACTGCAAAGGTAAAACTTATTTAAAATTTAAACCATTTTCTCCTCTTTTGTGCATCTTAAAAATATGTACTTTAAAAGTGGCAATATAGTTTTATTGCATGAAGGCCCCACCCCTTAATTTAATGTTTCATTGTACAATTAAGAAGTAGGCCATGTCTTTATGAATTTTTATCACTATACACAAATGTAGAAACAAAACATAGTAAATATTTTTTTTTTGGCTTTAATGCTAAAACAAGTATGTCTCCATTGGGAGAACCAATCTCTAACATCTTAGTTAGATAATATCACTGGCAGAAGCCTCAGACAAAAACCTAATTTATTATTATATTAATTAATTTATTGTAAAATATTATGAAGCTTAATTGTAATACAATGTCCCGCTAAACAGTTTTCACAGTTTGATTGTGTTATCAGCGAGCCTTAGTACATATAACAGTTGTTACCAAAAAACAATTGAAATATTTAAAATTAAATATTATTCCAGTAATGTTTAAACAAGGCTCTCTTAAGAGGATTGTGAAGCGATGCTAAATTCGCATAGCTGTCAAAAAAATCCATAACGTTTCTAACCCCCTTAAATCTAATCTGACTTCCATGATTTTTGAACATTATGAAAATCTAACTCTGTATGTTTTTGCTTTTGTGTTTTTGTATTTTTTTATTTTCTTGGAAAAGAAAACGTATGGACCTAGATTTTTAAAATACCTACAACAAATACAAAAATCATAAAAACATTATCGCATTTTGTATGGAAATTTTTTGCTTCACAGTCCTCTTAAACCTATTTTTGTTAGGCTCCAACCTAACAGCCGCATGATAATGTTGATGTATTTAGATGAAAAATCTTTGTTAATAGGAATCCATTTAGTTGGTGAAATGTGCCAGGCAAAGATCAAAGGTGCTGAGATTGGGTCGACAGAGGTTGAGTTTGCCCCCAAGAAGCTCAGAGGGGGGCAGTACTTGGCAGATCCACACACTGCAGGGTATGTCACCAAGTTTATAAAACAATTTACTCAATAATTAAAAAAAAAAAATTGACAGATAATTAAAATCCATAGTTGGTTATTGGTTCCATGTCTTCATTTGCAGTTCGATCAGCCTGCTCCTGCAAGTGGCGCTGCCGTGCGCGCTGATGGCGGACGGGCCGGTGAGGCTGGACCTGCGCGGGGGCACCAACGCCGACATGGCGCCGCAGGTCGACTACATGGAGCGCGTGTTCCGGACCGCGCTCCGCCAGTTCGGGGCTGACTTCGACATGGTGATACACAGGAGGGGGTGAGTTGGAGATTATTCGTAACTTCGACGGTTCTGTGACTCAACCTCGTATATAGAATATTGTCCATTATAAACTGAGGCTCACTAAGTATGTGCGGGTCAGTTTATATTGGACAAATTCAATATAAGAGGTTGAGTCACAGAACCATCGATTTGTTGTGTTTCGTAGGTTGTGGAATTCTAATGTAGTTTTATAAAGTGTGTGAGTGAACATTCATTTCTTTAGGTTTCTCATCTAACTTAATTAAACAGAAAAAAATCTTTAACATGTCATGTTGTGACTATCAGAGTTGATGTTTAAACGGTCCAATCCATTTCATCAAACCTGGCTAGGAATCTTCTCAGTTAAACAATAAACAACGTTTCATATACTAATGTTACGTACGTGGTGGTAGGTAACTGATAAAAATGCACGAACACACCGATAATTAAGAGCAGACTTTAATCAACACATTCACTTAATGGTTACAAACAATTATCGCACAATAAACTTAGATGATCGCTCGGTTCACTCGTAGATACGCACGTTCGCTCTCCAAGTAAGGAATAAATCGCCGCACGCGTGGCTCATCTTTTCATACACCCAAGAACGTTCCAGAATGCCTTCTCGAATGACCGATGGACCTTGACTCACCGGGGACGTTCTCGATAGTTCGATAGTGGAAGGTTCTACTCATTGAGGACTGGTATTTCAATAGCGATGGCCTTGACCTTCAACTCGATTGAACCCGTTAACAATAAGGACGTCCTTGGCTCGGCGTCTTGATTCTAATCTACCTACCTAATCATACCTACTCGTAACAATATGAGTGATTGTGTATTAGGTGATAGAAGTAAAATATATACTTTAAACTCTCAACAGCTATTTCCCAAAAGGCGGCGGTCAGGTGTCCGTGAACGTAGAGCCCGTGCGGACGCTCCGCGCTGTCACCCTCACTCAGCCCGGGACCCTCGAGAGGATAGAGGGAACCAGCTTCGTTGCAGGAGTTCTGCCAATCAGTGTGAGCTTTAATTTTTGAGATTTTTTCACTGATACATTTAAATAAATAATAACATAAATTGACCTATTGCCCAAAACTAAGCTCTAGGCTTGTACTATGTGTAATTGGGTACTAAATAATAAACGTACTTATATAGAGAAATACATACTTAAATACATGGATAACATCCAAGACTCATTAACAAATACTTGCGCTAAACACACACATATCTACCATTACCGAGATTCGAACCCGGGACCACTAGCTTCGAAGGCATGGTCACCAGGGTACGGATACCGGTTAAATTTTCAAACCATTATCACGTAGTTGCCGCAAAACCTTTTTATTTCGGTTCCGTTCGCTTAAATCGGTTTTTAGAGAAAACTTTATTTAAAGTTCTTTACGAATTAACCGGCATAGAGCTAAAGAAACCGGTTTAAGCTGACGCACGTCACGCTCAATAAACAAGCGCCGCTCAGTATTTTTATTTAGTGTAAAATGTTTTGGTTTTTCAACTCGCCGCTCGTGGATTAAACCGGTTAATTGTGGTTAAAATAAAGTTCTCAAAACGTTCGCGTTCCCTGCAAAATCTAAATAAACCGGAATCGACCGGTATTTTTTAAACCAGTTCCGAGCCCTGAGGGACACTACTAACTAGGCTGACGTGTCGTATTTTTTTTCTTTCCTTTGTTTTTTTTTCACAATATAATAGGCAAATTCTCACACGCTTTTTAGGGTTCCGTGCCCCAAGGGAGTCCAACGGGACCTTATTAAGACTACGCTGTCCGTCCGTTCGCCCGTGCCTACTTAAAAGAGTATCTTTTGAACCGTAATAGATAGCGGGTTATTTTTTTCTTTTAGATATATTACGGCGGATTTACTAACATTAAAAAATAATAGTTGAAGTAATCAATTGGGTCCCCGATACATTAAACGTTTTTTTTTCCAACGTATCTTTATTTCTGTTGTTCCGTAGAATCTGCAAATTTTGTATGATAATAGTATAAATTCTGAAGATAAACCACAAATACTAAAAACTGCTCAAGTGTGAGTTCAAATCGGAATATAATACCTACTGTCTGGCAGTACGGACCCTCGGTGCGCGAGTCTGACTCGCACTTGACCGATTTTTTTATATTGTAGTTATACAAAAAAATGGATATCGTCCCTTTATATCTCAACCTCGTATCGTATCTAATTGATTAGTAGAAAAAGCACTCTTGTTTCATGAAGAATAAAGACTACTTTTCTATCAAACTATTCGGTCAGATAAGAAGAGGTTGAGAAAGTAAAGAGACGATATATGATAATCGGTGTTATAGATTTCTTACACAAGATATAGTTGTATAAAGCCTTTAAAATTATATAGCACGCCAATAAGTGCCTATTTGTATCTTTATTAAATAATGCTAGTTTTTAGGGTTCCGTAGCCAAATGGCAAAAAACGGAACCCTTATAGATTCGTCATGTCTGTCCGTCTGTCCGTCCGTATGTCACAGCCACTTTATTCCGTAACTATAAGAGCTATACTGTGGAAACTTGGTAAGTAGATGTATTCGGTGAACCGCATTAAGATTTTCATACAAAAATAGAAAAAAAACAATAAATTTTTGGGGTTCCCCATACTTAGAACTGAAACTCAAAAATTTTTTTTTCATCAAACTCATACGTGTGGGGTATCTATGGATAGGTATTCAAAAATGATATTGAGGTTTCTATTATATTTTTTTTCTAAACTGAATAGTTTGCGCGAGAGACGCTTCCAAAGTGGAAAAATGTGTGTCCCCCCCCCCCCGTAACTTCTAAAATAAGGGAATGATAAATGTAAAAATAATATATGATGTACATTACCATGCAAACTTCCACCGAAAATTGGTTTGAACGAGATCTAGTAAGTAGTTTTTTTTTAATACGTCATAAAAACATTGATCAAAGCTACAACGAACTTTTATATTATGTTACTTGCTGCTACGGAACCCTTCATGGGCGAGTCCGACTCGCACTTGGCCGCTTTTTTTAAGTAGTCCGTTTCCTGATAGATGGCGCACCAAATGGCGGAGGGAGCGAAGCGAGCCCTCAGTGATTTGGGCGACGTATCCATTACGTGCTACAAGGAGGACCCTAGTAAGGCTGTCGGCAACTGCAACGGAATGCTGTGAGTAAACATTTATTTTATATTTATCTCCTTAAATAAAAAGGTGAGGCATTATTCTAGTTTCAATTCAATAGGGAACATGCATGTAAAAAGAATAACAAATAAATAAATAAATAGAATTTCATCATGATACGATTTAAGAGAAAATGCAAAACAACATCAAACGCAATACACTAAGTTTTCTTAGCTTTGCTCTTCACTAGTTCAACAAGTCGCCGTCTTACAGTCCAAGCGAGCAATCCAGGATTGCTCCCACCAAGCCGTAAAAATTGTTGTGTCAATGCAGTTCCCGTAAGGAATCGATTTCGAAGCATAGTATTGACTAGATATCGATCCTCCCGTACCGTTGTACACCTGGGTCTGCCTCCTCTTGGTCTGCGTAAGTTCGAACCAGTTTCTAGAAACCGCTGAACAATACGCTGTACTTTTGACAACGTCACTCCGGCTATTCTTGAAGTATCTCGCTGGCTTCGGCCGTTTTCCAGTATTGTAAGGATTCTCGTGCATTCTTCGGGTGTAATTGACATATTTATTACATTAATGATGACCACTGAACATTTGGGACCCTTTTTATATATGCATTTTATGACAGAACGAAAACAAATGTAATAACAAATGGAAAATGGGAAAAGTTCTCTATTTCATAAACGATCATTTTGTTTTAAATATTTTTTGTAATGTCATTATTTCATATTACCAATAAGTTTTAATACCTGAAATTAAGGAGGATTAAATTGTCTTTAAGGTTCAATTTGTTTTACGTAGCTAGGTTTATTCGTTTTCGAAATATTATAATTTATTAAATAAAGGCTAGTAGTACTGTTGGGCGATGAGCTTGCAACCTGTCACTAATACACTGGTAAACATCTTAGCCTGACTGTGCAAAATGTGGTTACAGAATTACCAACAAGTTTAAAGTTGATGGTATTTCTGTAGCTCTGCCTACCCCACTCTAGGAATGAAGGCGTGACGTTATGTATGTATGTATAATTTATTATAGTAACCCGAAAGTTTTGCTCTCGAGTGTATTACAGATTTATATCTCTACAGATTCCCAATTCTACAGATTCCCAGCTCTACAGATTCCTAATTCGACAGATTTCCAGCTCTACAGTGTCCCAATTCTTCAGATTCTCAGCTCTACAGATTCCCAATTCTACAGATTCTCAGCTGCTCATATTCCCAATTCTACAGATTCTCAGCCCTACAATTCCTAATTCTACAGATTCCCAGCTCTACAGATTCCTAATTCTACGGAATCCCAGCTCTACAGATTCCCAATTCTACAGATTCTCAGCTCTACGGATTCCCAATTCTTCAGATTCTCAGCTCTACAGATTCCCATTTCTTCAGATTCCCAGTTCTACAGATTCCCAATTCTACAGATTCTCAGCTGTACAGATTTCCAATTCTACAGATTCTTAGCTCTACAGATTCCCAATTCAACAGATTCTCAGCTCTACAGATTCCCAATTCTGCAGATTCCCAGCTCTACAGATTCCTAATTCTACAGATTCCTAATCCTACAGATTCTCAGCTGTATAGATTCCCAGCTCTACAGATTCCCAATTCTACAGATTCTCCGCTGTACGGTTTCCCAATTCTGCAGATTCTCAGCTCTACAGATTCCCAATTCTTCAGATTCCCAGTTCTACAGATTCCAAATTCTACAGATTCTCAGCTGCACAGATACCCAATTCTACAGATTCTCAGCTCTACAATTCCTAATTCTACAGATTCCCAGCTCTACAGATTCCCAATTCTACAGATTCCCAGCTTTACAGATTCCCAATTCTACAGATTTTTAGCTGTACAGATTCCCAATTCTTCAGATTCCCTGCGCTACAGATTCCTAATTCTACAGATGCCCATCTCTACAGATTCCTAATTCTTCAGATTCCCGATTAAAGTAGGTAGGGTAGGTTAGGTTAGGTTAGGTTAGGTTAGGTTAAAATTTAAATTAAAAAAAAAAATGTTTAGTTTATTTACCATAAAGCACAAACAAAAAAAATAATTACAAGAAATTCAAGTACAAAAAATTCATCCACAACAAGCTTCGTGAAATATATACCAAGAATCATAAGCAACATGCTTCGTCAAGAATTTACAATAGTTAATCAGCAACATGCTTCGTCACAAATTATAAATAAATTTAAATTATATACTAACATTAAATCACGCCTGTTTTCCAGAAGGCAGAGACCACTTCTTTCCACTTTTTCTTTCTTTGCTAAGATCCTGACAAATCTTTTTTACTTCTTCGACATTTATATATAGAGTCATGCATGCACGTCGGTTTAGGGTACTTCAGATTCGGCCCTTTTCTAGTATTGCTCCGATTTGATTAAAAAAAGCACACCTAGGTCGGCCTCTGCAATTTAAATTTAGAGGAAATATTCCTTGGATATCGTAAGTGTGCGCTAAGAAGGGATTTACGTAGGATGTCGCGGGTGTCATGACACGTCACGCCATGCGTATAGTATAATAATATTAATAATGTATAATGCAGGTTGACGTGCACGCTCTCGTCGGGCTGCGTGCTGGGCGCCGACGCGCTCGGCAAGCGCGGCGCCGCGCCGGGAGCGCTCGGTGCTGCCGCCGCCGCGCTGCTGCGCCGGGACCTCGGCGCCGGGGCCGCGCTCGACCACCACGCGCAGGTACATGTACTATATACTAACTAGCTGTGTGCGTGCTGGCTGCTGCGCCGGGACCTCGGCGCCGGGGCCGCGCTCGACCACCACGCGCAGGTACATGTACTATATACTAACTAGCTGTGTGCGTGCTGGCTGCTGCGCCGGGACCTCGGCGCCGGGGCCGCGCTCGACCACCACGCGCAGGTACATGTACTATATACTAACTAGCTGTGTGCGTGCTGGCTGCTGCGCCGGGACCTCGGCGCCGGGGCCGCGCTCGACCACCACGCGCAGGTACATGTACTATATACTAACTAGCTGTGTGCGTGCTGGCTGCTGCGCCGGGACCTCGGCGCCGGGGCCGCGCTCGACCACCACGCGCAGGTACATGTACTATATACTAACTAGCTGTGTGCGTGCTGGCTGCTGCGCCGGGACCTCGGCGCCGGGGCCGCGCTCGACCACCACGCGCAGGTACATGTACTATATACTAACTAGCTGTGTGCGTGCTGGCTGCTGCGCCGGGACCTCGGCGCCGGGGCCGCGCTCGACCACCACGCGCAGGTACATGTACTATATACTAACTAGCTGTGTGCGTGCTGGCTGCTGCGCCGGGACCTCGGCGCCGGGGCCGCGCTCGACCACCACGCGCAGGTACATGTACTATATACTAACTAGCTGTGTGCGTGCTGGCTGCTGCGCCGGGACCTCGGCGCCGGGGCCGCGCTCGACCACCACGCGCAGGTACATGTACTATATACTAACTAGCTGTGTGCGTGCTGGCTGCTGCGCCGGGACCTCGGCGCCGGGGCCGCGCTCGACCACCACGCGCAGGTACATGTACTATATACTAACTAGCTGTGTGCGTGCTGGCTGCTGCGCCGGGACCTCGGCGCCGGGGCCGCGCTCGACCACCACGCGCAGGTACATGTACTATATACTAACTAGCTGTGTGCGTGCTGGCTGCTGCGCCGGGACCTCGGCGCCGGGGCCGCGCTCGACCACCACGCGCAGGTACATGTACTATATACTAACTAGCTGTGTGCGTGCTGGCTGCTGCGCCGGGACCTCGGCGCCGGGGCCGCGCTCGACCACCACGCGCAGGTACATGTACTATATACTAACTAGCTGTATGCGTGCTGGCTGCTGCGACGGGACCTCGGTAAACTAGGCCAACGTGTCGTATCACTACCAGTCCAAAACCAGTGATATTTATTGTTCTAGGATCAAGTGATAGTGCTGATGGCGCTGGCCGAAGGCAAGTCGTCCGTGGTCGTCGGCGAGGTCACCCTGCACACCAGCACCGCCATACACATCGCGGAACTGCTAGCCAAGGTAACATACCAACAGCCTTTGGATTCAGACTATACTATCCGCAAAACTATCTGGCCGGTAGGGCAATAAACGTCGGCTACCGTTAGGGGTGTAACATGTCGATAACTTATAATATAATGTAAACGTTGATATAATCATTATATTTTGAAATGTCATTAATGTTGTTTTTAAAGTTATCTAATGAAAGTTAGCTAAAGCTCTTTTTATTGACACCAACCGTCTTGTTATTAACCTACAAGACGATAGTGACACTGAAGTCGAAGAAGAATAGTATTACTAGTAATAGTAATATTTAGTAATATTAGTACTAGTATTTTCCTTGTTTAGTTATTTATTTTGTTATACCTCCTTATTATTTTATTGTAATACTTTATGTCAATAGTTCAATATACCTATTTATATTTCGATAGTAACTATGCAATACTGTTATATAAAACATCACGTGAGTTATATTCTTTGTTTCATTACTTTATCGACATTCCTTTTTATGCGTAACGCTACCTGCCCTATTGCTGCTCGGCGCGCTCCATAAGCCGTGCAGGTGTGAAAGAGATATTATAATTCCTATATAGAGGCATAATTCCGATGATTTATGACCTGACCGGCCAGATAGTTTTGCGGATAGTATAGACATAAGCCAGATGGCCAGTGATGACCTTGTGCAGTGGTAAGGGCTCGGATACCGTTTAAATGTTGAAACCGTTATTATGTACTTGACGCAAAACCTTTTCATTTCGGTTCCGTTCGCATAAACCGGTTTTAACCGGTTTTAACGGGTTTTGGCGAAATTACATAGTTATTTTCGAAGTAACCGTTTTTAACCTAAAACAACCGGTTAATCCAAACGCACGTCACGCACCATAAACAAGCTCCCCTTAGTCCTTTTATTCAGTACAAAACTCTTGGTTTCTCGACTCGCCGCTCGTGGAATAAACCGGTTAATAAAGTTAAAATAAAGTTTTAAAAACGATCGCGTTCCCTAGAACAATTTTGAGCAAAACTGAAATAAACCGGTTAATACACGGCTCGGATACCGGTTAAAGTTTCAATCCGTTATGATGTACTTGACGCAAAATCTTTTCATTTCGGTTCCGTCCGCTTAAACCGGTTTTTGGAGAAATTATGTAAAATTCTTTTCGAAGTAACCGGTTTTGAGCTAAGAAAATACCGGTTAATCCAAATGCACGACACGCACCTTTAACAACCTCCGCTTAGTGTTTTTTATTCAGTACAAAACTCTTGGTTTCTTGACTTGCCGCTCGTGGAATAAACCGATTAATTAAGGTGAAAATAAACTTCTCAAAACGTTCGCGTTCCTTAGAAAAGTTTTGAGCAAAACCGAAATAAACCGGTATTTTCACGTTTTATACCGGCCAAGCAGCAGTGTTCGCGATGCTGTGTTCGGATTGTAGTCGTGAGGTTGTAGTCTTGAGAGTTTAAATACCTATGGGTCTCAGATCCCACTTAAGGTGGCCTGTGTGATCGGGTGCCTTATCCTTGCCATGAAAAAATCTAGCTGTTTCTGTCTCACTGCCGGCCAAAAGCCTCCCTCAGTCCCCTCAGTGACTGCATAGGTAATTGTACCTTTCCTGATTTAGTCACTGACGAGAGGGACGCCGCAATACGTTAGGTACGCACGGAGATCTCTCCATCTCATTCCAATGTAATGCGGCGTCCCTCTCTTCAGTGACTAATTTAGCCATGTGTAGTTAAGCTCTTTAACTGGGTCAGTTCAATACGAAATATATGATAGTGACCCTGCTTATGAAGCTAGCAGTCTCGGATTCGATTCCCGGTAAGGGTAAATAACTGTTCATGCCCACGTCGGTGTTTTCTATATACCGGGCGTTGCCTGTAATAGGAGCAATAAATTTAGGGATCGTTACCACACCACAAACGTAACAACATTTATTCTACAACTTTTGAAAATAACTTGTTGTTAACTAAATATTAGTGAATTTAGATTTTCCAAGCCAGCAATGTATTGCGAAAACTACGAAGTTTGTAGGCTGACAGTAGATGTCAACTAGACTATTGGATGGAGTACATTGAAAATGCTATTTAGTTTGTTCGAAAAAATCCCAAATAATAAATTACATATTTTGTAAAAGTTGTAGAACAAATGTTGCTACGTTTGTACAGTAGAAACGATCACTCAATTTATTGCTCCTATTACAGGCAACACCCAGTATAATAAGATTTTAATATAACTTAATCAAAATATTTTAATTTCAGGTGAAGTTTGAGATTCATCCAAACGGCAACCAATGCACGATCGAGTGCACCGGCTTGGGATTTATTAATAGGAACTTGCCTACTTAGACTTAAGTTGAAGAAATTGTGTTTATTTATTTATTGTATTATAATTTTAATTATACTTGTGTTTCTCCTTAGACATAATTTTATTTAAAAAATCGACTACATTCCGTTTCCAAAGTTCCTTTCTTACACTATGGAATGAACTTCTCTCCACGATGTTTCCTCAGCACTATGACATGTCCTCCTTACTGGTTCACGTTGCTGATGATTATGGGCGACGGTGACTGTTTACCATCAGCCCCCTATTTCACCATCATGACAATGACACGTGACAGGTGACAATTCGGTCGGCATTTCCTGTGTTAATTTAATGAATAAAAAACTGAAAAATACGCCAAAAAAAACCCGCCCGCCTGGTTTACACCACGTTAGTTTAAGTTTCGGTTAATAAATAGTAGTCTACTAAACAGTGTTCATCTTTCTCATCACCTACAGAACCCTTCTACAAATAGATTAACTAGGTACAGTTAAATTGGTGACCCCGACGTGATCAATTTAACTGTACCTAGTTAATCTCTTTGATAAAGTTGCTGAGCCGTTCCACCATTGAGGCGATTTCTTCTTTTTACGTTAATAATTCGGTGAATTATGACAAACGCAGCCGCGACTGTCACCGTGTCCGACGCCATTTTGAAATGTCGGCTCGCGGCGAGCACGCTCCCTCACCCGCGAATGTTTATGTGCAACAATTTGGCTCGCGAGCAGCTCGCTGCGCGGGGCGAGCAAGCCTCAGGCTGAGCCGCTCAGATTCGTTCCCAGCTTTACAGTAACGGCTCGCGAGTGCTTGACTTTGAAAAAAATGAGGACGACATACACTAAGATTTACTTATTTATTGAATAACTAGCGCTTTCCCGCGACTCCGACCGCGTAGAAGTTGTTAATCGCTATTTCCTCAGGAACCGTCCATTTTTTCGGGATAAAGAGTAACTTATGTCCTTCCGCGGGATTCGCACTAAATCCATACCAAATTTCATCAAAATCGGTTCAGCGGTTTACCCGTGAACGCGTAACAAATAGATAGACAGAGTTACTTTCACATTTATAATATTAGTATGGATTACAATAATAGGTTTTATTTCATCACTTGCCTTGGGCTCCGTTCTACTTCATCAATATCTACTTTACAAAAGAATAAATAAAACGATAGAATTATTTCGACGTTTTTTATTACATTTCATCGCCGTCACCGTCGCGTACCATCGTTTGGAATTCTTAAGAGTTCATAAAACGCCTAAAATATCCTCACATTTAACAATTATATATTATACTGTGTAAGTACACATACGTCCTAAGTAGAGAACTGTTCTAGATGTATGCAATTCAAGAAACTTCCGGAATGTTGGCAATACTGGAGAGCTACGTATCTTACATGAAATGTTATCTAAGTTTCGTGAATTGCATCTCGGCGAAAATACATTTCAAAACGAATACATAATTGTGACTTGGTAACTTCCAGATAAAAAAAGGTCTAATCAAATTTAAATCCGCGTAACAAAAATAAACTTAAACTAATTACATATGCATAAAGCAATTAAAACAAAACAGTATACACAAAAAATATGATTCATTTTCGAAGCACAAAAATTAGAAAAACAATATAAAGGAAGACTAGCCAGTTCGGCCAGGGGAAAAGACATAATTCTACTAGATATAAATTACAACCTATTATGTAAAATTATGCACGTCGGGCTACAATCCTCGCCGCAGCCGACCGATTGGAAGATATTATGCGGAAGCCATTTGTCCGACAGGTTTCAACCTGATTCCATCAAATGCATGATTTTGTCATATAATTAAAATGGCCAGAGGCACCGTCCGATCTAAAGAGAGCCCGTCATTTGCCATAGTTCTTACTTGTCCTAATGTATCACAAGTCTAATGTTCACTTGTCCTAAATTGTAACGTTAGATCATGTTACTGTTTAGAACTTCAAAAGTAAACTAAAAAGGTTTTCTCTTATAGAGAAAGGTTTTAGGACAAACGATCACTAGTACTCATGATAATTAGGACTTACAAAAATAAATAGACCATAGATAAGTCCAATATATACCTGATCAATGGACAAAGTTTAGTTTGAGCGATAGAGACCTAGTCTTGCGAATTGTGCTTTAGTTTTACACGAACCTGGGTCTTAAAACATTGCCAGTATTTATTTTTATTTAATAACTACCACTTTATATGTATACCACCAAAAATATGAATCACTGTCGAAACACGAAGAAAATTAAGAAACTCTCACCGACATGATCATGATAAATCAGAACTTTAGTATAATTAAATAAACGAACGTGATTTTTCAATTGATTCATTTGTATCTTAACCGTTATTTCAAAAGAAAACGTAATTAAATAAATCGGTAAATTTCACTATTCAAAATCATATATATCGGTAACAAATTTCTTCATGTTTCTTAGTAAAATACACCCGTCGCATATCAATTTAAACGTTAAGTTGAAACTGTTGAAAGTACATAACCCGCCATAAAACCTTGTCTTAAAAAGCCAAAGATAAATAACGTAATATCCTTATCGTGATTTTGTATTACGAATTACGATTATATTATTTTATGGCATGAAGAAGGCGATGCTACTATTTATTATTTGTTCTTAATGTCCTAATACATCAAAACTTCGAATTATCATTAGTCCTAAGCAAGTTTTTTAGTATAGTCAGATAAATTTAGTATTATAAATTATAACAATAGTGTTAAGTACCCGAAACCGACGTGCATGCATGACTCGTTGTATGAATGTGGAAGAAGCGAAAGAGCTTTGTCAGGATCGTAGCAGGTGGAAAGAAGTGGTCTCTGCCTACCCCTCTGGGAAACAGGCGTGATGTATGTATGTAACAATAGTGTAAAGTAAAATAATTTAGACGAAAGTTGCTTTAGGATGTACGATAATTTGGACTAACCAAGGCGATTGCCTATATTATTAAAGTGTTATTTTGGGTGAAGCCTATGTTTAACATTGATTGATAAGATAACAACTATTTTGACAAGGTTCTATAGTGAAAACATCAGAAATGCCCATGACAGTAAGCTGCCGTCACTCAATCTAAACCGTGTCGGAGTCGCCACGTTGTCGTCAGTCGTCGGCGCTCACTCGGTCTTCTTGTCCTTGCTGGCGCCGGCCTCGATGATCGCCGGCTGGTCCTCGTAGCTGCAATGATGGATTTTGTTAATTATTATTACTGTTAGGCGATGGGCTTGCAACCTGTCATCAATACACTGGTAAACATCTTAGCCTGATAGTGCAAAATGTGGTTACAGAATTATCAACAAGACTTTTAGAGTTGTTTGTATTTCCGTAGCTCTGCCTACCCCACTTTGGGAATGAAGGCGTGACATTATGTATGCATTATTAGGGCAAACAGTGGTGTGTGTTTCAGAAATGAAACTATTATAGATTTTGATCATTATGTATTATGACCCATTATGCATTTGTAGTCATGAGCTGTCGTGCCTACAACGCCACCTACACTTATAGTTGTCACAGGTACAGTTAAAAAGAGACGTTATTTCGTATGGATTAAATTAAATTTTGCATAGCTTTTAATACATGTTTGGCGTGTGAGTGACGCATTTGTATTTGACGCACGCCGTTCAAGAGGTTAAGAGCTCGACTGTACAAGACAAGAGCTCAGTTTGGAACTTGATAATTTCGTGCGAGATTGTTCCCTGATATTTATTTGTATAAAGTCGCAGGCATCCTATTATAAATAATGAACTTTCTCCAAATTATTGACTTTCCGTAGAATTTCCATAGATCCCATGACAAGATTTTGAAAATTTAAAGGCAGAGAAATCCAGTTCCATGCACACACAAAAAAGAGACGAAGTGAGAACCTCCTCCTTTTTTGAAGTCGGTTGAAAGGGAGGTTTTATTGAGTGCGTTGTTGTTTACGAGGAAGGACCGGAAAACCGCTTTATTCGTTAAGCGCTTTCGATTCAAAAGCCTATCACTGGGCTACCCGTACAACGGATAGCCCTATAGATTGTGTTGCCGTGTCGATATGGCTACCTTTTCGAATAAGGTTACCGTTTCCATTGCGCTTGCTGTCCGATAGGGTGTTTGCAGCTGGAAGAAACAGCGTATCAATAGGGTTGGGTTAATCCTATTGATTGCTGTCTCTTAGGCCCGCTTGCATCTAAATGTTGCCACGTGCGCCTACCGACCGCTTACCGTTCTATTGTTAGGTTGTGCAATAATAAGTTGTAGGAATTGGGCGCAGAGATTGAAATATCTTGACATCTATCAAAACCCCTTTAAAAGCGGCAAGCGTATTAAGGGTTTTTGATACCGATAAGACTGCCAGCGGAAAGCCAAATCCATCGTATCAGTGGATAACCCTTTAATTGCCGCTAGCCAACGATACGCTTGCCGCACTGATGGGGTTTTTAAAATAAACCCTATCGAATAACCCGATCAAAAGCGTATTTAACGGAAACCGGTTCCGGTCCCTGTTTACGAGTTTAACTTATAAAATCAACCTTTAGACGTTTGATCAAAGGTCCCGTGTTCTAGGTATGTAATCTTCTATAGTGATAACATTATCAGTGCGCTATCTTTAAGACATTGACCCGTGAGCGTTACGAAACGTCTGCTAATGTATTTATTATTATATTGGGAGTTCCTTCCATCGATGTTATTGAATTGAATAATAAATTAGAAATCTTTTTGGATTTACAGTTATCAGCTGAAAATGAGATGAGTGATAATGAAAACAAAGTAATTCCTTGTTGTTATATCGCACGTGACACAGTACTAGGCAGGAAGTTAACGCTGACACATTACCAGACATCGGACAAATGGGCGTCATTGCTCGCAATAATGTGGACATGACTCCGTATATTTTATTTAAACAAATTAAATTACATTAATTTATTCCTTACCCTAAAAATAATTTTGATGCAAGGCAGTAATAGTTAATAAATAAATGATACAAAGATTTGTTATTGTGTCTATTTATTAAGCAAATAAACAGGTATTTTAATAATTATTCCGTGGTTATTTTATTCCTTTTCACGGCTAAAATAAACTTCTGAGGTGAAAGTTCCTTTTGCAATCCACGGATGTTAATGGAGCAAACTTATGTACTTAAATTAATATAATATCAATGGCCACTCCTGTATTATTTATGTATAACTATCCTGCAAAGGATCAAGATTAAAGTTCAGGTAAGAAATAAATTAATGTAATTTAATTTGTTTAATTAAAATTGGAGTCATGTCCACATTATTGCGAGTAATGACACCCATTTGTACGATCTCTGCACATTACACATACAACACAACATACATACAAATAATATTATTTTTTCCGCCGCTTGTAACTTTTTACCTATAAGAGTTACAGAATAACCATAAAACGCAAAAAATTACTAATTTTGTTTCCTTTCTACTTCCCATATTTTTGTCATATAGAACACTGCTGAGACTTTATTAAAAAAATACCGCATTTGGGCACCCTTAATTCAAGATGGCGGCTTAAGCGACATTGTGTCAAACCGTATCTACTCCACCTTTTGTAAAGCAAAGGCGTTTATATGTCCCCACAGCCTGGAACTATGGAGTTCGAGGATGCAATTGTTTAGTTGTGAACTGAGTTTAACACTAATTTTATTTCAACCAAGAGGAAAACAAGAACATTATATGTTGTTGCTACGCTTTTTTATCTTAATTATTGTCATACAAAGTGACATTTTATTCTTGACTTTACTATAAAACAAGTAAAAATATGAGTCACCGTTCCGCGTTCCGCGTCCACGGCCAAATAGAAAAGAAAAGTGACTATTTTGCAATTTAACTCATTAACAGAATTTACCTCCGACCCAATAAAACGCCATGTCCCGTAAGGACCTTAACCTTTTCAACGCTATGTCAAATACAAAATCAAAGCGAATGTCAACTTTACCTTACAAATACTCAGGTCTATTTTGCGCTGTCACCATGACGGAAATATTCGTCAATGGCGATGAAATGGTTAATCGTGTTATTTTAATTTGTTTGTAGAAATATCAAAAAAACAATCTTGAAAAGTGATATTAGTTGAGCGCGCAGAGCTGTCAAAGCTCGGTCACGTGACACCGATGTCGTCACAGTAGGCAGAGCCAAGCCTCAAGCTTTTAGAGTTTTATGTTAAACTAGCTGTTGGCAGCGACTCCGTCCGCGTAGAAAAATACAACATACCATCTGGGATAATGTAGCATGCAAATGGTGAAAGAATTTATGATATTGGCCCAGTAGTTTTGGAGTTTATTCGTTACATACATACAAATCTTTCCTATTTATAACATTACATACATACATAACACCACGCCTTTATTCTCAGAGTGGGGTAGGCAGAGCTACAGAAATACAATAACTACTGTAAAAAGACTTGTTGATAATTCTGTAAACACATTTTTCACGGATAGTTTACTAGTGTATTAGTGACAGGTTGCAAGCCCATCGCCTAACAGTACTACAAGCCCTTATTGCCTTAATCGCCTCTCATGACATCCACGGAAAGACATGGAATTGGCACTATTCTAACTGGGCAACCACACAAAACAAAAACACAATACTAGTAGTCTTAGCCCGAGCCTTTTGCCACCTCAATGTCAAGTCTCTGTTTTGTTTTGTATTGTTTTTATTTTTAATGTTTCCATTGTATTATTGTGAGATGGGTGTAAGTAAAATGCCTGTATGGTGTAATTTAGTTAATTTTTTGCGAAGGTCTAGAACTCTAATGTAATGTACCTGTGATGTGTCTATGTAATGTGGCAATAAATATTTTATTCAATTTGAATTACCCCACATTTTGGTATTTTAATTAAGTTTGTGCGTTTAATCTTAAATGTAACCTTAACTTTTGAATGTTCTCATGTAAGTGAATATGTAATTGTTATGAGAATAAAGTTTGTTGAACCATAATTGAAATAAGTCTCACTTGAAGAGCGCGTTGATGTCGCCCCGGAGCAGCGCGAGCGCGAGCGGCGTGCCGAGGCAGGCGGGCACCAGGTACAGCAGCGCGGGCTGCGCGTGCTTGAACACGTGCATGACCAGGATGGTGGCCAGCAGCCCCAGCACGTACGCCGAGAACGTGGCGCGGAAGTAGAACTCCGAGCCGCGCGCCAGGCTCTTGTCGAACCGCAGCAGCAGCGCGATGAAGATGCCCGGCACCACGATGTCGCCCAGCCCCAGCATGGCGAAGTTGGACGCGCTCAGCCCGTTCACCAGCAGGTCTTGGGGGAACACCACTGGGGAATACCGACACAGCTTTACAACTAACAACGGGAAATTATCTAAAAATATTTTGGTATTATGCAAATAGTCACTACATCGTATAAAACAAAGTCGCTTCCCGCTGTCTGTCGGTTCCTGTGTATCCTTAGATCTTTAAAACCACGGAACGGATTTTGATGCGGTTATCTATATATGTATATAAAAATGAATCCCTGGTGACGTTTACCGGTTCGCTACAACCAAATATAACACCTATTACATATTTTGACTCAATCTCAAATTGTCTTAGTTTCAAAATGACAAAAATCTCAAAAAAGATTTTTTTTCAATGTGATCAAATGTCATAATAACGTTCACACATTACACCCGATCTCCAAAACGTATAGTATATAAAAAATAAAAAAACCTCCTAATACCGAATTTTTATAAAGACTGAAGGTGAAAATGCACTAGTTTCATAATTACCAAAATTCAGCAATACCAAGGCCCAAAGATCCAAATGACAATGTTTCATAAGGTTTATTCGACTAATATACATACATACATACATACTATCACGCCTTCATTCCCAGAGTGGGGTAGGCAGAGCTATAGAAATACCAACAATTACAAAAAGAGTTGTTGGCAATTCTGTAACCACATTTTGCACAAACAGGCTAAGATGTTTACCAGTGTATTAGTGACAGGTTGCAAGCCCATCGCCTAACAGTACTAGAAGCCCTAAATCCCTTAGTCACCTCTTACGACATCCACTACTATTCGACTAATGTCTATATTGAAAAATGACGAGGTATAATAATGCCAATTTTCAAAACAAAAAAGTCGAAGTATAAAAATGTCGAGATGGAATTAAGACGAGGGGGGGTAGCTGGAACAGGGGCTAGGTAGGTTTAGGTTATATTAGTTTTGCAGCAGGGCCGGAGGGCCAAGCCATCCAGAAATAGGAGCTCCGCGTGAGCAAGCTCCTTCGACACTGCCTAATTGATTTGAAATAAGAGTGTCGACGGAGCGCTGCCGCAGAGCTCCTACGACCCACTGTCGTCATTTTTATATGTCGACAAAAATCAGATGGCCATTGTTATACATCGGCAAAAATAATTCTAGTCTTTGTTATTTTTCGACATTACGTAAGATGTCGACATCTTTATACCTAGTAATTTTTCAATATAGATATTAGTCGCCTAAATCTTTCATAATACCTAAAATAAACTGGCTACATTAAATATAAGCAGTTTTTTCAATGAACCAAAATAAAACCTTTTTCGGACTAACACAATGGGGGGTCTGACTTCTGTACTACCAACCTAACAAAATGTTTAATTTTATTTACAAATAAACCACAGAATATATCAGTGATACATTACGTCACTTTTCCCATAGGTAATGTGTATTTTGAAAAATTTGACGGTTTAATCTTGAGACAGTTTTGGTATCAAGTTAATTTGAGTTTTAGACATTTTGAGACGAAGTTGATGCGATTTCTTCTTCTTTTTGTTAATAATTCGGTGAATTATGAGTATTATGACAAACGCAGCCGCGGCTGTCATCGTACCGCCATTTTGGAATTTAGGCTCGCGGCGACCACGCTGCCTCGACCGCGCAAGTTTATGTGCACCAATTTGGCTCGAGAGCAGCTCGCCGCACGGGGCGAGCATGCCTCAGGCTGAGCCGCTCAGATTCGTACCCAGCTATAGGGTTATAAATTGATTGTTGCAAAACAAATGAATAACTCTGATATTCTTTGAATAAGGGTCAGTGTCGAACATTGGTCCTTTGTCGAGTACTGGTGCCGTTACTTTCCGGGTGTTACAGAAAACTCGTAAATACTTATAACTAAGGAATACATACATACATCATAACATCACGCCTTCATTCCTAGAGTGGGGTAGGCAGAGCTACAGAAATACCCACAACTCCCTAAAAAGACTTGTTGATAATTCTTTAGCCACATTTCGCGTAATCAGTCCAAGAAGTAACTACTACGCAATACTTCTGCTTACATATATTATACCAAGGTTGAGAGCGATACAGCTGAATATGCAATTTGCGTCTCGATTTAAATGTACTTAGCATAACCAAATCACTAATTGTATTGGAACATTTACATTTTAAAACAGATTAGAATAAACAAAAAAAATACCGACTGTCTGGAAACGCAATGTTCACTGATGTATTGAATAATCGAGTTTCATTGTATTTTTACTCATGTCTTCCCGTGAATGTCGTAAAGGTGGGTACGTATTAGAGCAGCCTCGGGTTGAGGCACGCAGGGCTCACCTATTTTGCTCAAATTCGTACGCGCTCACGCGCTGTGCGCGCGCAGCGGGCGAATTGCGCGGCGAGCCGTCGAGAGTCTGTCTTTTGACCGTGCTCTAAGGCGCCTCGTTGTGCGTGCCTCGCGTAATTTGGACGTGTATCCGAGCGTGCCGCGGGCAGAACGACAAGTTCTAACTAGTCTGTGGGCGAGGCGCGTACAAACATGATAAAGTTGCTGAGCCGTTCCACTACCGAGGCGATTTCTTCTTATTTTTGTTAGGCGATGGGCTTGCAACCTGTCACTAATACACTGGTAAAATCTTAACCTACTTTTGCAAAATGTGGTTACAGAATTATCAACAAGTCTCTTTAGTCTCTTTAGTTCTGTAGCTCTGCCTACCCCACTCTGGGAATGAAGGCGTGATGTTATGTATGGATGTACTTATTGTTCTTAATTCAAGTAAATAGAGCTATCGTAATATTAGCAATACGATAACATGACATTTATATTTATTAATAAGCTTAATTTTATGTTACTAATGTAATCTCTCCAAGGCTGGCCACGAGTGCGCTCAAATTCAGCCAAGCTGTGCACACACCCTTTTCATTACCACAATCAATGAATTTGATTAGATTTGATTTTAAAAAGTGGCTGTTTGATAATTGGGTTTATAGCATTAATGATTATCGGTCATGGCACGTCATACATAAGCTTTGTTATCTGCAACGAGAACAACTTAAAAAAAAAATGGAGTCTTCTTGTTTTTTTTTTAACAATTAGCGGCCCGCCAGCGGCTTCGCCCCGCTGCAAATTCTTGACTCTCCCGGTGGATTTTTCAGTTTTTTTCTTTCATAAGAACCTTCTTCTGACAGCAACAAACACAATAAAAAAAGAATAAGTGAAATCGGATCAGCTGCTCTCGAGATTTGCGCTTAGCAACACATTCAGCGATTCATTTTTATTATTTAGATGTTTTCATTGTTGTTATGCTTAGTGTTAATGTAATTAACTATATTCATTTAATGTTGCATTTGGTGACTATTTGTATCAGGGCGGTTTTCAAAACAAAGTGTAGGTACATTGTTAAGGACAGAAATTAAGAAAATTTAACTTTTTTCATTTCGTCACGAAAATTAGCCGGATACAATTAGATACATTAATTTTCGTGACGAAATGGAAAGTTAAAGTACACTTTTTTACACAATATTTGCATGCCGTTTGTAAACAGCTGAGTATGTGGAATAACTTTTAACCTATAAATGACACTTTCTTTTACAAATAAATCTTTATTAATTATCTTGGGTATTTTACAAAGAAATTGTACCTAATTAAGGACTGCAATTAAGAAACGGTAACTTTTACATGTGAATAACGAAAATTTGACATCCATTTATATAATTAATTAAGTTAATATTCGTTACGCGCGTATGTGTGTGTGTGTGTGTATGTGTGCGTGTGAGTGTGTCTTAGGTATTACTCTTACCCACTGCAACGACTGGACGGATTTGGACGAAGTACATACAGAAGCTACTGAAATAATAATCCTATACTCACGCTTGATCGGCGCCTCGAAGGACTTAGCGACGGTGACCATCACGTTGGTCCCGAACACCCAGAAGATGTCGTACACGAACAGGCCGCACAGCAGGATGCAGCCGGTCACGATGTTGTTCAGGTGCAGCAGCTCTACGCCGTTGATGGCGAACGCGATGCCGAACAGGTTGTTGGCGATCCAGTGCTGTTAAACAAAAACAAACATTTATGCAACCGTTGAATAATACGTTTGAGGCTTGTGATTGATTAAGCACCGTCAACGATATCAAAAAATCCGGGACGCAGTCAAGGCCGCTATACTGGGTGTTGCCTGTAATAGGAGCAATAAATTGAGGGATCGTTTCTACTGTATAAACGTACCAACATTTGTTCTATAACTTTCACAAAATATGTAATTTATTATTTGGGATTTTTTCGAACAACCTAAATAGCATTTTCAATGTACTCCATCCAATAGTCTAGTTGACATCTACTGTCAGCCTACAAACTTCGTAGTTTTCGCAATACATTGCTGGCTTGGAAAATCTAAATTCATTAATATTTAGTTATCAACAAGTTATTTTCAAAAGTTGTAGAATAAATGCTGTTACGTTTGTGGTGTGAAAACGATCCCTAAATTTATTGCTCCTATTACAGGCAACACCCGGTATAAGAGTCCAGCAACTAATGCTCTAATCTAAAGGACTTGAGTTCTTGGAGTCCTTTCTATTAAGACTGGGAAGTCGAAAAATTACGCTCGTCTGGCTTCACCCTTACAGTACAGTTCAGTACGGCGGTGTAGGTCATGTAGCTGTTATTACCTAATATATTTGCATTTAGTATTGTGAATCTAGCCGCGAGTCTAATCTGGAAACTAATAGTCGCAGTGAAAGACTCCAGTTTTTTTGGAGAGGATGATGACGATGATGATAGCTATAGAGAAAACTCGTGTCGCTGGACTCACGCTCGACACGACTCGGGACTCGGAGTCTTTGAGTCCACCGAGTCGTCTTTTAAGTGAGTCGAGTCTACAAAATTAGGACTCCAGAACTCGAGCCTTTTACAACACTACCAGCAACCGCTCTTCCCGGACGAGGCTTGTATAGTGCTTTTCTCGATCAATTTGAGAAACTATATGAAAATTGTTTTTTTTTTGTATTTTAAGCACAGTACCAAAACCAACTTGAAAAAAAATTGTGGCATAGTGCCATTTATTCAAAATAGTTACGACATTGTAACTGCATAAAAATCACAAGCTTGAAATCTATCTAATTTAAATCCACAATTTATTTTGTTAATGAACACAACTGTTTAAAAACAAAACTAAAAACGCTGTAAACGCCTTTCGTATAACCTTTTTAGTCTGTGACATTTTAAAAGTAAAATATACATGGATGAACTATGATTATACTAGTATTTGGCTGTTTGGAGTTAGTTATCCTAGTCCAAAATTGGTTTTAAAAAGTAAAAATCGCAGCATGAATAAATTAAATTATGTGTTTGAATGTACCAACCTTCTTGAACAAGTACCAGGCGCCCAGGGCCAGCGAGATGAACACGCAGATGACGTCGTAGCTGGTGAACTTGTAGTTGATGATGTCGACGCGCGCCTCCTTCTCGCCGCTCGTGAAGTGCACGTGATACGGCACGTTGGGGACCTTAGCCGGGACCACGAACGAGATCACCGGGCTGGGGAGTGGGTCATATAATTGAATGTCTGTTTTTTCATGTTGTTCCACGGGGGAAATACCTGGCATAAACTTATGTTTGTGATGTTCGGATGTTCGCCTTTCAATCACGTAAAACCAGAAGTACGGGTTTAAAACATGACATTCTGCTCTTTTATAAAAAACTGCATAGTAATAGTATAAGCATTGTATATTTAATGTTGTTACCAATAGTGTACAGAATAGACACAAACAGAGATTTGCATATCTAATATATAAAATTCTCGTGTCACGGTGTACGTTATTGAACTCCTCCGAAACGCCTGGACCGATTTTAATAAAATTTTGTGTGTATATCGGGTAGGTCTGAGAATCGGCCAACATCTATTTTTCATAACCCTAAGTGATGTAAAAAAAAATGCAGCAGGCGAAGCCGCTGGCAGGTCGCTAGTTTTTTTAATATTTTTTATGACACCGAGAATATAAACAAGGGCACAGGCCACCTGCCCCCTATTACACCATCGTGACAGTGACCCGTGACAGGTGACAAATCAGTATACATTGCAAAGTTAACACGTTGATACATCACTAGGTGTCATATAAGCTGCGCCGTATAAACTGAAATGTCACCTGTTTCCGTCGGTATGGTGAAATACGGGGCTGATGGTTGGTGGGATCTAAAACCCATAAGGTACTCGTATTCTCAAGACTGCAAATGCATTGCCAGCCCTGAGGACTAAGATGGAATGCATCTATGCTAGTAATCTCGCTATATTAATGCTAGTTGTCACAAGAGAGCAGCAAATCGTGCGACACGTACTACGCGGACGTGCACGTCACACAAGCGGTGTGACATATTGAATGAGGATTTATTCTATACAACGCAGGTGCTGCGCACGCAACCGTTATGGCTTGGCCTTTAGTAGTTCCCTTGGGATAAACTTTTAACAACTTTGTCCGCCTAGCACTCATTTTTATTTTATTTCTAGTACAACTGAACTATTCTGGGATATAAATATTATTTGTTCAGTTCAGTATATGGACATAGAATATTTTACATTCACAACTAATTTATTTTACTGAATTTAGTATAAAAATTTATTAATCTTTTTACATTTCCACTAACCTCAAAAGATGACTCAGGGCGAGTACTCCCAGGAAAAAGAAGTATCCAGTCAGCAGGAGGTTGATGTACTCCTTGGAGAAGATCTGGAAGAACACGTAGAGGCCGAAGAGCGCGCACGACGCGATCAGCGGGAACATCAGGGCGTCCTTGTTCGACATAGTCTCCGTGCGTTCACCGGACGCCTGAGAGAAAGAGATGGATATAAGTTACAGACTCATCGTTATCTTATTACTAGTAGAGTTTTGTTCAATTATACACGTGTAAGTAAAGAAATTGGAGCCTTTATTTCCAAAAAAATAAATGCTGCATAAAACTAAAGTAGCAAACGTACTGAGAGCGGAGGTGGTTCCCATACTAAAAAGTTTCCGCCTAGCTTTGCAAATTATAATGTAACATCAAGTGTTCCAAAACTTATAGTCCATTCGCTTCGATAGTGTCGTCGCTTTTGTAACGCGCCGCCTTGGCACGTGCCGCCTTTTGTCAGAGGATGCCGCCGCGTAAACAAAAAATGCAAGCGACGTACCCCCGCAAGTGAATTTGGCAGTCTACATCGAATCAAATTCGTATTTTATTACAATAACCACAATTGCATGCGGGTGTAGTGACACTATCTAAGCAAATGGACTATAATTAAGTTTAGTATAGGTTTAACGAAAATTATAAGTGCATACACATACACACAAACATATATTTTTCTAGTGATCAGATCAGTCTAAAGTCAACATTATGCATTCATTTAATTACGATAATAAGCTAAGAGCACTGTTACAGACAGTTGTTCTATAGCTAATTATAACAAGATAACTAATAATTACCTTTGTTTATCTTACTATTGGAAATCATTAACAACTATTATCAAGGTTAGGTTTACATACAAACAACAATCTTTAATAATTAAGTTCCTCTGTAAATTCCGTTTTCTCCATTAACTAATTTTGTTTTTATGTTCGGGCTTTGATTTTTTTTACCTAGCTAACAAGTTAATTTTAATTGAATAAGCAAAAAAGTATTTCATTAATGTTTTTTTCGTTTTTCTTTAACAGTGATGTGATGATAAACACCCTATTAACTCTATATTATTCCTAACTAGCGACCCGCCCTCGCTTCGTTTCGGTTTAACGGAGTTTCTGTCACACCCTTTTGTGAAAATTATCTAACTGTGAAAACCGCGTCAATATCCTTGTTTAGTTTAGGAGGAGTTAGCGAATAAACAGACAAACAGACGCGGTAAGTGACTTTGTTTTATACCATGTAATAAAGAAGACGATTTAGCAGAGCTTGGATTGAGTTAGCTGTTTTGAGTTTCCATAATTTGCGTTTCCCAGATGACTGGGAGGAATGTAATGGTAGTTAACCCATGTGTAATTTCATTAATAATGGAATTATTTTATTTAGGCTGCCTTTCTGCCGCCTACCCCGGTAAGGGCAGATATTTGTGTGATGAGCGCGAATATTTGTTCCTGAGTCTTGGATGTTTTCTATTTATTTAAGTATTTATTTCTGTATATATGTATGTTTATCGTTGTCTAGTACAAGCCTAGAGCTTAGTTTGGGATTAGGTCAATTTGTGTGAGATTGTCCCGTTTTTTTTTTTTTTTTAACTCCCGCTGCTACCTTTACGCCTTCGTTAAAACAAACAGAAGCGAATTTGAATCTACGGAATGTTATAGGTCGATTTTGCACAGCTTTGTAGCAATCCACTGAAGTGGTAAGACAAAATATTAATTATATTAATATTATTAACTAGTATTAAAGCTAACCTCTGTAGATAATTTATCCACATGGACATGACTTTGAAGTTTTTTATAAAATAATGCACACATATAGAATAAAATTACAGGCAAACACAATGATACCCAACTCGAATCCGCTAAAAATGTTAGTTACTTACATTGTTGTTGTAAATTTTAAAGAGACTTGATTGACAGTGTCTTTCAAGATGTCCTGCCTTTTCCCAAACTGATTAATTTCCCAAAACTATAATTTGGGCAAAAACTTTTTTTCCAAACAGTAAATATTTTAGGATTTTCATAACCTATTCTGCACAATGCACAATGGTCCTGTAATAACTCCTGAAAAATTTACATACTGAAATGTTTGTGGGAAATGAATCAGTTTGGGAAACATTGTTTTAAGAAATGGCAGGGCCTTCGAGGTCACTGTCAATCAAATCTCTTTAAAATTTACAATAACAATGTAAATAACATTTTTGGCAGATTCAAGTTAGGTATCATTGTGTTTGCCTATATTTTTATTCTATAGGTATTCACTGTTTATATAATGCTAGGTTAAGTGCTATCATTATAAAAAGCAATATTTAAAAATGTCTTGACTGTTGAGTCTCTTGCAGCGTTTCTTCTCAGCAGTGGTCTCGTCTCGGGAGGTGCTGGTAGAATTTTGACGTTTAAAAGTGCCCGTGCCGGCCTACATGCAGAATAAACAACTTTTATCGTATCTTAAAAAGGAGCTACTGGTAGTGCAAAAGTTTTGGTAGGCTGTATCTGGTAATAAGGTGTTTCTAAGTAAAAAAAATAGTAAATATGTATACTGTTATTTTTAGTTATCCCGAAGTCTATTAAATTATAACATAATGGGTGGAAATAATTAAATTACGAAAATATTAATTTTAATTTTGTTGGTCTAGATGAGACACCTCGTAACTACATATTTTAAAACTAGGAAGCACTTACAAGTTAACACCAGAAACACTATATGGACCCATCTGCATAAAATCTAATTTAATTTAAAAAATGTAGCTACCAGACTTACGAGGTGTCACATCTAGACTGATGATACATTTAAAATCTGTATTTCATGTTTTATAAATGTGTTAACTTACACAGCATTGTATATTTTTATAGATGGCACTGCCCTCACCTAACTTTGGCTTTCACCAAAAGTCAACTAGTTGAGAATGCAATTATTAGGCATAAGGCTTTTTTAATTTTTTTGTGCAATAAAGTTTAAATGAATAAATAAAACTTAATCTTTAATTCGAAAATGAAACAAAATCCAACTGTAAACAAGTACAGTTACATTTTTCAGCAGCAAATTTATAAGTTTGTGATTTTACAACTTAAATTTTTCGTATAGGTGAAAACTTAAGTGAAGGAGGTTGTATGTAGTTGTGTACAAAACTATTATGGAATTTACGTCAAATTTCAAATATAGAATGTTGAACGGTCTATGGTAAGGACCAAAACGTTGGCCACGCTAACTCACTATTAAATTTTCTATGAAACTTTTCCATTGTGACATGAAAATTAGTAGGGATGATAGTCGTGTCACAATGGAACTTTTTTCACTTTTGTTGTTTGTATGGTTAACTACGCTTAACTATGGTCCAACTATTTGGTCCTTACCCCTATACAGATGTGTTACTACTGCATACAACAGGTCCTTTACTTAAGTTTTTCACCTATATCTAATAGTCAGACAGTTGATTGACATGGCTTGTCAATCATTCAATTATACTCAGATTTTTAATTTTAAGCTATAAAAATGCTTTTAGGCACCATGCTCAAATGATGGATAACTTCTTTGTATTTTTTTATACTATGTCACAATCTAATGAGGCTAGAACTGGATATTTCCTATACCTCACATACAGTTGACTAAATAGTTGTCACTTTCATAATTTCTACTCATTAACAACAGTATTATTATTAAATTGGACTTCTAATTGAAAACCTCAATTAATCAGTTTATTATTATGAGGAATTACCTCATAATACACTAAAAAGTTCAAGGTCTTGTTAAGTACTGATTGTAATAAATGAAAATAAAAAATAAGTAAATATCAGAGGACAATGTCACACAAATTTACCTAGTCCCAAACTAAGCTCTAGGCTTGTACTATAGGTACTAGACCACCATAAACATACTTATATAGAGAACTACATACTTAAATATATAGATTGATGTTCCATGACCAAACAAAGTACAATAAGGTGAAAAATTTGTACAAATCCATCTCCAAATCATACAATAGATTGAACCTGCCTATTTACAATACCTTTTATGACTTACTAAAAGAAATAGGACATTGTACTTATAAAATCAATATTTCCAACAACATGAGTGTGTGAGCCATATAAAGGGAGAAATGTAAAACATTCAGCCATTCTTATCAAGCTGTAACACTAACCAAAGGTAATGCTACGTATTTGGCTGCATTATAGTAAAGTGGAACAAATGAACCATGAAAAAATGTAATTGTATAAAAACTTCTAAAGAATAGAGTAACACTGCTATAAGGAAAATGCGCATATTATAAGTAGCATGAAACAATCAGAAATTAGCTGACAGTAGGTATCTTAGAGCAGTGATAGTGTGATAGTGTTTCTTATTTCGATTAGTCATGCAGCTCCAGCCGCGTTAAAATGAAAAATCGTTGGGAATCGCACCTGATTATATTATTATGAGAGAAAATCGTCTAAAATTATTTTTGCAAGTTACGCGTAAACAACCGTGAGGCAGCATATGCCACGGGGCTAAAGCGGAACGTGCAGTGTCCTGATTGGACCCAAATTGTTTCAATGAAATGAAGCAAAAACACAATGTATTGACATAAACTAGTAATGAAACTTACCTTTTGCTCCCTGAGGTACTTGACCGATCTAAAAGATCCAAAAAATATCGGCAAAACAGCCATAATAACTAAACTTAGGTAGGCGATCGCGATGCCTTCAATACTCGACGGTGGCTTGCCCGTAACATTTTGAACAGCTTCTCTAACACCCTCCTCGAGGTTTATAGGAATCTCCGTCGCTGTTTCAGCCATTTCGTGTAAATACTTTGAAATAAATTTATTTATGAGCTGGTCCTTCTTGGTGGCGAACCAGCTTGACAAGGAAATGACAAGTGTACAAATTAGATTGGCTGTGTTGGTACGCCTTGCGATGTGATGTCCAAAACCGAACCGGTTTTACATAATTATCACCATTTCCCATTTTGAACTGGCAACCCTCAAGATTTGTAAATTGTAGGGCGATGTTGGTAGAAATGTTAAAATTGACAGTGTCAAATCCTCCTTTCGACCGTGATCTCTCGGAATTTCTATAAAACAAATAAAATAATCGGACTCATAATGATAATTAACACACGGTTGCTTCGTTCTTTGGCATACCAGTGAAGCAATAATATTAACAAAATGGAAGTGACAAGCGGTGCTGAGGAGGCATTTGTGCGCGAATGGACACCTTGCACACATATTTTGAATTTAATTCCAGCTCGGATACAAACGGGTCTCTTTTCCAGTGAATTATTATTAACTTGTGTCGACGCGGTGAGCGACTACCTCGCGCTGGGCACGAACGTTGGTCTGGTGTATTGGTATGACCGGAAGAAGGGCAATATTCAGAGGCTACGGTGTGAGGTATGTTTCCGAGTAAACAACTCCCATATGCTGCGTTTTACTTTCGTTGACCTTCTAACGCGCTTTTACTTTGCAACTAGACGAAGTCCACGGCTTTTACTTACTAGTTAACATAGTAAAATCGATGTTCATTGGTTTGAATCCTCATTTGCATACATAATTTATCTCCTTGTGAAATACATTACAGCACTAACTTATCTTTCGTGGCTCCTAACTGATTGCTTTATTGTTATGTAAATAAGTTGCAGCGTGGACTTACAATTTAAATGCATGATTTGTAACAAGGTGACCTCAAAAGCCTGTATTATTTTAATAAGTTAGTTTATTTTACCCTGTGAAAGATTTAGAGTTATTGTTGAATAAATTGTAAAAAGTAGGGTCTAAGCCTCTAAAGTTTTATCATTTTGCCTTAGGTTTATGACACTATGTATACAAACTCAGTAGGTAAACAGTTAATATTTATATAAACATGATAAGATATATATGATAGTTATCTACCTACCTACCTTTTCCTAACATTAAGTTATATTTCTAATTCTCAAAGTCATGCCCTATTCTATTGCTTAATTTTATGTAGGTATATTGATACTTAATTTTATAACATACAATGTAAAAAATCAGCCATACAATCCTTGACATCCACATGTGTAACACCACCTTATTCTTGAACCTATTGCCACGCAGTGTTCGCATTTTTGTGTTCTGGTGATAACAAATTTGCTAGCCCTCTATGCAACTTTGATAAAACTATATTGTCTTTGATGTTTTATGGTATTATTTTTAACTCTGCAGCCTATCTAGTAAATGAGAATTATCAAGTTGTTCACAATATGGTACATGTCAAATAGGCAATATGGTTTTACCAAAGTCGAATAGAGGCCCAGTGATGTGTGCAGTGTTTTAGTGGAAGTAGGACCCTGTGCAGGGTCCGTCCAGAGTGCTACCACCTTCTTATCTTAGTCCTTAGGGTTGGCAACACATTTGAGGTCTTAAGATTGCAGTCTTGAGAATTCAAATGTCTATGGGTCTTAGATTCCACTTACCACTTAAAGTTGAAATTACAATATTACTAAAATAGGTATTGGAGTATTAGGGTTACAAGGCTAAGATTGCAGTTTGAGATTGCAAATATCTATGGTCTGAGATCCCACTTACCGTCAGGTGACCTGTATTTTGGTTTGCCTTGCACTAAAAATATTGAATAAGGTCTGTGTTTATCACAGAAGAATGCCACTCCTATTTTTGACTGACATAGTTATAGGAATAGTTTTTGTATGTTATTTCTAATTGTGGTGGTGGAAATTATGTTCATAAAATAACCTAATATTGTCTATGGCCACATTTTTCCCTCCTCTCTTCTCTCAGCCATTGTATGGTGCATTTGTGTCCATAGTAATCTAATTGAATCTTAGCCCGTTTGTGCAAAATGTGGTTACAGAATCTAGAAACCTTTTTAGAGTTGTTGGTATTTCTGTAGCTCTGCCTACCCACTCTGGAAATAAAGGCATGATTTATGTTTGTATGTATGTTTATCACATTTTCATTATACATTTCCATTAACAGCTTATGCATTGTTTTTTTTTGTCTCACTAGGCTGCAGCAACGCCTATCACGTATGTCAAGATTGTCAACACGGTAGACTACATGGTGGCGGCCGGTAATGCAGCAGGCCAGGTCACGGTGTTCCAGATACCAAAGGAACACCCGGAGAACATTCCAGACACTCTCAAACCTAAGGTGGAACCCAAAGTTGAAAGGTGAGCTTTACGAGTACTATAGGCTGTTTAAAGGATGATGCGGCTAGCAAAATTAGTGGTGACTCTGACTACAAAGCTCGCGGTCCTTGGTTCTATAGGGAACATGCATGAAAAACAGAACTTTGTTGCCACTTTCATGTCAAAAATAAATCGAATCTATTGCCATTATTTTTGGCATATTGATAGACAGGTAGAGCAGGTAGGCACCTTGTCTGCCCTACAAAGCCAAATGGCCGTTAGACAAAACTTTTGTAGCAAATGCGACCTTATTACTAATGGGCGGACGACGGATGCGAATTACGTCAAAATCATGTCAAACAATAAACTTAATATGGATATGACAAAAAAATCCGCATATATTTTATACATAAATATTACTCGCAATTTAATAAAAGTCTTATCCATCTTATGCTTTTGTCACCATATTGCATCCATTGTGTGCCCTTTACTTATTACTGAAGGTGAATCTGGTATGGCTATTGAATTTGAGACAGTGTTCATTATTAAATTTCATTTATGTGTTTAAATATTTTAAATAGCATTTAAGAGCAAAGGTAATTTAAATTTATTTCCTTGCTGTTAGATTTAAATTCCCACTTACTAAAATCTCTTTTCTAGTATTGTGGGCCTCACGAAGATATATCCTGTGCGATTAAGTCCAAAGTCAGATTCTAAAACATGGTGAAACTGCATAGAATTTAGCATTAATCTTAGTAATTAACTGAGTTATTGGTCCACATCGGCACAAAAGCGATTGTTTTACGCAAGCTGAGTTTGCCTGTAATTGGGTGAACACCCTGTCACTTTTCCCTACACGTGTTATTTTCAACATAAGTTAATGGTGCTGTATCTGTTGGCAAACCTATAAACAAAGAAATAAATTGAACTTTTAATTACTGGCATTCATGTTTGTGTATGTTTATTATGTATCCTAGGTAAATATTATCGCAAAATGCGCAATTAATTTAACATAACGTAACACAGCCGTGTGTCATACAATAATTGAATAGATAGTTGATAAGGTACTTTCTATATATGTGTTATTGTCAGATAGCAATGCAGTGAATCACCCTAGGTCTTCACAATACACAATGAATACAGAGTGTTTATTTAACTTCCCAATAAGGGGGTAACCGTAGGATACATACAGCTAAACTACAGTTAAAATTAACTTTTAAACGAATATAAGCCCCCAATATAAAACGGCCTAACCGATTTTCATAAAACCTATACGCAGCTAAGCTAAACTAGCTTTCATTAAAATACAAGTCGTGTTGGAATCGTTCTATCCATTTAGAAGCTATCATGCCTAGATACACACATGCATAGTATGTATGTGGGTAATGAATAAAAGAAAAACAAAAAAACACATACAATTTACACACACAACACACACACACACACACAAACACACACACACACACACAATTAATAATTCTACTGTACCAATTCATAATTATGTGGTTGAGTTGCAGGAAAAAGGTAACTTTTGCATTTTTAATTACTATTTAAAACTGTAACTGTTAATATTAAATGCTCTGAAGTCGGTTGGCTTATTATTATGATAATAATATTATCCTTCCTTGTATAATTGGAATGAAATATGGCATAACCCTAGTTACAAAACAAACAATCACTTTAATTTTCTTAGTATTGTATGTTTTCTATATATTCCTCTACTACCTGTCCCCGAGAGTCCGTCTGCGTGGAGTTCGTTTATCGCTATTCCCTCAGGAACCGTCCAATTTCTCGGGACAAGAAGTACCCTATGCCCTTCCCCGGGACTCAAACTATATCCATACCAAATTTCATCTAAATCGATTCAGCGGTTTATCAGTGAAAGCGTAAAAATCACACAGACAAATGTTAGTATATTCGTATAGATATATATGTATATATAAGTATGATTATGTATGTACGTAAACTCGTAATCTCATATTATTGAGGCAAATAAAGTGTTAGTTGCCGACACTGTTAGCCCACGAAGCCAGTACTGTCCTGCTAACACAAATGGCAGTATCTCAGACAAAAGTCCTGTAGCAAATGCAACCTTATTACTAATAGGATAGGATTGAATCTGCTTTGGCTATTGAATTTGAGATACCGCTTATTGGCTTAGGAGGGCAGAGTAGTCCTAGGTATTACACCAATAATGCTCTTGCATTAAATAAATTTTCCTGCGTATGCCTTCATTTTTCATAATTTCATTTGCCATAATGGTCACTGGCTTTATAGCTTTCCCTAATATCACTTACCATAATTTAATTTGCCATAAAGACATTTTTTTCTGAAATCGTAAACCTTTCAGGTAATTTTTACATGCCATCGTATAGAGACCAATAGGTTAGGTTAGGTTTGTTTTATTACAATTCTAAATAATTCGCAATTTCAGAAAAAAATGCCTTTATAGCAAACGAATATTATGGCACATGATTCGTATGGCATATAAAATTCGGGCAAATGAAATTATTGCATATGAAATTCGGTCAAACGATAGAGAACCGTTTTTATTACTGGCGGCATAAGAGCGTGTCAGATATTTTGTTGCAATGTTATGCAATATATTATTGCTGGTGAAGTAGACTGTACCCATAGCACAAGCCTAGAGCTTTAGAGCTAGAGTTTGGGACTAGATCAATTTGTATGAGATGATTCACTGTTATTTCTTTATTTTTGCGAAAAAGCATACGGCTAAAACGAAACAGGAATGTGTTAAACAAAATAAATCTATCATTATTAACCTCGTAAGACCCGGTGTGCTATAGAAAGTATCTAGGCAATTCAATTTAAACTTTATTTCAAGTGCCATAAAGTTCACTTTCATTTGTTTCAAAATTGAAAATGTCATTTAAGTGCAAAGGTAATTGAGCTTTATTTCCTTGCTGCTAGATTCAAATTCCTACTCACAAAAATCTACCGGATTGTAGTATGGTGGGCCTCAAGAGGATAAGTATTAATGATTGACATAAATTAAGCTCTGCTAACTTTTATGGATCTCTGGTTATCCAATAGTTTAGTTAGTTTAGTTTATTTAATCATCAATGTAATGTAACAATATAAAATGCATTGCATGGCAAAAAATACGAAATTACAGGGAGATCGTCTACATAAATTCTAATGATCAAAGAATACATAAAACATAAAATAACATTCAAATAAATAAAACAACAACAATTAAATATCTCATAAATGGTCACTTATCCGATGTCAATCAATATACAAATATTTAAACGTCAATACCATAATATTTTTAAATGGATTATTCACTAAGAAGTTTCTCAGCTGATGTTTAAATGATTCAACGGATTGTTAAAATTTAAATTTGGCGCGTGGACGCTCATGGTACGTGGGATCTACAGTACCGGCCAATAATATCCTCTTGAGGCCCACCATACTACAATCCGGTAGATTTTTGTGAGTAGGAATTTGAATCTACCAGCAAGGAAATAAAGCTCAATTACCTTTGCACTTAAATGACATTTTCAATTTTGAAACAAATGAAAGTGAACTTTATGGCACTTGAAATAAAGTTTAAATTGAATTGCCTAGATTATGTACTTTCTATAGCACACCGGGTCTTACGAGGATATATCACCTTTGTACTTACATCTCATACGGTTACCTGCATATTATATGACTTACCAAAATTGACAACCAATCAGAATTGTATGGATGCGTCAGCAATGGTTTTTTAAATGCTTCTTCTGTAAAAACTACGATATGTACAAACATTTATTATACACTATTTTGGACCTTATTTAATCAGCTAACAAATGGAATAATAGCAGTAGGTACAATTGGTCAATTAGTTTTTGATTTAATTATTAGGCTGTACTGTGCGCCACGTGGGCCGTTACGTGGGCCCTCGAAAAAGGGACGTGGACCTATATAATACTTCACGTCTTCCCTCCCCCAGGTACACGATAGGTGACCTGCACAAGGGCGGCATCACCGCCATCGAGTGGTCCAAGAACGGGATGCGGCTGTTCTCCGGGGACAGGAACGGGGTCATTATTATGACTGAAATTGATTTCTACATGGTGAGCCATATTATTTCTTTTATTTCTTAGGTCTCAGGGTCGACGACGCGTTTGCAGTCTTAAAACTTTACCAAACTTTACTTTAAGCATAAAATCCTCTTAGTAGCTTTTTACTAAAAGTTAATTTTCGTGTGCCTGTTCACATTAGTATGTTTAATTTAGAGCATCTTATTTTCTGTTTTATCTTGGTCGCATTCCGCCGCTTATTTGACGCGTTAATTGCTATTTGCAATAAACTTCGGTAAGTTTCTTTTTTATATACTTAGGAGCAAAGACATCGAGCCACTTTCTAAGGAAATTCAGTACTAAGTAGCTCATTTTCTATGCTCCCAAGTGTAGTTATCATTTTTTTTTCTTTAATTCTATCAAATTTGTCTTCACGGTACCTAGACTTCGGATAAATGAGTAATAAATAATCAAGAGGAGACAATACTTTTGCTATATTTACTTAATATTGTACAATACAATACAAATACTCTTTATTGAACACCAAAAAAATCAGAACATGGAACAGTATTCTGATTTAAATTATAGGTATACAACAGGCGGTTTACGGCGGGGGTTTTACTTTTACTAAATAAAACGGGTATATATTAATTTATGATCGATATAAACTGCTATTAAAAATGTTGGCCAACTGCTACCACTCGTAAATATTAGATGGTCATATTGCAACCAAAAATATTTTGCAAAAAATATTTAAAAATCAAAAAACCGCCTTCAAAAACCCAAACAATAACTTATCTTCAAATGGTAATAGGTCTGTCAAACTGAAGTGGGCTTTGGTTAAAAATATTGTGGGACGCCGACTTCAGTTTGAATGACCTATTACCATTCGAAAAGAAGTTATTTATTGTGGATTTTGGAGGGTGCTTTTTACATAAAAAAGACTTCTTAGTGATCATAATTATGCGTTATGTAGTCCCACTTCTCAATTAATCCGAACCGCTGGATGTTTCACGCTAGCCGCAAGCAACGCCGCGGGAAAGTCATATTGATACACTCATCAACCCATTCAAATATGCTTCGTCATACTCGCTCAACTATCTTAATTGAGATATCTTATCGCCACCCTTGAATTTATCTAAATGTGTTAAATCTGTTATGAAAATGACACCAAAATTAGATGTAATGCAAGGGAAGGCATTAGCTCATCTAGAGCCAAGGGAAGGAAATCCAACCATCTTCTTCCATCTTTTAACAACGACAGCAATTACATTTTAAAACAATGACTTGCTAACAACAGCCACAGTTTAATGTAATCAATAATTAAGTAACGGCAAATTAAATCGTTCTGTCTCTAAGCCAATGGCATCTGCAACCAAAGTCAAAACGTTGCAATAACCTTATCCTACTAGTTTGTATGGATGGTTGGATGTGTGGATGTTTGTTTCTCTTTCAACTTGCAACAGCTGGAGGGATTTAGATGAAATTTGGAATAGAGATAGCTTATAACCTAGATTAACACATATGCTACTTTTTACCCCGATAAAATGTACAGTTACCGCAGGAACAGCGATTAATGGACTCTACGTAGACGAAGCAAAGGCCGTCCTCTAGTGTCATAAAGTTCAAATTCCCCTGTCTCTAGTTGACCGTGTTCGCTATCAGGCGGGTTAATGTTCCCGTATCAGTATTTTTCCGAGCAGTTAAGCTATCGTTAGTATTCGTTGATAACAGACAATGGGTCTCATGCGGTCTGGGACAAAGAGGTTAACACTTGTCATTCGTGTTTCCTCTTCAATATAGTTGTACTAGCTATTTCCCGCGACGCCGTGCGCGTAGAAGTCGTTTATCGTTATTCCCACAGGTCGGTCCAATTTTTCGGGAGTAAAAAGTACCCTATGTCCTTCCCAGACAGACAGGCAGAGTTTTTGTGTGAGTTACGGTTTCGCATTAATAAAATATATTAGGGACAATGTCACACAGATTGACCTAGTCCGAAACCGAACTCTATCAATCAAATCAGCCCGTATCTTCCCACTGCTGGGTATAGGTCTCCCTTTTGTCGCGCCACTCACCACGATCCTGTGCTGCATGAATCCACTGTCTGCCCGCCGATCTGACGACGTCATCCGACCAGCTGGCTGGTGAATATTGGACTAGCATTAGTATTTTCTGACTTTTGTTGTCGCTAAAATATTAACTGGTAACTTACATACATACATACCATCACGCATTCATTCCCAGAGTGGGGTAGACAGAGCTACAGAAATACCAACAACTCTAAAAAACTTGTTGGTAATGTCTGTAACCACATTTTGCAAAATCAGGCTAAGATGTTTACCAGTGTATTTATTAGTGACAGATTGCAAGCCCATCGCCTAACAGTACTACAAGCCTTTATTCCCTTAGTCGCCTCTTACGACATCCACGGGAAGATATAGAGTGGCACTATTCTAAACCCTCAACCACACGGGATACTTGTAACTTTTAAGAGTTAATTACAAAATAAATATCCTGCAATCTGACTATCGAGATCAAAGTTAGTGACTTGATTATTCGCAATTAAACAATCATTATTGTTTTGTGTTTTCAAACAAATAATATATTTTAAATTTGGTTTAGTTAAATAAAGTTAACGTTTTAAAAATTAAATCATCGAGATGTCGCGCGGCACTCTTCCAGCCTTGTTTGTAAATTTTGAAATACCTCTGTTAAATTGGCGGAGATATTGTTTGGATTTCTCGACGAATGTTCTCCTTTAACTCTGGTGTTGTTGTCGGATTTAAGTAAGGGCTCCTTGAAAGGAAATATTTCTCGCAAATTAAGAACGATTGTTTTCAAAAAAAAATGCTGGGATGCAAAACGCTCGATGCCCTCCCGTGTAAGGCACCATATTGTTTTTTTTTTAAAACTGGCATTAACCGAAGCGAAGCAAAGGCCGGTCGCTAGTTCAACGTATAAAGCTACTTTTTTCCCTTGTAGCACCTGTGCAAATCGATGGAGATAGTGAACGAAGAGCACGAGATCGTCCAGATGAGCTACTACCAGAACACGCTGCTGGTGTCGAGCCTGTACCGCAGCATCGTGTGCGAGCTGCGCGACGGGCGCTGGCGCGTCAGCCAGCTCGGCAAGAGGGAGAGGAAGAGGTAGGGAGACGCACTTTTGTACATACAGTCATACATAACATCACACCTTCATTCCCAGAGTGGGGTAGGCAGAGCTACAGAAACACCAGCACCTCGAAAAATACTTTATAATTCTGTAACCACATTTTGCACAATCAAGCCAAGAGTTTTCAAGTGTATTAGTGACAGGTTGCAAGCCCATCGCCTAACAGTACTACAAGCCCTTACGCCCTTGGTCGCCTCTTACGACCTCCATGGGAAGACATGGACATGGCACTTAAGTGTTCCCTCATATTTAGTTTTTTTACCCTCTTGCCTTTTGCTTTAGATAATTTTCATAGTAATAAATGACCGTCAAAAACTTAACCAAAATATGTGAAGAACGGGTCATATTCTTTACTACACGTGTGTCGTTATTTCATTTGCATCCACACTATCACATAAAAACAATCCTTGGTCATATACTTGTTTGCCTAATCCATAAGATCTTGAAAACTATTATAGTCCATTCACTTTGATAGTCGCCATTGTATCGCGCCGCCTTGGCACGTGCCGCCTTTTGTCAGAGGATGCCGCCGCGTAAACAAAGAATGCGAGCGGCGTGCCCGCCAGTGAATTTGGAAGTTAACATCGAATTAAATTCGTATTTTATTGCAATAACCACAAGTGTGTGCAGGTGTAGCGACACTATCTAAGCGAATGGACTATACATGCATCAACACTAACCCTGCAAAGGAATTGCAGCTCATTTTTGTTTAATCCTATCAACTACGAACTGTTACTAATTAATTAACTACAGCTGTCGAATAATGCTTAATTTTAAAATAGTGTAATAACAGGTTTCGTTTTCAAGCGGACCTGTAAAGGTCTCGAAACGTCCGGGATGTTAGTTAAAATAATATACGCGATTAAAATCCGTTTAAATCGTTTTATTTAATGAGTAACAATCGCGGAAATCGAAGGCAACATAAAGTACTTATACTTATTTAATATCAAAAAAGTCCAAAATTTGCTATAAAACGATGTTACAGTGTGTGTTTGTATTGTTACAGCCTGTGTCCCCTTGGTGCGGTGTTCCAATATTCGTACGCGCGCGGCGGGCCGGCCGTGGCGTACTGCGCGCGGCCCGGCATGCGGCTGTGGCACGCGGACCGCTCCGGGGCGGTGCTGCACACGCTCATGTTCAAGGTGCGTTGCAGCCTGTGTCCCTTATAGTGTATCGTACGCGTGCCTACGTTTAGCAAGTTAATAAAAATCTTGCACAAAAATCAGCGCTCGCATCACGCTAGACGGGCTCGACGGCGGAGCGCGAACTGTGTGGCCGCTGGCTTCTACCGCTGCTCGCGTCGAGCTCGCTTCTAAAGCTTTAAGGGTTATCTAGTATCGTGACAGACTGTTATCATTTTCGCAACATGCGCTCGTTACTTTACCTTTATACTGTTCCATATTCTTCTGCCTTACCTGCTTACTTTTAGAGCTTAGATTTGGTGAATTTGTGTAAGAGTGTTCCCTGAAATATTGTTTTTTTAATCTCCAGGACGCCATCTCGAACCCGCTGACAGTAGCGGAGCTGCTGAACCCGGCGCCGCGCAAGCAGTCGGGCGAGCACAGCCTGGGCCCGCTGCACGTGTTCCGCGACCAGTTCCTGGTGGCGCACAACGACCAGTTCCTCTACGTGCTGGACCCGGCCTCGCTGCGCGCCACCGCCGTCGTCGACGACCTTAGAAGGTACGGTTTCAAGCCATAGCTTTTTCCGGACCTTCCCTTTTCAAGTCGATGAAGTGGAATCCTGGGCGTCGATATTTTAAGTGGCTTACGTTTTCGTTGTCATAATATTGACGACATGGTTAGCCTAGTTGGTTTAGTCTGACCAACACCGTTGTACCGCGCCTTAGGTAAGCGAGCGGTGGGACGGGCGGCAGACCCACCGCTGCTTTTTGTCATTCCGCCGTGTTCGCTCACGGCGGCCTGTAGTGTTATCTGTTCCGGGCTGTCTATGTCAGACACACATAAGATAAAATATCCAAAGATTGGTCGTGCTTTATCTCAAGATAGGCTGTCGTTTTCAAAGTGGCCGAATATTTTAGGAAAAGGAGAAGGATTATTTGTGCTTACATTACATTAATAAAGTCACATTTAACCTACCCCTATTAACCATTGGAGTATTTTATTTGATGTTCCAGCTTTAAATAGATGTTTCTTTCAATATTAGTTCATTCATCACGATTCTGTATAAGTCTACTATTGAAATGTACCGCAACTACTAAAACTATTAGTCTAGTGAATTTCGTAAAACTGGTCAAAATAATTGACTCGTTGGTAATTCCAGGATCCTGTCAGTGGCGGTGAACAAGGACGAGATCTTCGTGCTGGAGGGGGGCCGCAGCCTCGTGCGGCTCGCGCACGCGCCCGAGCCCGCCGCGCTCGCCTCAGGTCTGTTCGCGCGCAGCTGAGCGCTGCCCATACTGAAGTATAGCTGTCAGGGCTTCCTTACCCTTACCGAAATATAGCCCGTCATTCACATTCGTACCTTTACTGAAGTATATATCGTCGGCTCATTCGTATAATGAAGAGTAGCCCGTCAGGCTCATCTGTACTTTTACTGTAGTAGCCCCGTCAGTGTCATCCGTAGCTATACTGAAGTATAGCCCGCAGGGTCATCTGTAGCTATGCTGAAGTATAGCCCGTCAGGGTCATCCGTACCTATGCTGAGGTATAGCCCTTCAGGGTCATCGGTAGCTATGCTGAAGTATAGCCCGTCAGGGTCATCCATACCTATGCTAAAGTATAGCCCGTCAGGGTCATCTGTAGCTATGCTGAAGTATAGCCCGTCAGGGTCATCTGTAGCTATGCTGAGGTATAGCCCGTCAGGGTCATCCGTACCTATGCTGAGGTATAGCCCTTCAGGGTCATCTGTAGCTATGCTGAAGTATAGCCCGTCAGGGTCATCCATACCTATGCTAAAGTATAGCCCGTCAGGGTCATCTGTAGCTATGCTGAAGTATAGCCCGTCAGGGTCATCTGTAGCTATGCTGAGGTATAGCCCGTCAGGGTCATCCGTACCTATGCTGAGGTATAGCCCATCAGGGTCATCTGTAGCTATGCTGAAGTTTAGCCCGTCAGGGTCATCTGTAGCTATGTTGAAGTATAAGCCCGTCAGGGTCATCTGTACCTATGCTGAAGTATACCCCGTCAGGGTCATCCTTAGCTATGCTGAAGTATAGCCCATCAGGGTCATCCGTAGCTATGCTGAGATATAGCCCGTCAGGGTCATCTGTAGCTATACTGAAGTATAGTCCGTCAGGCTTATCTGTAGCTATAGTGGGCCTATATTCAGGTGCGTTAGCTAATATTAGACCTCGTCTATGAACTTTCACCGGTGTCATAACACAGTTACATAATGAATATTATGTGACTCTTCCAAAAATAATCTTGTCACATTCCAATAACCAAGAAACGGAAGTTCATCGTACTTAATTAAAAAATAATTGACATTATTGCGACCTTTTATATTTGACCGATTGTGACAAATCATACCTATGCATAGCAATTCATATTCATATTGAGGTTATATCACATCAGTCCGAGTAAACTGACTGGTCATTGATAATCAATCTTTCAATATTCAAAGTAATTGTCGATTTGTTATATTGTTAGTATTATAAGTATTATAACGAATGTATTGCAACATTTGGTAACGACTCGCGAACTTTTGTTTGATAAAAAAATCCTTATGAGCGTTAGTGTGATCGAATTTTCTTTTAATCCAATAAACAGGCATGCGACTAGAAATATTTATACTAAATCACGCATACCTGTCAGATATCGTCAACCTTTTCGGTGAATGTTTACGATATTTTAAATGTATTATTAAAATTAGTTCTAATGTTAAACAGTATGTTCCCATTTAGTATTCGAATAATCCGTCCTGAGTTGTATTTAGTCTTAGTATAAAGTCAGAGGTTGTAAACATTGGTTACAAATTCTTAATGTCTTCCTTTAACGATACTTCGCTGAATATTATTAACATTGTGAACGACATAGTCGGCAATTCACATCGGATAACCTGCATGCCATCATTCGTATTTTTTGGTTAGTGAATATCTTTTTTTTATATATTGTAAGGACTACTATAGTTATAATATAGTTAAATCTATTTGCGATCAAAGTCATAATCTGTGAAGGTTGAATAATGTTAATCTAATGCCATACCCGTTCATCTTCGCGGAAGTGCCAATGTGTGTCCGATTTACATGGGAACCACGGAGCTGAGCACTTAATATATACCTGGTAGATGATAAATCAATCCTTGGTATGTCCAAGCACGGATTAGCGCACCCCCGTTGTCTGCTTAGAACTGATCGGTGCAAGATCAACAATTTTGAGCTTAAAAGAAGTGCAATAGAGTCTAAAATGTTTTTATTTCAATCCCAATGAACCAATAAACCGTAGATATTTCGTTAATAATTGAAACGTCTGGAACGAATAAAACAGTTCTAAATTCAAATTTATCGTTTGCAGACGACGGGTGCAAGTTCCAACTGTCCGACATACGAAAGTTAATGAAATGTGTCAAAGTAATTTAAGACTTATTCTTAGAGTATGAGATTACGAGTCTCTTACGGAGAAGCACCGGATTGACGGGGGCAAAATGTACCAGTGCTAGTGATTCGATAAATATCGACTAAGTTTATCGACATCGATTAAAAGCAATTTTCAACCATCGTTATCATAAATAATAGCAAAATTTGAATACCTTTTAATTATATGCAAACCTCTATTATTTATACTTACCGCATTTATAAACAAACGGTATCTGACATTGACCCTGGACTCGAGTAATTTTTGACAACCATTGAAATTACATTGAATAACAATTCATTCAGTACAACAATATTGCACAGCATTCCGACGAATTGAGAGCGTTTTTGTTTTTTTAGTCTGTTAAAATTGCCTCGCAATAAAAAAGGTCGTTTATATTTATGGAAAGATGATCATTAATATTTATGTAGAGGTACGACTTACTTTTTCAAGAAATTTAAAATCCTTATTATGTCACGAAAAAAGTTATCGATATACTTAGTCGATATTTAATTAATCACTAGCACTGGTACATTTTTGCCCGTGTCAATCCGGTGTTTGCTTATGAATTGAACTTAGGTGCTATATTAAGGTAATTCAATAATGTTAGTTTTCTCTTGTCGCATAAAGAAGGCAGGTGAGCGCACAGTCCGCCTCGTAGTCACTAGAATGCAAATGTGTTGCCAACCCTAACGACTAAGAAGGAATACAAACAGCATCACTGTTAACTGACCATGAACCTTATTGTAAGTTGATAAGGTTCACAAAGGGTCAGTTAACTGTGTTGCTGATGGTACCTACTCGTGAGAACTGTTGTACTATACTACTATACAACGTGTTACAAAATGATCCGTAAAAAAGAAATTACAAAAGTGTCAACCCTTATTAAATAACGTCAGTTCAGTATCTTAGGTATACAGTATACTAGGGTTGACACTACTTTCGTAATTTCTTTTTAGGGTTCCGGAGCCGAATGGCAAAAACGGAACCCTTATAATTTCGTCATGTCCGTCTGTCCGTCTGTCCGTCCGTCCGTCCGTCTGTCCGTCTGTATGTCACAGCCATTTTACTCAGAGCCTATTGGCACTATATAAATGAAATTTGGAGGATAGATGTATTCTATGAACCGCTATACAATGATGTAGTAAAATTGAAAAAATATATATATTTAGGGGTGGCACTCCATACATGTAACTAAGCGACGAAAAATTTTTTTTTGAGTTACCTTAGCGTGTGGGGTATTCTTAGATAGGGCTTCCAAAATGATACAGAGGTTTTTAAGTGACCTTTTTACGTAAGTGAACAGTTGGCGAGATATACGCTTCCAAAGTCGTAAAAATTCTGTCCGTGTGGGTAGCTTTTGAACTGTTAAATAGAACATTCTAATAAAAATTACAGTAGTAGAACATACGAAATACTTCCAACCAAAATTGTTTTGAACACTACGCTGTGCAGTTTATGAGATTTTAATAAAAACAAAAAAAAAATTCAACCATGAACGTTCATCCCAGCTACGAAACCCTTCACCGTGCGTGGTCCGACATACACTTGGCCGGTTTTTTTTACGGATTATTTTGTAACACGTTGTATTTCAATAAGTATAAAGTTAAATCTTATTCCTTTCTTAATTGACAAAGGCAGTTTAGAGCAAACGTGGTTGAACTAAAACCTACTTGTGCCTTTGACAAGTCAAAATGTGACATTTTGACGCGAGGTAACTTAATCTATCCATGGTTTGAATATAGGAACCGGACATAATTAGAGTTGTTGGTATATCTGTAGCTCTGCCTACCGTACTCTGGGAATGAAGGCGTGATGTTATGTATGTGTATGTTAGTGCAAGAGCCACGGATGCTTTATCCACCGCGATAAACGCTGGACTGTCAAGTGAATAGACTCCTTCGTATCTTTTATTAAATATCAGCGGTTTCCCACGACTTCATCCGCATAGACGTCGTTTATCGCTATTCCCTCAAGAACCGTCCAATTTTTCAGCACAAGAAGTACCCTATGTCCTTTTCCGGGACTCAAACTATCTCCATATAAAATTTTATCTAAATCGGTTCAGCGGTTTAACCTTGAAAGCAGATCAAACAGACGGACCAACAGACATACAGACAGACAAGGTTACTTTCACATTTTTAATATTAATATAGACCAGCGATCTGTATTAGTGACAGGTTGCAAGCCCATCACCTAACAGTACTTACTACAAGCCCTTATTCCCTTAGTCGACTCTTCGACATCCACGAGAAGACATGAAGTGGCACTATTCTAACCCCGGTTGCCACACGCAAAAAAATATCTAACTGATGGTAAAAACCGCATCAAAATCCGTGACGTGGTTTAGGAGGAGTTAGCGGATGTACAGACAGACAGACAGATGTAAATTAAAGATAAAGAAACGCACGACATTTTAACTTAATTTATTAGAAACAGGTGCTTACATTATAACTTTAACGCACATTTAGTATTCTGAATTACAGTCATCGGTATAAGAGTACTCGCTTACACACAGAGAGTATGAACAAGGAGCAACATTCGCGGATTTAAGTTGTGAATCTAGTAACGAGATTAGTAATTATAATTAAACATTATCTAGTTTTTTAACGTAACATGTATATCGGAATTTTTATAGCAAAATCATTAGACAGATACTGGAATCGGACATCGATAAAACCGCTTAGCGATACTTAACGCTAGAACTAGTAATCACATTCAGTTTGTTTACAATATAATATCAAAATTGTAAATAATTGATTTAAAGTTATATTCTATTTAGTTTCTTAAATTTGTTTTTAGGAAGCTATTTATTCAAATTGGTGTATCTTCTTGATTTGCTAATGGGCGTTTCTTAGAAAGTTTGTATCGAATCGTTAACTTTTCCGCTGAGTTACGAAAATTAGTCTCTCAAATTCAACAAATGAAGCAAGTTCAATCCTCACCCGTTAGTAATATGCATGCACTTGCTACAGGAGTTTTGTTTGAGATACCACCATTTGTCTTATAAGAGTATAGTTTCTGAATTCTAGTCCTTTAATAGGTACAGACCTTTTAAGAAGCACGGTAAATAAATTTAATATCTGAGTGCGGATTACGATCTTTGTGTGACAAGCATCGATAATAAAAAGTATATCGATGCACGAAATCACTAGTTGTTAAATGCTTTAGCGCCAAAAATTCCGATATCTGATGTACCATTGATTGAACAGAGATCGTATTATAAAGTATAGTTAGGTTAATCTACGATAACGTTAATCATGTATTAAAATGGGCAAGAGGTCTTGGAAAGTCTTTCGGGCTCGGGTATAGTCGGTTTTACTCGCATAAGAGCGAACGAGAGAGGAATAAACCCGAAGAACGTTTTCAGACCTTTGTACACTTGATTCTTTGACTTTTCATAAACATTGATTGGTTTAGGGTTAGCTGAGGAAGCAAGATAAATTCGAACTTATTCACTACAACTAGGGGTTAATCCAACTTGTTAATGTCATATTGCATTTGACTTGCTATTGTATTGTTTTTAACTCTGTCGCTATTACTGTCAAGTAAATTAGAACTGTCATGACGTTGACAGTACGATAACATGTCAAAAGCAATATGGATTTACCGAATAGAATACAGCCGGGTCATGCACAGATTTAGGTTAGCGTCTTTCCTCTAGTTTTCTGGCTAAGCCCATTCCCGCACAAACGGCGTCCGGACTGCTTTAGACCTATCATATAAAAACAATACGTATATGCACACAAGCTTTTAACTATTGTCCACAGGAGAGACAACTTTTGTTTTTAAGTGTGTATGACCCGTCCCTCGTACAGGCACTAAACAGTATCTTAAAATCTTTTTCCAAAGAGTAACAAATTACTGTCCGCTGCGAGTACTGTACCGTCAGCAGCAGAAGTAGCAACGCAACCGAAAAGTTTAAAATGTCTAGATGCTAGCTACTTTTGATGTTGTCTGTACTAATTATGATTACTTAGTCTTATCTCGTTAGTTCAAGGCCGGAGCTAGGGGGGGTCACCAAGGTTCAACCCCCCTGAAATTTTAACACCGAGAAAGGCTGGGTGCAGACCCACCGTACCACTAAATCTTACCACTGACCAAAATTAGTATCATAATATGAGGTAGGTTTAGGTTATGTTAGTTCAGCAGAGCTCCGTCGACTCCGTTACATTCGATTTTAATAGTAATAATTGGTCTAAGTACCACCAGTCGTACGGCCGAAGGGTACGGTTGGTCTGGAAGGGAAAGGCTTAGTTTCGTTTTTTTTTTTTTATTTGCTAGCTACGGCCTTGCCTCAGCCTACATGTATTATTAAGGTCTTAACCTATTTATAAGTCTTAACCTTAACAATACCAAATAAGGACCAATTTTATACTAGTTTTATACGCTGTATTGAATTATTAGAAGTGTTACCAGTCTTCTATTTAGTACTACTGTCGGGTGTTGATATAGTACGTGTTAAGTTAGTTTATTGAAGTTGTTATTGGATTTTATATTCAAAAGGAGAATCAAAAGCAGCGTCCTCACAGAGAGCGTTCGGCGTCGAATATTCTAGTGGTGTGGACCACAGGAACGCTCGCCACTCGAATATAACACGCAAATGCTCTCAGTGAAGACGCTCCTTCAGTCGTTTTTTTATCTAAACATTCTTAACGGGTAATTAGTCAACAAAATGCGTCATGGCTTTTCGTACTTAATTTCACGTACTCGATCTCTTGGTGCGCAAGTTCGACTCCTACTGGACTGTTTTTTTTATTGATAACGAGCGATAGGCGACGATCTATTCATCCTCTATTTCTTTATCCTTACATGTATTTTTTTACGATCCTAGTGCCAAGAATTTAAAAAAAATACTTCATCTTTTTACGGTCATTCCCAATATTCATCCACAGCTAAAGATACGCTCCTGTATTTCCTCGTCCGAGATTTTATTAATTTCCCTTCCCAATTTTAAACTTGAAAGTTCAGTATTATACCCAAAATATCTTTATCTATCCGTAGTTTTAAAATTGGGAACGCGACATTGGGATCGGCTGTTACAGCAGATAATAATGTATAGTTGTATCCGTACTTCACTTTATGTATTAATATTTTGTACTTAAATGTTTGATTTAAATGTAAACATACGTAATAACTTTTCTATAGTATTTCTTGTACCTATTCCATTATTTTCAAACATTTATCGCAAAAGGGGTCCAATATGTACTGTGTTATGTATATTTAATTGAGCATGTGTGAAATTTCAAAAATTTCAGTTTGTTTAGTTTTTGCTTTTATTATTACTTATTATTTGACAACCTATTAAAGGTTTACATTCATCTGGCATAACTTTTTTTGGCATAATCATCACTTGGCATAATCATCATTTGGCATACAGTCTTTTTTTTCAGAAACCGTATACTTTTCAGGATTGTTATAAAATAAACCTAACCTAAGCTAATGGGCTCTATGCAATGCTATTTTAAATAATGATGATTATGCCAAAAAAAGTTATGCCAGATGAAGGGTAACGCTTATTAAAATCAAAATCACAGTATAAACGACTAGGTTATCAAGAAGTCTAAGGGGTCTTATCTTACGCCGATCAGAATAATATTTAAATAATAAAATATGAACGAAAAAGACGTCGTTAACTTCGGCGTGTATTGACACCATCTCAATCAAAATGAGTTCATAAACACTACCCTAAAGCCCCATAAAACTTTTTATCAGAATGTTCACATAATTTTAATTGTAATTTGGATTATTTGAGAAAGTAATACGGACAAGACAATTTTGTGTCTTGTTTTATCATTATAACACCACGTTGTTAAAAATGAAACTGACTTTATAAGTTTATGTTTTCGCATTTAGATTCAACACAGGCCCTATAGAATTCAATTAACTTTTTTTTACTTACTGACAATTTTCTATATTTTAAGGACTTAATTTTTTATACTGGATCCTGTTACGCAATAATGTGTCAATCAACAACTATTTAGCACTGCCGTAATACCAATTAGTAGCCGAACCATTTTATACTCTATCGGTAACCACATTAGATTTAAAATCCTTCTTTGGTATCGCGGCAGAGCAATAAAGTGTCGACCCTCAGTATCATCATTGTAAGTTGACATTTCATTGCTAAATAACAGCGGGATGACACCCGCATTCGCTTATAGCTTTTGTACACGAGATTTTGTAGTATGGCCATTGTACTTATATATAAATATATTTTATTTTTCAAAGCTTTGTATTTTTATTTTCCTTTCCTTTTTGTTAATGCTTAAATATTTATATATTTGAGCAATGGCTCTGTGCTTGTAGTTTGTATGTAGATACGCATAGGTGATTTTGAGCTTTGTGTAGTGGATTTAGGATTGAGTTATAGAGAGCCTGCTCCACCAAAATGCTGCTCGCAATGGAAATAAATAGATGCGCAGATACTGAGGAAAGAAAGAGTCGAGGCGGCGTCGAGGCTCATCTAGTTCCTTCCAGACCCGCCGTACCCCTCGGCCGTACCACTGGTGGTACTTTGACCAATTATTACTATTAAAATCGAATTTAACGTTGTCGACGGAGCTCTCCTCTCGCAGAGCTCCTACTTCTGGGTAGTTTGACCCTCCGGGCCTGCTGAAGAACTAACATAACCTCATATTTATGATACAATTTTTGGGTCAGTCCGGTCGGTACGGTTTAGGGGTACGGTGGTGGGTTTGCACCCATCTAGTTTTAGCATGGCAGGCGCTCATAGGCGAGCTGGCAAGGTGGAGCCGAGGTGCGGGACGGAGGAGTCCAACCTCGTATTTCAACATCTTGACAATGACACGTGACAGGTATACATTGCAAAGTAAACAGGCTGTTACATCACTAGGTTTCATATAAGCTGCGCCATGTGCACTGAAATATCACCTGTCATTGTCAGGATGGTGAAATAGCGAGCTGGTTAAACTTAAGGTGCGGCCACGCAGTCGCCATTTTGTCATTTAATTTACTGAAACATACCGCCTCGCCGGCGCCTCGATTTCACTCAAAAACCACGCCTCGACCGTGCCTCGACTTGGCAGTGACTGAGTTCCTTTACAGTGCTTTTACATCGAGGAAATGCACCCCATTACGTAATCTCACTTGCATACCGCACATATAAACTGATCTAAAAGATCTGGGGCGTTATTATACATAATACGTCTGTGGGGTTACAGTTATATTAAACTTATTATTAATTAGCTGTGCAGTTCACTTTACGGCGAGCATAAAGGACAGAGTTATAGCTATTATATAGCTCTGTCCTTTTTGTCTCAGCGTAAACTGAACTGCATAACTAATTCCCCTACAGAAGTATATTATTTTGTTAACCTTTTGAACGCCAGCGACGCCTAAAGTAGTCATGAGCTGTCTGTCTACAATGCCACCGCCACTTATAGTTGTCACAGGACAGTTTAAAAGAGACGTTATTTCCTATTGATTAAGTTAAATGTTGCATTACTTTTAATACATCACGTTAATTTTGAGAGTGACTGTGTTTTTAGTTTAGTGTCACTCTCAAAATCAACGTGCGAATGTTTGGCTTGTGAGTGACGTATTCGTTACTTTAATACAAAAGCGCCACATATCAAAATGAAACTTTGTTGCATTTAAATTCAGAACGCTATTTACTTAAAGTTTTAAATCCAATTGTATTTGATTTTGATTTGTGGCCCTTTTGTATTAAAGCAGCGTCGCACGTTGATTTCGAGAGTGACACTAAACTAAAAACAAAACCATTTAAATAGTGACATTATTGCGATTAAAAATAATTCACTTTTGAATGACATTCTTTTTTGCATAGTGTCACTTTCGAAATTAACGTGCGTCGCACCTTTAAAACAACAGTGACCTAATTGTAAAATTTTAAATTTCGAGTTAAGTCTCTGTAGTAATAAATTTATAACTTGAAGAAAGCTGAAATTTTGAATTGAGTCACTGTTGTTCTGAAGGTGCGACGCACGTTAATTTCGAGAGTGACACTAAACTAAAAACAAAACCATTTCAATAGTGACATTATTGTGGTTTAAAATAATTTACTTTTAAATGAAATCCTTTTTTGCATAGTGTCACTCTCGAAATAAACGTGCGAATTTTGTATTTGACGTAAGGAATTGAAAAGGTTAAATGGCAATGGGAAACGTATGGTTAGGTTAGACGCGAGACCACCAAAAATTATAACTCCTGCACATGGAAATGCCTGTCGGTGAAGTAAAACACTATGAAATGAGTGTCGGTGATTCAAGGGTAAACCCTAGCCAAAATGTACACGCTATAGGTGAAAAACTTAGCAAACGACCTGTTTTATGTAGTAGTAATACATCTGTATAGACCGTTCGACATTATATACCGGTGAAATTACTAGCATAGAGGCATTACATCTTAGTCCTCAGGGTTGGCAACGCATTTGAGGTCTTAGCATTATAGTCTTGAGAATTCAAATGTCTATGGGTCTCAGATTCTACTTACCATCAGGTGGCCTGAGTGCTCGTGTGCCTTCTCCTTAACATAAAAAAAATATGTCCAATTTGACGTAAATTCCATATTATTTTTGTACACAACTACATACAGATCCTTTACTTAAGTTTTTCACCTATACTAACGTTTCTGTTTTCTATAGACTCAAAATGTGTGTGTACATAAACTGTGCGTCGATTTTCGAAAATCGCTAACTTATGCATGTTAACTAGCCTGCCCTCATAAGCTAATAAACAGTAAGCCAGATTCAATTGCCAAAGTAGATTCAATCCTCTCGTCTTATTAATAAGGTTAGAATTGCTACAGGAGTTTTATTTGAGATACTGCTTTTTGGCTTAGCACGGCAATCCAGTTTCTTTTGAACATTTTGGAGGTAAAGGTCTAACGAAAAAGAGTAAGGGGAAGACCTAGGCTTATTTATTTTCGCCAAATAAGACCAAAGGCCAATGTCATCGTATCATGTGGTGAAAATGATGGCGGGGAGAGAAAAGTGGTAATTACTCCACCGACAAGAGAAACGTATAGCTCTCAAGTTAGATGTTGATAGGCAGAGATAGCGACGTTAGCCGTTCGCTCATTCCTGAACTGTAACAACCAGATGTAGGTTATCAGGCTACTAAAGTTATTCAAAATTAGTGTTGTTTTTTCTCGCTATTGACGGATAAATCCGTGGCGATTGACAGCTTAACATAGCATTAGGGGTGTTATCCTCTTATCGCAGTCGCTGCCGGCACTTTCACCCGGTGACTTGAACGCGTATGTGAGTTTCTTACGCTGTGAGCTTCGTATAAAAGAAAAGATGAGGTAATACCTGGCTGTAGTTTAAACAACTCACTTATCAATTCGTTGCCGAAGTAATAACTGGCAAATTAAATATGTCCCGTGCGCTCGTAGGCGCTTAAGATAGGTGGAAGGGGTTAATGTATACATGCGATCTTGACCGTGGCGAAGCCAAGATTAGCTAGTTTAAGCTTTGTAGGTTGTTTGTGCTTTGTTTGTCCTCGTATACGAGGACGCTACTCCGGGAAAGCAGCAGTGTTTCCATTGTTGTTTTCCGGTGTGGGGATATAAAGCTGGGTACGAATCTGAGCGATTCAGCCTGAGGCATGCTCGCCCCGCGCGGCGAGCTGCTCGCGAGCCAAATTGTTGCACATAAATATTCGCGGGTGAGGCAGCGTGCTCGCCGCAAGCCAAGATTTCAAAATGGCGTCGGACACGATTACAGCCGCGGCTGCACTATCATCATAATTCACCGAATTGCTAACAAAAAGAAGATGAAATCGCCTCGACGGTGAAACTTTATCAAATTTTTACGCGGGTCGCCCACAGACAAGTTATAACTTGTCGTTCTACGCGAGGCACGCACATTGAGGCGCCTTTGGTCAAAAGACCGACTCTCGACGGGTCGCCGCGCGCCGCTCGCTCGCTGTTCGCGCACAGCGCGTGAACCCGTACCAATTTGAGCAAAATAGGTGAGCCGTGCGTGCCTCAACCCAAGGCTGCTCTAATTCGTACCCATCTTAAGATAACCGGTGAAATTACTAGAATAGAGGCTTTCAACGATTTGCGGTCTTTGGATTGTAATCTTGAGAATGAAATTTCTATAGGTCACAGGTACCAATTGCCGTCAGGAATTCCAGAAATACCAGAAATATTGTGCAACGAAGTTTAGATTAATAAATGAATACTTTCTTAAACAAATATATTTAAATACTGACAATATTGCGGTCAAAATGTATTTCACTTTTGTAGGAATTTCTTTTTGCACAGTGTTGATCTTAACATGCGACTTATACGCAGACTAAAGTGACACGTATAGCCTCTAGGAACTTATAAAGGTTCGAATCTAATGTACAGTCAAGGTCATAAATATGTATACACTTTAGCACCTTGCCTGTTTAACGTCATGTTTAAACTGCCATATGAAATATTCACAGCGATTAAAGTGACAAGGTACTAAAGTGTATACATATTTATTACCTTGACTGTACTATTAGTAATGGTCGGCCAACGGTAGCAATTAATGTCACTTGGATGATGAAAGTATTACATTGATATGGAGTCTTTTTAATTTCGTGCACAATATATATAAATATTAAATATGTATGATATTTTTTATCGAGTCGAGGTTTTACATTTCTATTATGATATGATTATGAAGTACAGGCCAATTATAATTATTTATCGAACGATTTTTTTTACGTAAAACCAATGTCTGGTATTTGCATTGTTCCTATCATTATTTTATACATTAATTGAACACGTGCAACGGAATAACTGATTTTTTTGTTTCATCACGTTTCTGGAGTGTTCACTATATTATTTGGTTTAAAATATGCCTAGCGAATTTACTATTCACAATATCAAACAGAAAAAAATATGATAATTTACTATAGCAAATTAAATTCAGTGGGTTGTTAACAATGTGTGGTTTTGTATTGAACAACATCGACTTATCCATATTAGTCATTACGGTGGACGTCAAAGTGACATAAAATGCTACCGGTGGTTGATCACTAACTATTAGGCATACTTACTTATTACACAATTTCTCTCCAACAGAGGACTCCATCAACGTCATGTCGCGCTCGCTGACCAGCTCGCTCCAGCAAGCCGTGAACACGGTGCGCGACCTCACGCACCTCGACCAGACCATGCCGTTCATCACCAGCGTCCTCGAGACCCCCATCTCCATGCTCACCAACAACGAGCTCGTGGACACCACCGTCGTCAGCGCCGAGGAGTGCTTCGAGCTGCCCCCCATCAAACACCTGCCGCACGACTTATCCAACAACGTCCTAGAGTCTATCATAAACGAGTTCAAAGACGTTTCAACAGAGATAGAGGAAATTAGGAAGATAAAATCGGAGGAATTGCAGAAGAAGTTGAAGTTGTATAACAGTATTATGGAGAGGAAGTGCGACGAGGAGTTGATACACAGCAGGAGGAGTCGGAGGAGGGAGGGGGGGTCCGGCGCCAGCACGCCGCGGGCCGCCACGCCGGCGCGCCGGGACGTCAGCTACACCAGCCCGTGCCTCATGAACATCAGTGTTTACGGGTTAGTATACAACCTTATTTTAATTAATAAGTTGCTTCCGCCCGTGTGGTTTCCGGGTTAGAATAGTGCCACTCCATGGCTTCCCGTGGATGTCGTAAGGGGCGACTAAGGGAATAAAGGCTTGTAGTATTGTTAGGCGATGGGCTTGCAACCTGTCACTAATACACTAGTAAACATCTCGGCCTACTTGTGCAAAATGTGGTTACAGAATTATTAACATGTCTTTTTCGACGTGTTGGCATTTCTGTAGCTTCCCCACTCTTGGAATGAAGGCGTGATGGTATGTATGTGTATGTAACTTGCTTCCATTTTTGAGGAAACTTTTGTTGTCGACTCTGTTTTAGGGTTCCGTTAAGTTAAATAAAAACTTCCCGTGGATGTCGTAGGAGGCGACTAAGGGAATAAGGGCTTGTAGTAATCGATGGGCTTGCAAACTGTCACTAATACACTGGTAAACATCTTAGCCTGATTGTGCAAAATGTGGTTACAAAATTATAAAGAAGTCTTTTTACAGTTGTTGGTATTTTTGTAGCTCTGCCAATCCCACTCTGTGAATGAAGGCGTGATGTTATGTATATATGTAAGTAAATAAACGTCATGGATGTTTGAGAAAGCAACGTGATACACATTACAATCTAGCGTTGTGATTGAGTACGACGGCTGCGTTAAAGTATGCAAAATGAAGTAGGAGCCTACTAAAATATTTTTAAAATATTATAGATTATGAAAATTAAAATCTTTATTTTGTAACCTGTGGGGCACTGTCGCATTTCTGAGTCTACCAGCGCTTCCCAAGCCGCACTAGTCATTGTCATAAAGTAATTGTTGCATTATCCATTCCCAGAAACATCGAACAACAAAACGACGACCTCCTAGAAAAGCAAATAGAAGAGAAAGAAAAGATCCTAGCCAAGATGCTAAACTTGGAGTCTCTCAGCATCTCAGCCAAGGACCACCTCCCGGACCCACTCATCCAGGACGATTTCATCCCATACGAGGCGCCTATAGAAAGAATAACCACAATAACTAAAGAGGTAAAACCTAAAGTAGTCAATCAAGAAGGAGACTTAGTGCCGAAAATTGTTAAGTTGCCGAATAATTGGAATTTAGAAAATATTGAATTGAGGTTAGAAATGCAAACGAATGGTATTAAGGATGCTAAGAATTTGCTGTCGCCGGACGAACACTTGGATAGCGAGTGGGAGATAGTCTGATAAATAATGAATAATGAAGTTAAAATAGGGTATCGAATCGCAACTCAGAAGTTTTGTTTCGCAACTGTATCAATAGTCCGAAAATTCATAAGTTAGAAATGCCCATTGAGTTTTCAAAATGTTTAAAGACCTAGCTGCTGGGCTAGGTTAGGTTTGTTAAGAAACCAGGGGGTCGATTTTCGACTTTCGAGGGCTCGAAAGTTGCAATCGACAAACAAACACAATCTACTGATTTTTAATTTTTAGTCAAGCTTCAAATACCCATCATAGACAAAGAACCTTGGCAAAATAAAGGTTTCATTTAAAAGGATTAAAAAAATATTTTTTGGTGTACAGTATTAAAAACACTGAAATTGCACATAAATAATAATATATTGCCATAATAAAAATGCTTAATTAGGTCGTATGTTTATGTATATTTAAAACATGATTAAAAAACAGCTGTGATCATCAACTTCCTGCGTACCACGGAACACGTGAATATATTAAGTCGATCACTAGCTTTCGAGTGAGGACTTTCAAAAACACGGGATAATACATTCATGCGAAAATAATCGTGGAATATTTTCGTGTGCCAATATTTTCTATCACTCGACTTTGATTCGAGCACTCGAAAGACTTGTTCACGTATTCCTTTATACTGTATACTGTTTGTGCAAGAAGCAGTTCTTAGACTTCTTTGTGAAAAATGCCAACATTGTTTTGGACTTTCATTGTTTTAGGCAGATTGTTAAATAATTGCTGACCTATACATTTCGGACTCTTCGCAAAATTCAGTCTATGTTCCATTTCTCTTAGTTATCAGGATTTCTCGTTGGTCAGTTATTCATCACTCTTTTAAATAGGCTTGGATTGTTTTTTTTTAAATAGTATAGCAGCAGTAGTTAGTTGGATCACAAATGACAATGGTATTGCGTTTGAAGATAGCGGTGTAGGTAGGTAGTAAAAGTGTAATACACTTTAGTAGTTTAAAAATATACACGAAAACGTAGTATTTAAGTATATCTAAGGCGAAAATCACAAATGCAATGTTGCATCACTTTAGGTAGAGAAAATTAGTCGGTAAAGAGTTCGCGTATTACCTCGCTTCAAGGCAGTTTAAGGTCTATTGAAATGATGATGTTCTATTGTATTGTGGCTGTGGAAAGGGCATGCTGTTAGAACTGATGGCCGCTGGTTTTAGAGTGGCGACCGCGGACCGGAAAGCGAAGAGTTACTGGTCTCCCACGAGGTGGACCTATGATCTCGTCAAGATCAAGAAGAGGAGGTTTCGATAGGGAAAGTTTATTTCCAGCAGTGGATGTTGAAATACAAATACAAAATCTTTCAGGCTTCGAGGTCCATATTTACAAATGCCTTACATAATAAAATTATACATAAAACTAAACGATGATGGTGCCTGTATAACGATTAACTAGCTTCACGAAGATGAAATATCAGGCTCTTGTATTAAATATGTACTTACAAATAAGTATTATACGAATAACTGATTTGTTTGAAGCTTTTTTATTATGATGAGTGACAGGAAATCATCTAATTTTTGAATTTACGGATTCGTACTTCCTACGTAGCCTAGCCGCCTTGTGTGTACAAATATTTGATTTTCATATTTGAATACTTTAAAAAACTTGAAGTGAAGTGACGATTGATTTGTGCAGCAAGCCTTAAGCTGGGTACGAATCTGAGCGGCTCAGCCTGAGACATGCTCGGCCCGCACGACGAGCTGCTCATAAACATGCGCGGGTGAGGCAGTGTGCTCGATGCGAGCCGACATTTCAAAATGGCTTCGCACACGATGAGCCGCGGCTGCGTTTATCACAATTCACCGAATTCTTAATAAAAAGAAGAAGAAATTGCCTCGGTGGTGGAACGGCTCAGCAACTTTATAAAATTTGTAGGCGCCTCGCCCACAGACAAGTTGAACTTGTTGTTCTGCCCGCTGCACACTCGGATACATGTCCAAATTACGCGAGGCACGCACACCGAGGCGCCTTTGAGCACGGTCAAGAAACCGACTCTCAACGGCTCGCTGCTCGCGCACAGCGCGTGAGCGCGTACGAATTTGAACAAAATAGTACCTTTATACTACATAATATCCAGGAAAAAGTATTGTTACTTGGCACCTTATGAAACGACGCATTAACCTTTTCAACGCCAACGACGTATATCCGTCATTGTTGACAGCGTAAAATAGACCTGAATGTCTCTAAGTTAAGGTTGACTTTAGCTGTCATTGGCAGGCTTGCCGCTTAAAATACATTATGATTATTATAAGATTAGCTGGTAGCTATTTCTATACGAACACAGAAGCAATACACGTATTAGTAGACGTTCATTTCTTTTTTAAATGCGTCGGTTAGGTTAAAATATAATTAATGACCAGTGAATGAATACATTAGAGGTATACCTGGCTATAGCAGGACACAAGTAATATTGCGCATTTGAAATCCCTTATGGCGCTGACCGAGAGTCTATTATCGCTTGATCCGCGCGCCTTATAAATTGGGCCCTGCTATAAAGTCCAGTAATCATTTTAGAATCTATATGCATTTATACGTAAGGAGGCTCGAAGAGTGATCAAAAGATTGAGCAAAATGTATTTAGTTCCGACGTTTATATTATTAGTAAGTACATTATTATTTGTGAAGATATTATTTTAGTTTATATTGTAAAGTGATATTAAGTTTATTTGTTATCAACGTGTTTTTCAGTTGGTTTTATTTTTATTTATCTGTTCTCTCTATGTACATTTTTTTGGTTAAGCTTTATTAATAGTGATATTTTTTTTTAAAAGTACGTAAGCGTTTTTATTTGTATGAGATATTTTCTGTTTCAACGCGTATTTAAATTATTATTGAGTATTTTTATTGGATCTCGCACATTGGAAATTTTGGTATTGGAAATGTATTGATTTGATCTGTAAATTGTTATTTTTATAAAACTTATTATTTCGGGTGCTCTGGTAAATTGAAACAAATCGATTTGATTGGCTGCAGAAATGTTAAGAAAGCGCGAATGTGCGATTTTGGGCAATGATACCGCATAGCGTGATGAAGTAACTGTGGTTTATAATAATTTATCTCGGACCCAGTATTTATAAACATTTAACATAGGGCGGATTTGCTTTTGTAACAATCGTTTTTGTTTTTAAATATCGATTTTATGCTTCAAGAATTTTATCGAATTTATCATTATTGTAACGACGTAAAACCGTACACATAATCTAAATGCCGAAAGCCTTATTGCTTAGGATAAATTTATACGATTACGACTTATTTTTTACGGGTGGTGGGACCTTGCGCAGGGTCCGTCCGGATCGCTACCACCATCTTATCCATTAACCTACCGCCAAACAGCAGTGTTCGCATTGTTGTGTTCCGGTTTGGGGATAAGACAGCCGGTGAAATTACTAGCATAGAGGCATTCCATCTTGGTCCTCAGGGTTGGCAACGCATTTGCAGTCTTAGGATTGCAGTCTTGTGAACGCGAATGTCTATGGGTCACAGTTTCCACTTAACGAGTACTGTTTTACCGGTACGAAATGGCATTACTGCCATGTTAAATAACAACTGTTGTGTTGGGGACGGACGGTTGCGTACAGTTCTCCCACATAACTTTTAAGGCAAAAGCTCTTTATGATTTAGTGCAAAAATGTACATGTTTGACGTCGACTGTCGTAGGTTATGGTTAATGTATACAAGAATAGGTACAAGAAGCTGTAATAATGTTAAGCGTAATGTATGCCATGATATGTAATATGTATGTAGGAGGGATAGGGGCGTTTTCCAAAAAAAGTGAAAGACATAGTTAAGAAAATTTATCTTTTTCCATTTCGTCACAAAAATTAGCCATACAATTAGATACATTAATTTTCGTGACGAAACGCAAAAAGTTACATTTCTTAATTTTGTCTTTAAAGATGTACAGTTTTTTTGGAAAACGCCCAGACAACTTATGATGTTTTGTCATTAAGTGTGATCAACTTTTTGACTGCCATTGTAGGTTAAAACACAACCAAACTAATAGTTAATACGTTTCGAATTCGCGTGAAGTGGGATATACGGGTAAGGACCAAAAATTAACCACGCTAACTCACTCAATTAATTTTTCATCAATTCTTCAATCTACATTTGTAGGGTCAATTTTCGTGTCACAACGGAACTTTTGTCACTTTTGTTGTTTGTATGGTTAACAACGGTTAACTTTGGTCCAACTATTTGGTCCTTACCCTTACACGGGAGACTATAGCGGCACAATTTTCGCTGCAAACCAAGACACCAGCCGTTTTTATGAATCTGTGTAATGGGGGTTCTAAAGATTTGGGTATCGATAAATAAGATGTCGGTTTACATGTTTTTTTGTAAAAAAACCTCTGCTACTATTAAGCTACAAAAAGTCCATGTCCAAAAGTCCATTTAAAAGTTAGTCGTGTAAAAGGTGAAAAATATCACAATATCGTTCATGAATCAGAAATGGATTTGAGTCACTTTAAATATTTTAAAATTGCGACGACTGTGGACGTTAAGAGAACGCGGAGTAATTCAAAGTGGACATTTTCATCTAGGGCAATCGTTACTAAGGGCAAATATGGAAAAAACTTTCGATTGATTACTATGAAAAACATTTCAAAATATAAAAGTAGTTTATCGTTTTGATTTTAATACGTAGAGACAATAAATAAATATCAGGGGACAATCTTACACAAATTGACCTCGTCCTAAACCTAGGCTTGTAGGTACTATGGTTACAAGACAATGATAAACTTACTTATGTAGAGAAATACATAAAAAATATCCAAGTCTCAGGAACAAGTATTCGCGCTCATCACACAAATATCTGCCCTTACCGGGATTTGAACCCAGGACCGCTGGCTTCGGAGGCAGGATCACTCCCAACTAGGCCACCGCGTCGTCAGAATAAATAATATTTATTCATGTTAAATAATATCCACATATTTATTATACATACATCACTTTATATATTTTACGACACGTTGGCCTAGTTGGGAGTGACACTGGCTTCGAAGCCATCGGTTCTGAGTTCAAATCCCGGTGAGGGCAGATATTTGTGTGAGGAGCGCGAATATTTGTTGAGTCTTGGATATTTTCTATGTATACTTAAGTATGTATTTTTCTATTTTAGTATGTTTATCGTTGTCTAGTACCCCTAGAGCTTAATTTGGGACTAGGTCAATTTGTGTGAGATTGTCCCCTGATATGCCCCATGTTAGAACACGTCTGCTAAGGGTCCATATTGACTCACATAAAATTCTTATTCCTATTCTTTGTTTTACTACCGATTTGTATTCTTAATAATCGCTCTTCATAATTTTATTCCTCATACTTTTTGTTCATAATTTGTTATCATAATCATCGCAACACCTAAAGTGATTTTAACTGAAACCGTTCTGATTTTAGGACGTTTATAAACCTAACCTAACCTTATTTACCAGTTAGATATTTTTAAAATCCTGAAAATAAACAGGTGTATTATTTATATTTATTATGAAGAGTGATCATTATGATGTAAAATGGAATGAAAAACATTTTCGGAGTTACAATAATATAATTTGCAATTTTATATGAACTTTGACGCGCACGTCTGCTAATGACTAACCCGCACTGTTATAGCCTCCTGTGTAAAGCCCGCGTGATATATCAGTCACGCTTTCGCGCCCACATAACCTGCTTTCCTATTACTGCAGTGTTCATAAGGTTATATTTTGCACGTATTTTTACGCTTATATTTCCCGTTTTGTCATAATTTCATTTTCCTAGTCCACAACTGATCAAGGGAGTAATAGTCCAATCTTGTAATATAATATACATATTGATTTAGTGAGTGTGCTGCATTTTGTTTGCTAATAAAGTTTGTATCACAAATAATTATATGCCATTTTATTTATAATCCCTGAAGTAAAACACGGCATGTCACGTCCAGTGGGGACAAAAGAGGCTTTGTCCAACAAAAGGTAGTATAGAATTGTATTGCGTAATAGGCTAGACATGAAAAATGTAAGTTTTCGACCTCGAGGGGTCACAGCGTGAGCCGCCATCTTGAATTGAATGGGCCAAAATTTGTTCATTTTTAAATAATGCTTCAACACTTGACTTTATGACAAAATGTCTATGAGAAGTATAAAGACTTAACTTCATTCTTTTTGTATTTATTCTGCATGTCTTATAGATACAAAGTTACGAGAGGGATAAATTTTTATATTTACAAAAAATCATCAGCCCTTTTGTAGGGCAAAAATACCTGCTAACTGGACTATCGGCGCGGTTGCGACATATTATGACGTTGTTGGCGTCAGGTGCACGAAAAGTTGCAGCCGGCCGTGGCGGTCAAAAGGTTAACATGTGTATCCGTATGTCTGGCTGCGGTAACGTAGCTCCCGAATAGATAAGCTCTTGAGACCCGGTGTGCCATAGAAAGTACATAATCAAAACAATTTAGTTTAAACTATATCTTAATGACCATAACGTTTATGTTTATTTGCTTCAAATATGAAATTGGCATTTAAGAACAAAGGTAAGTAACTAAATTCCTTTGCTGACAGATTCAAATTCATATCCCATCGCATATTCCCATGCTATCAAATGAGCAATATTTGTATCAATCAATCAATTTATTTATTTGCTGAAATGAGTTAAATAAGGTATTAAAAATAGTTGTTACAGATCAGGTATTCTGTCGACAATACGACATGCAAATTAACCTTAACCAATTAAAATGTGAATAACAAAATTAAAAGTATTTCCCGAATCATAATGTTATTTAATTATTGATGAGGTACAGTACAAAAATTGGGTAGTCATTACGTTAATTCGATCTAGTTAATATTCATTTAATTTATGAAAATAATTCCGAAGAAGCCTACCTGTAATTTTTTTTTTCAATCCCTGCACATATTATAAGATTTTTTTCTGTAAATGTCGGAGCAACAGAAAGGACGATGCAAAAGAAGTTTATAATGTGTCCTTGGTTCCTCTAACAAAAACTTCATGTCGCATGTATATGTAAGTATGTTTGTAATCACGTTCTTGAAAACGTCTAACTTTTTCGAAGAATTTTGCAATACTTAATTACGGGGGTGGAAAATCGATGACTTGTCATATTCGGGAATGTTCCAGGTACTGTATATGAAATAAGGTAGCCGTTCGTGATTTCGTGCATTGAATACTTACTCCATCCAAGATACAGTCACAAACCAAACCACGTGGCCCTTCAACAGCCAATCAGAATTGTTTTAAGTTTTGACGTATCCGTGTTCTGCTTCCATTTGCTGATGAAACATCGTGGTTTTTGTTTAAATATAAATATAATTAAACTAGTTGTTTTCCGCGCTTCCGTCCGCGTAGAAGCCGTTCATCACTATTCCATCAGGAACCTTCCAATTTTTCGGGATAAGAAGTACCCTATATCCTTCCCCGGAACTAAAGCTATCCCCATACCAATTTACACCTAAATAGGTTCAGCGGTTTATCCGTGAAAGCGTAAAACAGACAGAGTTACTTTTACAATTATAATATTAGTATGGATGGATACATAAATTAAGCGTATTAGGAGGCGTGTTGAATTTTACTAAGGTTTACAATAAAGATAGCATATTATTGGTATGACGGATAATAAAAACAATTCTTTAATATACACATACAAACATTTATTTGGATAACACAATGCGATCCCCTTGAGACGCCTCGCAGCGTAATAAATATACTTATCAAACAAAACTAAAAATAACGATTTACTTGTTTCCACAGGTTTCCGAGACATCGAGTACATAGGCCGTAGTTACATTATCATTCTCATCAACGACTCGATCATCCCGTACGTGTCCACGCCATCAATACTAAACTTAAGTACTTGACGATATGTTGCCATATCATGTGACAATGTAAAACGTGCCTTATAATTTCCAAGGGCCGGTTTTTCGATGTATTTGTAAATATTTTATCAAACGCCCAAACATATTTAAAATATCTTAAAAAACCGGCAATACCAACAAATAAAAAATAAAAAGCTACAAAAAATGTGTGGCAAATTTAAAATCATACGCAACAATAAACTTAAATTAAAGTGAGAAAAAATGGTAACAAATTGTGATCGTGAATCAGTACAGATAATTTCTTAAATAATAAAGTTAAAAGGTTCGATTCTAACATCGAGAATCAAAAATTGCGAACATAATTTTGTGAAGCAACGAATCATTGTAAATATATTTCTTAAAGATCAAAATCAATGGCGACCCTAAGACAGTAGACTTTATTCCTATCTTATTACATAAATGCGAATAATAATTATCAAAAACATTCCCTTCTTAGGGCAGTAAAGTTCCTAATCGTCTTAAGATCATAATTGATTTGTAATTCCAACGTATTAACATAAAATATTTCAATTAATATGTAATCTATAATTCGCTGCTTCACTATATTACTATCTATCACAAGTGCAAAGACTACATACAAAAAGCCTACAAGGAGATATAGCACACAGCACTAACATTATTAACCAACACCACCGAGAAGTCTTTGCTCTCACTGCAGCCGGGATGCTGATGAGATGACCAATAACATGTCAATCCACAATGATTTACCAATCTAATGTCAACTACAATCACCGAGCAAGAGCCCGAGGCGCGAGGCGTAAGGTTTGACATTTAACCTTATCAAGCCTTATATTAGCCACGCAGACAGGGCCTCTATTCTACAAGGTATATAATAACGATATCGTTTTTGACCTGGTTCCGTATTGTCAACGTTTTGATAACTCTGTCATTTACATTCTACAACGATTTTTAAACGTGTCAAACACGATATCGTTTTAACGCACGTGAATAGAGGCCCAGAGCTAATGTCAATAAAATAATATAATAGATGTAAAGTGTCTTATAGACACTTAGGTTTATTTTAAGGTGTCAACCGTGACGGATATATCCGTCTTTGGCGTTGAACCAGTGGGGCGGATATATCCGCCAATGGCGTTGAAAAGGTTAATTAATGTTGATCCACAATGAACACCGATTGTTGATTTTTTATTGCTAAATCATTGTAAGTTGACACATAATTGCTTATCCTAGGGCTAGGGAATTTTGTGTCGTTTTTGCTTGGCTCTAATAAAATTCATTTATGAATTTATTTTGCAAGGAAAACCATTGATACAATTATAAATAAAAATTTACAACTCCTTGGCGCATTATGCCATTGACACCAAAAGATCTAAACCCTAGAATTATCTCCATCCTTAAATTACAACTTTGATCCTTATGAACATAGCAGTAAGACTAACAACCATCGGGGAACGTAAACTGTGGGCTTTATTGTGATAGCAACACTGAATTAAATCATTCCAGAGTATTGGAAGAGATGCCCGCATTCCGAGTCAACAAGGTATCTCTCTCCCTAGTCCTCAACTGCCATTCAAGAACATGAAGTCCTTATATGTATACTGCTTTTTGCTTAAGACGGCAGTATATGTCAATTACAAACGGTCCTTCGTCGAGAATGTGGTAAGGGATCGCATCTCGCTACCCTTCTTAGCTATCGAAATAACGAAATCGATATCGCAAAAAACGATCTTTATTTTCACTTATATATGATGCTTTATTTATATCAAATTAAGCCAGACTGTTCTCGAACTCACGAGCCGATGGTTTAAAGTCTAGACTACTTTTAGATGCGGATCAATTAGCGGACGGTTTCGTTAGCCTCGGTGGTAGCGGATGGTCACAGCTCGTGTCTATGATACATTTTATGGGAATGGGTTACCTTGGTTTCGTCAAAGTGTTCCGGTGTGGGGTTAAGACAACCGGTGAAATTACTGGCATAGAGGCATTCCATCTTAGTCCTCAGGGTTGGCAACGCATTTGAGGTCTTAGGATTAGAGTCTTGAGAATTCAAATGTCTATGGGTCTCGGATTCTACTTACCATCAGGTGGCCTGAGTGCTCGTGTGCCTTCATCATATCATAAAAAAAAAGTTTTTGCCTACTCGTTGATTTCCCAAACATATTCGACCAAACTGCTTTATTTCCGAAACTGAATTTTTAAGGTGCTACACGATGGCCCTGAAATAAATCCAGAAGTATTTACAGTTTTGTAAAAAACAGCAGTTGTGTCAAATGATATGTTTGGGAAACGAATCAGTTTCGCAAAAACGTTTTGACGAAACGAAAGGCTCCCCATGGGAATACTTTGTTATATTCAATTTTCTTCATTCGGTTTCGAGTAACTCGTGGAATTTACAAAATGGATGCGATATGTGTAAGACCGACAAAACTTTTAATGAATGCTTGAATCGGAACACATCTTGAAAATTTGAATGTATTCCGTAAGATATTTTGCAGAAGCCGTCGAAAGATATTCTCCGATCATAACAAGAAATACGACTACTCCATGTATTTCCCTTTATTCAACACCTGTACGTGTAAGGACAGTATATAATTAGTTCCTTTTCGTAAAGTATATACAACAGTGCCCTCGCGATTATTTCGCATACATTCAATTCAATTCAATTTTGGGAATATAATGGCGCCCATCAATGTTTTGACGATTCTGCCAATGTCGAGGTTCGATAGTGCAACTGATATTAGACGTTTTGTCGTGTTCGGTGCGTTTAACGTTCGCACACATTCATAAAAAGCCTTATCGATGTATAGATAGTATCGCACGGTTTTTGACAGGTGTTTCTTTGTGACATAACTTTTGTCACTTTTCAATCACTGATTACAGTTTAATAAGGTGACACCATTTTTTTTTCAAACCTACATTTATGAAATGCAAAATTGTTTTTAGGTGAAACACCCGTCAAAATCAATTTGTACTTAAAATGGGCGTACGAGCAATGACCATATCCTATAAATTAGTTCAGTCGATAATACATGACCACTATTCTACTTTAAACTATGAAAGCGACAGCAAATTAATCTAGCTATTCTACAGCAATTTCGACTAAACGCTATCCACTCGGCCAACATGGAATATTCCAACATTTGGCGCCAACGCGCTCAATAGAAGTCGTCAAAATCAACAAAAGCTTACAACAAGTTATTAGATAAATTATCACAACGTAGCGCAAATCAAGCCGTATACATCCAGTAAAGCCTTCAGTCTTCGATAACATAATACCTTTTGGCGATGAGCAGATCTCGCGGGTGGAACTAACGATAGCGCATATTTGAAACTTCGTTACGATTGTTTCATCCCTTCACGTCGTACTAAGAGTAATAACTATATAACTATATTAAATACCACATAGATTGATAGTTCGATACAGCCGACGCGTAAAACTTGGCCACCAATGGAATCTTCTCGTACAAGCACACAAGTGCACAAATAATGTACTGAGCAGACCAAATGTGTGCTGGTTTAAGTGGCATCAGATTGATGGGTGTACTAGGCCTTTTTGTGTTATTATTAATAATCGACGACCGGTAGCAATTCTTTGACGAAAGTATAACATGGATATAATACCAATAAAATTTCGTGCACAATTTATATATTAAAAATTACGAATTTGTTAGAAGCTTAAATGATAACCATGAAATATCGGTTTACAACTACGCAACTCTAACATCTGTTGATGTACAAACGTTATTCTCTGTATATAAACGGATTCTCAATGTTAACACGTCCACGGACTGTAAAGTCACACTTGTTTGCATTTCCGTTCGCGAACGTGTTAAAGGGAATGAATAGACAATATCAAACAAAAAAAGTAATAAATAACTACTTAACCAATTAAATTTAGTGAGTTTATACAAATATAGGTTTTTATTTTAAACAACACAGACTTATCCATATTAGTGATTACGCTTGACGTGAATGTGACCTAAAATGCTACCGGTCACCGATCATTGGTTATTATTATTCTAAGACTTCGCATAATATTTGAATAATTTTGTAACACCGAGGGAAAAGGAGCAAAATAGATGAACAAATAAAGTATTAAGTCAGAGTGTAAGTCAGAAACTGCACCTTACTTCATTTTAGGTAGGATAATTGCACCATCTCGTATAATGAAGAGGACTTTCAAATTTGTTATAAATTCATGTCCATCCATATTCAAGCGATTCAAGCGAGTTTCACTCTCGCGTCACATGAACCACGGGAGTAGTTCTTATGGTAGTCGAACTATAGATTCTAACAAAAGGCAGATAATTTCACACAATGAATCCAGTTGCAAAGCAGAAACACCCACAAATCTATTATAATGCTCCTGCCTTATGTTAATGTCTACTGGTCTCAAGTCTGCCCAGCGCCATAATTACAAGGTTATGTCCATTTAAAAATATACTTGTATCATTTACTAGTAAAACGTCCCATATATCTTGATTTGTCCGGACTATTATGCAGTTTGGTTAAATAGCTAAGTCTTCTTCAATGAACATAACCTCGCAAAGGTACACATCTTTCACGCATTTATATATGCTTTATAATTTTCTTCATAAATACGAAGATAGTTTGTTACCTAAAATTATTATTAATAAAGCAATTTTATATTTAAATTCCCAATTCTCACCTTTTCCTTAAATTTACATTTTCTTGGCCATGGTCGTACAGGTACACTGTAAATTTATTATAAACGCTTCGATACCTTCTAGTCTTTCTCAGTCTTTCATAAAGATGATATTTTCCTACTTACATCCCTTTACCCCTATTTGGCAGTGGTTTTCCTAAACTAACGTCGCAGTCATTCACAATGTCTACATATCACTAATAAATTTATAACTAAACAATTTTGAGTAAATACATGCTATGACTGCAACCTTTCTTTTCAACCCGCCGCATTAAGAGTAACGCTGCAACATAAACACCATTTGTGCATTGTATTATAACATATTGTTCTAAGGAATTTATTGTTTAACTTTATCTACGTCTCACCTCCTTGCTCGCTAGCCTGTCAATAAAGCTTTTTTTCGCAAATCGATGTATGTGTTGCCAGCCTTATACCGCTAAAAAATAAATTGACGCGTAACGGGTTGAAATCAATCAACGTCACCACCATATACCATTACCTACATACAGCTGGACCAAAGCTTTCAGTGCACAAATATATTTGTTAAAATTGTTATAACATGCCAAGTCACTAACAAACAGAAACAAATCACTGATAACAATACCCAGCTCATTCATACAGTTACAACCTCTTTATAACGTCACAACCTATTTTGGCAGAAATGAAAAAACAGTTCTTTTTTCAAATAATTTTGAACAGCTATTACCTCGCGGATAAAATAAGGAAGAGAATTAAAGCTAGACCAGAGAAGGCGTACACCGATAGACATCGTAGGACCATTTCAGCTGGCATGTTATAGACAGGGACGCGCCGAAGGTATAGCTAGTTCAAAACATTGAAAAGTATTATTTCCTTTGTACGAAGTTACGTTATTTCTATGAGCGAGTACGCGCCATCTTAGTTTTTCTATGAAACGAGAGACAAATATACATTCAGTTGCGTGCGCGAGTGATAGTTATTCCGACGCTATTAACCTTGTGAGGCCCATACTACAAAAGGAGATTTTTGTGACTGCGAATTTGAATCTACCAGCAAGTAAATAAAGTTCAATATCTTTTGTTCTTCAATTTTCAATTTTGAAACAAATGAAAATGAACTTCATCATCATTAAACTAGCGACCCGCCAGCGGCTTCGCCCGCTCTAATTTATATTTTATTTTTGTAAAAAATATTTTTTTTAAATAAAAATTATCCTATGTTACTTCTAGGACCTCCCAGAATATGTGTACAAAGTTTTATGATGTTTCGTCAAGTAGTTTTGGCGTGAAAGCGTAACAAACATCCACGCTTTCACATTTATAATATTAGTAAGGATTGTCTTAACTCCTACAGCGCACCGGGTCTCACGATGTTAAGAAGCTGAAGGTACTGTAAACAGTTGTAATTTTAAATTGTGTTTCTAGTCAAGGTTTTATTAATCATTTGAGAGCAGTTAGGGTCTTTGTATCTACACGTATTCTTATAGTATTGTTTTAAACTCGGCTGCCATTACTGAGCTAATCAGAGCTGTCACAAAGTTTACAATACGACACATTTGACATATCAAAAGGATAAATAATAAGTAGAATGGAGTTTTTGGATATTCATGTCATATTGTTACTATAGTAAACTCCGAAACTGCGGAAGCACCATCCCTTTCGCTCGTCATTCTTTATTAAATCGTATCTATAGAATACATAAAAAGGCAATTAATCAAATCTTACCGATAGAAACAACGTATTCTCTGACACAATTAGACCTGCCAAATTAAGTCGGTGATGCATTACGTAACAATGACACACACTTCGCTATTCTTACCTACCCAATACTGGCCCTCACAATATCTTACATTTACTGAACACTTGCCACTTTTCTAGCGATGAATACATCTTTAGCTCTCCGAAACGAAGTTTACGAATTAGTATCCCAGAGCTGTGCGAGGTAGCGGAGAGGGGTGCGAAGAATAAAAAACAAATATAGGGGGACAATTTCACACAAATTGACGTAGTCCCAAACTAAGCTTTAGGCTTGTACTATGGGTACTAGGCAACGATAAACATACGTATCTAGGGAAATAAATACATAAGTACAACATCCAGGACTCGGGAACAAAATCTGCTCATCACACAAAAATCTGCCCTTACCAGGATTTGAACCCGGGGCCGCTAACTTCGTAGGCGTCAATTAACCAATAGGATTACACGATTTTCCTAGCCTCGCTCAGTGCAGCTCTCCTATTGGTGGATTTTTCCTCGCACACTGCTCCGCTACCTCGCACAGCTCCGGTAGATACACCTCCTAAAAGGCGCTACGGTTGAATACAGTTCCATTCCCAATAAGCTAATATTTAACTAAGATGTTTTTTCTCCAATACCTCATCCATCATTTTTAAATTGATAATAAATCTGGTTTTACTTAGGGCTTGGCTACCCATCAACATGGACAATCGACACAAATTTGCTGGTTTTAGCAAACAGGAAATCAAAATTAGAAAGTAAAATAGTTTGAAGATTGCAGCAAATTGATGTCACCAATCAATACTTTAGATAAAATCAATTTATCACTAATGAATCCTATTATTTCTAGCCGTTATACAGATCAATTCGACTTTAGTAGATTTTATTAACATCGCACTAATCTATTGACTTAAATGCTTAGTTAAAGATAGTAAACGGCAGTAACTTAGTAATAAAATGTATGCCTAGCAGTGGCCTTCCTTGCGCCTGCCACGCGTGTTCAATATATAAACATAAATATAGGATAATATCGAGTTTCGCATTTATTAAATCCTTACTATATTAAAATTAACCCCCATGTATTTAATAACCCCCTAAAAATATCAAAAAAATGTTTCATAAAATATATCATTTCACTGAAGTCATTTGTTGATAGCGTGTTTTCTCAAGAAGAAAATATTGACTATACATTAAACAATTTAGGTTACATCAGGCTAGTTACTACCACAAAATATTAACTCATTAAGAAAGAGTTATGTCATTTGTAGAAATTGCCGTCACAAAAGAAGTCTGTGGAATATTTCCGGTATTTTATATTTTACAGACTTAACCTAAAATCAGTTAGTTCTCTCACAAATAGTCTTATGTGATATAAAGTTTGGACCATAAAGAAGCTAAAGTCTCTTCCACTTAACAATAGGACGTGCCTCAAGTGAGATGAAGCGAGTTAATTCTAAAATTTAACAGTATTTTAAGCCAAAAGGGCCGCGTTTATAAATATTAACGAAACCGTTATAGCTGCGCGAGCTCAGTCACGTCGGCGCCGCACCGACACAAGTATTATCGACTCTTACATATGAGATCAAATAAATACTTTATACAATTTGGTACATATTATTAGATCAAGCTGGGTTTAAGAGGCATTATAAAATAGTATAAAACATTAATAAATTAGATATTGAAACCTATAAAAATCCAGCTTGAATCTTGATAAAATTTGACGCACCTGCACTGGCAAAGCCAGGTTCTAACCCTAGTCTTTAGGTCTTGAGATTGCAAATGTCCACTGGCTTCAAAATCCCGCTCCTCCATCCATCAAATCTGTGAGCTCGTGTCTACTCCACGCTAAAAAAAGGAGTGTCATATAGTCTCAGCTAGTTTAGTTGGCGAGGTTGGTCCGGGGAGACATGGCGATGTAGTGGTGCTCGATGGGCGGCGGCGGAACTATGGGCGACATTGGCATGTAGTCGCTCTCGCTCAGCTGATGCTTTAACCGGATCTTGTTCAGGTGCTCGCCGCGGAGGATCAGCTCGACGATGTCCTGGGGCAGCGCGAGGGCGGCCACCGCGTCGTCGTTGAAATCCAACGACAAATCTCCGTCAAAGTCATCGAGGAACTCGTCGTTCCTCTCCAGACACTCGACAGATTTCGAGCAGCGCGCCGCGGTCACGTGTTCCGTCTCGTCTAGGAACTCGCAGCTCTTCGTCTCGCCGACCTTCGACAGGCCGCCGGGGGCGATCTTTAGATTCTTCATCTTGCGGCTGACTTTGAAGTTCTTGAAGAGGTCGCGGGTGGGCGTGAAGTCGAACTTCTTCTTTTTAGTCTCGAGGTGTTTGTTTTCCTTGGTGGTCTCGGACTTGGGCGAGGTGAGGCGCGAGTCGCTCTTGAGCCGCTTCCGGAAGACGCTGAAGGCCTGGCGCGCGCGCTCCTTGGGCAGCGTGCGCGCGCCGAGGCTGCAGCAGCGCGGCAGCGAGCCCGCCGCGCCCGCCGCGCACGCGCTCCACGGCGAGCCCAGCTTCAGCGACCTGCAGTATAAATACGCTTATTAATATATGGACACAATCTGCCACCCAAAGCAAACACAGTACAATCATAAGGAAGTATGTCACGTGCCGTACACGCAGAGCTTGAATACCTGTATTATTTTCATATAAAAATACCGGTATTCAATTTCGGTACTTTGCTTAGTATTGAATATTTTTGTATTACAATGAGTTTATATGCTCGTATCGTGTAATTAATTAAATTACAATCCAAAATATCAAGGAAACGTTACGAATAAAAGAAAATATTTCACCTTCGACCCAAGTGTACGAATGTCCTCGACCCCCTCGACCTACATGTACGGATGTCCTTGGCCCCCTCGAGCTCGACTTGAGTGTACAGATGTCCTCAGCCCCATCGAACTGAGTGTACGGATGTCCTCGGCCCCCTCGACCTACATGTACGGATGTCCTTGGCCCCCTCGAGCTCGACTTGAGTGTACAGATGTCCTCAGCCCCCTCTACCTGAGTGTACGGATGTCCTCGGCCCCCTCTACCTGAGTGTACGGATGTCCTCGGCCCCCTCTACCTGAGTGTACGGATGTCCTCGGCCCCCTCGACCCAAGTGTACAGATGTACTCGGCCCCCTCAACCTGAGTGTACAGATGTACTCGGACCCCTCGACCTGAGTATACAGATGTACTCGGACCCCTCGACTTGAGTGTACAGATGTACTCGGACCCCTCGAGCTAAGTGTACAGATGTACTCGGACCCCTCGACTTGAGTGTACAGATGTACTCGGACCCCTCGAGCTAAGTGTACAGATGTACTCGGACCCCTCGACTTGAGTGTACAGATGTACTTGGACCCCTCGAGCTAAGTGTACAGATGTACTCGGCCCCCTGGACCTGAGTGTACAGATGTATTCGGCCCTCTCGAGCTAAGTGTACAGATATACTCGGCCCCCTCGACCTGAGTGTACAGATGTACTCAGACCCTTCGACCTGAGTGTAAGGATGTCCTCGGCCCCCTCGACCTGAGTGTAGAGATGTCCTCGGCCCCCTCGACCTGAGTGTAGAGATGTCCTCGGCCCCCTCGACCTGAGAGTACAGATGTACTCAGACCCCTCGACCTGAGTGTAAGGATGTCCTCGGCCCCCTCGACCTGAGTGTAGAGATGTCCTCGGCCCCCTCGACCTGAGTGTAGAGATGTCCTCGGCCCCCTCGACCTGAGTGTAAAGATGTGCTCGGCCCCCTCGACCTGAGTGTAGAGATGTCCTCGGCCCCCTCGACCTGAGTGTAGAGATGTCCTCGGCCCCCTCGACCTGAGTGTACAGATGTACTCAGACCCCTCGACCTGAGTGTAAGGATGTCCTCGGCCCCCTCGACCTGAGTGTAGAGATGTCATCGGCCCCCTCGACCTGAGTGTAGAGATGTCCTCGGCCCCCTCGACCTGAGTGTAAAGATGTGCTCGGCCCCCTCGACCTGAGTGTAAAGATGTGCTCGGCCCCCTCGACCTGAGTGTAAAGATGTGCTCGGCCCCCCGGGCCGCGTGTGGGCCGTGGTCGTCCGGCGGACGCACTCACTGTAGCGGCAGGCGCGGCGGCAGCGGCGGCGGCGCGCGGCGCGGGCGGCGGCCGGGGCCGTCCTCGCACTCGGCCACGGACTCGTACGTCGGCTCCTCGCGACAAACGCGCGCGCGACACGCGGCGCTGCCACTCGCTCCAGGCTCCTTTGTCTACATTGCGAAAATAATTATTAATACAACTGTTGTTACATAATGAACACTTCATTATGATTTATGTCTTAAGGCTCAAGAGGCAATATTAATAAAAGGCACGAATAGTTTTGGAAGAATCTACCGCTTAAGGGTGGTAGATTAGATTGCAGGCGAAAAGCTAGTTACTGATTACATCGGTAATGTGCGATACTACGGTAACCAATAACAAGTCGAAAAATATGACTTATTGTTGTTTGTCTTTTATTCCTAATTAATTATATAATTAGTACTCTATTATTTATTTAATAATTTTTTTACCGGATCCCATTACTGATATTTGTGACGAACGTAACCATGGCAATAACAATGCCATAATGATTTTTAAATTACTATTATTACCATAGCAACGCTCATTACAAAACTGTAATCACGGATTTATTACGCCACATGTAGATTTCATTAAATAAAATGTATAAATTAAAAAGAGCAATATCTAAACAGTTTTAACCGTTTCAGTGGTGGTAGGACCCTGTGCAGGGTCCGTCCGGATCGCTACCACCATCTTATGCATTAACCACCCGTCAAACAACAGTATTCGCATTGTTGTCCTCCGGTGGGGTTAAGACAACCAATGAAATTAGTAGCATAGAGGCATTCCATCTTAGTCTTCAGGGTTGGCAACGCATTTGAGGTCTTAGGATTATAGTGTTGAGAATTCAAATGTCTATGGGTCTCAGATTCCACTTACCATCAGGTGGCCTGAGTGCGCGTGTGCCTTCTCCCTAACATTTAAAAAAAAACCGGGAACCGGTTATAACTGAGTTTTATTATACGTGGTTATTAAATTTAAAAACCGGTTTCGTTTCGGTTATTTCTTTATCCTTACATAAGCCAAAATTAGTGTTGTTCTCTGAGTGATTTTGATTTAATGGACTATTATGATACATTAAAAAATAAATTATCAGTAAATCATTTATATTTTAGTGTACCCCGCCCACCTAACTTTTTCTTGGTGTCTATATGGTGACAAACACCTTTCGTCTTTTATGCACGAAATAGTATTAAACTATTGCACTGATAAGGGAGCGATTTTAATCCAGAAGTTGCCATTCATTGATCACATTAATAATTTTTATATGACTTTATTATCAGTGTCTATAACTTCATCATAAATATTTATGCATGATTACAAATGACCATATTTGGATATTTTTGATTGTTAATTATTTTATTTAGATACAGGATGTTTGGCAGTCGAGTGTAGGGGTTTTAAAGGATGATAGTTGAATCATTCTGAACATTTTTGACCACATTTACTACTATGCGAAGTCGCACGGTTTTTGCCAACTTGTGATTATTAAACACTGTCATACTTACAAATACTCCAAAGTTTACTTGAAATTAGGACTAAAATTGATTAAAATGCTATCAAATAAAGCTTTCTGTTTTGTTTGTGGCAACAACTATTTATATTTTTATTTCTTTGATTCCAGCAAACTCATTAAGTACCCGGTTAACCGGTTACCGCGTATTTTTCGGTCAATATAATACGGTTATGAAATTTTACCGGTTATTGCATTCCCTATGTAATTCAAAACCTTTGATATTTTTTGGCCATTATTCAAATGTTCGCGTTACGGAGTCACAAGGTGTGATCTTTTGTATCAGTAGTATGTACCTCAGACCCTCGCGCGGGTCCGTCGACGAGGTCGCGCGACATGAGCGTGTACAGCTGGTCGGGCGGCTCGGGGATCTCCTCGTAGATGCCCGACGCGATCGACAGCAGCGAGCGTCGGTCGGACGTGCTGTGAAAGGTGACATTTATTATTAAAACTAATTTCCCGCTATCCCCGTATTTCTTTCCGTTGGGGATAGATTACAGAAAAATCAGTGCTTAGTGCGTTCATAGAGTACCTAGGAATATAGGGAACAAGCATTATTTCTTACGCTATCTGGAAAGTGCTATGAAAGAGAGGAATAACTGGGACATTTTCACATACACAAATTGACTTAGTCCCAAACTAAGCTCTAAGCTTGTACTATGGGTACTAGACAACGATAAACTTACTTACGTAGATAAATATACTTAACATACATAGAAAACATCCAAGACTCAGGTATAAATACTCGTACTCATCACATAAATATCTGCCCTTACCGGGATTTGAAACCAGGACCGCTAGCGTCGTAGGCAGGGTCACTACCAACTAGGCCAGCGTGTCGTCACTGTATACGCGAAATAATTGTCCTGTCATTTTTTCATAAGATATGAAGCTTTAAAAAGTCATAGTTCAGACCCCTTGCAGAAACAATCTATACAAAATCGACGACAGGAATGACGTCACAGCTGTTGTTCCATGTTTAAAATGTAAGGACCTTATAAAGAAATTTGGATTTATTTCATAAATAACTAAGTTTAAACCAATATCATTGGATTAAAATATTACGTAAATAAAATGAGGATGCGGAAAAATCAAACTAAACTTTAAAAAAAGTTTTTAAATTTTAAACGGGTCGAAACTTAGTACATTGCATTTTATATGTTTTTTTACATTTCCTCCTAAATCGTATCAATTGAACTCAATTCTGATTTTCATGCATATTCTATTGAGTTTCATTGATACGTTTTACGAAAGCATATAAAATGCAATACACTAAGTTTTGACCCCCCCCCAAAGCACGTCGCGGACACATCGTTTTGGCTGTTAAGTTCCGGTTCTCGGTACAAAGGTCAGTTTAAACAGTTGTAGCTACCAGTCGTCCGCGGCGGCGGCCGCGAGGCGCGCGCGCGGCGGCAGGTGGGCGGCGCGCGCGCAGCGCGACAGCGCGCCGCGAGGGAGCCGCTCGCTTTCCTGAACGAACACATTATTCATTCAATCTAAGATAATAAACATAAGCTCGCAGTGCCCTTCACGCGGCTCCATAAAATAAAAAACTCTTTTATGGGTAATTGTATTAGGTTCTATAATAAGCTCCCGAGTAATGTTACTGAACTATCAGTAAATAAATTTAAGAGTTACGTTAAGCGTAAACTAATTTCTAAAGCATATTATAGTATTAAAGACTATATTAATGATAACAATGCTTGGGACTGAATTGCTTGTAATAAAATGTTTAGTCCTTACGACAAAAGGTTGCGGACGTCGAAAAAAAAAAAAAAAGACAAAAAAGACATCCGACAGAGTTTCTTACAGGTTCTTCTCTGATCGGTCGCGATTTGAACCTGCAGTCAATTTAGGCTAAGTCGCTACTATGACGTTTCAAAAGAGTTTATTATTTGTAAACCTAGGTACTTGAATAAAGATTATTCTGATTCTGATCAGTATTAATATATAAATTACATTGTAACAAGCAGAAAAATACGCACTATCGGCGGCATGTTCACTAACTTTTAACTTGGTCAGATTAGCACAAGCAATTAACACATACATACATAACATTACGCCTTCATTCCCAGAGTGGGGTAGGCAGAGCTACAGAATACCAACAACTCTAAAAAGACGTGTTTATATAATTATAAACACGCCCTACCTAATGGTAACCAAATTTAAATCTTAATTATTTCCGAATTTATTCAAATATCAGGGTTAGTTGCGGACACAGTAACCTAAACGTTATCTAGATTGGAATACGTGCACGCAGCATGTTATATGAGCAGTGCTGCCCTCTATTCTCTAAAAAAAGGATTTGAACTCGTCCACGCAAGCAATGGCTAGCGCATAAAACATATTCTTCTCGGTTCAAAAACCTATACAACGCGACATGAATCCTAGCAGCAAAAAACTCATTATATGTATTAATAAGCCTACGGAAACCAGCAGACGAGCTCCCAGAAGATAGTACGTTCCCGGAACATGGTAATAGTGTGATTTTCCCCTGTTTGTCTATACTAATATATAAAGCTGAAGAGTTTGTTTGTTTGTTTGCTTGAACGCGCTTATCTCATGAACTACTGAACCAATTTAGATGGAATTTGGTATGGGGGTAACTAAGGTTTTGGGGAAGGACATAGGATACTTTTTATCCCGGAAAATTTAACAGTTCCCGAGGGAATATCGATAAACGAGGTATTTGACATAATATAGGCGACACTATCAAACTGTGATTTAATAGTGTCGTCTACATACAGATAGGGGGAGAGCGGAAAACTAATTGTACGCATACGAAGTCGCGGGCGTCTTCTAGTCATACGATATAATATAATAAACTAGAGAAACTAAATATCTGGTGAGTACCTTCAGCATGAGCAAGTCGGTATCGTCCAACGTCACTTCTGGCGGGCCGCCGTTGGACCAACTGCTGCGGCGAGTGTCGCCTGAGGAAGGACGTTACTCGTATAAAACACTTACAAAACCATATGAGACAATACAACATCCAATGTGACCACTAGGATCATTCGGGTCAGAGTTCTCTGATTTTAATTTAGATGTATTTACTATTCAAAAGTAAAGAACTTGATCCAAATTGGCCCCAATATTGGTTGAAATTATAGAGGAAAACTACCTCCATTACTCAAGAAACTTAATTTTACACACAGAAAAATTGTGAGAAACATTTGTTTAATTTCACTTTTGATTTAAAGAATGACTATTTATGTTTTGAAAGTGTACCTGTTTTAAATGGGAATGGAAACAAAGAGTCAGACAAAAAATAACGCTCTGTATATTTATGGTAATGTCGACGTATGATAAGTTGGTTTTTACGTTATTGTGATGAAATAGGGTGCAAAAAAATAAACATATCATAGACGTCAACAGTACAGATTAAAAGGGTCGAACAAACACCGGTCGAGTCAGACTCGCGCACCGAGAGTTCTGTACCGCCGCAAAGCGCTAACTCAATTTAAAATCGAATTCAAATCTGAATGTAATTATATTCCGATTTGAGTTCGATTTTAAATTGAGTTAGCGCAAACCCAACTCACACTTGACCATTTTTAAACTTGTTATTTTTCTTTTTTTTGTTTTATTAAGTATAACAAATTTGACGCATGTATGTTTTGCCGTTTTTACGATACAAAAATAGAAATACATTGCAAAAAAACATTTCTTTTAGGGGGGCCCTTTATACATCACCTTGGTATTTTTGTCAATCCCGCCGTAATCACAAACTCTGGAAAAAAACCGCTATCTAATTACGGTTTAAAAGTTACAGCTTTTTAAAGTTAGGACGGAGGGACAGCGTAGGCATATGAATAGGCTCCCTAAAACTAGGGTCGCCAACCGTACTATATTATATAGCGTTGTACTATATTGTGACTCTTTGTGCCATATAGAAGGTACTGTTGAAGAAATATATGGTACGAAAAAATACTATATTTCAGGGGTCCCTACGAAGTGCTCCAATTTTCCCAGGTTTCAATTCAATTTTATTAAATCGTAACATTGCCCTGTCAATAATGTCATCAATCAACAATTACGCCTTGCGCCATTTGCATTGCGCCTTAACACAGCGTGCTTCTGAACAGTTTTATTGTTTATCCTTTATTGTGATTTCACACAAAACTGACTTGTTGGATTCTAGGAAAAAGTTGATGCCAAGCCAAGAGGAGCCTTGTGACAAGGGAATTGTTTACAGAACGCTAGTAAATATAAGGTATAACTAGGCATAGTATTGACCTCTGTTAAGGCTTATTTCTTAAAGTTTTTATTGTGGAAAATACTTTATCTTCCCAAAAAAAATGAGTAGACATTTAGTGAGCAGTGAAGGTGTCAGTCTAGTTACCAGTGTCGCCGTCGTGGCGCCGCGCGCGCAGGTCGCCCTCGCTGCGGCTGAGGCGGCGCGCGCCGCCCGCGCCCCGCGCCGCTGCCAGCGCCAGCTGCGCGGCCAGCGGCGTCGACAGCTTCAGCGAGCCGCCGTTGTGAAAACCGCTGGAATTGTTTACTAACTTATAATGGTTCGGGGATCCTATCATTTCATAACCAACGTTTATTTCACAAACATATCATTTGACAACGCGCTTTTTTTTCCCGAAACTGTAAATAATTCGAGATTTATTTCAGGCCTACCGTGTACAACCCTATAGGTTAGGTTAGTTTTATAAAAATCCTGATATGTTTGTAGTTACAGAAAGAAAATCGGATTGGAAAATGAATAGGTTGAGAAACGATGCATTTATCAAAGATTTGTCGGCGAAAAGGCAGAGAACCTGTTGTTAATGATAATTGTTAGGCCGTTTGTCCACCGCACGCCATCAACGACAGGAAAATATCGTGACGGCGATTGTTTGTAGACTGCTACGATATCGGTGGTTAAGTCATCTCGTTATCGGTGTCGTGTCGTTGACGCCGGCGGTGGACAAGTTCAAACGTGTTTTAAATTGTCGGTACATGGGCCCGTCACAAAATTCGTCGGCCGGGATGACGTCGCTAGGGCACCGGGCATGCGGTGGACAGGCGGCCATAGTAAATGTATGTGCCGCTAGTTCGGCGCTGTATCTCGCTATCGCTATCGTGTCGTTGACGGCGACGGTGGACAAACGGCCTTAGAGGAGTGAAACCGGATAGTGCTGTGGTCACCAATTGCTATCCAACATTGGGTTAATCTTCTACATACAGTGCTGAGATTCTACACCGTAAAATATTGCGTTTAACGTGTTTCCGTATTGTCAAGGTTTTGATAACTCTTTAATTACTTTACAGTTGAAATCACTAAAACTCGTCAAACGCAATATCGTTTTAAGCCAGTAGACTAGAAGCCCAGGTTAGGGTTGCCACCCGTACTATAATTATAGTATTGTACTTATATTTCGGCTGACTTTATAATATATGAAAGACATAATATACGCCGAAATACTTTATTTTAAAAAACAATATAATTTCGAAAATCGTGACATAAAATTTGGTCTATAAAGACGTTTCTGAACGCAACCAAAAAAAAACAACTCGACACTTCGTTTTGGTTTTGACGTTTAATTTAGCGGTTGTGTTACAGAACTTGGTTGAAGGAAAGTGCTCCTCTACTGATTTTGCTAACTAAAATATTTGCCAGCGACCATAAATTAAATGTACTATATTTTTGTTGTGTGTGCTATATTTTTTGGCCCTATAACTCACCATATACATCTTGATAAGAAAGGTGGCAACCCCAGCCCAGATGGATTGGTTATTCAATACATACCTTTTACAGGAACATGGTACAGCTCATTTCAAAAGATGCCTAGGACTTCCAGCCCGTTTTGTTAGGTTAGACACCCTGTCTTTGCAGTTTTTACTAGTTTCTACTTTATTACCTCTAATATCCATATTAAAATAAATAAATAAATATCACGGGACAATGTCACACAAATTGACCTAGTCCCAAACTAAGCTCTAGGCTTGTACTATGGGTACTAGACAACGATAAACATACTTAGATAGAGAAATAAATACTTAAATACATAGAAAACATCCAAGACTCCGGAACAAATACTCGTGCTCATCACACAAATATCTGCCCTTACCGGGATTTGAACCCGGGACCGCTGGCTTCGGAGGCAGGGTCACTCCCAACAAGGCCAACATGTCGTCCGATATTGTACAATGTTTTTATACCTCATTTAAAAGGCAGTAAACTAAGAAAGTTAGTAATATGTATGCTACATATCAATTATTTTTTTAATTAATCGTCATATTTTATTAATACAATGATAAATATTTAAGCGCATACTTTAGACAGGGCACAATGTGACCATTCTTTGCTGTAAATAAGTTTTACTATATCCCTAAAAAGGCCTGTTTCAAATACCTGATTGGGTATTTGAAACCCTGTACAGGCAATGCATGTAAAATTACTATACAATTTGACCCATAACCTTTTTTTTCTCGCGTATCTATAATCCATAATGCTATAGAAACAGAAACACGACCAATTCCTAAGTTAGCCTGGTTACTTACTGACTAGAACAACTGTAGACACACTGACTAGCAGTTCACAAATCAAACACATGTTACATTTTTGTAATTTTTCTAACACCCTTTAATTGACTAAAGGGTGAGTACTATTAAATTGTCGCCAACATATCCCGTATTTTTTTTTCGGCCACGCAACCTTTTTCATTAAACTTATAATATTTCAAATTTAGAACGTATTTGCATGTCTTACTGTTTAAAAGAACATTCAGTTGTTTTTATCAGTCAAGATGTCGTCAAACGAAAAAAGCGTTCGTGAATTAATTTTGCGAGAATTTTCAATAAATCCCAATATGTCCACTTTGGATCTTGCGAAATCGTGCAATACAAGTCGGAGAACTGTGCAAAGGACCCTAAAAAAACTAAAACAAGGTGGAAATATTGAAAGAAAGCAGCGAGAGGGCCCTCCTACAAGGAAACGGAACAAAAAATTGGATTTAAAAGTGTGTAAGCTGTTTGATCAGAATCCGGCAATCTCTTCTCGAGATGTGTCCAAAAAAGTTGGTACTTGTCAAAGAAATGTACAAAAAATAAAAATAAAGTATGGTATTTCTACTTACAAGAAGCAAAAAGCCCCCAAAAGAACTGTAGAACAGTATAATCGAGCAATTAGACGGTCTAGATTTCTGTACACCTTGTTAGTTCAAAAAACAGGTTGCTTAATTATTGATGACGAAACGTATGTGAAAGCTGATTTCAAATCAATACCTGGAAACCAGTACTTTTCTTCTCGCAACGTCTCGGGTCTACATTAATCAGAAAAAGTGATTCCAGTAGAGAAATTCGCCATGAAGTTTCTCGTGTGGCAAGCGATATGCCAGTGCGGCATGAGAAGTTCGCCTTTTGTAACCACTGGCACAATAAACACGGATATTTATATTTCCGAATGCTTAAAAAAACGGTTATTACCACTTGTAAAAAAACGTACTTTTTCTACATTGTTTTGGCCAGATTTGGCAAGTTGTCACTATTCGTCGCGAGCTTTGGATTGGTATAATCAGAATTCTGTCGATGTAGTGCCGAAGAATATGAATCCGCCAAATTGCCCAGAACTACGGCCGATTGAAAAATACTGGGCTAATATTAAAACAAAGTTGCGGAAAACATGCCAACCGGCCACATCATTGCCCGATTTTAAAAAAAAGTGGATGAAATGTACAAAACTGATCACTAATGAATCCGTGCAAAATTCTATGAGTCGCGTGAAGAGTAAAGTCCGCGAATTCTCTCGTCGTGCTCTGGAGAAACCTTAATTGTGTTAGCTGATCTATTTTACGTCTTGAACTTTCTTATAATAAAAAAAAAAGAGTTATTATAACATTATTTCATTTTGTAAACGTTAATTCAAATGGCGACAATTTAATAGTACTCACCCTTTAATGTAGGAATAAACAAAAAATAACTTAAAAAGTAAAAAATAATATTATTACCTGACCCAAAATTCAATCTTCAAATGAGTTTTCATTTTTAAATAGTATTCTTTATAAACTTTAAGGAAACCAAGAGTGTACAAGACCTCACTGTTATGATAGTTCTCTAAATAGTGCACAGTTGTATGTAAATAGACCCAAGCAACTATCCTTGGAAAAACCAAGACAAACAGGAAAATATTCCTTTAACTCTATTATATTGGGGAATAACTAAAACAGAAATAACAATAACAATGATAAAGCATATGTTGAATTCAGCAGGATGCATGAGACATGTAATGATTTTAGAAAATGCCTATCAGCATTTAAGTTTTAACTGAACTCTAAATCAGAAAATTAAATGTAAAAGTTTTGTGTTGATAAGTCTTTTCTAAAATGTGTGGAAGTAATGTTCTATGAAGATGAAACTGATTGAACTGTCAATTCGCTGCTTTAATGCAATAGTGCCACAAATCAAAAACAAATATAATTTGATTTAAAATGTTAAGTAAATGGCGTTCCGAATTAAAATACAACAATGACTCATTTTGACTTGTGGCACTATTGCATTAAAGCAGCGAATTATAACCACCACGAACTGATTACGTCATATTCCTGATCAGAAAATACTAATTATATCATAATTATTATACTGATTTTGCCATTAGCGCAAACACTAGCATTTCTATTTTATTATATCGCCAACATAGCTTTAGTCTCATTTTGTGCCTCATCAACTCTTTAGTATTTTGCAACATGCGTGTAAATAGTTACGTATTCGTAATTAATTTTAATAAGTATTAGTGACTCTTCTGTAATTTTATGATAAGTCACAAGTCTTGTCGGTATTCGTCAGAAATTACTCGAATAACAACTTCACCTGTTAATTTTATCTATTCTATGACATTACATCAGAGACACATACGGGATAATTAACACACCTTTAGCATTTGTTTTGTAAATTAAACTACTAATTACAATGGATTAGGATTCCCCAAAACCACAACAACATGTTTATTCAGAGAAACCAATTAAATAAATGTATAATTAATACTTCCGCCCATTAAAGACGAAAAGTGGTTCTCTGAAATGCGTAATGTAGCACTTCAGAGGGTAATCAAAAGATACCATTTTAAAAAGAAAAATATTTTGCAATTTGCTCACTGACCTATTACCGAAACTACATATAATTTCAATTTAACAGTGCTAAATCAACAAACCCGTGCAACTAAATACTGTAAAAGAAAAACCACAAACCTATGGACATTAAGCACACAGATCTTGTTTTTATCAGTATCTGTGACCTGCGTGGCTTCTTTCACATGTTTCCACTCTATCAACGTCTCAAGGGTCTGTGACCGCGAGAGAAGGAGTCCCTGGGTGGAGAGGGAGACCAGCCCGTCTCCGCTGAGCCCGAGCTTGCGAGACAGTTCCGAGGTGATGATGGTCACTGAGTATGAGTTTTTGAGCAACTCTGTGCCTGAAAGATGATGCATGATTGAGGGCAACTTTGAAGGTGCAAATTATAATGTCAATGGTCAAGCTAAGGTCAAAATAAGATTTTTATATGACATGACAAAAAAAACAAAACCCCAATTTCAACATTATGACAATGACAGGGCCCTACAAATTACAAGCGGAAGTCTCTAAATCCTTTTGCTAGAAGCAGACTTCTGCTTGTAATTTGTAGTTTTATTAAACAGAGCCCAGGCCCCTTCTGACATTTCAGTGTACATGGCGCAGCTTATATGAAACCTAGCGATGTATCAGCATGTTAACTTTGCAATGTATGCTGAATTGTCACGTGTCATTGTCAAGATGGTGAAATACGGGGCAGGTCACAAGTGACATTTTAGTAGGTATACACTGCGCTGCTTATTATTCCCAGTGATGTTGAACTTTGCAATGTATAATAAATTATCAACTGTCACCATCAGTGTCAGCTGTATGTAATAGGGGGCTTTGCATTTGAAACATCAAGATCCATTTAACTGCAACTATTCATTAGTTTTTGTTTAATGATTCAAGTTGCACTAATATTCACAAATTTTTTCACCATGGTCTTTTTAGACACCATTTGATGTATGAGATTTTATTTTTACAGACTTTTATGTTCTTGCCTATATTTATCCACTACGCCTCACACTGAGGTATTCGGATATAGCAACTAGGCAGCTAACAACGAAATTAGCCAAACTATTAACTAAAACTGGTATAATATGCATTTGGGCGTTTTCTACAAAAAGTGTACATCGTTAAAGACAAAAGTTAAGAAAATATAACTTTTCCATTTCGTCACGAAAATTAATGTATGTAAATGAATGTCTAATTTTCGTGACGAAATGGAAAAAGTTAAATTTTCTTAACTTTTGTCCTTAACGATGTATACTTTTTTTGGAAAACAACCATTTGCATATCATAAAGAAAAAAAATTGCCCTCAAGCAGTGAACAAACAGCCATATGAAACAAATGACATTGCATAAAGGAGATATGGAGATATGAATACCAAAAACATGTTATAACACCCAATATTCAGGTTTATCATGATTATAGCATCACCAGATGAATAAAAAACCTCAAACTAGGTACTAATGTTGCATTAATTGTAAAAATATAGCTAAAATTTTTGCCCAATAATTCAAGGTTATTTATTTCCCTGGTACACCTATAAATAGGTAAAAAAGACAGCCTAATAAAGAATATGATTCCATGATGACAATGTAGTCTTTCGGGTTCAGGTAAGCTAGTTAGACTTGCATCAGAGCATATGGGAGCAAGTGAAAACAAAGTGGATGTCTAAAGAACTATACACACAGTACACAATTATTATTTTTTAAAAGAAGTTAAAGCATAGGTAGTTTATATCCAGGACTGGTAATAAATCTAGTTGAGCACTATTGTCCTACTATCACTAGTTATCCAACACTTCTGGTAATAATGCATAAGCATTAATAAGCCAATCAAAGTGAACCAGGCCTGTGGTCCAATTAACTAACATGTTACATAAATGTATATAGACCAGTTAAACATGCACATACATAAACAAAGCAATTAACCACACATTGAAAATAATACTATCTAGACAGGTTTTGTTTACAATAATTAAAACAATGGAAAAATCCCCATACTTAGTACATTTGATGTGATGTGGTGGCATCAAATAACTAAAAGAAAGCAAGATTAAAAATACTGCATTTCTTAATTTTGTTATCTTTAATTTCTCTATTCTTGTCCTTATTACTTTCATTTAAATATTAGCCTTTGTCACTCCAACACCCAAGGCAAATCTAGCAACACCTCAAAATAGGTTGAGCCGTTTAGGCTACAGGATACAGGTCAAGATGGACCTGGAATACTTGTGTTCACATACCCACATACCACATACATACATGCGACAAACATTATCGCCCTTCTGGGTCAGTAAGGTTAACTTAACAACATCAAAGTGGTTCCTTTACTTTGTTTCTTGAACACTGCATTAGGTACAATAAACATGTCTCACATGCGTTACCATCCTGTATAATGGTATTTAGTTTATGCATCAAACATTTGTATGGTAATAGTACTAATGGCCTCAAATACATATTTGCATACAATCCAATGACGTTAGTGTACACAGGGTTGAATGCGTTATACATGAGACTGTGATTGCTACACTTTCAAGTAATTTTAAAAATGCTTTAGTGGTTTGCCATTAATTTGCAAAATAAAACAATATAACAACAAAAAAACAAAATCAAATCAGAACTGTCCATCAGATAAATTAACATAAATTAGCCTTCAACATTTCAAAACATTTACAACCCAACTTAAATTTGACCTCAGCCCATTCAAAATAAATAAACAACATGAAGGTAGAACCACTCACCTAGCAATTTTCTGCCATCCAGTAGGGCTTTGATCTTGTCCATCCAGAGCTGGGCATCGTGGTAGGTCTGCGCAGCGAGCAGGATACGGGGTTTGAGGGGCTCCAGGGTTGAGAACACTGCGAAGGCATGCGGGCGACTGCTGGACTTCGCCCACCTCACTACGCTGTCTAGAGGCAGCTGCACCGCCCCGGCCGGAGCCCCCGCCTCACTACAGTACACCGCTAACGAACCGCCGCCGGAGCACGTCGGACTCGGTCTCAAAATACACCATTGTCTTTTCCACGTCTAATAAACAATAAATAATCAATGCCATGCCAATGTTTTCATCGCATACGAAGTGACTCAAACTCACCTTGAAGGGATTTAGGCCGAGATTCGATTTGAAGGGGTACTTTACTTCCAAGTAACCCGACATTATCGAAGTTTTTTAGGCTGTAAATATATGGAATACCATGTCTTAATTAAATAAACACAGTGAATAAACACGAGGTAACCGTTTCAAACTATTGTTTACACAAAACCATAGACATTATTTACTTGTGATTGTTTTTCTTTAATGATAGTGATGTATGTAATTTTACCGGTTTAGGCAAAGCCAACGATAGTCTATGGCTTTTTAAGGTAGTAATACACTACTTAATAGGTTTGATTGTGCTTTTGGATTTATGAATGTGGAAGACATCTTATTGTATCCATTGAGCTATTATTACTACGTAAAGAGAAGACGACGCGACCAAAATCTGTGCAACAAGCGCGGCAGTGCGGGGCGCGCGGGAGGCGGCTAATGAGTCATAGATGCGATGTCACCGTCATAGACGGACACTTTGTTTATATTCTGCCTATTTAATTGGGTAATGTATGTTAATACATAGTAAAACAAATTAAAGAGGCTTGACACATAATTTTAATTATAATATTTATTTTAGGTATAAGTATCGAATTTATTCTGCACAACAAACAATATAATACCTTAAGTTTAGGTACAAAAAAAATAAAAGCCGTATAATTTTGTAGAATATTTTTATTTAATTACCCTTAAACAATATAAGTTTAGTTAACTTTTGCCGCTTAGATAAAGAATTACTCTGATCAGTTTTAGCTTCGTGTTTCAAGCGAATTGTTGTGTATTTATTTATAATGGCCCGTATCAAATGTGTTCGGTGATTTAAGGTGCTTGGTTGATTAAAAGAATGTTGAATTAGAGATGTAAATACTTCTTTCTGAATAAAGTATTTCAAAGTATTGACAGTAATATAACTGTGAGAGTATCTGGAAGAGAGACTGATTCCACCACTTTGTTTTATAAGTTTTCGTACTACAGTTTCTGTGGCGATACATATTTTATATACGTCTTCTGTGGAGTACGACAAGCCACCCATATCTTTGATAGTGATTAGTTTATGATGAGGCAGCCTTTCTGTTGTGCTCAAGCTATCTACACATACTTCGCATTTTAATGACTTTGTCAGAATCCGGGAAACGTAGCCAGATATGTATCCGACAATCAACTGGGAACCAAATGGGATTTGTTCGCTACTGAGTATGTCAGCAAAAATTTTACAGTTGCTCTCGGCTTCTATGTCAGACTCTAAGCAGCGAGTAGCTGACAAGATTTCATATTCCTCATCGTCATGTCTGTTCATGTGTGTAGTGCTATTAATTACGTCAGTTGAAGATTTGTGCAATATATTGAAATTGTCTAATGGAATACAATTGCCTGTAAAAGATGAGCGAAGTTCTAAGTGATTTAATGTTTTTTTATAGGCAGCTCGAAATTGCAAAACATTGGGGTTATTATTGTATCCACCATGTTTTCTGATAACCCCAAAAAAAAGCTCTAAATGGTCTTGGCTGAGTCGATAAGTTGAAATATAGCTCATGACTTTTTTTTCCTCGACTGTATTTTGATACAATGTTTTCAGAGATTCTATGCAAATGATTGCGCCAATAAATCCTGTTTTGTTTACTGATTCGACAATCTTCTGCTTTGAAATCGATAGTGTAATACGAGGCGCAATTTTTTTTCTTTTAATTACTCGTCTATGTTTTACGTGAAATTCCAAATTTAAGATGTACTTCTTTACTTTGTCCAAAAATTCAAATATTGCAGATTTATTTTGTGCATCACTTGGTCGCTTAAATCCATAAAAGTGACACTTTCTCGAATTCATTGTGTCAAAAAAGTTATTCATGATTTTCAAGAAATTAACAGTTGCTGACGAGTCAAGGAACTGTGACGACTTCAATACCTGGTCACATAGAAGCAATGCTTTTGCTACACTCATACTTAATAATTGCGTAGCCAGCTTGACCTTCATTATCTGGTTACGAAAATGGAGATGACGTTGTGTTAGTTTATTACCAAATCTGAGACCCTCTTTCGTTTGAAGTTTATTCAGATTGATCAATAGCTGCCATCTAATTTTCTTGCCATCTTCATCGAAAAACAGCCTCTTCTTTTCAAACGAATTTCTTATTAATTTAATAACGTGGCATGGATCAAGAAATATACATACCTTCTCATCAGTACATGGGTGTGGAAAATGGGTCACAAAATTATTTGGGTCAGTTAGTTTACAACCCAGAATTTCAGCAGCCGACAAATTTGCGGAGAATTCATCAAATGTAACGCTTACTACTGTAACTCCAGCGTCATGACATTTTTGTAAGCAGGTTGTAATCAAATTGGCCTTCGTTTCAGCACTTATGCCTGCTATTAAAAAGTAACCCACAGGGAGTTTCCAATTTTCAGTCAGCGATACCAACATAAATACTAAGGCCTGTGTTGCTACGTTATCGTTAACTTCACTTTCTTGAGGACCTGCTCCAAAATTAATGGCACCGAGCTTCTGTTGGTTGTGGGATAATTTTTGCTGACGAATAGCCATTTCGTCGAAGACTAAATTGCACACAAGAGATGTGTCACTCGATTCAGATTTTATTTTTAGAGCTTCAAACGCTTCATTAGTAAATCCTGGCTCAGCGTCAATTGTACCATACCATCGACAAAGAGTTCTTGGATGTGGAAGGACGTTATTGTAAATATTTCTCACATATTTGTAAGCCGCTGGCGAATAGTAATTTAGTGTCAGTGCGAACTTACGTAGTGCAGGTGTATATTTTAGAAAACTTCTACTCTGTTTATTTTTTTTCATTAGTCTTTTTTTGTATTTCTACCAATTCTGCTTTAGCTAGCAAATTATTTTCGGCTAGTCCATCGAGTGAAAATTTAGTTTTAAGAGATTTTACAAGAAGGGTCAGAGATTCACATTTCTTCTTTAGATGTCGGTTTTGGCGCTGAACTTTTTTAATTTTATCTATTAATTTTTTTTTAGCAATAGTTATGTCACGTATTTTTCTCTTGAGGTAAATTTTTCTTGGTGTATCAAAAATTGATTCAGACTCGCTAACTGACTCAGAAATTGGTTCCATTGTTCCAGTACTACTGCGGCACACCCTTGGCTAAAACAAACATAACATAATGTTAGTCCTGCTATGATTCGAGTTTGTAATTCCTATAGCGCCCAAGATGCACACAATGTTTTCCATCACTTGCGAGGAAAATAAAATTGTAAATAGATGTATTATATTTTTGTAGTCATATACAACCATAGATAGTCATCCTATAGTCATATAGTGCATCGGAGCAGTCTAGACAGAGCAATTATGGTATGATTTGACTTTACTGTCTTTTTTGAAATGTTCGCTATCTTTAATTCCAAAATAGATGCCATTTTTTAAATCTGTACCCCCAAAAACCTAGTAAACGACACCCATGACGGCTTTTTAAAAAAAGTGATGTCCGCCATCTTTAATTTCAAAATGGACGCCATTTGTAAAATTAGAATACTAAAAATCTAAAACACCAAACTGCCTGACAATGATGGCCGATTGCATATGCCATGATGGCCGTGTATCCGTCTCTCAAACCCGGGCGTAATATTTTCATTACTGTTACTTACATCAATACAAGGTAAAGCAGACTTCTTCAGAAAACGCCTTCCCGTTTTAGTAGAATATTTATCCTCTTCACGAAAATGCAACGAACACACATAACTATGGTCCGATGGTAACCAGGTCTCTTCACTGCGGTTGTTTTGGACGAATTTTATCCATTTTTCCCTATCTTTACGGCCCGGACGTGGAAACCTGAAATAAACAAAATGTAACAACATATCTCTAAACAAATAAATAATAACTTACTTGTACAAACAATCAATCAATTAAAAGAACCAAAAAAATTTTGTTATCTTTCTTCATTTACCTTTTTTGTTAAATTAATAACCACAGTCTATATTATTTTCTAAATGTGTAAGATTATTATTTTCTGCTGTGTAATGATATGTCAGCTAGCTAATACTATCTACACACCCAATGTCACATCTTGAATTTTTAGTCTATGACAAATGACGCATAATGGCTTCCGCTAAATATTTTGCTCTAAATTAAGTTTTAAAATGAATATCTAGTTACTCACCGATGGAAAGTTATTCCTTTGCACTTTGCCGTATTACTGGAGTTATTAGTACAATATCGTAACACACACGAGGGCATATTCGACGAGTTTTCAACGATTTTCGCTTTAAAAGAAACACGATTTAAGCGCGCAAGAGCGAGCAAGCGACTGAGTGAATTGCGGCCGGCCGGCCGCAATTGAATGGAGCACTAGTGATGTTCGCGCGGTCTTCTCTATACGTAGTAATAATAGCTCAATGATTGTATCAAACTTCATTTAATCCTCAACTTTGTTAATTCGGCAAGAGGGAGTTTGGAAATTTAAAGGCACTGTTCGGAGTGAAATTGGTAGCATGATTTAATTTTTACCTGGTGTTTAATGCGGTTCCCGCGGTGGTTTCCATCCGATTGAGAATATTGTAGTTAACCACCTACTAGTAGCTAAAGACGTTTCGCCAAGCTATAAGCCCTCAATCAGCCAAACGTTTTAACTACGCGTGATTTCAAATTCATTAATATTAATTTTATATATTGATTTTGAACCAGAAACACCTAAACACCAATTAATTGTAGGTGAAACCTATAAGCATGCCCTTTTGAGTTTCCTTAACTACGTATCGTCACCACCCGTTAAACTATCGGCCTTGCCACACCATTAAAATCAACAGACTTTAAAACCAAACGCCCTTTCAAATTATCGACCTTTAGTGTAGCCGCACCATTAATGTATTCTGTTTGCAAATATTTTTAACATCAAAATAATTATCTTCTATCTAATTGCAGTGGTTGTTGCAAATTATAATTTACATTTCTGAATTACTCAAATTGAAAGTACAAGAAGTGGTATGACGAGTTACTCAAAAATACATTGGATCAATGGGTTTGTCATGAAAATGGGTATGTGCAAACGTTAAGTGCACCGTACACCTGGGGCCCTGTTTTATATTATAAAGCTACGAATTACAAATTACAAGCGGAAGTCTCTTTCTAACTCCGTTTGCTAGAAAGAGAGCTCTGCTTATAAAACAGGGCCCAGGCCTTAACAACTACTTTACCGCCACGCGAGATAATTTTAGCCCTCACAAACGGAGTTATAATATAAAAATATATGTATGTAATAACCGGAATATATTACTATTATATAGCAAAGGACCATCTATTACTAACCAAGATAATTATGAAAGTATATATCCAACCCGATCATTATACTTGCCGAAAAAGCCGAAATGGCCCAAATATATCACATAGTTGCGTGTAAGAAGTAGTGAGGACTCTGTCAACTACACTCAAGTGCAATGAAAACGGGTCACTTTCTATGGAAATTCTGTACTATGTGACCCGTTTTCATTACTCTTGACTATAAGTACGGAAAATATGTAGTAATATGAATTGCTATAATATATGTTTGGACCATTACGGCTTAATATATAGTGTGTGGCAAATCCAAAAGTACACGCCACAAAATCTCACTCATGTACCATCAGAAGGTCTCTCGAAATGTACCTTGCCCGCATTAAGTTTAGGTCTTGCACCGCCACTGTTTCAGCCCATTCCATTAACCCATCGGAGGCTTAAGCACGTATCCGTGCCTGTTCATGAATGGCTTAAGCACGGATACGTTCCGAAGCTACCACGCTCACTTTTTACTTGATTTTCAACTATAAAATGAAATACTTGAAGGTCCAAAATAATATGTATCGATTCTCAATGAACGAACAAACCATAGACAACATTCAATCGCAATAAAATACCTGTACAACATTCATTCAAACTCAACGAACTTTTAGTTGACGAACTGTTTTCCCGAGTGCGTTATTGTTGCCTTTTTAACGGAAAGTGGTTCAAAATTAACTTGACATATTTAAAGCGGACAACTTACACACGTGTACAGAGCAAGTTAAATAAAAGCTTGTAAAAAAACGTTTAACACAAAAAATAACAAATGAATAGTGTCAATAAATTGTTTAATAGTTCTATCAAATAAGCTAAATTTACAAAAAATAACAGTAGGCTTAGTTAGACTACGCAGAACCCAGGTCCGTTCGGGGGCTGCGCGGGGATGTCCCGCCGGACCATGCGGCAGGTGTGCTCCTCAAGCCTGTTCCTGGCCAAAGTGAGGTCTGCTTCAACCGGGGAGCTCCAGAGTACTTCCGCCACTGCACTCGCTCGAGGCCAAACTCTGGAACAAGTTCAAGGTTTCGGGGAAACTTGCTTATTTGAGAGAGTTGCAAAGCATTATGTTGTCTAGGAAGTACGTAAGTAAGTAAGTATTTATTGATTGTAACTTGTGTACAAAAGATGGAGAATGACAATAGCATCAACTGTTGCCCTTGGCGAGCATGCAATTATTGTGATTGATTATATCTAAAAACACGAACTAATAATTTATACACGAGTTATGGCCAAATAATTCGCTTTGCAAGTATTTATCTTTATCCTATTAAACTATTGAACGAGCAATATTTGTAATCACGTTCTCGAAAACAGCTCTAACGATTTTAATGAAAATTGCGGACTAGGAGTTTTTCGGTCAAAATATCGATCTGTCAAGTCGTCATCGTCGGGTAATATTTGACATAATAATATATAGACATATATAGACGACATATCAAATTGTATTTTAAATTTTAATTGTGTCGGGTACAGCTCGGTCGCCCAGGTACTAACGAACATAAAATACTGGACTTGAACTTTGGAGGGAATATTCCTCGGATATCCTAGCTACGGGACCACTAAGAAGGGATTTCTAGAAATTCATCTCCTAAGGGATCAAAATAGGGGAAGTAGCGGGATAAAAATTGTACGCGTACGAAGTCGCGGGCCTTTTCTAGTCCTTTGGGCAATTCCATGGCAGAAAGTAACATAAATTACCAATTTCCAGAATTCTGCTTCCGAATAGGTACGTAAGCAACAAATTCTGAATACGTTTATCTTTGTATATGTGTTTAAATTTATACATAGAAAAATATAACCATTAAAAGTTTTAAAAAACACGCATTGAAACGGTTACTTTCGTTACATTATCGTGGAATTACCCCTTTATGTTTATAGTATGAATATTTCTCTTCTTCGCCATTATTAGTTCCGGATGGCTGTCTGTCAGCCAGTGGCCATTTTTGTCCGTTAAGTTAACGAAGGTTAAAGGTTATTAAACTGTGTCATGTATCCTATACATTGCGTATTCATTTGTACAACAGCAAAGCGCTCTTTGGTTTTCAGATAATTCTTTAGTTTATAAGAAAACATAATAAAAGGAATGAGGGCGCCACTGGGCTCTCGGCGCGCTCTTAAAACTGACCTGCTCATAACGTTCCTGTCGTCGACGGCCTCGCCCCACATGCAGGCCTCGCCGCCCACCACGCCGCGCGCCAGGCTGGCGTTGGTCACCTGGGCCCGCAGGTTAAACTGGTAGAAGGTCTCCCAGTCGCCGCCGCTCTTCAGGTAGTCCAAGTACCACGCGGTAGAAAAAAGTACCTTGTGGCCTGCTTGTAAAATCTGAAATTCACTCTCCATGTTAAATTGGTAACGTCATTAACTTTTTAGCCAAAAATCCGACGGTTTCTGTTTTTATGACAGGGTTCCATAGTGGCACAACAATTAAAGTCCTTGGCCCAAGGACTATTAAAGAAAACAACTTTCAAACAAATGTATGGCATTCGACTCGCTAAAAAATATTCTAATTTTTTTCAATAGGTATAGTTTTTCACAGATAATGCTAAGAACTGCATTTAGTTTTCAAACTTGACAGGCCATAAATACTGCTGGCTTGTATTGTTTTTCTAAATTAAATTTAACAAAATAATTGCAAATGTCTCTGAGATAACATTAAAATATAAATTGAATGTACATAATTAGGTATTGAAACTCTCCTATCGACTCATTCTTAACACACACTCTTATTTTAGATTCGCTCCATATTACCGACGTTTAAAAGAGCTCTCATATAACCAATTTACTGAATGATTATTTTTGAATTTCAATTGGACATTCATCTAATGGGTCGACTCGCTTTACTAATCACTCACTGTATTAATTTCTTCTTTAAACCCACTTCTCCAAACTTGCACAAGAGTACCCGGTGGAAGGTGAACTTGCTCATCCAGTACCTCCTGAAATTTTAACATAAGATTGGATACAAAGGCTGGATAATAATTGCTTGGGAGATACGAAAAATAAATAAATAAATATCAGGGGACAATCTCACATCAATTGAACTAGTCCCAAACTAAGTTCTAGTAGGTACTAGACAAGGATATTAATACTTATATAGAGAAATAAAGACTTAAAGATGTAGAAAACATCAAATACTCGCGCTCATAACACAAATATTTGCTCATACCGGGAGTCGAACCCAGAACCGCTAGCTTCAAAGGGAACCTATGTAGCTAGCGGTCCACAAATGAGTTCCCAATGCGCATATTATGTAAGACTTGCCTGCCATACAATAGGTTTCGACCTATCCCCAAGCAGCTGGATGACTCGGCTCATGAACATCGCGTGGAACTGCTTCACATCCGTCATGTTGTGCTTCACCATGTAGTCGTGGAGTGCTGGGTTCGATTTCCTGGGGCAGAGTGCCAGCACGCAATTAACGACAAACATAATTGCAATAGGCTAGTCTCCTGGAAAATTCTATTTATTCCGTCATTTACATTATTGAAAAATATTGAACTCGTAAATATTAATTAATCTCATCAATCAAGTAAACAAAAAAATATGAAGATATAGTGACGTCACGAGCCCCCACTCCTGAACTTTGATGCGCGCTAGTTTGGTATATTTTGATTGATTTGATAAAGCGAAAAATACGCGTTTAATATATTAAGTTAACCTAACTGACGGACAGAACGACTAGCTTTACAAAGAATAAGTAAAATATTCAATCGTCAGGTTAATAGGTTCGCAAAGGCCCCATAGGCATAGGCATAGGTTTGTTTATTGTACAAAGGTACATCTTTTTATTTTTATTCATTGTATTGTTTTGGTTTTTCTTTTGTACAATAAAGTGTTTACATACATACATACATAATAGTCAGATCGATACAACAGAAATATTAGAGACTAAAAGAAACTAAAACTTTCATCGAGATGTATTTTTGTTTTGACGTTTAGGGAGCGACCACACTGACGCGTAAAATACGGTAACATTGCGTAATCAAAAGAATGGGTCATACCAATTACATAGAGTCCATTTTGACGGACCGTAATTTCCGCACCGTTAAGCTCCGGTGTGGTCGCTCCCTTATTGAGTACAATAACGCGTCAACGCATAAGTTTGTCAATTCGTATGAACCATATCGTCGTCTTACTTATTCAAACTCGTATCTGCATATTTTTTTTGCTGTTGGTAATTTCATTTTCATTCAGTAATACTTAAGAGGCAATAAGTTTACCAACAGAAAAAAAAATATGCAGATACGAGTTTGAGTAAGTAAGACGACGATATCCTAGATTAACACAAAGAAAATCAAATTAAAAAATAATAATTACTGAAAACAAGTAATTATACAGTTGGTGACATAAACAAAGGATTTTGCCATGTTCAGCCGCTGGGCGAGCGAATTTGGGTGTTATACAAGGATTATTTATATATTTCCTGTATAACTAGTAATAATTGCGCAAATTATCCTTTACAAATTATAATAATTACTACATTTCCTTATAATATTAACTTAGTATTAGTTGTAATTTTCCAACATAAATGCATTGATTGAGTTGTATAGATCTAAAAATATTACGAAGCGCCTTTGAACTCGGTAATACCGTCTTTTATAACAACACATTTTGGTAACATATTATGTAATGAAAAAAAGATAGATTGATAGATTATTTAATGCTCAATGTAAAGTTAAGCAAAAGTTGTACAGTATATATTTACTGCCGACTGCGAATCACTACATAGTATAAAACAAAGTCGCTTTTTCTGTCCCTATATCCCTATGTATGCTTAAATCTTTAAAACTACGCAACGGATTTTGATGCGGTTTTTTTTTAATAGATAGAGTGATTGAAGAGGAAGGTTTATATGTATAATACTTTAATCCGGAGCGAAGACGTGTTATCCTTACTTTCTCCAAGTGCCTTAAAGTAGGTATAATGATCTAAAGTAGGTTTGTAAGCTACTGCGTAGAAAAATAAAACGTAACATGCTACTCAGCGTTGACAACGATAGCTGATATTATAGCATTCTGCTGATAAAGTTGTAGTTTTTAGGGTTCCGTAGTCAAACTAGGAACCCTTATAGTTTCGCCATGTGTCCATCCGTCCGTCCATCCGTAGCCTAGCGCAGAGGCTCTTAGAACTAGAAATCTGTAATCTGGCACGAATATACAAATCAGTCACGCCAAAAAAGTGGTACAGTCGGCGTCATAAATATGTTTACTTTAGTACCTTGTCACTTTCATTCACTGAGACAATTTCATATACCGGGTGTTGCCTGTAATAGGATCAATAAATTGAGGGATCGTTTACCACACCACAAACGTAACAACATTTATTCTACAACGTTTGAAAATAACTTGTTGTTGTGTTCCAAGCCAGCAATGTATTGCGAAAACTACGAAGTTTGTAGGCTGACAGTAGATGTCAACTAGACTATTGGATGGAGTACATTGAAAATGCTATTTAGTTTGTTCGAAAAAATCCCTAATAATAAATTACACATTTTGTAAAAGTTGTAGAACAAATGTTGCTACGTTTATACAGTAGAAACGATCCCTCAATTTATTCCTCCTATTACAGGCAACACCCAGTATACTATATGTAATTGTCTCAGTGAATGAAAGTAACAAGGTACTAAAGTGTAAACATATTTATGACTTCGACTGTACAATAAAATGTAAAAAAAATACAGGGTACCTCCCCTACACGTAACGTGGGGATGCACGACAAGTTCCAGCTTGTCTGTGCGCGAAGCGCGTATAAATTTGATAAAGTTGCTGAGCCGTTCCACGACCGAGGCAATTTCCTCTTCTTTTTGGTAATATTTCGGTGAAATATGATAAACGCAGCCGCGGCTGTCATCGTGCCAGACGCCATTTTGAAATGTGCACGCTGCCTCACCCGGGCATGTTTAATGCCACAATTTGGCTCGCGAACAGGTCGCCGCGCGGGGCGAGCATGCCTCAGGCTGAGCTACTCAGATTCGTACTACCCAGCTTAAGGACTGATCTTGACAAAGGGACAGCTGCGAATGAAAGCCACGGAGGTAAATCCGTTTCCCCACGTGTTCACTCACCAGCAATGCAGATCGACCTCGTCCCCCCCGACGTGGTAGTACAGGTCCGGGAACCACTGCTGCACCTCGGAGATCAGCTCCCCCAGCAGCTTGTACGTGGAGTTGTTGATGGGGTTCATGGGGCCGAGCCCCGTCACCTTGTTCCCTTTGAAGCACTCGGTCAGGACGGTGGGGTACGCCCCTCCCCAAGACCTGGTGTGGCCTGGGACATATACATACGTTATTAAGTGTAGGTATATGGACATAGATTGTGAAGCGATGCTTAAACCGCGTAGCTGTCAAAAAGAATCCATACAAATTTAGCTCCGGACGATAACGATTCTCACCTTCTAAATCTAATCCGATTTCCACAGTATTTTGTATCATAAAAAACTAGGTTCGTAGGTTTCCGTTTTTTTTTTCAATTTGTTTCTTTCCAATAAATATTTTCTTGGAAAGTAAAACGTGCAGACCTAGTTTTTCATAAAATCTACAACATATTCAAAAATTTAAGTTTAAACGGGAAAATACGTTATCGATTTTGTGTTGTTTTTTTTTGCTTCTCAGTCCTCTTAAGTACAAGACAGAAACATGAAACGTCTTGGCTGATTGAGTTGTAATTGCAAAGGTTTGTTTCTATTCTCGTTAGAAAGGGCTCGTCCCGTTGTAGTATTTCTGGTTTGAGGGGTGGTGGTGGTGGTGTGGATTGAGCATTTCTCTTTTTTTTGCCACTTTGAGTGACATCGCCAGACTTAAAAAAAAATGCAGGTAGGTAGAGAACATCAAAGTATACAAAAAATAAATAATATTCTAATATGTCCCAAAAAAAATGCATGGAAAGTGCCTTTTGTGTTACCAAAATCGTATGAATATCGGTAACAGAAGGAAATTTCCATACAAATATTTTGGGACACATTAGAATATTATTTAATTATTGCATAGTTTCATATTCTCTACCTACCTGCAATTTTTTTCAATCTGGCGTAGTCACTTAAAGTGGCAAAAAAAGAGAAATACTCAATTATCTCTTGACTCACCTGGCACATCAAACTCTGGCACAACCCTAATACCCCTCTCCCTGGCATACCGCACCACCAACTGAATATCCGCCTTAGTGTACACCATTGAAGGGTGGTAAGCACCACGTTTACTGTAACGAGAAATATTAAAAAAAAGATTAACAAAAAATATCAAATAATAATAAATATCACGGGACAATGTCACACAAATTGACCTAGTCCCAAACTAAGCTCTAGGCTTGTACTATGGGTACCAGACAACATTAAACATATTTAGGTAGAGAAATATATACTTAAATACACAGAAAACACCCAAGATTCAGGAACAAATACTCGTGCTCATTGCACGAATATCTGCCCTTAACGGGATTTGAACCCAGGACCGCTAACTTCATAGGCAGGGTCACTACCAACTAGGCCAACTTGTCGTCGTTAAATATCTGGGATAAAGAATAAGAATTAAGAACAAAAACCGGGCAAGAGCATGTCGGACCATGCTCGTTGCAGTGTACGGTTCCGAAGCCGTTCCTACTAACAAATAAAAACTATAAAAAAACAAGTATAATTTTATCTTCTATTTAACATTCCGCCACCTTATATCTCAGGAACCAATCAAACCTTAGTCGTGATTAAAGTTCGTTATAATTGTGCTTTGCTTTTAGATGTTTTTCAGATTTTTAATACTTGTAGTTTTGGCTGTGTGAGGCAAGGCAAGTAATTGTAGCCAAAACTACAATTTATAGTTCATTATTTAATAATCTAAAACAATAAAATAAAATGTATGTACATAAAGATTTTTTTACAGTTATCCAATTATACCTCACTCGATATCATAATGTAAAAATGAAAATACCATTGCTTAAGTTGTATGGAATGTACTTACCTTTTTTAAAACTTTGTCGGCGTTATTTAAATGTGTATGTAGGTGTGTCAATTTACAGGTTTGTAGTACCAAGAGTCTGAGTTAAACCGTGGATAGACGGACAGACGGACATGGTGATACTATAAGGATTCCTTGTTGACTAAGGAACCCCTTAAAATGTTTATTCTTTAAGCAGGCCACACGGGCACTTTTAAAAGTCAGCGTCTACCGGAGTATGAAAGCGGTTCTATATTTTTAGCAGGGTTTTATTTTCGACTTGGTTTCGACGATGACGAAATGTCAACTCCGAACTAAAAACAAGATATATATTTACAATGCGTTCATAATAAGAGTTGCTTCCTGCCGATGTTATGTACATGTAGCAACATTTGTTTTGTTTGTTATGTGGTAGGACCCTGTGCAGGGTCCGTCCGGATCGCTACCACCATCTTATCCATTAACCACCCGCCAAGCAACAGTATTCGCATTGTTGTGTTCCGGTGTGGGGATAAGACATCCGGTGAAATTACTAGCATAGACTAAGATGGAATGCCATCTTAGTCCTCAGAGTTGGCAACGCATTTGAGGTCTTAGAATTATCGTCCTGAGAATTCAAATGTGTATGGATCTCAGATTCCACTTACCATCAGGTGGCCTGAGCGCTCGTGTGCCTTCTCCAAAACATGAAAAAAATAATTAACAATCTTACCTAAGCTCCGGAAGCTTTTCGCTTTGGTAAGGAAAGCTCTGATCATCAACGATGTGCCAATGAAAAACATTCATTTTATTCATCGCTAAAGCCTCTAACGTGAGCAAGATATTCCTCATTGAAATATAATGCCTGGACGTGTCAAGCAAAAGCCCTCGATGGGAATAACTAGGATAATCGTAGATCTTCGTTGCATTTATCCGTAGCTCCTGCAAAATAAATAAAAGTATTTCATCGGTAAAAATCGGTTTTCAAGCACTAAGTAGTTCGAAAAAATAAGTACAATATTTTTTAACTTCTCACGCTCTAAAATAATAGCCAATATAGCCATGTCGATTTAAAAAGAATGTACGTGGTTAAAGGCTTAATGTAAACAAAAATCACGATCACGTCCTTTGAGTAACGAAAGATAGTCATACAAACTATATAGGTAACTTTCGTTACACAAAGGAATCAATTAAGTTTTGTTTTAATTAAAGCCCTTAACCATGTACATTGTTTTTAAAAACGTTCCGTATAGCGGACTAAAGTGATGCATTTAATCCCTAGAGACTAAAGTAACACCTTACTCCTTGTAAAAGCCTTGGAAAACCACAAACAGCCAGATACATGTTGTCATTTGATGATGTTGCCCTTGTCGTCGGAGTGCACGGTGGAGCTGGTGGAGGGCAGGCTGGGGCTGGGTGTACAACCTCCATCGCCGAGGTCGTCGTATAGGAAATGTTGTATGTATGTATGTAAACTCTTTATTGCACAAAAATATAAATATTACAATTATAATACTAAATTAATGTACAAAGGCGAACTTATCCCTAAATGGGATCTCTTCCAGCTAACCCTGAAGCAAATGAGTAAGGACAATGCATGGGGTTGGACACATACAAGTTTGCACAAAAAGTAAAAAGAAATGATAATTTGATAATACTTATAAATAAATAAATAAATTTTAAACAAATTAGCAAGTACACAAACTAATATAAACGTACATGTATAATACACACAAATATACATATATACATACATATACATATATACTTACATAAATATATAAATAACAACTATAATCATTATAGGAACCTGACTTCACGACTCATTCAGCCACAAAGTTTTTAAATTCCTCTTTAGAGAGACTACAGAAGGGGACTGCCTTAAGGACAACGGAAGTTGTTGTCAGGTTAACAGGTCATACACAGATTTAGGTTACCGTCTTTCCTGTGGACACAGCGAAAGTTAACGTTTTTAAGGCCTAATTTTCTGGGTAAGCCCATTCCCTCAAAAACGCCGTCAGGACTGCTTTAGACCTATCATATAAAAACAAAACTTATACGCACACAAGCTTTTAACTATTGGCCACAGGAGAGACAAATTTTGTTTTTAAGAGTTTGTATAACCCCTATGCACTATTTGTTTTGTTCAAACCCAAAAAACAACCTGTTGTTGACTCTTTGTGCATTACAGTGATGGGTTAGGAGTAAAAATGATAGCCCTATCACCCTTAATTTGGCAAAAATTCAAAAAGTCGAGAATTCAAACCCTATTTGATTTTGAACCAGCATAAAAAATTATCAATAAAAATAATACAAAAAGTGAACATTATATTATGTCAAGTATATTGGACACCAAATTAAGGGTGTTATAATGTTTTACGAGTCTATGTTAATATTATTATAATTTATCATTTAAATTTCTCTCATTCGAAGTGAAAATTAGAGTGTTTAACTCGAGACTAAAATGCCATAATGAATGACACTCAAAGTCTCAAACTTAAATTCATCCAACCTCGCTTTGCTCGGGTGGATAAATGTCTCGTGTTCTGGTAATTAAATTAGTTCCTTACAAAAACAGAGTGCATTAAAAGTAAGCCAAGCCTCAGTGACTCCGTCCGAACAGAAGTTGATTACCTCTAATCCTTCGGAGACGTAAATGAGCTGCAAGAACGTTTCAAATCCTCTCATGATGCCCCAGATAGAGTTGCTGGTCAGAATTGCCGACGCCGCTATGGTGAGGTTGTCTGAAATATTTATTATAGGTAAGTATTACAGTACAGGTACAATCGAAGACACTGTTAAATGTACATTTACAATCGAACATAAACCTTATCGCTACGTATTTGGGTAGTCAGTTAACAGTGTCTTCGTTTGTACATTAACGACGCGTTAGCCTAGTCGGTAGTTTCGGTCCGTTTCCGAGTCTTGGAGGCTTTTTTTCATATTTTTAATGCTTTGCATGTATATAAGTACTAATTTATCTTTATAAGTATTTATATCGTTGTATAGTACCCATAGTACAAGACTAGAGCTTAGTTTGGGACTAAGTCAATTTGTGTGAGATTGTCCCCTATAATATTAATTATTTCTTTATTTGTGACTACATTACTGCAGAGACCGGGAAAAAGGCCGTTGCGGGACGAGTATGAGTTAACGCGGCCGACAAGCTTCAAGGCCGCTTTTTAGGGGTCCGTAGTCAAACTAGGAACCCTTATAGTTTCGCCATGTCCGTCCGTCCGTCCGTCCGTCCGGAGCCTAGCTCAGACACTCTTAGTACTAGAAAGCTGTAATTTGGCATGTTGTCACGGCAAAAAAAAGATAAAGTAAAGCTTTTTTTTTATTACCCCTACACATAACGTGAGGATGTATTTTTTAGGTTAATGTTTCCGAGCATGCATAAAAAAAGGTAATACTTCAAGAACGCGGTTAGTCGAGTGTGTCAAATTGTCAATAAAATATTTTTATTATTTAGTATAGCAACCAGCCCGCTCCGTCGGTGTAGTGGCTTAGTTCAACTTTTTGTTTCTCCTAAAGGAACGGCCAAGTTTCCTAAGATAAAAAATATCCTATATCATACATGAGACACCGAAGAAACCAAAATCATAGCATTTTGGGTTTATTTTTTAACATTTTTGCACAGAATCATAAATCGAACGTGTCAGACAGACCTAGTACGAGTATTCGCTTTGATTTGTAAACCAACTTTATCGTTCGCGATAGCCTCTCTTCATAAAGATAACAGCTCGTTGACCTACAATATTATTGTTTCGAAACTTATACTTAAGCACTTAAGTAAGGTTTTGCACAAGTGTTTATCGATTGCTTTAATTGTAGTTACAGTCAAACAAATGGAAACAGTGTTAATTGACACAGTAAGTGAAATCCTAAAAAATACTTGAGATTTGATTCACATTAACATAGTTTTATTGGTACAGAAACTAAGTAGGTACACATGAAAAAACAGCTCCTCCTTTTATGAAGGCAGTCAAGAGGGCGCGAGCGTCCAGTGGGGCCCTCATTACTTTTATAGTGTTTTCTAATAAACTAAATACATACATACATAAAATCACGCCTTCATTCCCAGAGTGGGGTAGGCAGAGCTACAGAAATACCAACAACTCTAAAAAGACTAGAGACTTGTTCATAATTCTGTAACCACATTTTGCATAATCAGGCCAAGAAGTTCACTAGTGTATTAGTGTGTGTTGTCTATTAGTGTATAAACTAAAGTATTATCTTAAAATCGAAAAACGGTTTTTTGTTGTACAAATGAATACACAATTTAGGTATAGAGTAGGTATATGACATAACTTAACAACAATGGAGCTATGTGAGTAACTTCGGAAAAAAGTGGCCACCTTTTTTCGTTAAGTTGACCACACGAAAGTTACAGGTTATTAATCTGTTTCATGTATGCTATAATAGGTACATTGTGTATTCATTTGTACAACCGAAAACCGCTCTTAGATTTCAAGATAATAAATACTTTAGTTTATCCCTTAATAGGGCAGTGGCCATATATTTACCACATTACAATAAGATGAAATTAAATTTTACCTTCTACGTTTTATGATGCAATTTCAATTTTACTCAAATATAACAATTTCTATTATTACTCTTTAGAGACTTGCGATTCCATCACTGTTTTTAATTTTGGTCTAGATTTTTTTCTTCTTCGGGGCCCTATTAAGGGTTATTAGAAAAAAACAGTAATTGTAATGAGGGCGCGACTGGACGCTCGGCGCCCTCTCAATACCCTTGGAACTTTGGATTGAAATAGGCAACCCCAACTCAATCCAAATTTTACTCATAGCCACTAGGGAATATTGTGAGTCCACCTGCCACCTGATCTAACATATTTAACAATAGAGTTCTCCGTGATATATTTAACTAACTTTTTCCGCAGAGTTCTACAGTAGAGGTGTATCAGAGTCCATCTAGATAAGAGAAGTATCAACTGTGAGGAGCGGACGCACATACGCGCGGGAGGACGACACGAGTGCGTGACGACGAGTCTCCGAGACGCGCGGAGCCGCTACCACGTTGTGACGTCACGAGCCCCCACTCCCGAACTTTTATGCTAGTAAATTTTGTCTCTCGGACTACCTAATTCGAATATTTTTACCCAGGATGCATCTATTGTTTATGAACGGCGAAATACAACATCCCAGTGTAACAATAACAAATGAAAAAAAAACACTAAAAATACTGAAAAGCAATAAAAAAACACCAGTCAGTCCAACTGAATTCGGCTTTGGTTAAAAACACTGTGGGACGCCGACTGACTTTTATTAAGGTTAAATAAATAAGGTATATATTTTTCGTTTTAATTTTTTTCAGCGGTTTTTTTCAAGGTTTTCATTTTACAACTTTTTGTGGCTACAATTGTAATACAAACTCAGTAATAAAATCTGTGAGGGAACAATAAATCACCCCTATTTTCCCACCTATCCAATAAAAAAATAATTATCAAAATCGGACATGAAAAAAAACGCGTCGACTTGAGAACCTCCTTCGTTTTTTCGTCGGTTAAAAAGGCGTTACTACATACAGCTCTCGTCCATCCCTAGATGCGGGTATTCGTCGCACGGCGCGGCGAGGCGCACGCGCATCTCGTACAGCGCGGGCACCGAGCGGCGCGCGCTCCGGCGCCCCGCGCCCGGCCGCTGGCGCTGCAGCAAGAACCTGTAGCGGTCGATCGTGCTTTTGAAGAGCGGGCAATGCGAAGGACCCCGTGGCTGCAAATAAATAATTTATCACTCCTCACGCTCTAAAACGACTTATAATAGCTATGGCGGACTAAAGTGATACATTTAATACCTAGAGACTAAAGTGACACTATCTATTTCTTCTCGCTTTCCATTTTCTCTTTTTAATCTTCTAATATATAAAATTCTCGTGTCACAGTGTTACTTACCATACTCCTCCGAAACGGCTTGACCGATTTTTATGAAATTTTATATGCATGTTCAGTAGGTCTGAGAATCGGCTACTATCTATTTTTCATACCCCTAAGTGACATGAAAGAAACAAAAAAAAATGCAACAGGCGAAGCCGCTGGCGGGTCGCTAGTTTCCTTATAAAAGCTATACATGTTATTATTTGATGATGTTGCCTCGGTCTTCGTTTCGGAAATGTTGTCTCCTTCTGCATTACAGCGACGTAAAAATGATAGTGCTTTTAAGTTGTAATTTTTTACGAGTCTATGTTAAGAGGCCGTACACGAAATTTTGCCGATTTCGCTGATTTTCGTGATTTTACTGTTGAAATACTTTACTTCTACAAATTTTAATGCGCAACACGAAAGATAATTTCGATTCTCAACGAATGTATGAAATACTTTTTTGTTTTTATTATTAAATTTTGATTAATCGACCTGAAACCGGCGACTGTTTCGTGAGTTTTGCTGTAAGAGGTTTAGAATATCGCATATTCACGAATCGTTTTGACGTCTTAAAGGTAAAAAAAAATAGCAATTGATTGCTGTAAAAGTTGTCTAAAAAATGTATGAATTACTTTTTACCACCTTCATATACTTTTTTTGTGTAAAAAAAATATGAACTTGGTAAAGTTTTATAGAAAATGGACAAAAAATAGTTTTAAATTTCGGCTTCTTAAAACACTCGTTCATAAAATTAAAAGAACAGTAATAAACTTCAGTTCAAAATCAATCCATTACCTTAAAAACACATCCAAAAACTAAAAAATTAAATAGCAATAGATAATGTTTTAAAATAACCTAAATCCCGAATTTAAATTCTCGACAAAGATAAAAAAGTAGCTCATTCATTCGTAACTTATTTATTTGGTCATAACTGAAATGATATTTCATAATGTGCATTAAAACTTATAGAAAAGCAGTATTTAAACTGTAAAATCACGAAAATAAGCAAAACTGGCAAAATTTCGTATACGGCCTCTTAAAACCAACTTATTTTTGTTTCTCTTTTAAATTCTAAGGTTTTAAGGAACTATGGAGCCCTACTATAAAAAATCGAAGTTCGAAGTAACGTTAACTCCATCGCTTTGTAGCGATTCGCTTTTGAGAAAATACAATACAATACAATACAAAACACTTTATTGTCCACCAAACAAAAACATTACACAGAATTTTCACAATTACAAAATACCCTTATACCTTCACTTTTTTTTCCGTCCGTCGACCCTCATCTGTTCCTTTATATGAACTCGTAGTATCAACCGCCCAATAAACATTAATTTCTTATTAACTCTAGTTTTTTCCCCTTTTTGTAGTATTCTGGATTCATTTTTAACCAAAAATAGGATTAGATACCTACATAAATAACGTCACGCCTTTATTCCCAGAGTGGGGTAGGCAGAGCAACAGAATACCAACAACTCTAAACTTGTTGATAATTCTGTAACCACATTTTGCATTCAGGCTAAGATGTTTACTAGTGTATTAGTGACAGGTTGCAAGCCCATCGCCTAACAGTACTACAAGCCTTTTTTCCCTTAGTCGCCTCTCACGACATCCACGGGAAGACATGGAGTGGTACTATTCTAACCCGGTAACCACACGGGGTAGGATTAGATTATGAATTAATTTCCTTTATCCTAATATTCCCGCGATTTTTACAAGGTCGTCGCTACAATCGCGGGAACGCGGTGGATGCGAAAAGCACAGGACCGGTCTGAATGGAGAGCCTTGGGGGAGGCCTATGTCCAGTAGTGGACGTCTTTCGGCTGATATGATGATGATGATGATGATGATGATGATCCTAATATTTATGTTCTCCTCGTCATAAACTTAATTTCCTTTTGACTTCCCGTAGCATTTATAATGTGTTAAAACCTTCCAAGCCACAGGATCCAGGGGATTTAAAATAACACCAACTGACCAATACTTTAAATATAAATATATTTCAGTATAGAAAACAAAACCTTCCACATTAACACAGAACTTAATCTTCTAAGATGTTTACCAGTATAAATCCTTAACCAGAATGCTGTTTGAAATCGTTACAGATATAAATTTAACTTAATTTCCCGCTAGTTTTGTGGGTGCTTCTCATTGGTCGATAGAACAGCCAATAAGAAATATCCACCAATCATATTAGAACAAACCTTCAAAATATTGTAAAATCAATTTAATACTTTTAATTAAATAAATATCTTACTCTAATTATTTTGTTTGGATTATTCAAATTTTATAAAAATATAAATAAAACAAACTAATATAATTTGAGAATAGCTAACAAATGGTAGCTAGATTTTGTTTGTGTCGTTATGGGGTGGCAGTTTTTTTTTTTTTTTGATTGGTTTTGGCTGGTATTCTACCGAACTCGGAAAACTCTACCGTACAAGACCAATGGTCAACTGGCAGTGCCTTATCCAACCTCGACCTTCTAATCTGTGCATCGTACCGCTCGATGAGGCCATATTTACCCAAAAATTGATTGATTGAAGACCCTTATCTCGGTAATACTTGGAGGTATCGAGTTGAAGTTAAAACCATATACTCAAGTCACAGTCATTTGAAGCTGTGAAAAAGTCAAACTACTAAGTTAATGTTTAAAAAAATACGGCTGTTTATGCCGCAAAAAAACGTATATTTCGACACTCTCAAGGGAATCAACATTTATAGGGTATACTTCCCATACACCTAGAATCCTCAAATTCGGCAACACATGGTCTTACAGCACAAGTAAAGGAAAAAAATAAAAATCGTTAATTTGTTGCTCTATTACAAAATAAAATATTTATTTACGATTGCAAACTTATTTGCAGTTGAAAAACTAACCGCGACCTATGTCGATGTATGGAGACAACAGTTTTTCAACGGAAAAGTCAAGTTTGTGGCTCAATACAATTTTACATTCTTATAAGTTTTTATGGAACCCTCGGTGCGCGAGTCCGACTCGCACTTGACCGGCTCTATTTTTTATAGTAACCACCTTGTTTGCTTCGCCATTACGCCCATACCTTCATTTTAAAATGTTCAGGATCGATAAAGTAAACTTTGCCTTGCTTCTTATCGTGGTGAGGTAAGCGCCAAACTTTGCCCTTCGTCGGTGGGTACGAGGGACCCAGATCAAGGAACGCATCACAAACCGACAACACGCCGAAAACAACTATACAGGGTGACGTTTTCGAACAAAACAAATAATTAAAGTCCCAAAGTGTGGTTACACTACATTTACAATACAATCTTATTTTCTTTGATAAGTGACAATTACTAATCAAAACACGTTTTCTTCATAAATTGCGACAGGTGACGGATAACCAAAGAGGAAAGTGTTCATTTGAAATTCTTTAAACTTCTTTGTTAATTATTATGGTAGGATAACCATGTTCAGCCAACAAAAATGGGATAATTTAAAAATTAAAAAAAAAAACTTCTGATTATTTTAAAAGTATGAGACTTAATTGAGGGGCTAAGTTTAGGGGAAATGTGTGTAAAACATTGATTTTGTATTACCAATTTGAAGTCACCCTGTATAGAGTATTGTCTTCATGTATAAGAGTTACTGATAGCCATGGTTTACAATAGCTGTACTTTTGCAATCTAATAAAATATAAAACAAATGTGATTTTAAAGCAATAAACAGTTGCGTTTCCTTACATGCGAAAGTTTGTATCGGACATTCTGACTGCATATTAAATAAAACATAGAGAGTTATTTCTACCAACTAACTATACTGCGTAACATAATTTTATTGTTCTACTCAAAACATAAGTGAAATAGATTTTTTATGGATATCGATGATATATACAACATAATTTACGGAAGTTATTAGGTTGCTAGATACATATTTGCAAAATAAGAACGTGTTTTGTTGAAAATAATGCAGTTATAACACTGTTCCGTTACTAATTGTCTAAAAAAATTAATACGCTACTGTAATCACTTCACGTAGGCCACCCATACGCCAGATCTCAGGGGGTATATCATGTCCGTGTTTATCGCGTGACTAAACGTGGATAAAACATTTGTCACTTTCTGACAAGTACAGTTACAAGCACGATGGAGTCAATACCAGTAGTCAGATACCACATTATAAGTACTCGTTTTTACACTTGCTTTTTCACAAACCCGTAATATTTCTAAAATACCTATCCAACGACACCCTACACTATAGGGAAATGAGAAAAGAAAAAAACATCCCCACGTTACAAGGTTTACTTTTATTTTTACTTTTTATTGTACCACTTCGTTGGTGTGACTAATATGCATATTCATGCCACATTACAGCTTTCTAGTCCTAAGAGTCTCTGCGCTAGGCTGCGGACGGACGGACGGACGGACATGGCGAAACTATAAGGGTTCCTAGTTTGACTACGGAACCCTAAAAAGCTATCCAAATTTTGGTCACAGATCTGTGACAAGACAGACGAGGGGTTAAATGGTAAATAAGTAGGAAATAAATTAGTAAATATTAATTCTTAAACAATTATTACTCAATAACTGAAAAATAACTTGAATGAAAGCGCATATATAACGAATTTTAAAGGAAAACTATCACGACTAAGTAGACATCATTGGTTCTTGAGATACAGGCGATTAAAATGTTTACATACCTAGTACAATCATCTAAGAGGGCACCAAACGACTTTAAATAGAAAATTAGTGATTACTTAATGTTTTTTTATGTTTGTAGTAGGTACTTAACGGCTTCGGTCGGAACCCTACACTGAGCATGGTCCGACATGCTCTTGCCCGGTTTGGTTTTTTTTGGTTGCATATTTTATCGGACTTTATCATAATCCGAAGAGACTAGAACTTGTTTTTTTTTTTTCACCTCTCACAGACGAAAGTACATACTTTATGAATCGTACAATTTACTGCAAGTATAGTACTAGTAGAATCTAGCGGTAAAACTGAACGAATACGTATGTTTATCATTTATATATAATATCACTCCTTTATAGTTATACTTAAGTATAATTACAAAGGTCAGAGTGATAAGATTCGAATTATCTTGCATTCTATTGAGCAGCTGAGACGAGTTGGCTCGATCCAACCAGTCCAACTAGAATTGTGCACGCAGTAGTGAATTGCGTGAAGAACAGCTCAGCTAAACCGTAGAGTCCATTATTTAATCTAATCCGGTGACTACAGCTCACCAAAATGGTTGATTTTTACGTTTGTAGATGTTCGTATTTTTAAATCTCATTACGTCGGTGAAACTGCAATAACACGTAACTAACAAAAAGAAGTACCTAGATGCAAAATACTCCTTAACTAGTAAGCCAATAAGGCACATTTGGCAACTTATTGAATTTGTTAGTTACGCGGTATTGCAGTTTTATCGGCGATTAGTGACTGAAATTCTCATGTCTATGAATTCAAAAAATAATTTTGACTCAAGTATCGTCGTCCCCACAACAGACAAAACTACAAATAAAATTAATCTCAAGAAATCTTAAATGAAAGAGCATATAACGGATTTTAAAGGAAAACTATGACGACTAAGTAGACATCATTGGTTCTTGAGATACAGGTGATTAAAGTGTTATACCTACTAAAATCATCTAAGACGGTACCAATTGACTTTAAATATAAAATTAGTTATTACTTGTTGATTTTTACGTTTGTAGTACTTAACGGCTTCAGAACCCTACACTGAGCACGGTCCGACATGCTCTTGCCCGGTTTTCTACTTTGACTTAGGTCGCAGCTCTTGTCAACGACGCAAATCGGATAAAGTGGTGGTACGGTAAGCTCGCCGACTAATAAACCGACTAATAAATCGTCTCCAAATTGAAACTTGAAGAGCATTTAGCTCAAAACACCGCGTTTTTTGCGCATTCTGGCGCCAAGTGGGGAATGTTATAATTTGTCAATGCGATGGTCCCACCATTGAGTAGTGTTTGGGGGGTGTTTAGTGTTTTATCATTAGGTAGACAACAATGCTGCCAGGTACACCAGTTTACACCTTAAAAAAAAACAATCTGTTCTATGGTCCAGAGGCCCTACTTTGAAAATCGAAGTTCGATGTTATGTTTGCTCCGTCCCTTTCTCTCGAGTGACGAGTGACAGGGACTGATTTTAAGTTACACAGATTATAAAGACTCTTGTCTACTTTTCATTTCCATATTTTTAAAATTTTGCTCAGCTAAATAAAGCCGGTCAGGGGCGTTGCGGTTCCACGCCTGGTTTTAGATATAACAGGTCAGCGGCTCCACTTTGAAATCCTTAATTCGAACTTCGGATCACCCCGTACTTTTTGCAAATTAGTTACGCATCGAGAGCAAAAGAGATAGCAATGAACGAAGTTCGAATCACGGATATCAAAGTAGAGCCCCAGGCCGCGCTCAACCGTCCTACAGGCCATGGGAACTATTGCATCTGATGAGGCCGTACTTGCCCGTCCGACCCGGCCTGACTTGTTAAAAAACGGCCCGTGGGACCCATAGACTTATATAGTAGGTATATAGCCTAGCCACTCCCACATCCAAGACTAATCTAAAAACACCTCATATGTTACAATCCATCTAGCAATTCTAGCAGTTGAGACTGCGGAGCGTACCAAATAAATAGTTATACATACATATAATCGAGGTCAAGTTAAGCTGGTACGCAAAAGAGCTCGTCGACGGTCTCTCCTCACGCCTTACTTATGTTATGTTATAGGATAACACTTGTATGTTAGGTATGTATGGAGGGTAGCTTTATTAATTTATTTACTCGCTTACCTTGATAGTGAAATGTGCTGGGTTGAAAGTATAAACTAAGTTTTCCTTTATTTGATGCTGTGGCTTCGGCCACACCTCCCCTTTGGTCGGGGGGTAAGCGGGCCCCGGCTCCACCATCCACTTTTGCGCCACACAAAACGTAAACACGTTCAAAATTATAATTAAGCGCAACATTTCCCCGATCGTCTTTCCTTAAGGACTGACAATAACAAACTAAGTTGGAAGCAAGTAATCAGTCATTATTTCGATAAGGGTTTTGCTTAACATGATATTTTACTAAGTAGGTACGTTTAGGTACGGTACGGTACGGTAACAGTGTAGTTAAATAAATTTGTAAACATGTTTTTTCTCTCTCCAATCTGACAACTTTGACATTGTGATGACTTGTATTGTCAGCTTCATAGAGCTTTTATGGTATTTTGATCAAACTATTCATTTCGTGTTTATATTCACTTTAGAATATTAATTTCGTTCATTTTACTCCGTTTTATACAAGTTTTACACTATGATTATATTTACATGACATTATTCCTACCAACTAAACAATATTCTTACCAAAGCGAAAGCGAGCTTTCATTAGTTTCACTGCGGACACGTCTGCGAGATTCGACAAATATTCGGGTTGAAGTCTCTTTCTTTCTTTAGGTTAAAGTAAGAAATGCCCACTCGAATCTTCGCTACAGCGTTAGAGCGAGGGAGAATTTTTGTTTCTCGCGTTTATATCGATTGTTAATTTTTTAAGAATTTTCTAGGGTAACCAGATCTAAAAAAAAAACGTAATCATTCTGTCAATGTCAACGTGACTGTAGATTATTTTTTACGCGATTCTCATGTCATGTCATTGTCTATTGGTAGTATTGGATGGTCTCATTTGCTTTGGTTTTCCTTACCTTACCTTGTAAATAGTTAATGTGTCTCGCAATCAGTATAATTTAGGATTAAAAACCAACCAGCTAGATTGACATTTTGTTACGCCCGAACACAGCAAGTATGTATCAACTATCATTGTCGATCGTCGGAGTGTTTTGTTCATTGGGCACCGCGCTCGGCGCTACGGCACCCCTTGAGGAGGAGGTCGGTAGCGGCCGATATATTATCGAGGGGCGAGTGTTCCCGGCCGATGCGCCGGACATTGGGAACTGGCAGGTGGAGACGCGGGTACACGTAAACGGAGGCGAATACATCGGATTCTTACGAGAAGACGGCTCATTCGTCATACACAACGTACCTTCAGGCTCGTACGTCGTCGATATCGTCCACCCGGACTATCAATACGAACCACTTAGAGTAGAAATCAACTCCAAAGGCAAATATCGCGCAAGGAAAGTAAATCATGTGCAAACCTCACAAGTGATACAGGTTCCGTATCCGCTTAGGATGAAGGTGGCATCCAAATTCAGATATTTCCAAGTCCGCGAGCAATGGCGGATGACGGACTTCCTGTTTAACCCCATGGTGATCATGATGGTTCTCCCGCTGCTCCTTATTATGGTGTTGCCCAAGATGATGAACGACCCAGAAACTAAGGAAGACTTGAAACAAATCAGCAACATGGCTAAGATTGGGGAAATGCCTGAGATGTCCGAGATGTTCACATCTTTGTTTGGTGGAGGAGCCAAACCTGCGGCCAAGGCGAAGCAAGTTAAGAAGCGCCAATGAAGTGGTGTTACTAGTTAGTTAATTAACTTAATTCTTGGATAAATGTGTATAGTTCTGTCGGTAAATAAAGTATTTGAACAATCTCTTCATGTTTACTTATTTATAGTTTTTCTGGCTTTAAATTTAACAGAGAGAGAGAAAATGAGATTCATTTAACTAAAGATTTTGATAAAGATTAGTTACACTATAACAATCCAGAAAGTGCGGCGCTTTACTGATCTTGGAAAGTGCAAGGGATTCTGTTGGATTCAGTAGTAGAAATCAAAGCTAAAGCATGTTGGCCATTATCTAAGTAGGGTTCCAAAGTTCATATTACAAACACTGAAAACCATGCCAAAAATCAACAAGTATGATCTAATTTTCAATTTAAAGTTGTTTGGTGCTCTTAGATTATTTTTGGTTGGTATAAAAAATTTAGGCGCTTGTATTCATTTTTTAAGTTCCTTTTAATTGAGTGCTTTCATCACAAATTATAGTTTCATATTATTCACTTTGTCATACCTAAACCTGAATAGGACAAGAGATAACCATACTGTAAATGAAATTAATTAATCGCAATAAAGGTTGTTGGATTAGCCAAAAACAAAATACAGTGAAGTTTTGGTTTTTGAAACATACTGATGGATGGGTCACAAAACTAGTAACATGAGACAGAATAGGGTAGTTGGATTGAGATATATGTGCTTCTATACACTTTCTTGGCAATGATGTAATCACAGAACTATATAGCTCTGTGGATGTAGTATTTTCAATACATGAAATTGTTTGTTTTTATTTTAGGGGTATTTGATAAATTCTGGATCTACCAAACAAATTTAAAAACATTTATATAAGGAAACTAGATTATATATGAAGTGAAGGCAGTTTTACATACATTGACGTGTCAATTTGACTGGTGGGGGCGCACCTTTGTGGATTGGAATTCCTTTATTTTTTTATGGGAGTGCCGACGCCGTTAATTAATCATTTGAGACGTTTATAATAAAGAAGACAAGGAGAAGATATATTAAAGTGAAACAATATATTTTGCACAAAGTTTTTATTTAGAAATAAATCTATGAAAAGTCAATAATAAGATGTAATTTTTCTATTTCTACACTAACCATTCACAAGTTGCAGACAACCAAGGTTAGAATAATACATATAAAAAGTAAAAAAATCAGTCATTGGTAAATTTGGACGGAAACTACTTAAGTAACAGGTTTACTGAAGCTTGAGATTCATTATAATGATATAAATACATTACTACTAAATATTATTGTATTTGACGAGTTCTCCTGGACGGGTATTATTTGTACAAAAGGTAAATTTTCAAAGTTACAACACTCCTTAGCAGCCATGTCACTGCTAAATTCAAGTAAAATGAATTTCAAAGAAACATTGAATCTATATTATTTTAGTGTTTATTTCTAATATTTTCATGCCTTTTAGTTCCTAGAAAAATATGTTTGTGATTTAATGTTATTTTAATACAAAACTAGTAAGGCAATAATATTGATATTTCATTAAGTATTGCCATGATTTTAGATTTCATCTTTATATAAAATATACAAGAAGAAAATAACACAAAAATACTCTTAAATCTACACTAAGTTTTACTTAAAAATCTACATAGATATATACATGTGAAGTGGTACACTGCCTTTAATTAGATTTGATTACAATCGAAAAGGCAAGGTTGCATTGTATGCTACTGATTGTTCATAATATTATTTCTCTCAATTTAGAATATTTTACGAATATTTTTATTAGGATATGTTATCATACAAAATTTGACGATATATAGGGAGTGATTTAAAACACAGGCAGATAAAAGCAAGAGAGTAAAATAAAAATGCTGACAGCACCATGTAGATAAAGAAAAGCGATAGGTAAAAATATGTAGACAAATGGAAAGTGAATAAACGTAACTGCCTCTTTGCAGTTAGGTAAAAAGAAAAAAAAATGCAAAAGCACATAAGTCCCTCTCTAAATGGCTCGAAGCCCGTATATTTAAGAGTTAAATATAAAGTAAATGTCATTAATAATTAATATCAAGGGGGCAATCTCACACAAATTGACCCAAGTATAAGTATATTAGCTGCAACTAAGCTACAAATGCAAATAAAGGAAGTTTCGTACTTCTGTACATACTAGTACAACTACACCTAGTCTGGACTCTTTACTCTAAATTACTCACTACTTTGGAATAGATAAAGGATTTCTTTTTAAAATGAGAAAATTCACACATTCTGTGCCAACGACTCCATGTGCGGGTCTCCTTCGTAACAGATTTTCAATACATAGCGGAAAAATGGCGCTACCCGTAACGTCGTAGAATTGCAGGCAATGAATATGTTAAAATGGAAATCCTTTCTTTTGTATAAGTTAATGACGAGAGCCTATACTGAAATTGGAATGGATACGTAATAAGACTTATATTTTGGGTATCTTATATGATACTAAAGCTACCATCCAAAAGTAAAATAGTCTACATCATCTACTGGGCCGGCGTTGGACATCGGTTCAGGTTATATAGAAGAACAAACGATAACGAGAGGTCTCGCAAAATGTGTAAGGCTTCCCAAAGCACATATGACAAATTGCATAGTTAAAAAACTGCTTGAAGGTAAGTGGAGACGTTATTACAACATATACTAATATCTAAATAAGTAAACGGTGGTTTATTATAAATCATTAAACTATACAGTAACAAAATTATTACAATATATAAATTACCGCGAGAGGTTTCAATGCTGTTCGAACTATGATACAAGTATTTATCATCACTATTTTAAGATCTTCCAAATATAAATAATGTTTCAAAGCATTTTTACACAAATAAAATAATACATTGTGATATGTTTAGGAAATAATGTCTTTTACAATACTATATCAAAACAGATTTATTTAAAATATATTCTTATTACTGGGTACAAATAAAGCGAATGTTAAAAACAAATACAAAAAAAATGTGTATATTTTCAATCAATAAAATTTAAAATTGAGATTCTATTTTATCATACTCCCATTATAGTTAAAAGTATCAGTTGCACATGGTTCGCTGATATTGATATAACTTTTTTACTAGTTTTACAAATATGCATGTTTCAGCCATACATGAACATTCAATTTGTTTTCAATTTTATTTCTCACGATTCCCCCAATTTTCGTCTCGACACCAGACGCGTCAGAAGTTATGTTTATTTCATTTAATAGTACACTACATACCTGGGGCGGTATTTTTATTGTATCTCAGATCGCACAATATACATGTTTACGTCACCACCTGACCAAGAAAAAGGATTATCTGCTCGCGTTAAGTATCTTAAAGCCTGGTTTAGACTGGCATAAGTTTATTGCTGCCTTACTCTAACGTCAGTTTGCAGAGTAAGAAGCAGAATTTTGTCATCTTTGTCTAACTTAAAAGTTAGAGTAAGGCAGCAATAAACTTGCTCAAGCCTAGCATTAGGAGCCGTTCAGACTCGCGGGAACCGTGCGATTTGAATCGAATAAAATTTGCTATTCGGCTTCATAGTAAGTCGCGTGTTTGTAGCGGTAGGTGTACGTTTGAAAGCTTTGGTACATTTTCATGTGATTAAGGAACCTAAGGCGTCAGTGTTTCAGTTAGAAGGCGGCCCTAAGACCGGGGTAGAAGCATGAGCGGTCGCAGAGCGAGCGCGAGCGCGAGCGCGCCGAGCGCCAGCAGCGGCGCGGCGCGGCGGGCGGCGTTGTAGACGGCGCAGTAGGGGCACTGCGAGGAGCCGCACACCTCGCAGATGTTCAGCAGGTACGTCGGCAGCGCGTCGAAGATCGACTCGTTGAAGCGCTCTAAATAACGAGAACAACAAGGTTAAAGCGCGCAAGTTTTTTTATATTCGGATAGCGAAGTGCTTCCAAGAAATTTTTAACGACAAATTATGAATCGTAAACTGTCAATTATAGATTGTCTATTGTGAATAACAAATTATTATTTATTAATTATACATTGCATATTATAAATTACAGATTGTGTATTGTAAATTATAAATTGTAATTTATAGATAGTAACTTATAAATGTGATTCATAAAGTGTAAATTATAAAATGGAATTTATAAATTACAGATTGTAAATTATAAATTGTAATTTATAGATAGTAAATTATAAATTGTGATTCATAAAGTGTAAATTATGAAATGTAATTTATAAATTACACATTGTAAATTATAAATTGTGCATTGTAGATAATAAATTGTAATTTATAAATTATACATTGTAAATTATAAATTGTGCATTGTAAATTATAAATATTAACTAATTAATTTATGGGTTCATATCTAAATAAAGAATCCTTTTATTACTTTATTTATTTAGTAACAACACTATTTAAGATGTCACTTCAAATGACGAGCCGATTGTACTAATTGATATCTGATGATGCAATAATTAGGATCTAGAATAATTTAAATTGATATAAATATAGTTAGCCCTCTCATGTTGCTGTGCCCTTGCAGGGCGTCACATGCATACCTAAGCTTTAGCCTATAGTTCCATCTGATGTTAATGAAATGTGATACGCAATAAATGATTTTGAATTTGAATTTGAATTTGATAATAAAACTTGTGACGCTGCCTAGGAAAACTACGAGCGTGCCTATGGACTTTACTTCTCGGACGTTTTTTTTTGTCGTATTGTAGTAGTTCATTTTAGGTTGTCCAATATACTTGAAAGTGTCATCTCAGCGGGGGTGGTGTAAGTTACCTGGTGCGTAGTAGTCGTAGACCCGGATGGGCAGGAAGCGCGACATGTTGGCGACGGGGAACCAGCGCTCGATGGTGAAGTTCACGCACGTGGGCTCGTGGTCCAGCTGATGACAAACCAACATGTTCAAGATATTTTTTTATGACAATGAGAAGGCACACGTGCACTCAGGCAACCTGGTGGTATAGTGCGACATAAAAATGTAGAAATTAAATAAAAGAGAACTAAAAAAAAAATATATAAAATTGTTGTCATGTTTAAGTATTTTTGTCGCTCTATAAGTTGAATCTGGGACCTATAGGCATTTGAATTTTCGAGACTATAATCTTAAAACTGCAATCTTAAGACCGCAACACGTCCAGGACCGCCAGCCCCTCACGCGGGGACTCCTCCAGTAGTTGTGTACTCACGTAGTCGAAGTACATGAGCAGCTGCGCGGGCAGGTAGCGCGCGCGCTGCAGCGTGCGCACGCGGCGCGTCAGCACGTAGGCGTCGAGCCGCTGCTGCTGGATCATGTAGCCCGTGGGCAGCGCCACGTCCAGGACCGCCAGCCCCGAGCGCGGGGACTCCTCCAGTAGCGTCCAGCTAACAATTTAAAAAAAATTACCGCCAACGATACAATGCAAACAAAAAAAACTTGGATTTCTCAAAATTTATCGTTGTAGAATTCAGGTTTTTAATATGACACATTTTCACGAAAGAGTTAAGAAATAATAAATGGAATCTTAGGAATAAAATAAAGTCATTTTTTTTTTCAAAAACTGCTACTTAATTTGGTTGCCACTTGAAAATATTGTAGTACGCCTAACACTTTTTAGACTATTGGTAAAATTATGCAATGATTGCCACCCTGAGAAAACAACCCTTCAATCAAAGCCCAAGATCGAGTTGCGAGTGAATACAGTTGCACGTTACCTGACGCATGACTGGTACTCGATGTGCGACTGGTTCCGGCCGTAGAAGTGCGCCTGCGTTTGCAGCGAGAAGGCGCGCACCGGCGGGTCGGTCTGGAAGCGCGGGATGTCGACGTTGTACCGCACCGACATCTGCAGGATGGCGTACCCCGCGCCGCGCGCCGTCACCTTCACCGTGCCCCACGCCTCGGGGATCTGGGGGAACCACAGGCTCTGGTCACACCGACCGGCGAGGAGACCATCGGCCCGCGCTCATCATCTCACACAGACCGGAGCCGGGCGGCTCCTCTTATTATTTCACATGAAGCGCATTCAAGCATTCTTAATAACGAAAGAAGTGCACAATGTAAAAATAAACCTTATTAAAATAACCAAAACTCCGTTTCTAACGTGATAAAAATCTGCTCTCTTCTACAAGCCGGTCTGTGTGAAGGACCCATACCATACACTTTGCTTAAGTGCCCCAGCAGACCTCAGTCTCGATGAATATATTGAAACACCAGATACACTTTGGGAATCCCAAAAACCAAAAACTTAAAGTAGTTATAGTTAATATTTTTACACGACTTCAAAAAGAGGTGATTTTATGTTCGACGGAATCAGATATTTAGGGAATGCGGTATAGTGATATCCAATATTACGTTATTGAAAACGTGCGCTATGTTGCTAAATAATATTTTTCGGGTCTGTAACACTAATATTTTAGACGCGGAAGTTCATGTGTATGTTTATTGCTCCTTTACGTTGCAAAATGGCTTGAATTTTTACACAGGCTTCATATATTAAGCCTTTAGCAAGATTCAAACTTGAATATGCTATACAGCTGCATGGTAACGAAATGGTATTTACACCAACGAGATCAGGTTTTGTAAGGCGTGAGAGAGCATCAAAGGATAGATAGAAGATTAGGTACACTGCGTACCGTACGCAAGGCACCTTAGAGCGAATTTAAGGTCAGAACACAGGTTGCCACATTAACGCGTTCCGTGTACTATTCTGCCGTCCTAAGCCAAAAAACAGTATGTCAGATTAAATTGCCAAAGTAAATTAAATCCTCTCCGCTTAGTAATAAGGTTGTGATTTTCAACAGGAGTTTTGTTTGAGTTGCTGCTATTTGGCTTAGCAAGGCAGTGTTAGAGAGCGATGCACCGCTCGCATGTGACGTACCTCGATGGACTGCATGACGGCGAGGTTGTTGTTGGCCACGTGCAGCAGCCGCGTGGCTCCCTTGAGCGCCACGGCGTCCACGGTGACGGTGAGCGAGCTGACGTCACGCAACCGCTTGCGGTTCGTGTATTCAATCAGAGCGCGCAGAGCAATGTACGTGTCCTGGGAACAACATACAAACATCTCAATTCCCTGACATACAACGCAAAAATTTGCGCCCCGCTCGAGACGGGACGCCGACGTGGTCATGGTTACTGCGCCCCCACGTGGATTACGCACTGAAAACGTTACATGAAAGTAACCCAAAGCACACAACAAGTGCAAGTAAGTCTTATCTATTAACCACCCGCCAAGCAACAGTGTTCGCATTGTTCGCACAAGCGGTGAGATTACTAGCATAGAGGAATTCCATCTTAGTCCTCAGTGTTGAGGCAACGCATTTGAGGTCTTGGGATTGCAGTCTTAAGATTATGGTCTTGAGAATTCAAATGTCTATGGGTCTCAGATTCCACTTACCATCAGGTGGCCTGAGTGCTCGTGTGCCTTCTCCTAAACATAAAAAAGTGGTTTTCCAACGATGAGTAAAAACACAATTTGTACATTTTGCGATTTAAAAGTTGTAATAATGTAATCTGTTACCTATGGTGGCTATGGTATCTCTCCCTAACAAAACACGCTAAATCTGAGAAATTCTGTTCAGTATTTGCGCGTAACAAATCGATAAATAATAATAATGTTCAAACATGGTGCATGTTAAGCTGGTTACGAATCTGAGCGGCTCAGCCTGAGGCATGCTCGCCCCGCACGGCGAGCTGCTCGCGAGCCAAATTGTTACACATAAACATACGCGGATGAGGCAGCGTGCTGGCCGCGAGCCGACATTTCAAAATGGCCTCGGTTACGATGACAGCCGCGGCTGCGTTTATCATACTTCACCGAATTGACAAAAAGTAGAAGAAATTGCCTCGGTGGTGAAACGACTCAGCAACTCTATCAAATTTGTATGCGCCTCGCCCACAGATAAGTTAGAACTTGTCGTTTTGCCCGCGGACGCTTGGGTACATATCCAAATTACGCGAGGCAAGCACTCTGAGGCACCTTTGAGCACGGTCAAGTGACCGACTCTCGGCGGCCCGCTGCTCGCGCACTGCGCGTGAGAGCGTACGAATTTGAGCCAAATAGGTGAGCCGTACGTGCCTCAACCCGAGGCTGCTCTAATCGTACCCACCTTAATATATTTGCATGCTTTTGGGTAGGATATAGTAGTAAGTAACATTTACATTTTACACGAGATTTAGTGTTCAACAAAAAAAAAATAGTTCCTGAATTAAATTAGATTCTTGTAAGCCACTGTTTAAGAAGCACAAGTTTTTTACAGTTCCGAGTCTGTACATTTTGGAGGTGTGCAAGTTTGTAAGAAACAACAAAAAGTACTTCGAAACAAAAAATAAAAAACGAAAACGTACTGTCACTTACAAGGCATTAGTAGTTCCCCAATGTAAATTACAGCTCAATAAAAAAACAGCTTTCAAATGGTGATCAGAATTTACAACGCTTTACCCATAACATGGACGGACACATCTCACAAAAATTAAATCTTATGGATTTTTAAATAAGTTTTTAATAGATGAGTGTTTTTATTCTTTAGACGACCATTTTATAAAATGTGGATTGAATTAAGTGTTTTTTTTATGATAATGTTTACATAATTATTTTTATTTCTCAATATATTTGACGCTATCTGGTATATAAATAAATATCACAGGTCAATGTCACAAAAATTGACCTACTTATATAGAGAAATATATACTTAAATACCTAGAAAACATCCGAGACTCAGGAACAAATACTCGTGCTCATCACACAAATATCTGCCCCTACCGGGATGTGAACCCGGGACCGCTAGCTTTATAGGCAGGGTCACTACCAACTAGGCAAATGTGTCGCCATATAATTTTGACATACGAATTTTTATAAAATAATGGTAGGCAATAAGTAATATTAATTATGTTAAATCATTATATTCTAAGCTGCTGATTGGTTGTATAATAACTAATACAAAGACTATAATTAGATTTAGGATTATAATATTGTACGCCTCAGTGAGGTAGGATTTGGATTTGGAGAGCTTTTAAACTATTTATAAGAACATCTGTAACACCCATAACCACGCATTATTTTTAAAATTTGAATTTTGAGCATTAGTGTACCTGCGTGGAGGCCCAGCCGCCGTCGGTGAGCCGCTGCGAGTTGAGCCACATGACGATGGGCTCGTTGTTGTCCTGGTGGTCCATGCAGGCCAGCAGCGCGTACGCCGTGGCCGCGATGTTGTACGAGTCGTACTTGTACGGCAGCCGCGGCAGAAGGAACGGCTTTTGGTTCTCCATCTTGAACGGGGGCGGGGGCAGCCGCTCCTTGCCCCAGTATACCAAGCCACCTGCAAACACAACTCAAAATTACAATTTGACAAATTTACACTGAGACTTATGCGTTATATTATAATATAAAATAAATATGACAGGACAATCTCACACAAATTGACCTGGTCCCAAACTAAGCTCTAGGCTTGTACATACTATGGGTACTAGACAACGATAAAGATACTTATATAGAGAAATACATACTTAAATACATAGAAAAACATCCGAGACATAGGAACAAATATTCGCGCTCATCACACAAATATACCCTTACCGGGATTTGAGCCCAGGACCGCTGGCTTTGGAGGCAGGGTCACTCCCAAATAGGCCACCGTGTCGTCAATATAAATTCCTAGTTTGATTGATCCGCCGTGGCGTAAATTGGAAACCAAAGGGACATTACCACATTTTTAAACTCTTTTTAGGGTTCCGTACCCAAACGTAATGTGTCCCTCCGTCTGTCAGTCACCAGGCTTGTATCTCAAGAACCGCGACAGCGAGACAGTTGAAATTTTCATTAATTATGTATTTCTGTTACAAATTTAATACTAAAAACAAAATAAATATTTAAAGGGGCTCCCATACAACAAACGTGATTTATTGTAGTTTTTAGCTCGATATTAATAACGGCAACAGGTAGACACTTGAAATATTCACAGAATATTTAGTTAAATATTCACTTTATGAATGATAATTAAATTAATATTTAAGGGGCTCCCATACAACAAACGTGATTTTTTGCCGTTTTTTGCACGATCTTATTACGTCGTTGTATAGATATAGATAATGGTACGGAACCCTTCGTACGCGAGTGCGACTCGCAGTTAGTCGGTTTTTCGATTACTGGTGAGTCAATGAATCAGTGAGACGCGCGCAAAATGTAGTAGTTCATAAATTTTATTTTCTTACAAGCTTTTATTTAGTATGCAATGTTTGTATGTATGTAAAAAAAAGTCAGTTAAGGTTAAACGTAGCAAGTAAATCTTTAATCAGTTTCTTTACTTGAATGGGCTGTAATTTGGACCACATATGTAAACCCGAATGACGAATCTTGGCCGGCGCGCCTGTGCTTCAGAACCCACGCATCGGCAAGCTACGGCGTTATTTACATACGATATTGTTATGTATGAGTTATCTTTTTCTTGGCAATAAAGGATATGTTGTTAATACGATCAGTATCAGGAACACCATTCAAAATCTTATGTAGCGCCATTAGGTCAGTCACACCACGCCTGTACTGCAAAGGTGATAGTGGAAATTAATTAATTAGTCACTATATTGGCATAGTGCGCCGCGCTGGTAGAATTTGCTGATATAATAAAAAGAACTACTTTTATCGTACCTTTTATCTGCACAACAGTCAACCTGCACGGCTAGCACATGACGGCGCGCGAGTAATGTCGCGCGCGAGATAGACTACCCGTCATCGTCTAATTAGAACGGTCAGAAAAAGACAGGTAGTCTATCTCGCGGGCGACATAACTCGCGCGCCGTCATGTGCTAGCCGTGCTGGGCCCGTATCATGGTCGCCTTTATCGTGGTAGATAAAACATGCGTCACTCTCGCACTGTGCTTGTTAGAAAGTGACGGATGTTTTATCCACGTTTTGTCACGCCCCCGCGCGCATAATAAGCCCCCTGCTGAGATGGCGGACAAACATTATTTGTATAGACTCAATGCGGCTAGAGTGGAATATATAGATCTAAATAAGTGCATAGAGTTACGAGACTTCGTACTTTCTTTAACGGTTTAGTAGCTCGAAGCAGAAAACGCAACATACACGACTCTCCTGAGACACAATAACATCACATCATAACGGCCGCAGAATGACAATTGACCATCAAAAATAACCCCGAGATCCCTAATTTTTGTTATTCTCTCCAAGGAATTTTCATCAAAATTGCATGTAAAATTTATGGCAATATGTTTTTAAGTAAAGGAAATGCACTGGCATTTGTTAATACTCAAGGACATACTGTTGGTTTTTACACCAGTTGTCAACCGTGTCGTCAATCGATTTTATGCGATGAAACAGTTGCACCAAATGCTTCTCAAAAGTTTATGAAAAAGAGAAATAAAAGTGGACCCAAAGTTGAACCCTGAGGTATTCAGCGAAAAACGGGATAGATTCGAACCCAAACACGCAGACTAACTGAGATGTACGAAATAAGTATGATTTGAACCATCACAGCAAGTTTCCATGGATGCCCAAGTGTTAAAACTAAAACACTCAGGAGTATGTGATGTGGTGATTTACCCGGTATCGATTTGCCTTTTGCTCTGATACGCTAAGGATAAATGGTGCATACGAGTATAAGTCAGAAGATTGATTGATGTCAACATCAACAGATTCGCTCAAGCGATAAAAAAAAGAGGCACGGGCACTTTTACACGTCAAAATTCTACCAGCGCTTCCCAAGAGGAGACCACTGCTGAGAAGTAGATGAAGATTCTTAACAAAACCATGTTGATGAGGGTTGAGAATAAACTGCGGACACTATAATACTTTCAAACATTATGGAAAAAAATGTTAGAATACTAATGGCGCGGTAGTTTGAGACGAGGCTTGTCTTCCTTTTTGTGTACCTACGGCGTCATTTTGGTAAGCTTCCAGAGACTTTCTAAATATGTCAGGGATTTGGCTAATGCGTCCGCAAAAGAGCATATCATGTTATCTCTTTCACTCTTAGTGGAGAAATCGGCATATAGAAATGTACTTCAAAGGCATAGGTTTTCAGGTTATGGCGTAATCTGATAAAGGGTGGCTTGAAACGGACTGAAACGAAATTTCAGCTTGCTAAAAACGCTTGCAAAGTACCTAAAATCACGATTAGAAATTAGACGCCCTATTCACCGGCGTAACAATATCATTATCATTAATATTGGCCTAATAAAAGGTTCACTATTGGATGGAATATTTTTTTTACGCATAATGTATCTTTTCGTATAAAATCGTTTGACCGAAAACGGTATTTACAATTGAAACGGTTTTATTTTAATTATATTATTACTGTTAGGCGATTGGCTTGCAACCTAATACACTGGTAAACATCTTAGCCAAATGCCTTTAGCCTTACTTGCGCAAAATGTGGTTATGGAATTATAAAACAAGTTTTTTTAGAGTTGTTGGTATTTCTGTAGCCCTGTCAACCCCACTCTGAGAATAAAGGCGTGATGTTATGTATGTATGTATTATAAAAAAACTAACCTAACTAATTTACACAATACATGTTTTAATGCTGCAATTTCAACCAAAAAGGATGTTATGCGAAAAGATACATTTTGCGAAATTATTTTTAACGTTTCAAAGGGATCCCTACAACGTACCCTCGGACCGCTGGAACCGGATGAGCAGCCGGTAGGCGTGCTCGGAGCTGGCCGCCTTGGCGACGGTGAGCGCGTAGGCCACGACGGCCATGGAGTAGGCGTCGCCGAAGTCCTGCAGCAGCTTCAGGTGGTGCTCCAGCCACGTCACGCCGCGCTGCTGCGCCGCCGACACGCGCGCCGACAGGCCCTGGCGGGAGGCGCTTCATTAGGGACCCGATGTTTAACAACATAATCGCTGGTACAGATATATTCACGAGAGTTGGCACGAATGGATTGAACGAGTGAATGAAAATGTCTATGTGTGCATGACATAATTATTAAATACAGGTTGATGCAAAAAGTAATTTTTTACGATAATTGTGTCTAAGAAAATCTGGCATACCCGCCAAAATAAGAAACCTTTGGAAACCAAGAACACCTAACGTAGTATACTGCAGTGCCACGCAAACCATCCATGAAGATAAATCTAGTCCTACTTAAACTAAGGTCTACTTTCATCATGAATAAAATGTATGAAAAATCTTTGACAACACGTTGTGGCTTAGCGGTAACGGGAGTTGCCTTCTAAGCAGCGGTCCTGGGATTGATGGGTTTGATAGATCTATCAGTCTTAAATTAAAACAACACCATTAATGTAAGTACTTTATCCTCATATGTACAAATGCATTAATTGACTGTGGTTTATGTGCAGTCAGCGTCAAATAGTTTGTAGCAGTGAAAGTGGTCAAATAGTTTGGTATAGGATACATTTAGTATGATGTACCGAACTTTTCGACCACTTTGACTGCTACAAACTATTTGACGCTGACTGTACAGTCGAGTTCATAAATATGTGTACCCTTTTTATCTAGTCGAATGCGTTTGCAAACTAATTGTTAGCGACCGCATTCGAGTAGGTAAAAAAGTGTACACATATTTATGAACTCGACTGTACATACATATGCATAACCTGACTATAAAATTTATTTAAAAATTGTTAATCCGACTCTGCATCACTTGAACTACTAGATGTTGAAGATTCTTCGTCCTCGCTGTCACCTATATTAACAATGAAACCATCAGTAAGGTCGTCTAGCCGGTGTTCCATAGACTCGTACGAACGCTCTGTTTCTTGGGCTTTTCTCCAAGTATCATGAAACGTTTCTGTTTTCACGGCATGAACTTCATCGATGAATAGTTTTTGAACTTCGTTCATATTAAAAGTGACGTTCCTTGTCCCTACTTTACCTTTTATAATCCCCCACAACATCTCGATTGGGTTTAAATCTGGATAGTAAGGTGGAAGACGTAATACAGAATGACCGTGGTCTCGCAGTATTTGATCTAACTTGTAAGTTTTCTTTGTGTCTTTATGTTTCTTAATTATTTTGTACAGAACGATTTTAGTATTTCTTTTTGGGTATGATATTTTATTTTTATCTAACCAGGTCAGCATCTCTTTTTTCTTTGAATTTTTTACTGGAGCTCGATCCACCTAAACGTTGTGATAAGGAGCGTTATCGACGACAAGGACGCTTCTGGGCTTTAAGTTCGGTAACAAATATTCCTTCACCCATTTTTGATAATTGGAGCATTCATATTACTGTGGTAATCTCCAGACCTCTGGTTAGATTTGAATGTCAGCAAAGCATTTTCTACAAAGCCTTCCTCTGTACAAGCATGAACCGCTATAAGTCTTTGCCCTTTTGATATGGGAACTCTGATGCCACTGTTGCTGTTGTCAGTCCATGCGTTTGGCGTAGTATGAGTGCTATGCACGTAGGTCTCATTGGTATACACAATAGGCCGTTTTTGGTCTCTATATTCTTGTAATTTTTGTAAATACATCAATCTTTTGTAACGAATGTTGTCATTTTCAATTATCCGCATCCTGTTGTTCTGAATCTTCTTCCACCGGAATCCCATTTTATGTACCAGTCGTAATAAAGAACTGACACTGCCAGGAAAATCTATCGACTCCTTTAAAACTTTGTGTAATGTTTTAATAGTTGGTAGTGTTTTGTGTATTTTGTGAAAATCGTAAATATACCTTCGGATGACGTTTAAATCAAAATTGTCCACCTCCGATTTTTTCGACAAACGTGATCGTTTTTCACCGGGTGTCACGAACACATTAGAAGTCGATCCCTCAGTCGCATTTTTGCAGATACAGTTAACGATTCGCTGTACACTTCGTTCTGATGTCCCAGTCGCCGCAGACGTTAATTTGTATAACTCTTGAATTTTTAGAAATCCACCTTCAGCATTTTTAATTTATTGTTTAAAATAATTAAATACGTTAAAAATTATTTCTCGAGACTGTCCCGATAATGTTTTTCCTCGTCCAAAAGTAGGTGTAGTCATTTTGAGAATAAGATAAAATTACATTACGGTATAAGTATTGTTTATCGCTTATATGACAGTAAAAAATGAGTGAAGTGTCATTCTAATAAGAAGGTTATCAAGCACAATGTAATCTTATCTATGTAAGTTCTTACTTCGTAATCTAGCCTGCATTTTGCATTTTACAAATTAATAAAATATAAACATTTTTCATGCGTAATGACGATGTCGTGAAACTTTTCGCCATTATTTTGTTAATTGCGGCGTCGGTATGAAAACAGGATAAGACAGTATATTATAAATAAATTTAAAACTCTGTTGACGACGGACTCCTCGGTCTGATCCTTTTTAGATTATTTACTATTCGAACACGCCATCACCTTTCTTCACAAATAAAAATAAGTCAAAAAAATAAATGTATGTTTTTTTTAAATACAAAGGACTTCAAAAATTACTAAAAGGATTAACATTGACATTTGGTGCAGATTATATTTTTTTTTCCTGAACAACGAGAACGTGTTAGGTACGTGTTTACAGAATATAAGGAGGCCCCTGTATAAGAAAGGCACTCACACTGCCACTCACAGTGACAAGTGACATTACTTTAGGTCAATCCATTCGTGCCAACTCTCGTGAATATATCTGTAACTTCTTTTAAATATTTCCTTAGAGGTTTGGTTTCATATATAAAAATACTGAAAAAGTTAGTTTCTAAATACATACGTCATGATGACTCGCTAAGAAGTCCAGAGTCTCTTTTATTTTTGGTTAGTACATACTTGTACAAAGATTGATTTTGTTCAATTAATTATGACTAAAACACATTATGACTAAAAAACATGGGAGACAATAAAGACCCGCTATATTATTATAGGGTTTGGGTTTTCAAGGACGCGGTATTTACAGATTGCAATGGAATTTCCACAGTAATTAACCAGAAAATGAACTGAGAACCAGAAATAGTATTCGTTTTAAATTTAGATTAACAATTAAATATAGAAACAATGTACTGTTCTTATTGAGTAGTTGAATAGTTACCTCTCTAACTCCGATGTCTTTGAGATTCTTGACAGTTTCGAGCATCGCCACGACTTGCGCGGTGAGCGTGATGTTTCGCTGCAGCACTATAGTATTGTTCACCTAAAGGGAAAAAAGTCAAACATAAAAAACCCATAATTTGAACATCATATGCACTGTTATTTTCATTACACTGAAAACTGTGACGTGTGTAAAGCTACGGGAACAGTGACGTGTGTAAGGCTGTGTAAACTGTGACGTGAGTAAGGCTGTGTAAACTGTGACGTGTGTAAGGCTGTGGGAAGAGTGACGTGCTGAGAGAACAGCGACGTGTGTAAGGCTGTGGGAAGAGTGACGTGCTGAGAGAACAGCGACGTGTGTAAGGCTGTGGGAAGAGTGCCGTGCTGAGAGAACAGCGACGTGTGTAAGGCTGTGGGAAGAGTGACGTGCTGAGAGAACAGCGACGTGTGTAAGGCTGTGGGAAGAGTGCCGTGCTGAGAGAACAGCGACGTGTGTAAGGCTGTGGGAAGAGTGACGTGCTGAGAGAACAGCGACGTGTGTAAGGCTGTGGGAAGAGTGACGTGCTGAGAGAACAGCGACGTGTGTAAGGCTGTGTGAAGAGCGACGTGCTGAGAGAACAGTGACGTGTGTAAGGCTGTGGGAAGAGTGACGTGCTGAGAGAACAGCGACGTGTGTAAGGTGATGTGAACTGTAACGCTTGAAAGGGCTGCGTAAACTGTGACGTGTATAGGGCTTTGTCAACTGTGACGTGTGTAAGGTACTGTAAACTGTGACGTGTGTAAGGTGCTGCGAACTGTGACGTGTGTCAGATGCTGTGAACTATGTCGTATGGTAGGTTGAGCAACCTCCTGCCCGCCGAGCCCCTGCAGGCCGCGCGCGCCGGCGGTCCGCTCGAGCTCGCGCAGCATGGCGCTGTCGCGAGGCACGTTGATGGTGCTGTTCTCGTTGCGGTCCGGCAGCCACGTGGACTCGTAAAACGCGCCCGCGGGGGTCTGGTGCTCGAGGACCCAGGATACAGCCATGGAGATCACCTGGAATATAGGACATTCTTGAAGAGGCAGGAAATTAGGCTGGATGGTAATGTAGAGGCCAGAACGTGAACATTCCAAATTTAAAAAACATTTGATTGTACTTTCAACTGTTGTTCAAGAATTTTTCACTTGGTGCGTTTTTTTACAGGTATAATTGGCACATTTTAGGTCCAAAAAATTTGACATGCAAACTCACGCAATTAATTTTTTAAACTTCTTGCAAGTTAATTTTCAACCAGTTCCCGGTAGAGGAATCATTAACGGCATTGGTTAAAAATTACCTAGCTTGGGCTAAACTGCCACACCCACACACAAACGTTGCAAGTTAAAATAAGCTTGTAAAAATTAAGGAAACTCACGTCAGGGTCGATGTAGATAAAGTTTTCCCACTCGTTGAAGGACGCGTCTTGAAATATTTTGGCACAGAACGAGGTCAGCCAAACGCTCGAATCCGATTGGTTCCTGGGAAAGTTATAACGGTAAATATTTAGTTTACAAACACTCACATCACAATTCGCACCTTCGGCAGGACAAGGGCACAATTTCCCCTTTAGTAATATTGTACATTGTGCCTTTGTTCTACCGGACAAGAGCACAATTTCCCCTTTAGTCACATTGTACATTGTGCCCTTGTTCTACCGAAGGTGCGAATTATTAAACAAAGGTATTAGCACAATAAGACCAATAACCAAATTGAGAATACAATCACCACCTGCTCAGTCGTTCCTCACAAATCCGTATCAGATGAAAAAATATGTAGGTAAATTTAAAAAATATCTAATTAAATCTCACATTTAATGAAATCTCAAATCTTTTAATAATATCTCACATTTAATGAAATATATTCAAATTACGAAATAACTTTTACTTGACCCCTAAGAGCGGTCCGAAATGCGCAATATCAAACTTTTTTGTGGTTCTTAACCTTTTCAACGCTGTGTCAAATGCAAAACCAGAGCGAATGTCAACTTTGCCTCACAGATACTCAGGTTTATTTTGCGCTGTCAAACATGGCGTAAATATTTTACCTTATAATTACATTTCGAACAGCTAACTGACATTAGTTCGACGACAGCAATTGTCATATGAATTGTATTATTATATACTGCTGACAGTAAAAGTCTGGTGAGGTTTTTAAGATACGTCAATAACATTTATCGTAGAAACTAATAGAATGAAGTACATGTTATTTTGTTTGTTTGTCCGCACGCTGACTACTCACCAGTCGCTTCGGAATTGGCTGAAGCTCCCGTCCGGCTTCATGAAGGACAGCTGCCGCTGGTACAGGATGTTCATGTGGTAGAACGCGTCTTTCTCCAGCGTGCGGTTGCGCTGGTTGATGAGCCGCATGTACAGCGTGAAGTACATGTTGGCCGCGAAACTGAACATGTTCTGCTCCGCTGAATCCTAAAGATAACAATCATATATTCAAAAGTAGGATTTGAAGATTTGTAATTATGAGAATGTGCATTTTTATATATGCTGAATTTCTAATATAACAAATAAAATCACATAATTCTCTGGTTACACTCTGGCTACCTTTTAGCAATGATAAACCAAAGGTCACCGTAGTCTCAGCAGAGACGCCGATGGTACTATCCAATGGAACCTTGAACCACCATAGGACTGTATCACAGTAACGTTATGATTAAGTTGCGAAACGTTGCATTTGTCAAAGATTTTTCGGCGAAAAGACATGTGACTGTATCATATGTGTTTAATCTATACTTACCACAGATTACACAGAGTCATGGCGGCTTACTAAACGAATGTGTTTTATTTCGTACTCCCTAAATAAATATTAAACATGGTGTCAGGTATGGGGTACGAACCCACGCTCCCTCTCGGGAACCAATTTAGGCCACTTCTAATATAGTTATTAAATGATTTTTTTCACCTGACACCATATTTAATATTTATTTAGGGAGTACGAAATAAAACACATTAGTTTAGTAAGCCGCCATGACTCTGTCTAATCTGTGGTAAGTATAGATTAAACACATATGACACAAAGGCATATTCGGCCAAGTAAAAATAAGTTTATTGTTAAAGATGATTATTTAATGGAAACACCAATAGAGTCTCGGTCAATTGAACAACCAGTAGAGACCCAAAGTATAAATACAAATGATTCGTCAAATTTAGTGGAAGTTAGTCAAGATACAAATAATGTGTCTATTAGGGGAACTAGGTTGGAACAATTGCCAGAGACATCTATGGTCTCAAGATCTGGTCGGTTAATTAAAAAACCTGCCTATTTAAAAGATTTTGACTTGACTTGAGTTAAGTTTTAATAAGAGGTTGAACATGTATGGTATATTAAATTATAAACATAAGCGGGGGATGTGTCATATGTGTTTAATCTATACTTACCACAGATTAGACAGAGTCATGGCGGCTTACTAAACTAATGTGTTTTATTTCATACTCCCTAAATAAATATTAAACTGTGACATATTGTTTTTTTCATCGAATAAACCTTATTTTTAATAGTACAAGCCTAGATCTTAGTTTGGGACTAGGTCAATTTGTGTGAGATTGCCCCTGATATTTTTTTAACTCACAGTACAAGTTATCGAACTGGCACTCACCATGGGTAGCCGCAGCAGCGAGGTGGCGTTGACCGGCATGGTGGGGAACAGCGGGCCGACCACGTCGCCCACGATGGACACGCGCGCCGTGTTGGACCCGAACACATAGTAGCGGTCCACCTCGTACGGGATCACCGGAGTCTCGGTCACGTTCACGTGCATGTACTGGAACACGTACGCGCGGTTCGACAGGTCGAGCAGGATGGACTGGTGCCGGTGCTGGGGGAGGCCGTCCGCCTGGGGAGAAAGATGCTTTGTTAATAATGGAGTTAGTAAAAAAAAACTGCCTGTCGGTTTACGGAAGATAATTTTACGTGATAACGTCATAAGAAAACATTGATAAGCCGAACGCTTAGGCCGATCGTGGCTCTCTATAGTTTGTGTCGCGCTTTCGCTTGCACGCTCGGCTCAGGCGGAACGTGACAATGAGTCATGCTTTTTTGTGCGTGCAGACGACGTTCATCGATTTATAAGACGTTATCACTTTTGAGACAAACTTTTGTTGCCAACTGTACTTTTTTTTGCAAAGTCATTTGCTGCTTATCATAAACAACCTAACGAGCTCAAACTCGGTGGGTCTACGTTAAGTACCTATAGCGGAGATCCCGTCGTCACCTTCCGACTCCATCATCACACTAGCTCGATGGTGCCATATTATGGTATTGTCAACGAGGTTACGTCACAGCCAAATTTCAGCTTAATCGGTATGCGGGAAATGGTTCAAATCTTCCTTGCGAAATTCCTCCCAATATAATTGTAAATAAAAAAAATGCCCTGCTTTTAGGGGTATAATTAGTAGCTTATGCCAATTTTTGATGCTTTATGTGGGCTATACGTACGGTAGCGCTGGACGAGAGCGCCGGTAACTTGATGAACTAGTGCCACAGTAGCACATGCCATATTTGGACGTAGCCCACAGCAAATATTATATGGAGGTATGGCGTTTACTGTGTACGTCCACACACAGCACCTAATGTTCTCATGACAACTCTCAGTTTGTAGTCAAAGACTTAAATTTGGTACCCACCTTAGGTCCAAAGTCAATCTGAAATTCTACAGCATTAAGGTTGATTTTCCTCTAAGTTACAAATGACTTGGCATCTCTAAGGACATTGACAACTTCAAGCAGATTATTTTGAAATGGGTCATAAATTAACGCCCTTGACCGTAATCTTTTTGGTGTATTTATGCTGTCCCTGCAGCGTGAACGCGTGCAGGTTCACGACGATGACCCAAAGCGCGTGGGCGCGTACACGGTGGGTGACCCACAACTGCAGCTGCTATTTGTACGTCCACGCACAACACCTGTTCTCATGACATCTCTCAGCTGGTACAGTGACTCATCTCGACGCTAATCTTCTTGGTGTATTTATGCTGTCCCTGCAGTGTGGACGCGTGCAGGTTCACGTGGATGTCACCAAAGCGCGTGAGCACGTACACGGTGCATAACTCCCAACTGAAGCTGTTATGTGTGGACTTACGACACTACTGTGTACGTCCACACACAGCACCTGTTCTCATGACATCCTCTCAGCTGGTACAGTGACTCACCTCGACGGTAACCTGGTTGGTTTATTTATGCTGTCTGTACAGCGTGGACGCGTGCAGGATCACGAAGATGTCCCCGAAGCGCGATTGCACGTACCTACACGGTGGGTGACCCACAACTGAAGCTGTTATGTGTGGACTTACGACGCTACTGTGTACGTCCACACACAGCACCTGTTCTCATGACATCTCTCAACTGGTACAGTGACTCACCTCGACGGTAATCTTCTTGGTGTATTTATGCTGTCCCTGCAGCGTGGACGCGTGCAGGTTCACGTGGATGTCCCCGAGGCGCGTGGGCACGACCGGCACGTACACCGTGGCCGCGTCGCCCGCCGAGATGAACACGAAGAACTGGTGCTCGCCGAATGATGTACGCGGGTTGTATGAGCGGACCTGTCAAACAAGTCGTTGAGCGTGAATTAAATGCTGTGATCTAAAAAGAAAAAGAAAAGTAAATTGGTTTTCTTTCTTTTGTTAGCATTCAACTTCTGCTATTGTTCTTGCTTATCTAATTCACACTATAGAATTACAATAGATTGTCATTAACAGATGTATATTAAAACACGACCGAATTGAGTGGTGTTAAACAAAAAAAGAACGACATAGGATGATGGTCGTCATCGTCATTATGTGGAAAATAAAGTTATATCGCAAAAGTCCATTAGGAAAAAGCAGCTAACATCCAGAGTCGAATCAGGTTGCATTTGACACTAATTGTGATTCGGCAGAGCTAATCTTATCTGAGGCACCTAATAGGAAAAAAACCGGCCAAGTGCGAGTCGGACTCGCGCACGAAGGGTTCCGTATCATTATCTATACAACATTATAGCCTATTTTTGTGCGCGGCAATAGAAACACATAATCTGTGAAATTTTAATTGTCTAGCTATCACGGTTCATAATTATAATAATTATAATTAAATCATTTATTTTCAAAAATTACAGGCATGGGATATTATAATTCTTCGCCAAACTGCACAATCAGTTTGTAGACGAAAACTTGGTGCTCTCAAGCTTTTATTATGATATAGTTAATATTGGACACGGTAGTTATACTTAGTATAACATTCAATAGCTTAAGTATATATTAGATGAGATACAGCCTGGTGACAGACAGACAGACGGACAGCGGCTTCTTAGTAATAGGGTCCCGTTATTACCCTTTGGGTCCGCAACCCTAACAGACACTCACGATGCCGTTCTCCTCGACGTGCACGAACTTGTAGTCAGGCGAGGAGGCGAGCACGACCACGGCCTCGATGGCCTGCGGCTGGTAGTTGAACACGAGCACGCGCAGCCCGACCTGCTCGCCCTGCCGGCAGCGGTCCGGCCCTTCCACTTGGATGAAGAACGGAAGCACGCCCACGTACTGGAAACAAATTCATTATTTAGGCTAAGTAAAGAGAGGCACCCTACGGGGACATCCGGGAGACATCCCAAGAGGGGGGCATGCCGAGCCCATGCTGATGGCGGACACGGTCCAGTGCGCCGGCGCGCGCGGCACGTCCACGGTGAACATGTGGCGCTCGTGGGGGGGAGTCAGTACTTACATGCTCCGGCTGCGCCAGCATGCCGAGCCCAGTGCTGGGCGACATGCTGATGGCGGACACGGTCCAGTGCGCCGGCGCGCGCGGCACGTCCACGGTGAACATGTGGCGCTCGTGGGGGGGAGTCAGTACTTACATGCTCCGGCTGCGCCAGCATGCCGAGCCCAGTGCTGGGCGACATGCTGATGGCGGACACGGTCCAGTGCGCCGGCGCGCGCGGCACGTCCACGGTGAACATGTGGCGCTCGTGGGGGGGGAGTCAGTACTTACATGCTCCGGCTGCGCCAGCATGCCGAGCCCAGTGCTGGGCGACATGCTGATGGCGGACACGGTCCAGTGCGCCGGCGCGCGCGGCACGTCCACGGTGAACATGTGGCGCTCGTGGGGGGGGAGTCAGTACTTACATGCTCCGGCTGCGCCAGCATGCCGAGCCCAGTGCTGGGCGACATGCTGATGGCGGACACGGTCCAGTGCGCCGGCACGCGCGGCACGTCCACGGTGAACATGTGGCGCTCGTGGGGGGGGAGTCAGTACTTACATGCTCCGGCTGCGCCAGCATGCCGAGCCCAGTGCTGGGCGACATGCTGATGGCGGACACGGTCCAGTGCGCCGGCACGCGCGGCACGTCCACGGTGAACATGTGGCGCTCGTGGGGGGGGAGTCAGTACTTACATGCTCCGGCTGCGCCAGCATGCCGAGCCCAGTGCTGGGCGACATGCTGATGGCGGACACGGTCCAGTGCGCCGGCACGCGCGGCACGTCCACGGTGAACATGTGGCGCTCGTGGGGGGGGAGTCAGTACTTACATGCTCCGGCTGCGCCAGCATGCCGAGCCCAGTGCTGGGCGACATGCTGATGGCGGACACGGTCCAGTGCGCCGGCGCGCGCGGCACGTCCACGGTGAACATGTGGCGCTCGTGGGGGGGGAGTCAGTACTTACATGCTCCGGCTGCGCCAGCATGCCGAGCCCAGTGCTGGGCGACATGCTGATGGCGGACACGGTCCAGTGCGCCGGCACGCGCGGCACGTCCACGGTGAACATGTGGCGCTCGTGGGGGGGGAGTCAGTACTTACATGCTCCGGCTGCGCCAGCATGCCGAGCCCAGTGCTGGGCGACATGCTGATGGCGGACACGGTCCAGTGCGCCGGCACGCGCGGCACGTCCACGGTGAACATGTGGCGCTCGTGGGGGGGGAGTCAGTACTTACATGCTCCGGCTGCGCCAGCATGCCGAGCCCAGTGCTGGGCGACATGCTGATGGCGGACACGGTCCAGTGCGCCGGCACGCGCGGCACGTCCATGGTGAACATGTGGCGCTGGTGGGGGGGGAGTCAGTACTTACACGCTCCGGCTGCGCCAGCATGCCGAGCCCAGTGCTGGGCGACATGCTGATGGCGGACACGGTCCAGTGCGCCGGCGCGCGCGGCACGTCCACGGTGAACATGTGGCGCTCGTGGGGGGGGAGTCAGTACTTACATGCTCCGGCTGCGCCAGCATGCCGAGCCCAGTGCTGGGCGACATGCTGATGGCGGACACGGTCCAGTGCGCCGGCACGCGCGGCACGTCCACGGTGAACATGTGGCCCTCGTGGGGGGGGGAGTCAGTACTTACATGCTCCGGCTGCGCCAGCATGCCGAGCCCAGTGCTGGGCGACATGCTGATGGCGGACACGGTCCAGTGCGCCGGCGCGCGCGGCACGTCCACGGTGAACATGTGGCGCTCGTGGGGGGGGAGTCAGTACTTACATGCTCCGGCTGCGCCAGCATGCCGAGCCCAGTGCTGGGCGACATGCTGATGGCGGACACGGTCCAGTGCGCCGGCACGCGCGGCACGTCCACGGTGAACATGTGGCCCTCGTGGGGGGGGAGTCAGTACTTACATGCTCCGGCTGCGCCAGCATGCCGAGCCCAGTGCTGGGCGACATGCTGATGGCGGACACGGTCCAGTGCGCCGGCGCGCGCGGCACGTCCACGGTGAACATGTGGCGCTGGTGGGGGGGGAGTCAGTACTTACACGCTCCGGCTGCGCCAGCATGCCGAGCCCAGTGCTGGGCGACATGCTGATGGCGGACACGGTCCAGTGCGCCGGCGCGCGCGGCACGTCCACGGTGAACATGTGGCGCTCGTGGGGGGGGAGTCAGTACTTACAAGCTCCGGCTGCGCCAGCATGCCGAGCCCAGTGCTGGGCGACATGCTGATGGCGGACACGGTCCAGTGCGCCGGCACGCGCGGCACGTCCACGGTGAACATGTGGCCCTCGTGGGGGGGGAGTCAGTACTTACATGCTCCGGCTGCGCCAGCATGCCGAGCCCAGTGCTGGGCGACATGCTGATGGCGGACACGGTCCAGTGCGCCGGCGCGCGCGGCACGTCCACGGTGAACATGTGGCGCTCGTGGGGGGGGAGTCAGTACTTACATGCTCCGGCTGCGCCAGCATGCCGAGCCCAGTGCTGGGCGACATGCTGATGGCGGACACGGTCCAGTGCGCCGGCACGCGCGGCACGTCCACGGTGAACATGTGGCGCTCGTGGGGGGGGAGTCAGTACTTACATGCTCCGGCTGCGCCAGCATGCCGAGCCCAGTGCTGGGCGACATGCTGATGGCGGACACGGTCCAGTGCGCCGGCACGCGCGGCACGTCCACGGTGAACATGTGGCGCTCGTGGGGGGGGAGTCAGTACTTACATGCTCCGGCTGCGCCAGCATGCCGAGCCCAGTGCTGGGCGACATGCTGATGGCGGACACGGTCCAGTGCGCCGGCGCGCGCGGCACGTCCACGGTGAACATGTGGCGCTCGTGGGGGGGGAGTCAGTACTTACATGCTCCGGCTGCGCCAGCATGCCGAGCCCAGTGCTGGGCGACATGCTGATGGCGGACACGGTCCAGTGCGCCGGCACGCGCGGCACGTCCACGGTGAACATGTGGCCCTCGTGGGGGGGGAGTCAGTACTTACATGCTCCGGCTGCGCCAGCATGCCGAGCCCAGTGCTGGGCGACATGCTGATGGCGGACACGGTCCAGTGCGCCGGCGCGCGCGGCACGTCCACGGTGAACATGTGGCGCTGGTGGGGGGGGAGTCAGTACTTACACGCTCCGGCTGCGCCAGCATGCCGAGCCCAGTGCTGGGCGACATGCTGATGGCGGACACGGTCCAGTGCGCCGGCGCGCGCGGCACGTCCACGGTGAACATGTGGCGCTCGTGGGGGGGGAGTCAGTTCTTACATGCTCCGGCTGCGCCAGCATGCCGAGCCCAGTGCTGGGCGACATGCTGATGGCGGACACGGTCCAGTGCGCCGGCACGCGCGGCACGTCCACGGTGAACATGTGGCCCTCGTGGGGGGGGAGTCAGTACTTACATGCTCCGGCTGCGCCAGCATGCCGAGCCCAGTGCTGGGCGACATGCTGATGGCGGACACGGTCCAGTGCGCCGGCGCGCGCGGCACGTCCACGGTGAACATGTGGCGCTCGTGGGGGGGGAGTCAGTACTTACATGCTCCGGCTGCGCCAGCATGCCGAGCCCAGTGCTGGGCGACATGCTGATGGCGGACACGGTCCAGTGCGCCGGCACGCGCGGCACGTCCACGGTGAACATGTGGCGCTCGTGGGGGGGGAGTCAGTACTTACATGCTCCGGCTGCGCCAGCATGCCGAGCCCAGTGCTGGGCGACATGCTGATGGCGGACACGGTCCAGTGCGCCGGCGCGCGCGGCACGTCCACGGTGAACATGTGCCGCTCGTGGGGGGGGAGTCAGTACTTACATGCTCCGGCTGCGCCAGCATGCCGAGCCCAGTGGTGGGCGACATGCTGATGGCGGACACGGTCCAGTGCGCCGGCACGCGCGGCACGTCCACGGTGAACACGTAGCGCCCGTGGGGTCCGATGTTGATGTCCCGCCAGAGCCACACGTTGTCGTACTGGCGCTGGACGCGGTTGAAGCGGAACTTGCGGAAGTGGGATAGGTCGAAGCTGGTGTCGTGCTCGCCTGGGGGAGGTAAACAAAGTTTCACGCCTCATGTACAATGGCGCCCTTATTACTGTGACGCCACTAGACAGTCGGAGTTTACTCGGTGCAGTCTTAAATATGAAAAATACACCGACTGCGCCAGTAGTATTTGGCGAAGTCGGTAGGATGTCATCTCTCAAGCTAGACAAGACCCACCGGCGGACTGATCTGAAATTATCTAATCGATCGCACCTAAAACAAGCAACACTTCGCTGTTAACTGGCTACAAATCCACCTAGCTAAGGACCATCACCCAATTGAACAGTTTTCGTTTTAAAATTCTACTATCGAACATACAGACAGATACACACGTTAAACTTCCAACTTTTCCCCCTTTGCGTCAGCGGTTAAAAAAAAATCTTTTCAACGCCATTAAGGGATGGATATATCACACGGCAAGCCAACGACGGATATTTTCGTCATGGTTACTAGCGCAAAATAGACCCGAGCGTCTATGAGGCAAAAAGGCAAAGCGTATATTCACTCTACTTTTTAAGCTGTCACGTCACTCGTAACGTCTTTTGTTGTTGCAGACTGTACTTTTTTGCAGTCATTTACTGCAAAAAAGTACAATCCGAGTCCAGACACCGCAGGTTTACTTTAAGTATAGCGGAGACCCTATCACCACCTTCAGAATCCATCATCAGACCAGCTAGATGATGCCATATTGTTGTATTGCCATCGAAGCTAAGTAGGTATACTAAATTTTAGCTCACTCAGTACCCGAGATGTGGTCCTAATCTTCCTGGCAACACAAAAACTTTGAAAGTTAGTAAAAAGTAGTTACAATTGGATTCGTCTGTGTGGTCAGCGCAGTCGAACACGTTGTCGCAGCGCTTGCTGAACGGGTAGCAGCCGCCCTCGAGGCAGGCGCCCAGCCCCAGCGACGCGTTGCACGGGCTAGGCCGCCGCGTCACCGGCACGTCGCTGAACACGAGCAGCCCGGCGTACCTGCGGGACTTAACTCGTGTACAACTCAACTTAAACATACAAACGGGGGTTATATTTGAAAAATAAAAGTACTAAGGGTTTTTAAGGGGAACGTGAATTCAGTTTCATACATTGAAGTCGGGATTCCTTTGCATCAACGAAAATGACATTTATAGCAAATCCTGCTGAAACCTTATTGTTTCTAGTTTACTATAAGAAATATAAAAATAATTATACAATTACATTTTAATTAAAACTAACTTATAAAATAAAACCCGCCATTGCGCCCACTTGCGGCATCGTGCCGAGGACGCTCGCAGCATTACCCCGTTGCACTGCAATGCTCAGTCGTTGAGCAAAAAAGGATTAACTTGTCTGATCAGCACTGCTAGCACATGACGGCGCGCGAGTTATGTCGCCCGCGAGATAGTTTACCTGTCTTTCTCTGACGGGTAGTATACCTCGCGACATGTGCTAGCTGTGCAGCATGGGTTACATAGGTTAGGTTAGACCAGTGACCAAGAAAAAATTATAACTCCTGCACGTGGAAATGCCTGTAGATGAAAAGGTAATTCGGCAAAGCGATTGAAGCGGACGCATAGGCCTTATGGCCATTGAAATCGAAATCGCTGAACACAACCGACTTTAGTATATGTGTGTGTTCTAAAAAGGATGCTTTCTTTCGCCTTTTGCATGCGTATATGTGCTTCTAAAAACCTATCTCCTGTATGGACTCACTCGAAGGTGGTATTGGCGTCAATGCCGAAGGTGGCTGAGGGGAAGTAGACCAGCTCGTCGGCGATGCCCACGTGCGAGCGCCACGTGTACGCGAACGTGCCGTTCGTCGCCTCGTCGAAATGCGACATCTTCGATATCACCTGTACAGAAATATATCATTCAATAATAGCAATAGAAATGTATCATGGGTAACAAATAGTTGTAAATGCATGTAAACGGGCCACGAGATAGGCCTAGTGTGGAGGTCACTGTTAATGTATTAATCCTGTAACCCTGACATAGTTTTTGGTAAAAAAAAAAGGTCCGACCCACGCTACCTTTAGACTATGATATGAAATCTATTTTTAATTACATACATGCATACATAAAATCACACCCTAATTCCCAGAACAGGCAGAGCTACAGAAATACCAACAACTCTAAAAAGACTTCTTGATAATTCTCTAACCACATTTTGCACAAACAGGCTAAGATGTTTACCAGTGACAGGTTGCAAGCCCGTCGCCTAACAGTACTACAAGCCCTTATTCCCTTAGTCGTCTCTTACAACATCCACGGGAAGACAGGGAGTGGCACTATTCTAACCCGGCAACCACACAAGCAAAAAATCTCACACAAATTGACCTAGTCCCAAACTAAGCTCTAGGCTTGTACATACTATGGGTACCAGACAACATTAAACATACTTAGATAGAGAAATAAACACCCAAATATAGTATGAATCTTCCCAGGTGAATTTTTCGCTTCGAGCCCTAATCTTTCAAACAAAGGCCATGCAGAATATCAGAGACATTAAATTTGATCCTTAATACTATGTCGATACCGTTTGTTTCACAATATGAATGTTGTAGTGGCACGTGCTAACTCGGTAGCTAGCGGCTTTGCGATAATAGAGACAATGGCCTTTGTTTGAAAGATTAGGGCTCGAAGCGAAAAAATCACCTGGGAAGATTCATACTATACATGGAAAGCAACCAAGACTCAGGAACAAATACTCGTGCTCATCACACAAATATCTGCCCTTACCGGGACCGCTGGCTTCGGAGGCAGGGTCACTCCCAGCTTCGCCAACGTAATAATCATAAGCAATATAAATTGAATATAGAATGCCTTGAATAGTACATAGCAGTTAGCCTTGTTTAATGTTACGGCAGATGTTAATTAGTGTTGTGTTGCGAGTTACCTTGGCGTAGGTGAGCTCGTTCCCGGCCTGCATGGTGTAGAAGGCGTTGTCGATCCCGGAGAGGCCGACGTACGCGCCGGGCTCGCCGTACACCGCCACCTCCACGCGCTCGCCCGTGCGGTGCTTGCGGTTGTTGATCACCACCGAGAACTACACGCACACGGTTACTCGTCAATGGACAAATATACCACTCTAGCAAAAGTTAAACCTTTAAAAACCGCATGACCCGCCCACCCATTCACCGATAAAAGCCTTTCAAAGACTAACCTCTCAATAGGATACCCCACTAAAAGAATAACCTCTTGGAACGAAATGTATGACTAAGTTATCTGTTAAACTAACCATTAACAGCTAAAGCACAGATAACCCTTATAAATAGCGATTTAAAAAGCATATCGAACGGCTTTTCTAAGTAAAAGACTCATAAAACCCATTCGAAACCCCTCGAATGGGACAGCGGGTTTTAAAAGCAAATCAAACTGCTTTTAAGCGATACGGCCTTTGTAAGCAAAACCCTTATAAAAACCTATTCAAAACCCCTTGAATGGGATAGCGGGCCGGTCCCTGGTTTTAATATTGTCGCCATTTTTATAGACTTAAAAGGCATATGAGCAGACGGACCACCAGCCCCTTATTTCACCATTCTTACAATGACAGGTGACAGGTGACATTTCAGTGTACATGGCGCATTATACCAGTCCCAGTGATGAATACGCGTGTTAACTATGCAATGTATACAGAATTGTCACCTGACACTTGTCACTGTCAAGATGGTGAAATAGGGGGCTCATGGTAAGTAGTTACCATCGTCCATATACATAACAAATGCCAAGGACAGCTAGCCGGCTCCACGCAATGGCGGCGTGACTTTGCGAGAAGTTGCAGTTGTAATGGCGAGGCGCGATGCCAGCTCGAAGACATCTAGTTACCTTGTTCCTGGAGATGCCGTTGACGGGGAAGGTGAGCGAGTCGGCCAGCACGCGGCCGTGCCTCTCGACACACCACACCACGATGGTGGACACGGGCGCCATCTCCGCTGACAGCGTCACTGCAAACGTTCTAACGCCCTCCTGGGACAAATAACAATGGTTAATCAGATTAGGTAATAAATTACGCACACAAAAATACCTTTCGTTACGAATAATAGTAAATGATCACCGAAATTTATTACTAATTTGATACCTCCTAAGACCCACCATACAACGAAATTTGCCAATGGAATATGAACCTATTACAAATGTCAATTTTCTAGTTTGATTGTCCCTCATAAAAACAAAGGAAAACCTATTTTATTTCATTTGCAATAGGTCTATTTTTTAAATAACGTATTATGATCAATTTTTCTACGAGAGGCCTTAGGAGTCCGTCCATCTTGTTACCCAAATAAAGAAAATAAATCCAAAAGCTAGTAAGCGACCACTAAAATGTTAGCCAAATTTATTTTAAAAATAGAGTCCAAATAATGACCATTGGCCAAATGAGCGCAAAAATAAGTGGGCTCCCGCCAGAACTCTCTCTCTTTGCTCCTTCGCACCACTCGGACACTCAACTCTTGCTTCGGATGGGAGGTCGCCGCTAGCTACGCTCGCCACCTCCCCCCGTTCCTATGCTTGGTGCTATGATTCAGACAGCACGACTGCGAGTTGTACACTGTTTTACAGAAACTCATTTCATAGAATGTATCACTTCGCAGAAATTTCATTTCATAGGAAGCTAATTTCTGCTGTAACCTTACTGTTTTTAGAAAATTCTTTGGTGGTCACAGGCCTAAACTAATCTAACCTACGTAACCAATGCTTAAGATAATCCAAAAACATTAAGGTTTCATCAGAAATTAGCTTACTATGAAATGAAAATTCTGCGAAGTGATACATTCTATGAAATGAGTTTCTGTAAAACAAGGGGACACCAACCCGTCTGACGCAACAAGCACTTACATACGATGTGGACGAACTTGCCTGCCTCGTATGGGGTTGTATTGATACAGATATTGCGAATCATCTGCCATAGACGTTAAAGATTAATGATTTATATCATTTAGTAAATGAGCTTCTGTAGAACAAGGGGACACCACGACTGCGACACCAACCCGTCTGACGCAACAAGCACCTACATACGATGTGGACGAACTTGTTTGTCTATGTTGTATTGATACAGATATTGCAAATCATCTGCCATAGACGTTATAGATTAATGATTTATAACATTAAGTAAAGGTTTCTTTTTTAATTTTTGGAGCTGATATAACATTGAGTGGATGTAACATAAATCACTGTAAATGGAAAGGCATAATTCAAATAGAACGGTAAAACATAACGGACCTGCATATTTTCCTGAGCGCTCGTGAGTATGATCCCCTTGGACATGACGAGGTAGTTGAACGACTCGATGTAGAAGTTGCTCTGCACGTGAAATATTATGTACTCGCCCACCTGCGCCAAATAATAAAAATAAATATATGATTGGGTCGGTGTATGTATAGGGTCACTGTGTTGTATGTATTCTTTGTACATGTTATGATTATGTGTGTATGTATGAGGGGTTAAATAACGTTTCACAAATTATCATTTGGCAAAAATGTAGCATGTTACTCGTATTACAACTTTCACTTTGCTTTTTCTCGCCGGAGTTTAAGTTTCTATTTAAAAAATTTAGCTTAGTCTGGGGCTCTATTGAACATTGTAAAACCATATTTTAAACATTGATGATACGGTAACACGTCGATGGCAATACGGTTTATCCAATAGAATATAGGACCCAGTGTGTATTACGTCTATGTATTGTCGTTTAGTTATACATATTTAAGGTTGTTTTTAAGTCGGGGTTCCTCTAAAAACTAGTGCCGCGGCTTGGTGTAGCACATAGCTGAGTTGAAGCCCTTTTCAGCGCAATGCTAAATGTGTTATTTTAGATGTAATTTTATTTTTTTATTATTATGATAAGGAGAAGGCACTCAGGCCACTTGAATAAGTGGAATTTGAGATCCAAATTTGAATTCACAAGACTATAACAAATGCGTTTTAAATGTGCTTCTGGAAGCGTTCATAAAATAATTGTGTTTTTTAGTATTGTGAGGCGAGTGTTCAGAGTAATCGTATGTTAGATGTATTATTGGATGTGTCCAGCCGCCTATTTCACCATCTAACAATGACATGTGATGACAATTTGGTATACATTGCAAAGTTAGCACGATGATAAATCCTGCTATCATATAGCCTGTCATGGTGTAGATGGGGAGATATAGGGCGGGCTGTTGGTGTTGTATAGCAGAGTCAGGTCGTGGCGGTACCCGGGCGTGGGTGGTGCTGGTGGCGACGCGCACGTGCTGGTGGCGGGGGCTGTGGTGCGCCAGCAGCGTCAGCTCGGCGGCGGCGCGCCCGGCGCCCGCGTCCGCCAGCTGCGCCGCCACGCGCACGCCCGTCACGCCGTTCAGCACCTCGCGGTAGTTCGCGTCGTTCTGCAGCTCTGCCGGACCACACGCAAACTTCAACACATGGCCAACGGCAGTGGATTAGATCTCTAGTTTTTTTAAAGCTAGGTACGAATCTGAACGGCCCAGCCTGAGGCGAGTTGCTCGCGAGCCAAATTGTGGCACATAAACATTTGCGGGTGAGGCAGCGTGCTCGTCGCGAGCCGACATTTCAAAATAACGTCGGAAACGATAACAGCCGCATCTATTACGGTTCAAAAGATAAAGCTCTTTTTAAAGTTATGACGGACGGACAGCGAAGGCATTTTAATAGGGACCCGTCTCTTGGCCGCGAAAGCCTAAAAAAGGAAGAACGTGTTCATTACTTACTCAACGCTGGTAGACGCCTCTCTACCGTCACCAGCACGGATAGTCATGTCTTACCACGCTGACGAGAGAGACCTATAATACTTGAGAGTCCAATACAAAAATAAAGAGTAGAATACTGACTGAGCAGGTGGTAGAGGTCCAGCTTGAGGTGCCAGACGGCGTCGTGTCCAGGCACGAGCGTGGGGTACTGCGTGTCCACGCCGCCGCCGCGGCCCTCCACGGAGAGCTGCACCGAGAGCGCCACGCCCGCGGCCTGCCACGCCGGCAGCGGGGACCCGTCGTGGTACGACACCACCATCTGGACCGAACGGGTTTAGGACATCAATCGCATTTCAGACCAGGATCGATCATTTTTGAAACCGAAAAAAATAATAGTAGGATGAAACCCATTGGAACCGGAAGAGAATATAACGAAAATTAAAGGAATAATAATTTGCTTTGCATTTTCTAAGAACATTTACCATAGTATTTTTTATTTTTCACACCATCATTAAGGAGAGATTTCAACGAACAAAAAGCCGATTCGATTGGAAATTAGGGTGCTTTTTCGATATTAACTCAAAATAAGGTTAAAAAGTAAATATTTTAAATCAAACAAATTTAACTTTGATTTAATTTAAACTTGGTTATTTGAATTTTTCTCATACATTTTGAGGTTATGTCAAAAAAGTATAAATACAAAACTTGTTGATCATTTCATTACTTACAACTTTGCCATTGAACTTTTTTCCATAGGAATTGCAGTAACCCTCCCTTTTCCACTTCCCGACCTCAGATCGCCCGTAAATTATTTTTCCTTTAATTATTGTTACATTCTCTTCCTTTTCCAATGGGTTTCATCCTACTATTATTTTAATTAACTTTTTACCATTTTCAAAGGCTTCCGCCCTAGACTATTTGGTGTAATGGTGATGATGTGCTCAGCCTATCACAGCTGTCAACCATATGACGTAGGTAAAATACCTATAGTCGGAAACTTTTCGTTTTTGCATTCATATCAACCAATCCTAATAATACTTTTAATGTTTGAGCATTATGTATATTTCAAAGTTTACAAAATTCATCAAAATCAATTTGTCTGTATGTTTTTCATATTTAAGATATAACTCAGGGGTAGTCCCATAATATTTTCAAGAGCTGATCGCGCGATCCGAGGAAAGACAGCGGAACTCCTTTTAGACAGTTCATAAATTTTTAAACATTCATGTTTTAAGCCGCGTCCACTGCGCCGTTTCCGATCTAACTTGTTTTTCGAAAAGAAAAGGGGCGTGGCCAAATTATTTTTTGTTTAAAAACACAGAAACAAGTTTTCCATCACGGATGGAAAACATTCCCCGCGTTCGTCTGCGGGGGAGGGTGTGGGGGGAGGGGACTTTTGAAAGTTTCTAGTTTGGGTGAAGAACTGTCAAATAGGGCATTAATTGTTTATTATCAGAACTCATTTTGATACCTTTGGATATAAATAAATATCCTACAATCCTACATACAGACTGTGAACCAACGTCAAAGATGACAAATTGTACTGGGATGACAGCTGTCAAAAGAAAAGTGAAATGTTATGACAAACAATACGTTGTTCACTCCAAAGTCACAACGAACGTGCAGTTGTACCTAAACATTTTTGTACCATATTTTGCTAGTAGTTAGTTTTTTAGCTACAAATGTAGGTACTAACACTCTGTAGTCAGGTGTACTCACGTAGACGTCAAATGGCATATGCGGCTTGAAAACCTGCGGCGTGCCCCCGAGGAAGGTCACAGCGAGCGAGGAGTTGAAGATCCTCGCGATGCTGTAGCCCTCGATGACGTCGTCCAGGAACGGGTCTCCGACCGCCGCCGTGATGATCACCTCCACCCCATCCAGCGTCGGGACTAGCTGGGCGAGCTCGGACATGGGGTACTTGAAGTCGAAGGTGCCGTTGAACTGTGGGAGAAGATTCAGATCTAGTAAACGTTTGTAGTTTCTGCATGACCCATTAGTCATAAGATAAATAAAAAATTCTGACAAAAAATCGTTTTTGGGTCAAGCTTTTGTTGCTACCACACAATCAGCCAATGGAACATGCATTTCTTCTCTTACGCTCTCTATAAAGTGTTATGAAAGAGAAGAATAACTGAACACACGAAACAATATTGTGTTATTTTTCAGAAGATATGAAGCTTAAAATACTCATAGTTCAGACTCCTGCAAAAACACTATACAAAATCGACAAGAGGAATGACGTCACAGCTGTTGTTTCATGTTTAAAATATATATAAAGAATTTTGCATTTATTTCAGAAATTATTATCATTGAATTGAATAAAATTAGCACGCCGTAAAAAACAATAAACACTTAAAAGAAGTTTTAATATTTTACCAATTTTTGATTCTACGGGTAATTTTTTAATAGGTGCACAAATTTTAATATTTGCTTCGCTATTGTTAATCAATAACACATGTTGAGTTATTTTTACTCTAGCTTAAAAAATATTAGAGATATTGCCGATTCAATGATTCCACTAACTTAATGATACAGCTTGACAATCCATGTCATCATTTCTAGTGTGACTTTGTGTCCACACGAGAAGGTAAAAGAGAGATAAAATGCACCAAAAAAATTTTTTTTTAAATTTTCTCCTAAATCGTATTAATGAAACTAGTAAACTTCTTGGCCTGATCGTGCAAAATGTGGTAACAGAATTTTTAGAGTTGTTGGTAGTTCTGTAGCTCTGCCTACCCCACCTTGTATGTACATACACAGTGGGGTACGTATCAATGAAACTCAATTCTGTTTTTCATTTGTGTTCCCTATAGATAGTTCACTTGTTACTTACATATCGAAGATAGGGCAGCTTGTCGTAGTAAGGGTTGTTGTAATAGTTGTTGTACTGCGAGTCGCTGTTCTGGTAGGTGTTGTACGTGTTGTATTGGTTGTTCTCGTTGCGGTACTGGCTCGCGTCCGGCTTCTCCATCCAGAACGGGTACTTCTCATCCTGCGACGAAAAACATTTATACAATACGAAAGAGATATCAAGTGGATAAAGAGAAACAATTCTGCAACAGACTCTTAGAATGATTCGATTGACGTAAAAGTAATTATTGATTTGATATAAGCTAAGGGTTTACATTCATCTGGCATAACTTTTTTTGGCATAATCATCACTTGGCATAATCATCATTTGGCATACAGTATTTTTTTTCAGAAACCGTATACTTTTCAGGATTGTTGTAAAATAAACCTAACCTAACCTAACTTAATGGGCTCTATGCAATGCTATTTTAAATAATCCTGAAAGTATATGGTTTCTGAAAAAAAAGACTGTATGCCAAATGATGATTATGCTAAAAAAAGTTATGCCAGATGAAGGGTAACGATAAGCTAAGAGCTGGCTTCTGAAGATTTATGCGACTGTGGACTTAAAGGAAAATTTCTACGTATAAAAATGTCTACTTGAATAATTTCGTCCTAATATGGTTTTGATGGTTTATGGTTTATGTACATTATGTATGTCGAAGTATAAAACTGTCCTCATTAATTTAGTTCATAATATTTGACCGAGTAAAAAAAAGACTACTCGAATGAAGTATTTAGTTTTCCAACATCGTCAACATCCTCATTAAAAGCCTATACTAGTCCACTGCTCGTCATGTGGCCTCTACCATTTCACGGCACCGGCCACTCTCATCCAGCTTTTGCCAGCGACCTTACGAACATCGTCGCTCCACCTGCCCCCTATTTCACCATCGAGACAATGACATGTGACTGGTGACAATTCGGTATACATTGCAAGTTAACACGCTGATTATCATCACTGGGTTTCATGTAAACTGTGCCATGTACACTAAAATGTCACTTGTTACTTGTCCTTGTCAGGATGGTGAAATAGGGTGTGAAAGCGTCAGAACACGTTGACTTGGCACACAATTTTCATTTTAGAGGAAAGTTTTATTGTAGACATTTTTATACTGTAGTAGACATTTTTATATTTCGGCTTAATTAGATTCGGGCGGGCGAGCTCGTCCGCGCTGGGCCCGTACTCCTGTACAGGTACGGGCGGCGCACTACTAGAGGAGACTCACGAAGTTGAACATCCTGGTGTAGACCTTCTGCGGGTCGTACCACCAGTCGGGCTGGTCGAGCTGGTTGGGCTGGCCGGGCAGGCGGCGCGCGTCGCCGCGGCGCGCGAGCTCGTCCGCGCCGGGCCCGTACTCCTGCTGCGGCTGCGACTCGTTGTACAGGTACGGGTTGTAGTTCGGCCGGACTGCGAACAAACTCACATATTTCAAACTTCGTACGCGTACAATTAGTTTCCCGCTACTACTAGTTTAACCCTTTGACGACACGTTGGCCTAGTTGGGAGTGACCCTGTCTCCGAAGCCAGCCTGGGTTGAAATCCCGGTAAGAGCAAATATTTGTGTGATGAGCGCGAATATTTGTACCAGAGTCTTGGATGTTTACTATGTATTTCTCTATATAAGTACGTTTATCATTGTCTAGTACCCATAGTACAAGCCTAGGACTTAGTTTGGGACTAGCTCAATTTGTGTGAGATTGTCCCTGCCTGTTTTTTTTGGGATGAATTACTATAAATCCCTTTTTAGTGCACCCCTAGGACATCCAAGGATTATCCTCTCCTAATTTCAAGTCCCTAGGTCCAGCTATTTCGGCTGTGCGTTGATCGATCAGCCATTCAGATTCTTCTTAAACATAATATCACGCCTTTATTCCCAGAGTGGGGTAGGCAGAGCTACAGAAACACCACCAACAACTCCAAAAAGAATTGTTTATTCTGCAACTACATTTTGCACAAATAGGCTAAGAAGTATACTAGTGTATTAGTGACAGGTTGCAAGCCCATCGCCTAACAGTACTACAAGCCCTTATTCCATTAGTCGCTTCTTACGACATCCACGGATTGACATGGAGTGGCACTATTCTAACCCGGCAACCGCACGGGGTGTCATGCTTGCATGTTTATGGTTGTGTGTCGTTGAGCAGAGCCTCGCCACTTTCCCGAACACATGGTTGAGAGAAGTGATGGCTGAGATACGCGTCGAACTCGTGAACGGGTGCTGTTTGTGGGGTCCGGTCTGTTCACGTTTGCAAGGACTGGTTCTTCAGTTTATTATTCTAGATATGGCTTTTGACGTAGAGACCTCGTCGTGTTGTTCTCCTAGACTTATTATTTTTAGTTTAATGTTATTAGCCTTACATTTGTATTGATTTTATTTGTTCAAGCTTTAATCATTATTATTTATTACTTTATTAAGTACTTGTAATGTTACTTACTTATAAGTATTTCTGTACTTTGTTTGAAAAAATGACCTTCTGCTGGAGTTTCTTGGCGCTTCTTCTCCGCAATGATGGTCTTATCTGAAGCGCTAGTAAATTCACTTCATATTACCGACGTGTAAAAGAGCCCCATGGGGGCCTATTTACTGAAACAACATTTTGATTTAGATTTTGGCTCACCTCTAGTGTACTGGTTGATGTTGTACCCCACGGGCCCCCCGAGCGGGCCCTTGTTGTTGAACTGCCCCTGCGCGTAGTACCGCGGCCGGTACTGCGGGATGGGGCGCACGGTCGCCTTCAGGGTCAGGTTGCCCCTCACGGGCGCTCCCGACGTGTAGTTCGCCATGATGCGGCCGTGGATGAACTGCTCAGTGTTGAAGAAGAACGCCGGCATCGTCACGTTCACCTAAGGTACATACAGAGTAAAAGTTGGTAACGATTCAGTTTTTATAAAACTCTTGGTAAACCAAATTAAAATGACATGGATTTCTTTAATTGAGCGATATAAGGCTAGACATTTTAATGGTCTTTTCACGTGACGTAGGGCTAAAAACCAAGAAAAATTACTGCTCATTTAAATTAAACGTGACTCATAAATTGGTTAGTAAATCTCTCACCACATTTCTGCATGATGCGTTACGGAGCAGAATGGGAATGGAAAACGGGGTAAGTATTCTTTTTTTTCGCATGTATATATTTTATCTGGGAACACCTTAAAATTCCGAACTTTCCGAATATTCTTTAGTCCGAATTTTAATTTTTCCTAATGCTAGGTTACGATGGGGCTATTTAAAAAAATGCATAATTTAGATGCTATAAGTAGGTTAGGTTTGGTTTTTTTATAAGCGATATTAAACAAAATAAAGTCTTCTATAAAAAAAAACATTCGGAATTATGTAGTATACTAATTTTATCTACTAGCTCTCCTCTAGTTCATAAATCCTCCTTGTCTTGCCCTTGAATTGTATCACGTGTCTCATTATCCCTGGTGAGGGCTCACCTCGTATCTGGTCTGGTAGTACTCCTCGACGAGGAAGCGCGCCTCCTCGACCTGCCCCAGCGCCTCCACGCGCACCTGCCACTCGCCGTACAGCGGCTGGTCCGACAGCTGGTACTGCAGACTCACTGTGCCGAAGTTGCTCTACGACAAGTTAAGATAAGAGAAGATAATGTTTTGTTGACATAAAGTAGGTACAAATTTACTTTAAGTACCTGTGGGGCTAGACGAATTGCATTCAACAAACGTTACCGATTATGTTTCGAAACACAAATGTATAGAATTGAGGTAAGCCACTGTGATTGTCACGTGGTACTATATCGGTGGCTCTCGTCAATTCCACACATTTTTCAATCGAAACATAGACGCTAACGATTGTCGAATGCAACTGGTCTAGCCCCGCTGATTTCTTAGCTAGGAAATCAGTGTCCTCTCCCATATTTGAGTCACATAATATTCTATTTAATGTTAATAAGTAATCATAGCAACATTTTAAAAATTACTTTTTTTTTTATGGTAAGGAGAAACCACACGAGCACTCAGGCCACCTGATGGGAAGTGGAATCTTAGACCCATAGACATTTGAATTCTCAAGACTATAATCCTAAGACCTCGAATGCTTTGCCAACCCTGAGGACTAAGATGAAATGCCTCTATGCTAGTAATTTCACCGGTTGTCTTATCCCCACACCGGAACACAACAATGCGAACACTGTTGCTTGGCGGGTGGTTAATGGATAAGATGGTGGTAGCGATCCGGACGAACCCTGCACAAGGTCCTACCACCACTAAACAGCAAAAACCCGCTCTTCGTTTTCAAGACATTACTTTACTTTAATAGAAAACACAATAATAGGACGGCGCCCTGTTAACATGCACAGTACAACAGTACAATAACTCTTGAAAAAGGACCTTCGAGATTGTACTTCTCTCTCACTAGCTCTCATACGCTCTCAAGCGAGTTTAACCGACTTTACCCAAAACCAAAAGACCTTACAGAACCTCTGTAGATGTTATTTACCGTCTTATTACGTGGTCGTAAAATACACATCTTTCGTTATTGCTCTAATTTGACGCCAGCAAATTGTTGAACATTTAGCGGAAAACAATGCAGTAGTTAAGTTCCACCAGTCACGATCGGGTTACACAAAAGAATGGATCATTTTAAATCGATCGCAAACTATTAGTCGCGTCAGTAGTGTCGATTTAGTGGCGTTTGACGAATAAAAATAGTAGATTGTACAACAAGGGCATAAAAAAAAACCATTTTATCCGAGAATTGTGGTATCCATCCGAGCCGGCTGGCGAGGGTGGATAATTAAGTCGTGGATAAAATGGTTTTTAAGACCGAGTTATACACTCTGCTTTTCACTTCGATTACTAGGGAAAAAAACAATATGTATTCATTAAGTTCTTTTGGATTTTTAACCATTAGTGTGTTAGATGTGAGCATTATATCCTCTTCACTTGACGATATTTTAACAAAATTCCGTAACACAACAACTTTTAAAAAGAAAACAGCTAATTAAATAGTCCAAAACGAGACAACAAACTCTTTCTCGCCATTGCCTTTTTTTTTAATTTTCATGTAGCTTTAAACTTAGGACGAACAACTAATTAATAGTCCAAAACGAGACAAAAACCTCTTTCCCGCCACTGTATTTCTTTTAGAACTTTTTTTTTAAATTTCTGCATGACACTTTTAACTTAGGTCGAACGCAATACTGCCAAGTCACACGCGGATTTTTTTTTTTTTTGTTTATAATGCTTGTTTTTAATAAATTATAATTTCATGTTTGTTAGTTGCATCTTTCAAGGCAATTAAATGAAAGTAACTATTCAAATAACAAGTTTATTTAGTGCAATCACCTCGTTTGTCTGGCTGTAGGGCTTAATTTTCTTAGTCTAGATGACGACAACACTTTATGCACTGGTGCATAAAATGCGATTATATGCAGCCTATACCCAGCATAAAAAAGGACTTTACGAGCATGAGAAGTGAAAACATCGTTTTGCAGGGCTCATCCAGCACGCCCCAAAGGTTGATTTAATCTTTCGAACGCCACGGTCGGCTGCAACTTTACGTGCCCCAGACGCCAACGACGTCACATGCCACAACCGCGCGGATAGACAATGTTTGGAGCGTACTCAGCGCTCGGCGTCTCCAGCATAAAAATCCGATGTTAAAGGGTTTAAAAGGGAGAGCCATTAAAAAAGTTTATGTATTTATTTTAGATGGGGGATAATCGTTATCAGCCTCGCAATTCTTTCAAAGAAAGTTCCTCCTTTTCATAAAAACTTGTAGGAACAGCAGCTATTTTGTTAAGCCGTAGTTACCGGTTGAGATTTAAAAACCGATCCTCAGGTGGTTAGGGCAGCCATGTTACCTGCCGAGAGAGCCAGCGCTTCATGATGCGGCCGTTGGGGTCGAGCACGAACACGTCGACGGCGCGCCCGAACGACTTCAGCTCGGTGTTGATCGGGATCGCTCGGAACCGCACTGCGTAACAACAAATAGATCATTCATATGGACGTTTGTTATGCCCTACTAATACAAATGGCAGTATCTCAGATAAAACCTGTAGAAAATTCAACTTTATTACCAGAGCCCGTAATTTTTGTAGCAATTTTGAGCTATCATAGGGACTTCTCGTTTATCGACTTCCGATTTACATATTTTATCGATACATTAGGCATTAAGTCCGCCATTTGTACTTTTTACATTTATTTGTATTGTGCAAAGAAGATTAAATAAATAAATAAATAAATTATAGAACACAACACAACATACCAATGAAGATTAAAAGTAAAGGTAAACAACAGGCGGCCTTATCGCTAAAGCGATCTCTTTTGGATAAGTTTTGAGTGGCTGAAAATGTTACGAGGCATTTTCAATCTGTACTCGAAGGAAATTGCAACAAGAATTGTCAACGAGTCATTGACATTGACACATATGCAGATAAAACTACAAATTAAAGGTCATTCGTCAGATTAAAGGCCAGTACACATGATTCTCGTTGCAATTTCATTCGGAAATTGTTTAAAATGCATATCCACGAATATAAGAAACAATAAAATATTATTATTTTAATTTCCATTTACAATTTCCTAAAAGTTGGTATCCAAAGGTTATCTCGAAAAGATCGCTCATCCGCAATAAGAATGCAAGTTGTTTACTTCTACTCGTAATTATATTTAAAAAGATGTATTCTGTATTTATCGATATACATATGTATATCGGAAATCGATAGGCGAGAAGTCCCTATGGCAGCTCAAAAGTGCTACGAAATTCCGGGCTCTGCTTATTACTAACGAGATAGCAATTAATGTGTTTTAGCTATTAAAGCTATTTAATTCAGATACTGCCTTTTGGTTTATGAGGGCAGTGTTGTTTGAAGTGATAAAGCTAATTATAAGTGTCATTTTATGTATATATTGCAAACAATATTTGCTTATTAACTTATTAGGCCAACGTCTAAAATCTAAAAGTGCAGTCTAATAATACCGCACCGAAGTGCAATGAACTCGAATTGCATTAAAACACTCAATGCGCCGAGAGCATCTAATTTTATATTCGTTACTCCGATTTAGTTTCCATCGTATTTATTTACTTCCGTAAGTTTGATTAATTACTGGTGTTGATAAATTTTACATTAACGGGAATCTCTTTAAGCAGACATGATTATTTTGTTTTACAATAGAAATATAATACGTATAGTGTTTTGAATGGAATCCAAATGGTCGCTATTAAGCGTATCGGTTATAACCACACTAGAAAACGTCGATACTTTATTTTTATTTTTAAGATAGACTGAAACAGAAAACTTAAAAAAATACCCAGGTTAAGTTTGACCTACTCTATTACTCTAACTCAAAAGATAGTTAATCCGGGACACCCTATATATAAAAAAGGGAATTATGACTCTCTTCTCTGGTAAATAAATAAATAAATATCAGAGGACAACCTTACACAAATTAATCTAGTCCCAAACTAAGCTCTAGGCTTGTACTATGGGTACTAGACAACGATAATCATAAGTATGTTGTATTTCTCTATATAAGTAAATAGAGAAATGTATGCTTAAATACATAGGAAACATCCAACACTCTGGAACAAATATTCGCGTTCATCACACAAATATCTGCCCTTACCGGGATTTGAACCCAGGGCCCTGGCTTCGGAGGCAGGGTCACTCCCAACTAGGCCAACGTGTCGTCAATGAAAACATAGTCATCATCCTTGGATATAAGACCGGTTTTACCTGCATATGCTGTGAAAGATCAAGTGTGATCACAATACAATATATATTTTCTTAAGCATGCTTGGCGGAAACGGGGATTGCCCGACTCCTGCTTTTCTAGGCCTCTACATTAATGTTGCAGACCACAAGTTATTACAAATGACACTAACCATAATTATAACGTTACACTTGTCTTCTCGCTCGCCAGCGGTCTCTTTTAGACAACTTTAATGTGAATCAATCACCATAATTTCAGTCGAACGACGTACACTGCTGGACATCTGCCTTCCCAAAAGTTTTCCACAAGGGCCGCTTGCATCCCTTGGTTTCCCGCAACCTTTGCCACGTCGTTGGTCCACCTTGTTACATTTTCCGGTTATGCGAAGGACTGATAAAACAAGCTACCGCAAAAGGCTGGCAGACCTGGATAAAGATGCGCCATGAATAGATCGTCCATGTAAAGACCCTCGATGCGCAGCCGGTAGTCACCTGGGACCGCTGTTGGAGGGACCTGGGGGAAGAGCAACTTACCAGTCTGCCTCTGTATGTAGCCGTGCTTGTCGAGCTGGATGGAGATAGTCATGAACAGGTCGTCCAGGTAAAGACCCTTGATGCGCAGCCGGTAGTCACCTGGCACAGCTGTTGGAGGGACCTGGGGGCAAGAGCAACTCACCAGTCTGTCCCTGCATGTAGACGGGCTTGTCGAGCTGGATGAAGATAGTCATGAAACGGCGCGAGAAGCCGAGCGCCGTCTCGTTGACGAACGCGCGCCCGCCGAACGGGTCATCCAAGTACAGACCCTCGATGCGCAGCCGGTAGTCGCCTGGGACCGCTGTTGCAGGGACCTGGGGGTAACGTCAGCATCATAACCATAGCTCTGCTGTTGGAGGGACGTGGGTACAAGCGGGATCCAACGTCATTTCAACGAATGTGTTGTTTCACCGAATTTCTGCAGTTATTATTTTTAGTTAGGTTAGGTTAGACCAGTGACTACCAAAAACTCCTGCCCGTGGAAATGCCTGACGATGGTACGAAAATTTGGTGAAACGACACATTGTGGTAAGTGTGGTACTGGCTGAAAATTACGTAAGCAATATTTATAATATGAATCATTTTAGTAAACTTTGTCAGTTGAGTGATGTCCGCGTGAACCCCTACAACGCTATTATAAATAATACGATTAGTGTTCATGTTTACTGAAGAAAGGCTTCTATAGGAGCACCCAAAGTACATTTGAATTTCCAAGACTATAATCTCAGGACTGCAAACCTAGGACTTGAAATGCGTTGCCAACCCTGACGATGAAATGCTAGTCACTTCACTGTGTTATCGCCACAACAATCTTCCACACCTGCAATAAGCTATTAAAAAAAACCGGCTAAGTGCGAGTCAGCCTCGCAAGGGTTCCTTACCATTATCTATACAAACGGTAAAAAAACATGTCTGTTGTATGGGAGCCCCCTTAAATATTTGTTTTATATTAATTTAATTATTTATTTTAAAGTGAATATATAACTAAATATTATGTAAATATTTTAAGCGTCTACCTCTTACCCTTATTAATATCGAGCAAAAACGTGCAAAGAAATAACGATTGTTGTGTGGGAGTATTTATTTTCTACTGTTTTTAAGTATTTGTTGTTATAGCGGCAACAGAAATACATCATCTGTGAAATTTTCAACTGACTGACTAGCCTGGTGACAGACGGACGGACAGCGGAGTTTTAGTAATCTGCCCTCCCAGGCAAAAAAACAGTATGTCAAATCCAATTGCCAAAGTAAATTCAATCCTCTCTTCTAAGTAATAAGGTTGCGATTGCAACTGAAGTTTTATTGTAGTTGCTGCTATTTAGCTAAGCAGGGCAGTAATAGGATCCCTTGAAATCACTTACCCTCATATTCAGGATCTCCGGCACGCCCTCCTTGACGCGCATGCTGACGTCGGTCATCTCGACGCCGTCGCACGAGATCGAGGCGCGGATGGTCATCTGTAGGCGCGCGCGCAGGATGTTGGCCGCGATCTTGTAGATCTGCCCCGGGCGGACCATGCGGGACGCTACGATGAAGTATGTGCTGCGAGGGAGAGGGATTTCATTATATTACTCAATACTCAATACTCAATCATTTATTGCATTCCACAAAGCTTACAAGATATTAGGTAAACTTAAGTTTTAGTTACTATATAAAATAAATTAAAAACTTAATTGTGGACCCTGTTGGGCACCGCAAAATTGGTGAGGAGAGGACGACTTGAGTACGTACATTCTATAAAGCTCAATTTCTTAAAGTTTGCATACACAGCGCAAATTATAAGGAATTTTACTTAATATTCTATATTATACTTTATTTATGTATTATTATAAATTTATATAGATATCTATTCTGCTTAAATTATCTACTTATGTATTGCACATTTAGTATTTTTGGTTATTTTTTAAAAGGAAATTATCTTCTATTTTTATATTATATTATATAGTTGAATATACATATTTGATGTAATTTATTTAGTTTTTATTCTAGTTTTTCCTCTAAGTATTCTCTTAGTGTATAATAGGTTTTATTTATAAGGAATTAAGTGTATAATAGGTTTTATTTATAAGGTTTTATTTATTAAACTTAAGGACGACCGCGTCTTTGTATATGCTCCAGTTTCTCTGTACAACTTTCTCCCTGATTTTATCTCTCGCCCAGCGAACCTTAGTTCGGGGGTCCTAGTGAAAAAGGGTTACATAATATACATATGTCTTCTGGAGATCAAGTGAAAAAGGGGTTTATTTTTACTCAGTATATGTATATGCACCCTTTTTTATTACGATTTAAGTCGACTCATATACTCTTTTTCACTAGGAGAGTTATGTCCTCACTTTTGTAAATACTTCTTTTGTATATATATTAGCTAAGTATATTAATGTAATGAGTTAATGACCTTAATATTAAGTTGTAAAATACCATTTTACATTTAGTATTCGTATACTGTAATTCTATGGAACTTGCTAACTGTGTAAACAAACAATGTATTGAAATTGACATCTAATGTCAATTTTAGTATGGCGGCTTGTTTACATAGTTAGCAAGTTCCATAGAATGACACTTTAGTTGTAGTTATTCTAAATAATCTATTTATTTTAAGATCCCCCAACTGATGACTCTGCATCTGCTTTTAGAAAAACATTTTCACTGATCACTTGTAACTTCCAACCTTGACACTGGCAGAATTGTCCCACTGGACAGTAGACATATATATTTTTTTTTTAACTAGAACTTGACCTTTGTACGAGTTATTTCCCCCTTTTAGGGTTCCGCTTTACATTTATGCAGTAATAGTTATACATTTAAACAACGCCAACAAAGTAATACAAAATCATTTAAAAAAAGTTATTTTGTGTGGTTGCTGGGTTAGAATAGCCAATCCATGTCTTCCCGTGGATATCGTAAGAGGCGAATAAAAGAATGAAGGCTTATAGTACTGTGAGGCGATGAGCTTGCAACCTGTCACCAATACACTGGTCAACATCTTAGCCTGATTGTGCAAAATGTGGTTACAAAATTAACAAGTCTTTTTTTAGACTTGTTATACAGCCTAGCTCAGACACAGTTAGTACTAGAAAGCTGTAATTTGGCATGAATATACATTTTAGTAGCGACAACAAAGTGGGACAATAAAATTAAAAAAAACGTACAACCCCTACACGAAACTTGGGGATGTATTTTATTTTCTCATCTACCCCATAGTGTGGGGTATCGTTGGACAGGTCTTTGAAAAATATTACGTGTTTGTTAAAACAGTTTTGTGATTAAAGAATCCTTTTAGGAGATATTAAGCTTTAAAGCGCTAATTTTTGTTACACTTAAGTCCCCTCTCCCCCTACAGCAAAAACTATAAATACTAAAAATCTAAAACAAAACTTGAATGAAAGCGCATATAACGAATTTAAAAGGAAAACTATCACAAGTAAGTAGACATCATTGGTTCTTGAGATACTGGCGATTGAAGTGTTTATACCTACTAAAATCATCTAAGATGGCACCAAATGACTTAAAATAGAAATTTTGTTATTACAATATGTTGATTTTTACGTTTGTAGTACTTAGCGGGTTCGGAACCCTACACTGAGCATGGTCCGACATGCTCTTGCCCGGTTTTTGCTTTTTTCCATTTATGGCTGATTCTGGAAAAAATCCTCCTCAATGCACCACTAAGCTATTTCAGGAATTTTCCCTCTAATTTGTTAGAGCCAATAAATTAGACCAAGTGTTGTCCGTCTTTCTGTTCAGTCAGTCACGAAAGTCTATTATATAATAATAATAAATCATAGGACAATGTCACACAAATTGAACTAGTCCCAAACTAAGCTCTAGGCTTGTACTATGGATACTAGACAACGATAAACATACTTATATGTATAGAAGATAGGTTTGATTTGCTGACGAGACATTGGCCTAGTTGGGAGTGACCCTGCCTCCGAAGACAGCGGTCCTGGGATCAAATCCCCGTAGGGGCAGATATTTGTGTGATGTTTTTTTTATGGAATAGGAGGCAAACGAGCAGACGGATCGCCTGATGGTAAGCGAATACCGTCACCCATAAACACCTGCAGCACCATAGGAGTTACAGGTGCGTTGCCGGCCTTTCAAATGAGAGTAGGTTCGCTCTTTTCTTGAAGGTTTGAAGGTCGTATATTGGTCCGAAAATACCGCAAGCGACAGACCATTCTACGTGTTGTGCGTGGCAGGAAATTTGTTGACGATGAGCGCGAATATTTGTTCCTGAGTCTTGAATGTTTTCTATGTATTTCTCTATATAAGTAAGTTTATCGTTGCCTAGTACCCATAGTACAAGCCTAGAGCTTATTGACTAGGTCAATTTGTGTGAGGTTGTTCCCTGATTATTATTTTTGTAACGCCTACTACTCAGTCTATAGTAATTAGGTTTTAACATCCAAATATGTCTGGTTCGCTGGCTTAGCCTTGCCTCTCAAACATGCATACATGTTAGAAACTGTAACTACGCATAGCATTAAGTGATAGCTATAAGTGAAATTGAAACATAATTTGACATGTAAAATTGTATATTTTATTAATAAGTTATTGAATAGAATTGAATTGTAGCTTGTCCACTAATATTGCTACTAAGTACTAGCTTCGTTTATCGCTATTTCTTTAGAAACTATTAAATACTAGGTTCTGCCTGTGAGTTCGTCCGCGTAGATTCCAAATATCGTTATTCACTCGAGAACTTTAAAATTTTCCTGGATAAAAAGTATCAGTAGAATATGTGTTAATACAGGGTATAAGCTATGTGAAGGAGAAACAATCTAACACACAAAGTTTCGCATTTATTATAGGTATTAGTTTTTAGCGGACTCCGTCCGCGTAGAAGTCGTTTAACGCTATTCCATCGGGAACTGTCCAATTTTTCTAGATAAAAAGACTATAATCTATCTCTGGGCCAAATTTCATCTAGATCCGTTCAGCCGTTCTGGCGTGATTGAGTAACAAACATCCATACTTTTGAATTTATAATATCATATTAGTAAGAAAATAAGATTACAGGATAGTAATATTACTTTCGACAAGCTACTTGATGGACAATTACATGAAGAGATTCATATACAACAAAAGATGCACTTGGAAATCGATGTAAATCACGCCTATTACAAAAAAAACTTAACTTTCATAGTTTATTGAATTCAAATACGATCTTGGAGATGTTGTAAAAGAAGGTTGGACCTAGTTTCTATGCATTAGTTTTACACATATTTATTTATTAAAAAATGGTAATTAATTAATTATACCATCTTTAATAGTTAAGGTGCGGCCACACTCCCGGCTGTAACACCACAGGAGATCACCGTAACACGGCAGTGAGCACGCACGCAAACACGGAACCTACGGGTGGCGACGTGGCTTTCCCGCGAGGGGACATTTTCTTTGTCATGTAGTGTCGTATCAGAAGCGACGTAAAAAGTATGTTAAAGAATAAGCAAGTGCACAATACCTACACTCGTCTATATTTTAAATGCGAAAGTGTGTGTGTAAGTTAATGTTTGTTCTTACTTTACGCTAAAGTGGCCAGACAGATTTGTGGGTAAAATCTAAAAAGTTGGGCACGCTAACACACTCAATTAAAATTTCTATGAAACTTTTCCGTTGTGACACGAAAATTTGCCATCCATTTTGTAAGGATAGTTTTCTTTGCACAACGGAACTTTTTTCACTTATGTTGTTTGTATGGCTAACCAAGCTTAACTATGGTCCAAACTTTTAGCCATTTGATAAATGACAGTTACCCAAAGTTTAGGTGTAAGAGAACCCATAACACATTCACTGCTGGTAATACACAGTGCTAAGAAAGCGAGACAAGTTTACCTTTGTACATCCTAATCCCTATTTTGTAGAGTATGAATTGAAAGAAAGGGCTAGAAAATTAACCCTTTATCCATAAAACATCATACATCTTATTACATCTCTGTCTTCAGGAAGGAGAAAAGTAAGATCTCTTTTATTTATTCCTAAGGAAAGAGATGTAAAACATATTAGTTTAAAGTTACATTTTCTATTTAGCTTCAATCCAAAGTTTGCTCTGCAATTTGCATGGTATTTAAGCCATGATTGTGTATTGCTTATACACAACATACATTCTTACATACAGATCCAAAATTAAACATAAGTTCCATTAGATTTAGCCAAAAATGGCTTACCTCGACAAAAGAGACAAAAGAGGCCTTGTCCAATTTCAAATCACTAAATTTTTTTCACAGGGTTACGGTTATCCAAGACTTTTTTAAATTATTATGTACCTGTTGTATTTGCATATGGTAATCTACTTGTTACCTAAATAAAGCCAAACATGGAAACTTTTAAAGCAGATTCTCATTATGTATGTGTATGTGTTATTATTCCACACAATGATCTTTTCTGTATATTGTGTGGTGACTACAATACAAAAGTGTTAATTTAGAAAGAAATACTCATCTTAAAAAAACACTATTTCAGATGCTGCTTGGTTGACAAAATCATATGGCATTATGTATGTTAACACTTTATTGTACACTAGCTGTTGCCCACAACTCTGTCTGTGTAGTAAAAACATAGCCTATATTAACCTGGAATCATATAGCCAAAGAGCGAAATTCTTCATAGCAAAAATCAAACTGTCAGAGGGATTGACCTAACTGTTTTATCGACTTATCGATGTTACGGAATAATATCGCATTAGGTATCCATAATCAACTTAAAAGATTATTCTGTAACATTTGACCTCTTTGATAAGCAACTTGCATCTCCATATTAAAGTAAATCATGTCAGCGTCACATATGTCATTTATGTCACTTGAGTTTTTATGAGTGATTTCCGTGCCGTGCTACTCTAAAATGGTTAATCCTAAAAAAAAAACAATAAAAAAATGGATACAGAAAGATTCTTCTCTTAGTTTCATAGAAGATTCTTCCACAATATATTGCTCTAAATGTGACGTTCATTTACATCAGCTAAAGAAACATTGTGTTGAAAGTCATTTAGTGAGTAAAACTCATTCGTCACAATGCTCAAAAAGTACGAGTTCAGACACATTCTATATAGATTTAATCATATTTTTAGTTTCGTGCAATATTCCATGGAAAAAGATTAACAACCACAGTTTATAATTTTTTTCCAAAAATATATTGGTTGTTCCTGTACATCAAAATCACTTCCAGATGAATCATTGCTGAGAAAAGTATACTTAGATATAGTTTACCAACAAACAGTTCAAGACCTACTCAAGAACCTGATAGGATAACAGTCGACGAAAATTATTGTTGCAAATCTTACTTAATCGAAAGTATTTTTTTTGAAAAAGTTGATGGTAACTCAGTGGCCGAATACTTAAAAAAGCAATTGCAGTTTATTTGGCACAATTCATATAATGAGCATGTTAGAAATGTCCTTGTTTTGAGCACTGATAGTGCCGCGTACATGCTAAAGGCTGGTAAAATCTTAAAAGCTACATTTCCAAATCTACTACATGTTACATGTCTGGCACATGGATTACATAGAGTCTGCGAGCACATACGATCTCAATATAAAAGTGTTGACGCCTTAATATACAATGTAAAAAAATATTTTTAAAGTCTCCACATAGAGTCCGCTTATTTAAACAAATTTGTCCATCCGTACCATTGCCTCCAAAACCTATTATAACTAGGTGGGGCACATGGCTTAATGCAGCTATATATATATATTATGCAGAAAATTTGAAATGTATTACAGAAGTAATTTCAAACTTAAATTCAAAAGAGTCGGCTGCAATAAGAGAAGCTAAAAGAGTACTCAAGCACAACAATTTGAGAAATGATCTGTTGTACATAAAAGAAAGTTATGGGCATTTTACGTGACGCAATAATCAAATTACAAACATCCTGTTTATCCTTATTAGACTCTCTTCTAATACTTGACCAGGTGAGAAGTATTCTAAATTGGTGTGGATCTCAGACAGTGCAAATAAAACTTGAAAAAGTATTAGATAGAATTCTGGACTACGACATCATACGCAAATATGCTGATTTTATAGAAAAAAGTGATTACAGCCAAAACACCATTATCGAGTACTACAAATATGCTCCTGTTACTTCAACTGAGGTAGAACGCTCGTTTTCATCTTATAAATTCCTAGATCTACAATGAAAAAAGGAGTCATTAGAAAGGTGAAAATGTTGAAAAAATAATGACTATTTTCTTTTACTACAGGGAAGATGAAGAAAACATATTTAGTACAGATTTAGATTTCGACTTTGTTATTTTGAATGAAGATTAGTTACCTACTCTTAGCAATATTTGTTTTTAATTTTTAATGATAAGTTTCATATAGAAAATGAAAAAAAAAGTATTTAATGTTTTATTCTTTACTATTATACTAAAGTACAGTGGCGGTCAGCTAATTAGGGACACCGTTAATTTGTTTGTTTGTATGTATATCCAAAAGCCTGATTTCATTACTTTAACTTTGTTTCGTTAAGTGACAAATATTTATCGATAAGTCGATAAAACAGTTAGGTCAATCCCTCTGACAGTTTGATTTTTGCTATGAAGAATTCCGCTCTTTGCATATAGCATTCAAATGGTGAAAGATTTTTTTAAATCAGCACAGTAGTTTGTGAGTTTATTCTTTACATACATCAAATCTTTCCTTTAGGCAATATTATTATATATATTGTACAAAAGGAAAACAGAAACAATACAATGAATAATAATACAAAAGATGTACAAATGCGAACTTATCCCTTTAAGGGATCTCTTCCAGCTAACCTTTCAGAGATTGAGAAAAGTGAAAGTTGTGTATTGAGTAAGCAGGTGTACAAATTTATTTAGTACAATAAAAGAACAAACCTAACCAAAGACCTATATAATAAAAATATTAATTTTACAGCACAATACAGTTCTTCATTCTATCAAGTGTTTTATATATAAACATTATACTTACGGTTCCTTAACTATAATACTGTCAAGATCCACATTAGCAGAACTCGTACCGCTGCTATAGGACCTTTGCGTGTCCCACACTGGCCTTGGTGTGTTATCCTGCCCGTACACATTCTGATTGAGATTTAGGTCATTTCTGTTATCAAACTGGTTGTACCTCTGATCCGGAAATCTGTTCTTGTTTACATCATACTGTGTGTTATATTGCCCTCCAATTGGATTGCGAGGGTCATATGGATTGTCATATCTTGTGTCACTAGGATTATTTGTGTTAAAATATTCATTTGTGGGGTTAGTTTGATCTGGGGTGTACGTAGGATTACTGTAATCTTGTCCGTAGCATTGTGATCCTAATAAAAATACTATTGGTATGAGATTCATTTTTCAGTCTTTATTTAGCAGCCTGTAACAAAATAGTAAAATTTATATAAATCTATCATTATTGACAAAAAAATATCTAATATTGTCTTTTACTAAGATTGTTCTAACGTAATAATGCCCAGCTGTAGGACATTCATAACCCATAACATGAATTTTGTTATTGATATCTATATCCTATAGTTACTAATTAGAATCAGCTGTAATGTTTCGTCTGATAATTATCGTCAATTAAATAGAACCGTTACCTCAATATTAAAGAGTAACATTTATCCAATATAAACAGTGTCAGGAAAAATAAACTTCCTTCAAGTTTTAAACAACGTTCGTTAGAAAACGTAAACAGAAGTTTGACAAAGCATTCCGAAGAGTCTCTGTTGGTTCACTATACTAACTGTTATTAACACATCGGAAACTAAAGGGTTGAAACTAGACCAACGGTAATTATAATTTAATAATAACTTAACGACGACTTAACCTGAAGTTAACGCCCATGGAAACGCCTGGCTATGTGTTGCTAATTCACGAAATTTCGGCACATTTGGACATCGGTGCCGATCAGCTGTAAAAAAGCCCTTTAGATAACACTTTTAACGTTTTTAAATATAGTATTTCATTGAAAATACTATAAATGAACTAAATAAGTTACGTTAACGCCGCCTCATTCATTACTCACTTCACTTGTTGACGGGTACAAAACCAAAGCAAAGCAACATAGCTCGCGCAGCCGCACCACGCCCGGCAGTTCCGGCACAAAACCGATAATTTCCGAAAAAAGTACAACACTTTCGTTAGACATTTAGTGTGGTGTCATGTATATAAGCTTTATAGTCTATGGCATGAGCATCGTTTCGAAGGAAAAAAAAAGTGTCTATGGTAACAGCTATGGCGCTCGCTCCGCATTTGCATTCCACGCACAAAGCAAATGGCGGGAAGCGGGAAGCAGAGATCGATCTACCAATTCTTCCACCATATTATATTAGTATATTCCTAGTAATAAATGTATAGACACAAATTTATTACAGTAATTATAGCTTATTAATTAGTCTGTGTCCCGAGATGTCTTACTGATGTTATCTGAATCATCATAATATTGATTCAGTACCTGAATTGACCACATATGGGGCCCGCCTGTTTGTAAAAAGCTAAAAAGCTTGTACACTGTAATACTTGTAATATTTTCCGATTGTAGCACAAGTAATGAGGTTCTTTTGATAAACGGACCCAAGGTACCTTATACACGCTGTTATATTATATGGTTCGAATCTCCAACCAAATAAGTAAGACGCCTATCAAAATTAAGAAAATGTATTTATTATTCTGATAAACTTATACATACATTATTGTAATATTAGCATAATCGTAGTATTAGCCTTAAGAAAATTGGCTTTTAGCTAGTTTTTACTATTAGTTAAATTACACAAAACGGCCCTGATTCATATTGGGTTATATTATATACGTGCATCTAAATCAATTTTACTGAGCGAGCAATTTTAATATAAAGGTTAAAGGTCGTATACTAGTAACTGAAGTATGAACTTATCTGTCATAAGTTTCTTGTTATGAATGGAATGTTAGAATAAAAGTTCTTGGATGTAAATAACTAAGAACTGTTTTCCAATTAGGTATTCATATTCGTTAAGCGTCCTCAGAGTTGATTTAAGAAACAATACTATAAGCATCTTTATGGTATCCCTTATTTTTAGTATTGCTAACCATAGCTGCTGATTTTGATCGTAAGTCTAAGGCCTAGTTGTTTGATCAGTAGTTAACTAAACTAATGGTTAAAATTCGAAAGAGGAACCGAAAATTTTACATATTTCCTTGAGATTTAACCATTAGTTACGATTTTTAATAATTCATTTGACTACTGATCAAACAGCTCGGCCTAAGACACTATTAATTTATACATAGTATAACGCGTCTAAAGGTGGGTACGAATTAGCCTCGGATTGAGACACGCACGGCTCACCTATTTTGCTCAAATTCGTACGCGCTCACGCGCTGTGCGCGAGCAGCGTTCTAGCGGCTCGCGTCTGGCCGTGCTCAAAGGGGCCTCAGTGTGCGTGCCTCGCGTAATTTGGACGTGTTTTCGAACGACCAGTTTTTGAACTATTTAGTATTTGGGCGAGGCGCGTAGAAATTTGATAAAGTTGCTGAGCCGTTCCACTACCGAAGCGATTTCTTCTTTTTGTTAATAATTCGGTGAGTTGATAAACGCAGCTGCGGCTGTCATCGTGTACGATGCCATTTTGAAATGTAGACTCGGCTCCTATAGACTAACGATATAAATCCAGTAGCCAAGGTTAGAGTACTACTGCGTCATAACGATATCGCGCTTGGCGTGTTTTAGAATCGTTTATGACTCTGCTGCCATCATGTCAATGACACAAGTTATCAAGAAGTTGACAATACGGAAACACTTCTAAAGGCGATATCCTTTTTAAAGTTTAGAATCTCGGCCCTGGAAACCAGACTGCTCGGAGTGTATGATTGAATTAAATTATAGTAATTGTAAAGCTACCAGCTCAGAATGGATTTGGCCAGTGTCCAATATTGAAACGGCGGATAGATAAGGGTTACTTTAAATTATAGGCGTTGGGGCGGTGAAGCATTTTGTGTCACATTTCAACTCTAGTATAATCTATCCAGGGTTTTAATATTGGGAATGGGCTACCATATTACCGAGTAATTATATTCCTAGCCTTATCACTGTAATGCAAATACTTGGCTTGCAGGAGACAATCGGTTTTCTTATGTAGTAAATATTTTGAAAACCAACTGTTGTCTGTTATGTAAACTATACTCCGGCCATTAGATGTTATAATAAACCTTTTTGCCATGCGCAGTCTGGCAGAAATGGGTCTTCAGAACGTGGAGTACAGTATTTGGAAGAAAACAATTACAATAGGCTCATCATGCCAACAAAAAAATAAAAGGCTGTGTTGATTAGATTAGGGAGATAGAAACTTGTTTGAATAAGGCAAGATTTTTATTTCATTATCTCCCAAGTTAAGCTAAACAAGTATACATCATCTTGTGTCATAGTTACATAGGCACAATGACAGGGATAACAAAATAAAAAATATTCTGATTGATGAAATTCTAATTAACCACTGAATGCTCCACAAGTATTAAAGCAGGACCTCATAAACAAAGGATTGATCAAAGTAATTAATATCATTATCACAGAAGAAAGTAAGTTGAAGTCGTTGAACCACAGCAGCACAACAATGTCTAGAAACAGGACGAACAAGGGGCAGGTCTCTCCTGGGATCTCCACTCTTCCACATTGAAAAGTCATGGTACGCCAGCATCCAATTTATCTTTTGACAAAAAAAAGTACAAAATATATTAAATATATACTCTGTATTGCTAAAACTGTAACGCTACCTCATCAATAGTTCAATCACGATTATTAAATGATTTAAAAACACAATAACTCGATCACGTGCAAGAACAAACATTACTCTATCTGCGAGCGGCCCGCGCGGCGCGCTCCCGGAGACCTATATACAAGTCAACATTAAATCATACTCTTCAGTCTGTGTCCATATTCTGTATCTGATTTGTAAATTCCGTTGCGTTAATTTCATCAGTAGTGGTGTTACGATCGCGTATCTCGTCCTTTGCTTATCGTCCGTGCGTGGCATCATAATATACATAGTTTCGTAATATTATATAAGTGTGGCGGCCGCGGCGGCGGGGCGGGCGTGCGCTAGTTTCGCTCAGCCTCCTCGCAGTCGCGCGAGATGTGTCCAGGCTTGCCGCACATGTAGCAGGTCTTGGTACCGTCGGGGCAGTTACGCGAGATGTGTCCCGCCTTGTTGCAGTTGTAGCAGGTCTGGCCCGACGTGTCGCGTCCGCCCTCGGGGCAGTTCCGCGCGATGTGCCCCGTCTTGTTGCAGTTGTAGCACGACGGCTCGTCCGGGCTCTGCGCGCACTCGCGCGCTATGTGCCCCGTGCCGTTACATCTGGAACGCACAAACCACAAGTTACAGTCTAGCTGGGTCGGCTTTATTCCGTTAATCGAAATATAGTACACCAGTTATCTATTTTATTGCTGAATTAGGGGGAATGAACTACACCAGTTCGACGTTTTGGAATAATTTTGCAACCAATTTTTTTTTATTTTTAGCTTGAATTACATTGACAAAAGATTGAAAGTGAGAGTAGGACGCCTATAAGTAAAAGTAGATTTAGTTAAACGTGACCGCCGAGCACGTGTACCGTTATCCGCCATCTTAACACAAGAGCCAAGGTCATCGACCGGGTCAAGTTCTTCACAACGACCGTGCACGTGTTTATTGGCACATTAGGTGCCTAATTGGTATTAAATTATGTTGTCCGCTAGATGACAAGCCTTGCTAAAATAAATAACATCAGGCATGCTCTCTACCATGATGGTTGACACATTATTACGATGGTATTACATCGCACAGGTAGGTAGGTACTAGTAGGTAAGATTTGAAGTTACTTGTATAAGATACAGAGTAACATGTTTATATGGTATCAAAAATGTAATTGTATGGATTCATGACCACATGTGTCATGCAGACTGAAAGGCTGAAGTTTTTAAACTACAATAATATTAAGTAACATTGGTATATAATATTCAGGGCTGCAAAATACTCGTACTTGAACCTACTTGTTTAGTTGAAACCATAAACTAATATACCTTTATCAACTCTCAAGTATCTTCTGATAATCCATACTTTACATTACATAGTCAATCAGAAATCAAATATGATAGGCCTACTACTATCAAAGGTTTGATGCATTTAAGTAATTAAATATTTTTTCTTAGTCTAAACGCATTGGAGGCTTAAACACAGATTCGTGCACAAAATTTGGACATCTTTTTGTATTTTTTTTTCAGGTTAATTTTATAGACTACGTCGTAATCAGAAGGGACTAGAGGTTGGCACTTTTTTGACCTCCCTCATATGAGGGGTTAATCATTCGTCTTGAACCAGGGATCGTTACCGTAATCTGACTACCGGTTTTAAATGAGGTATAACCGGTTATAATTGCATTTTGCTATTTATATCGATAAAGCGCTGATTAGCGGTATAATGAATACCGGTATTCAAGTATATTATTGGTTTAGCCAATTGAGAATAATACCTCTTTTTGATACTTTACCCCTAAAAACCATAACCAGTAATACCTGTCAGTGTCAATATACTCGTTTATTTGTTTCCGTTGTTTTCGGTGTTATTACAATAAACTCAGACACGCCTTAGACAAGTCTGAAATTACAATTAATTACAGTCTAATTGACATCTTATTTATCAGGTGCAATGAATAGCGGTATTGAATACAGGTATTTAGTACTGTAAATAGTGTATACATTGCGATAAAAACAAGAGCGGAATGACAATAATACCTCTAATATGAATATAGGTATTACTTTTTTAGCGGTAACAATTTGTCAATTTAAATACAGGTATTGAATAAAACCGGTTTTACAATCCCTGTCTTGAACACAACTATATTTTATAAGCATAGAAAAATAGTCTCAAAAAGTTTAGCACACAGCAACATGGAGAACTCAATACAGAAAAAAATATATTTTATTATCAACATTGTGTTCTACTATGACATGTGATAAGAACCTGTAGCAACGGTCGGCCTCCTCCTTGCAGTCCCGAGCAAAGTGTCCGGTGCGGTTGCACTTGAAGCACTTCTCGCGCTGGCGGCTGAAACCGGCGTCGCGCGTCGCCACGCCACCCTGCGTGCACTCGCGAGCGAAGTGCCCCGTCCGGTTGCATTTGTAGCATACGCTTGAACTCATTGCTGGAACAATTTTTGAAGGAATCATTGCTAGTGACAAGTTTGGTAGAAAACATGATAAGTATGCACTCTTCTGGATCAGACCTGGAAGGAAGCTTAGGGGATAGAAAAACAGTATGATACCAAATTGAATAATTAAAATAAGTTTCAGTATATCTAATATATAAAATTCTCGTGTCACGGTGTACGTTATAGAACTCCTCCGAAACGGCTGGACCGATTTTAATAAAAAAAATTGTGTATATCGGGTAGGTCTGAGAATCGGCCAACATCTATTTTTCATACCCCTAAGTGATGTAAAAAAAAAATGCAGCGGGCGAAGCCGCTGGCGGGTCGCTAGTAATGAATGATATAAGATATGATCAGTTTTACATTTTTATTATAGGTAAATCTTTTTGATTTAAACATTGAAATAAATTAATAAAATTAATACCTTGCATAAAATACTAACTATCATTTCAAAGGCAGATATGATTTCTAAAATAGAAAAGAATAGAGTAGTTTGCTAAATGGGTAAGGACCAAATAGTTGGACCATAGTTAAGCATAGTTAACCATACAAACAAAAGTGAACAAAGGTTCCATTGAGACATGAAAATTATCCCTACAAATGTATGGTTAAATTTCATGTCACAATAGAATAGTTTCATAGAAAATTTAATTGAGTGAGTTAGAGTGGCCAACTTTTTGGTCCTTACCCAAATGTGTTGCCAATCTGTTATATCAGGGTGTTAAATTGACCCTGACTGAATCGACTGACGAGTATGGCAATGAGTGCAAGATCAAAATGGAATCCATATGATTGTATTTTCACTTGCCCTAACTCTGCAACCGATTTGTGAAGGAAATTGTAAAAAATACAAGGCTAGTAAAATATAAAAAATTCACTGTTTAAGAAAAACATTCAAGATTACATGGGTTTGCAGATGGAATTCTTAAAAATGGCACTAACTACAACAGATCACAGCATGGACTCATATAATTGAATGGATACAAGATAATGTAAAATAGATACAAGAAATGTCAAAGCAAAATTACTTCTAAATTTACAGCTCACTCTGGTTGGTCATGCCATGACACAATTTGCAGGTAATTACTTTCTAATTGTACCTGCATTGAGATTTAGGTCAGTAGGCTATTTAGGTCTAACTGTACTTTTAACAACAAGCCAATAAGCCTGTTAGCTACTAGCCAGTAGAAAGTTGGTTCTTTTAGTACAGTTGACATGCTAACTAGAAGCAATTACAATTATCATATTAACTGTTCTAAATATGTATTTTGACTTTGTTACACAATTTTTTTTTCCTGCATTTTAGTGTCATAAAAATCTTGTTTGAGAACAGTATCATAATGTAAAATGTGATCAATAAAAAAAAGAAGAATAAGAAAAATAGAACAAGTTAAGAAATTATACATGAACCCTGAAAATATTACTTTTTTTGCAGTTTTTAAATAAAGATGCTGCTTTACAATGAAAACCTGTTTAAACCAAACTATTTTCTATCTCTAGATTTATATGACCCATGGAGCTATATCAAAAATGTATAGTCAAACTTATGTCATTACAATTAAAAAACAAAATAATAGTTGAGCATCACATGTGTGATGCTATGCCATTCCACATGTTAATAAGTAGAATGATCTAGTAACTAGATTAAGTTATTATGATATAACAATATCAGTAATACTTTAAAAGTGGAAAAAAAAGTTACTTCTGATGAATTTTAATATATACTGCTTCCAAAAGCATGTATCTCATTGACCTCAACTGTAGCTATAAAGATACTCTACATACCAGTTTAATGACAATTCTAAATACAAACTATACAAAATAGAATAAAATGAAGCATTCATAATGTTCTTCACAAGTTCACACCATACTGGAATAGTACACAAAAAAACAACCTCAGAATTGCAACAAGTGCGTTTTTTATGAATGTACAGTAAATTATGTGTATTTATACGATTTCTCGTGTGGCTTGCAGTACATTGATGCGTCATAACCAATACAGGAAAAAGAAAAAGTGTCCACGACGGTGAGGGCGAGAGACATAAGCACACACGCAGGTTAAGTCAACAAGAGAATTAGATTTTCGATATCTCTACTCGCTATCAGTGTATAAATACAATGAAGACTTAAAAGTAACGCATTTCACAACTAATTACCGTGTCAAGATGTGTGTCAGAAAGCCAGTACTTGTCAAAGTGACCACGTTCAATAAACAACCTAAGCACTACGCGGCAACTTATTTAAAACAAGATTTCACTTAAAACACAATGGTAATACCAGCAATAAGTCAAATCGGTTAGAACACATAAAAAATACAGTTGGAAAGTACGTACGCGGGACGGTAGCCAAACCACGTGTAGAGGTACCGGTAGCGCGCGGTTTAAAGAATGATTACAGCACTTTACACTTACCGATTATGTGTGAAACTTCTTATACACTTAAATCACTACTATTTGGATCGTTATTCGATCAAAATTCCAGTTGAATTAACAAATTAGCTTCAATTTATGACGCGTCGTCTGCAAGGAAGCCAGCCACCATCACTACGAATTCGTAAAAGACATTTTCTCCATAGACAGCACCTAAAGTTTTTAAAAGTTTATAAAACCATAAACATCGACGGCGTATTCAGATTGTTGTCAATTTTCGAAAAACCGGAACGAGTCCTACCTTTAGTCTATGACAGTGTTACCTATTACGTATGGTAGTCGCAAAGTAAATTATATTTTGGTGATATTATATGCATTAAATAAAAACACATAATTATGTGGAACTTACAGATATGTTAAATTTCGTGTTTCAAAACTTGTTAAATAATGTATAAGGTAAAGACACCTATTATGGGCAATGCACCAGTGATATTTTTTTTTTAAATATAAACTTGGCAGTACTAACACTTTACTCTAATTGTACTCTTCTTCAGCGCATATGCGTTTACATACCCTTCTAATCTGTGCATATGTGCCCTGCGTTGGGCATACGCCTCCCCAATTTTTCTTATATCTATGGAATTGTTTATAACTGTAGCACTGTCCATAATAGGAACTTTTACCTTACTTAGCTAAAGAACTAAAATTGGACTTGAATTTGCACTTTCTGACCACCGATAAGTAAGCTAGTCTAAGTCCGTTTTATTTGCATTTTCTGGATTTACGGTGCACGGTTATAATACACAGGCTATTAATTGAGAAATAATTCAAATAATTGCCCGACAACAGTAAGGACGTCTCATTTACTCTAAATTACACCAAAGGAAGGCCCATTTACATTTTGCAACTTTCTGCACATTCCATACAATAAAATTGAGGAAATCATAAAATTGCATAGTCAAAACCTTACCCTAAGTATTTGCAGGAAATATTTGCCTACAATTATTGCCGATTCCTGTACAAAGAAAGTTGTATCATGTAAATGGGCCTTAAGAAAGCGTCATTCGTTCGTCAAGCGGCGTTTAAACGTCATTGTTGTATGTATATCCTTGGTTAACGTATTTGTTTTTTTACCCGTGCTATTCAAATAATGTAGACTTCTGCAAAAAATATATTAAAGGGCAACCCTCATCTGTCTAGTCTGTAGTCTGTGTGTGTTCACGGTGTACACCAAACAATCGCTCACTGCACGTTTTATATCAAAACATTTACTAATTTAGTATATTAGTTAAGGAAATCCATTGATTTAGAATAATTTCTAGAAATGTCTGCGGAAAAGAGGCCAGCTACACCAGAGAAAGCTGAGGAATCTGAAGATGCCGACGCTTGGATTGGACCTATGCCTTCAGAGGCGGCAATGTCCAAACCGAAGAAACGAAAAGGTAAAATAAATTGTTATTATATTATTTATATTCAGTTCCACTTCGCAACCACGATACACTGGAATCAAACACATTTGGTCCCAATACTAGTAAAGAAATTAGTTCATTCGTGATTTTTAGTTGTTTTGATTACAGTTTGGCTCTTTCCTTAGTTTTAGAGTATGAGTCGCTGTACTTGGAGAACTTGCCTTCGTCAGAGACGTATGAGCGAAGCTACATGCACCGAGACGTGGTCTCGCATGTGGTCGTCACTAAAACCGACTTCGTGATTACTGCCAGTCAGGATGGACACCTTAAGTTTTGGAAGAAACAGGTATTTATAGCTCGGCACAAAAGAGTTTTACAAGATGATATTGGTGACTGGTGGAACTGCAATAATCTCAAGTGGCAATCACCACATGAAGCAGCAATAATTAGATAATTAAATTGTTCATATTTACCCATCGGAGGCTAAAGCACAGACCAGTGCTCAAAATTTGGATATCTTTATGTATTTTTTTAAGCTTAATTTTATGTATATATCATAATCAGTAGAGACTAGAACTTGTTTTTTTTGACCTCCCACATATGAGGGTTTAATCATTGATTGTTTTAAATGTAAAACAGTGATTAACTAAGAGTTTGATTGGGTATATTGAATATGTGTAAGATTGTTGACTTATTAACCTTATCAACGCTATCTTAAATACAAAACCAGAGCTAATGTCAACTTTGCTTCACAGATACTTGGGTCAAACCTGATTTTGCGCTGTCAAACCTGATGGAAATATTTGTCAATGGAGTTGAAAAGATTAACCCATTGGAGGCTTAAGCACAAATTCGAGATCAATATTAGGATATTATTATCTTTTTGTATTTTTTTAAGCTTAATTTTATTGACTAGTATCGTAATCAGAAGATACTAGAACTTGGTACTTGTTTGACCTCCCACTTACGAGGGGTTAAAACAAGCTGTTGCTTGCGACTCAGTCTGCATAAAAGTAATTTATTGCTAGTGAAAAGTATTGTATGTCCTTCCTTGGGGCTTAACCTATCTTCATACCAAATTTAATTGAAATTGGTTCAGTGGTTGAGCTGTGAAAGCTTAGCAGACAGAGTTAAAAAAAAAAAAGACAATTTTTTAATCAAAATTTTAATCGCGTATATTATTTTTAACTAACATCCCGGACGTGTTTCGTTTTCAAGCGGAACTTCTCAGGTTTCCGCTTGAAAACGAAACCTGTAAAGGTCTCGAAACGTCCGGGATGTTAGTTAAAATAATGTACGCGATTAAAATCCGTTCAAATCGTTTTATTTAATGAGTAACAATCGCGGAAATCAAAGGCAACATTAAGACAATTGTTGTTTATTTAGTAAGTAGACCGCACTGGCACTTTAACTCGGCAAAATTCTACCAGTGTTTCCCAAGAGGAGTCTACTCCTGAGAACAAACGCTGCAAGAAACTAAGAAGACAGTCGTTTTCAAGCGGAACTCCGCGGGTTTCCGCTTGAAAACGAAACCTGTAAAGGTCTCGAAACGTCCGGGATGTTAGTTAAAATAATGTACGCGATTAAAATTCGTTCAAATCGTTTTATTTAATGAGTAACAATCGCGGACAATTAATAATAAGACAATTGTTGTTTATTTAGTAAGTAGACCGCACTGGCACTTTAACTCAGCAAAATTCTACCAGTGTTTCCCAAGAGGAGTCCACTCCTGAGAACAAACGCTGCAAGAAACTAAGAAGACAGTCGTTTTCAAGCAGAACTCCGCGGGTTTCCGCTTGAAAACGAAACCTGTAAAGGTCTCGAAACGTCCGGGATGTTAGTTAAAATAATGTACGCGATTAAAATCCGTTTAAATCGTTTTATTTAATGAGTAACAATCGCGGAAATCAAAGGCAACATTAAGACAATTGTTGTTTATTTAGTAAGTAGACCGCACTGGCACTTTAACTCGGCAAAATTTTACCAGTGCTTCCCAAGAGGAGTCCACTCCTGAGAACAAACGCTGAAAGAAACTCAGAAGACAGTCCATTTTGAAAATATTGCTTATGACAATGCTAGATAGTAATTATAGTTACTCTCGCATTTATAAGATTTGTTTGGATGCTTAAGTATTTTAGATGTATTTCTGAAGTCCATGGTGTTTTCAATTAGATAAATAAAAATTTATAAATAAATAAATATCAGGGGACAATCTCACAAACAACAATCACACAAATTGACCTAGTCCCAAACTAAGCTCTAAGCTTGTACTATGGGTACTAGACAACGATAAACATACTTATATAGAGAAATAAATACTTAAATACATAGTAAACATCCAAGACTCTGGAACAAATATTCGCGCTCATCACACAAATATCTGCCCTTACCGGGTGGGTTGAACCCACTTGTGTTGACTGCTGGCTTTTCTCTCTTCTTATTATTTTATTATAGTAAATATTATATTGTTTTTTTAGCCTACTCGGCACTTAACCCCACATTCGCTTAAGCAGGAACCAGTAACAAATTTTCAAGTCATCTAGTTTTTAATGTATGAAATGAAACAATTTCTACAGTGAATTAGCCAACTCAGGGCTCTTGTGTATCTTGGTAATATGGCATAAATCTACTAGGGGGTGTTAGGGCGTTGAAGGTTCACAGTATTTACTTGTTTGTCTCTTGCATATAAATATCTCTTGTTTTTATTACATTTAATTATTATAAATAGAGTAGAGCTTGTTAATTTGTAACGTTTACATATGAGGAGTAAGATGGAGGGCCTTCTGGTTTTACAAAATAATGTGTTTGTTTCCCAGGAGGAGGGTATAGAGTTTGTGAAGCACTTCCGCTGCCACCTGGCCAACATCAGCCACATCGCAGCCAATACCACCGGCTCCTTGCTCTGCACAGCATCACCGGAAATGACTTTAAAAGTGTTTGATGTTGTTAACTTTGGTAAGCAAAAGCGTTGCCTTATTGCAGATGATTAAAATACAACTGTAAATAATGTCCGATAGTCTGTAACAGAAGCTAGTTGAACTTGCACTTGGCTTTTACATCTGCCAGTTGTTAGCGATGTATTTTGCCAATGTCAGAGTGGACATTGGTCACGTTCGGAGAATGTTGGGTAAAAAGGGTTATGTGAAAGTTTGTGGGAGCATCGGACGGGGATTCTAATACAAAAATACAATATTATTATGCATAACACAGACAAAACAGGACAATAAGAAATAAGAGAGATGAGTTAAGTAAAATGAAAGGATAATAGTTAAATATAAAAAGGGGTAAGGAATGTTATAAATACGTATAAGATGCAATATTATAATTAAATTTCATGCATTTCAACATAATTTAAAAGATGTTTTGTGAAAGGTAAGAAGAAGACATTATAAATTAATAGAATGACGGAATATTGGGTCAGTGGATTCAGGCTGTTGAATGCATGGATGTATTCTAACTAGTCACTTGTAAATTATCTTGTAGAGTGAATCAACTTATAAGGTACTCCTTTTCTTTTGTGGCATTCAAACTTTTCAGGTGACTAAGGTTAATAATAATGTATGAATATTAAAAATAGACAACCACATTTACTCCTTTAACACCTATTTTATTTTATCTTCAATAAAATCTGGTAACTCAGGGGAAAATGCTCATTTTTCATACAAAACCTAGGGACAACATCGTCCCCTGCGTTACCAACTATATTAATATTTAAAAATGTACTGTTTTAAGTTAAATCATTTCAAATGTTAGCCTATTTGTCTAATTTAATAGACACAAGCCACGTCGTTAGCAAATACATATAAAGTTTTTCTAAAAACATATCATTTGTGAAACGGGGTGTAGTTAAAAAAGTTGATTCACCCTGAGAGACGTTTAATAAAAAAAATAGTTAAGAGCCATAATTGAAACAAAACTTAATTGATTCCTTTCTGTAACGAGAGTTACCCAAATAGTTTGTATGACTAACTTTCGTTACACAAAGGACGCGATCTTAATTTTTGTTTCCTTTAAAAATGTAATTTTTTTTTTAAAACGATTCTGTAACCTGCTATCCCGGGAAGTATCATCAGCCAGCTGTACAAGAGGCCCTTTTACAGTATTGAAAAGTAGTGCCGTGACTTATTCATTTTTTTATGTTTCAGATATGATCAACATGATGACCATAGAGTTCGAGCCGTATTGCGTGGAATGGGTGCATTCAGCAGGGGATCCAATATCAGCATTGGCTGTGTAAATATCCACATATATATTATATGCTTTAGGATATTATGATAATTGCTTTACCATAGTTGATTATAGAAGTATTAATAAGTATTTTTAGATTCACTCACAGATATATCTACCATTGAAACCCTATCTACCACATGTGGTAAAGCCCACCTTTTCAATTCAGATTTCAGCAGAAGTCATCCATCCTATCTGTTCTCTAACTCTTGGAGTTCAGATAAGCCAAAACTTATGTTGGTTTCAATACAATACAATACAAAGCTTTATTGAATACCACACAAAGAAAAATAAACAAGGAAGGAAAACATGAAATTCGTGTAAGAATTTCATGTACAAAACAGGCTGTCTTATTGCTATAAGGTTTCATTGTATGCTATATATTTAATCACAAATAATAATATGCAAATGAAATCGTAAAGAATATTGATCAAAATAACAATTAAATTTCAGGTCAGAGAAAGGTAGCAACAGAATCCACGTTTTTGATGGTACCCAAGCCTCAGGCACTCCGTTACACACCTTCAAAACTCTTCACCAGAGTACAGTATCTACTATCTGCTACAATCCTGTCTACGAGGCTGCTGTCTCTGTGGACAAATCAGGCATCATCGAATACTGGACTGGACCCAAACATGAATATAAGTTTCCGAAGAATGTGGAGTTTGAATCCAAACTGGATACAGATTTATTTGATTTTGTGAAGAACAAGACTTACCCGACGTCACTGGCGTTCTCGCCGGATGGAAAGAAAATGGCGTCGATTGGGCTGGATAGAAAGGTATTTGGTTCTTAGTTTAAGGTTTCGGCACACAGCGGGCTACAAGTTTGAACTTTTAAAATGGCACCAGTTTCGTGCGCCGCTCGGTTTTATCTCCTGAAGTACCTGCTCCGTGCCGAAACCTTTATAGTTGCTTCATGTATATGGAATATATAATGTTCGATCTCACATTGATAATTCTACTCTCATTTCATACCTGCTCCTATTACGACTTCCATATTAAATAGAAAGCGCACTACACTTATGGCTAGAAAACAGTTATGAGCAACTTTTAATTATAGCCAGAAACATGTTCTGACTCATAAAATTAGACAATAAATTTGTGATAAAATTGTATAGTTTAATAAATGATTTAGAGCAGTACGTAACTCGTTTACGTTACTTAATCTCTGTGTAAAGATTGATTTAATATTTGAGCTGTTTTACCACTTACTTTTTTTGACCAATTTATATCAGACTAATATTTTTCCTTGAAACATAACCTTACTCGTATTCTTTATAATCCTTTTAGTTTCGCCGTTTTTAAAACAGGTCATCTTGCGTACGACTATGGTCCCATCCCATCAGCTATATTTCCTGTGCAAGCAATTAAATTTTGCCAAGTAGTTTTTGCTCTAAAGTCTTAGTTTATGTTCTAAAATATAATAAGACGTGAGCGGCCAGTCCTCATAAGTTACAAAAGATTTTATTTTGTTGATGTTGTGATTATGTTCTTGATTCCGAGATTTTATTGTTTAAAAATTTCATTAACCCCTTTCACCGTTTTGACTTAAAGAAAGACAGATGGGCAGATTCATACAGATAATATTAATCAGGGAAAACAAATGGAGTGGTTATTTTTTGAGGATTATTCTGCAAACAGTGCAGTCATGAAGCTTGGTGGTGAAACAGCTTCACATTACAGTGTATCCGTGTGTGTGTGTTGGGTAACATAGGTGCGTGTGTTCCATTTCGTGTCAGGCCGCCTGCACAAGGTTGTGGACGAGGCGCTGCAGCGCTTCCAGGAGCTGCAGCACCAGCGCCAGCAGCTGCCCAACATGGAGTTCGGTCGCAGGTGAGTGGCGTGTATGTGTACCATCGGTGCGTGTGTTGCAACTCGGGTCAGGTCCAGGTCCCTGCACTAGGTCATGGACGAGGCGCTGCAGTGCTTCCAGGAGCTGCAGCACCAGCGCCAGCAGCTGCCCATCATGGAGTTCGGTCGCAGGTGAGTGGCGTGTGTGTGTAACATAGGTGCTTGTGTTGCAACTCGGGTCAGGTCCAGGTCCCTGCACTAAGTCATGGACGAGGCGCTGCAGTGCTTCCAGGAGCTGCAGCACCAGCGCCAGCAGCTGCCCAACATGGAGTTCGGTCGCAGGTGAGTGGCGTGTGTGTGTAACATAGGTGCGTGTGTTGCAACTCGGGTCAGGCCCAGGTCCCTGCACTAGGTCGTGGACGAGGCGCTACAGTGCTTCCAGGAGCTGCAGCACCAGCGCCAGCAGCTGCCCAACATGGAGTTCGGTCGCAGGTGAGTGGCGTAGTGTGTGTTCCATCTCGGATCAGGTTGCCTGCACTAGGTCGTGGACGAGGCACTACACCGCCAGCTCAGTTTAGCCGAATACTAAAGAAAATATGTATTGCTCTATACCAGGGCCCCCAAACTATGCTCAGTAGTCCAGGTACGGTCTTTATTCCGGCTCTTCGGCAATAGCTTAACCGACTTACCGAACCGACCAAAAGAGTAAATCAGCTTGTAATCATTCCCAGGTCTTAGGAAAAAATTGAGAGGGAAAGAAACACTTATCCTAACTTACAACATCGATTTTGAAAATGTAGCCTCTCTATGGCCAAGCCTCGATCCTAGCTACCTGATTCCACGTTTCCAAAATGAATATGGTTCCCCTGTATTTCCTCAGAATGGCAACAGAGCGCGACCTAGAGAAATCCGACGCGGTTCACTATGCGAACGTGATCTTCGACGCGAGCGGCCATTTTGTGCTGTACGCCACGATGTTGGGCGTCAAGGTGGTCAACCTGGTCACCAACCGCTGCGTCACCATGCTGGGCAAGCCAGAGAACCTGCGGCCGCTGCACTTAGCGCTGTTCCAGGTACCTCATCATTAGCAACAGGATATCCTGTAGACGACTGTAGTGACCCATACCACCTGATGGTAAGTGGAATCTAAAACGCATAGAAATTTAAATTCTCAAGACTTGGGCCGAGTTGTTTAATCAGTAATTAATTGAACTAATGGTTAAAATTCGAAAAAAGAATTGAAAATTTGACACTTTTCCTTGAGATTTAACCATTAGTTACGATTTTGAACAATTAGTTTAACTACTGATCAAACAACAGCCCTTTAGAGATCTTGAGACCTAATGCTAGTAATTTCATTGGTTGTCTTATTCGAACACTCCTGCTGGCGGTTGGTTAATTGATAAGGTGGTGGTAGCGATTCGGACGGACGCTGCACAGGGTCCCACCACCACTAAAATTCCTTAATGATTGCAGGGTAGAACGAATCAATCCAAAGTAGCAACCACGCTTGAGATGGAGGGCTCCGAAAACCCAACCCTCCTCAGCATCAAGACTGATCCAACGCTGTTCTGTACAGCATACAAGAAGAACAGGTTTTACATGTTCTCCAGGAGGAGTCCAGATGACATCAAGAGTCCTGATGCGGACCGGGATATATTCAACGAGAAACCTTCCAAAGAAGACATCATTTCTGCTACGGAAGGGCAAGGTAACAAAAATATTGTCTTTGTAACAACTACGTTTTTCTTTTGATACATTGATTAATTTTGATAATTTCTGTTTTCCTTGCAAATTTTGGTTTTTATAGTAGCTTACTCTATCCAAATATCTTTGTGCATGTGGTATCGGTCTGTTACAGCCGTTTACCCGATGGAACTTTGTCCAAATTCCTTGTTCGTCATCATTACGTTCCTCCGTCTGTCACAAAAGAATGCATACAAATAGATTATCACATTTATAACACAATTTTGCCAAACCCGATTTAAAGTATAGTTAAATAGTTAATATGGTAGTAACAATAACCTTTGGTTTAACAATAGGATGGAAAAATCATTTCTATTTTTGGAAAAAGTTTTCTGAAAAAAAAATGCTTATAGAGGTTTTTTTTTTAAATTTTCATTTATTATTACTTACTGAGAAAAAAAACGTTTCCTACGCCCGCCCGCTTTGGACTAGTGGTCGGAATGACGTTATTTTATTTGTAACCACGTTTTGTTTTTTCATGTCTAACTGTTACAACGAAGAAATAACCTATTTAAGGTTTGTCTCAAAATTAAACATGTTTTTTGTTAATTTTAGCTTAAACTCATATAGTCTACGTTTAAGCTAAGATGAACAAAAAAACATGTTTAATTTTGCGACAAACCTATTTAAGCATGTTTTTTAGAACACTTTTTATAATAATTTCCTTTTCTCAAACATGCTCCGTAATGTATGCGTTAATATCACGAAATGAAGACATAAAGTTTCTTATGTAAGGCTCGTTACATTACTTCTTGGCCTAACGCGGTTAAACATGGTGCTCGAATAGCTTGTTCAAATGGCAAGTTAAAAAAATAGAAAAGTGGCAAATGAAGCAATTTATACTTGGTAGTTATTTTAATACCTAACCTGCAGTCAATTTAGGCTAAGTCGCTACTATCGTTTCAAAAGAGTTTATTATTTGTAAACCTACTTGAATAAAGATTATTCTGATTCTGATTCTGAATATTAATATTTTCTCACATTGCTTAAGCAAAGCACTACAATCCTCGGCCGGAACAGGGTTTGTATTACTTGTTTTATCCGGCCTCGTCCACCCCAAACTCGTCCGGCCTCTGCAGTAATGTATTAGTTGTCAATTGGAAGCGAAGGATGTGTTGGGCGTGGTGTATATGTGGTGTGGTGTGGTGTGGTGTGGTGTGCAGGCGTGCAGCGCATCTACGAGCAGGCGGTGCTGCACACGTCGCTGGGCGACGTGCACCTGCGCCTGTTCGGGAAGGACACGCCGCGCGCCGCCGAGAACTTCTGCGTGCACGCGCGCAACGGGTACTACAACGGGCACGTGTTCCACCGCGTCATCAAGGGGTTCATGGTGCAGACCGGCGACCCCACAGGTGGGCTTGCTTCATACTCTACGATCAGCTTCATCAGAAATGTGTTCGGAAAATGACATAGTTTGTAGCGACTAGGTAGCGAAAAAGACGTCAATTGGCTCGATTCTGCGCGATTTTTCCGTGGTATTTTATGACGAAAATGTAAAACCCGCTACCAGACAAGTAGGTAAGGTTAGGATAGAACTGACACTTAGGCGGGCTACGTTTTGGCGTTATAGCAGTCCCGTAGCCTCCTCTTAAAGCGCTAGGTGGAACGCCCGTGGGGTTTTACTCCGTGCAAGCCGGACATAACCCGCCCATATCCCCCGGGAACAAAAAAAGGCTAGAACTGACGCCCTGTCAGAAACTACTTGCTACCAGAAAATTTGTTTAGGTTAGGTTCACATGATCGACATGGGAAGACGCTTCTTTTCTTTTGTAGTCCGACTAAGTTCTTGGTAACTACGCGTCGCTTTCTAAATGTTGCCTTGCGGGGTACGCAATAGATCTATAAATTACCTGTTCGTAGTAAATGAGTGTGTTTTGTACGTTTTTAATAAAAATGAAAATATTAATTACTGGCCATTTTGGATTCAAGTTAACTAGCAACAAAATGCTACAAGCTACAATTAAATTAATTCAGTATTTTTGAAGTTACTCTCTGATGTAATCTTTTGAACGCCACGGACGGCTGCAACTTTACGTGCCCCAGACGCCAACGACGTCATATGCCGCAACCGCGCCGATACAAAATGTATAGAGCGTACCGAGCGCCCGGAGTCCCCGGCACTTAAATCCGATGACGTGATTTGCCGGCTTTGGCGTTCAAAAGGTTAAGTAGTTATACTTGTTAACATTTTGTTTGAACAAAAGATAAGTGGGCTATCATAGTTATCAAATATTTTGAGGATATATTCAGGCATTTGAATTTAATTAACTTGTATTGTGTATAGGCACGGGTACCGGCGGCGAAAGCATCTGGGGCGGGGAGTTCGCCGACGAGTTCCGCGCGCAGCTGAAGCACGACCGGCCCTACACGGTGTCCATGGCCAACGCGGGGCCCAACACCAACGGCAGCCAGTTCTTCATCACGCTGGCGCCCACGGTAACTAATTTTGACTTAACCTCCCGCACCAAATGTTTACCGGGTTTAAGTTGGATACCTGAGTACTACCTATTATTTATTCTGTGGCCAAGTATTATACCTTACTTGCGCGTCATCTATTAATATAGAAAAAAAAGTTTACAGTTATTGGAAATTAAGCTTGAAAGGGGAGTTTAAAAGCAGTCATAATTGGTAAGTACTAAGTCTGTTTTTTAAAGAACAACACCTGTCTACCGTTAAAACGCTCCTAGTTTTTATATGACAATATGTAAAGACAAGCTCGTGACAGTAATATACAATATTTTTTGTTTACTTTCCTCTCAGTCAGCATGAAAAGTACAGTTTTTTACTCCCTCGGGCGAAAGTATAAATTGAACCCTCGAACAGCCTAAATATCTCTGGTTGCAAGTAATAAATAATTTTCATCCCTTGGTTAACAATTTAATATTAAGCGCACCAAAACCGAGGGTACGTATATAGGGGAGTGTTCGATTTTGTGTAATCTATAACATGTCAGGTCCAGTGTTATTAATCTTTTTGCCGCCCGTGACGAATATAAACTATTACTAATATCGACCTTCCTCAAAGACGACCATGACGGCTACAGCCGTCACTGGCGGCGAAAAGGTTAAACGCCGTAAAATGTAAGTATATATATTTATGTGTTTGTAGAGATCCTCTAAATAAGTAAAAAAAACATTCGTGGCCGCTAGAGAAATGAGACGTGTTTAATCAATCCCCTTTGGTTTGTGTGGTGATTACGCGACAATAGTCATCTAAGCACCGCACAAAGCATATTTTCAATAAATGTTCGATTACCGATTTACTTATCTAATCTGATGGAAGATGCAATGCCCAAGCCCCCGTAACAGTTCCTAATGTTGTTGTTTGTCCGCAGCCGTGGCTGGACAACAAGCACACGGTGTTCGGGCGCGTGGTGCGCGGCATGGAGGTCGTGCAGAACATCGGCAGCGCCAAGACCAACCCCAAGACGGACAAGCCCTACGAGGACATACGCGTCATCTCCGTCACTGTCAAGTAGCTCGGGACCAGCGGAGAACACTCGCTGAGGTAATCATTGAACTATCGGACATGACATTTGAAGAATTTTGCGTCAAAATAGTCTAAAGGGGATGGTAGATAATCAAGTTTTGACGGCATGTGTTGCCGGCAATTATTACTGTCTTAAGGTTGACGTAAACATAACCGCTCGGCAACGGACCGGCACCGCCTCCCCTCATTTATATAATGCGAGGCGTTGCCATTACGCTGCCGATAAGTGTTCGTTACAGTTATATCTGGGCACCGTTAATAAAATAGTTAACTTCGTTAATCGCTAATTGATTTATCTTTGCGTTAGTGATCTAGAAGTTATCAGGTTAGGTACAAAAAAAAGACGTATATAATTGTAGTGTGTAATTTAGTCGTAAGTAGTAATGTGGATATTCCCCTTCATGAACATTAATATGTTGAAGATCTCCTCTGAAAGCGACGTGTTGTAAATAGTAGGTACCTGATTAACGATTAACGGACTTAAAGAAATTTAATGGAAGTTCACGAGTCCGTAAACATTTTTCAAAGTTAATCCGTTACTCGAAATGTTAACTTCGTTAATGAACGATTAACGGATTAACGAGGTAATGCCCAGCTATGGTTACAGTATGGAGTTTCATACAAAAATACTGAACGGCTCGAGTTGAGGTGATGCCGATCCGGTGCCGAGCGGTTATGTGTGCGTCAACCCTTAAGCTGGGTATAAATCTGAGCGGCTCAGCCTGAGGCATACTCGCCCTGCGCGGCAAGCTGCTAGCGAGCCAAATTGTTGCACATAATCGTGCGCGGCTGAGGCAGCGTTCTTGACGCGAGCCGTCATTTCAAAATGGCGTCGGTTACGATGACAGCCGCGGCTGCGTTTACACAAGATTTAGAAATTGTCGTTGTGCCCGCGGCACTCTCGGATACACGTCCAAATTACGCGTGGCACGCACACCGAGGCGCCTTTGAGCACGGTCAAAAGACCGACTCTCGGCGGCTCGGCGCGCGCCACTCGCCCGCTGCTCGCGCACAGCGCGCGTACGAATTTGAGCAAAATAGGTGAGCCGTGCGTGCCTCAACTCAAGGCTGCTCTAATTCGTACCCACCTTTACACGTACATCGTATGTTAGAGCGAGATGCTCATAGTTGCCGGCCACAGATTGCCGTGAAAACGTTGCTCGTCTAACTTGTCTCTAAGAATGACTAGAGCTATACTTCCAGAAGAAAAAGGCACTATAAGAGTGTGAACTCTTACGCCAACACTGCCCTTTTTGTGACGGCAGTATACTTGATTTTTTTAGGTATTTAATGGAATGTGAAAAGAAAAGCCACGTGATATAGTTCGTCAGTAGAAGCAGAATACGTCAAAGGTTGACAAATAAGTTTTGATCGGGTGTTGAACTGTTGAGTGAGAGAACCACGTGGTTCGCTTACATTAAGTACCAATTTCACCATACGATGTTAACCACTTAACAGGCGATTACAGTTGCGTAGCGTTAACAGTTGTCAAAATGTATGAACTAACAGTCGATTAACATTGATTAACGGTGAAATTGGTACTTAGTGTTCCTAAATAAATGAAGTATAAGTCTTAATTCTTTGCATATCATTGATGTTTTACTAAATATAAGAGCGAATTAAATTTCATTCGTGAGTCGAAGGAAAAGCGATATGGAAAAATTAAGTAGTATCCGATATTTAGGTGTCGTCTCATACTCTTAACTCAATATCTCTTACTAAAACATTTTGACAGTACCTAACTTAAAATCTAAAATGATAAAATTTATTTACTTATGTGTAGATTTGTAGTTTACCAACTGTTAGTGCCGGGTACCCTATGGCCCATTTTGTATACAGTGTGTCCCTGGATAAGGTGCACAAACGAATAGGGATGGAAGATGAAACTGGGTGCAATTTCACAAACAAAAAAAAATGGTGCTATTTTTTTCTTTTTAAATCTTTGATTGCTGTCAACCCTATCGGAACTAAGTGAAATATCTCGCCTCATACGAGGTCTATTGACATGAAGTAAACGGTTTTTTAATCCTAGACCATTTCATGCGTCAATCACATAAAAAACCCGGGCAAGAGCATGTCGGACCATGCTCAGTGTATGGTTCCGAAGCCGTTAAATACTACAAACATAAAAATCAACAAGTAATCACTAATTTTCTATTTAAAGTCAATTGGTGCCCTCTTAGATGATTTTAGTAGGTATAAATACTTTAATCGCCTGTATCTCAAGAACCAATGATGTCTACTTAGTTGTGATAGTTTTCCTTTAAAATTCGTTTATGCGCTTTCATTTACAAAAATTAGCGCTTTAAAGCTTAATATTTCAACGGATTACTTAATCGTAAAACTGTTTACACAAACCCGCAATATTTTTGAAAGACCTATCCAACGACACCCCACACTATAGGTAGACGAGGAAAAAAATACATCCCCATGTTACGTGTAGGGGAGGTACACTAAAAAATTTTTTTTTTACATTTTATCGTACCACTTTGTTGGCGCGACTAATATGTATATTCATGCCAAATTATAGCTTTCTAGTACTAAGAGTCAGCGCTAGGCTGCGGAACACTAATAAATAGACCATCTAAAAAATAATAATCTGAAATTGCATCTAGGTTCATCCCTATTCGTTTGTGCACCTTATCCAGGGACACACTGTATAAGTCGAAAAGTTTCTACCTTGAGAGTGTTAGGTAGAGGTGAGAAATAATCCAAACGCGACGACGGAGTATACGCACGGACTCGGCGGTCGCGGTCGGCGCAGCGCCTAAATTGCGCGCCCGACTGGACGTTGAAAGTCGCCGTACTCCTAAATACTCGTACGCTAAAATGCGGCTGCGTGGGAACGCGTACGTACGAGTACATGATAAGACCTGTTCCAAAAACCTATTCCAGTAAATACGTCTCACCTCTAGTGTTAGGCAGCGTTTCTATCTTAATTAGTTGCGAAGTTACCAACATGCATCTTGAGAAGCGTGGAGTATGATAATTAATAATTCAGTAGTAGTAGGTTCGCGATTGGGTTACACCTAAAAATAAACGTTCTCGCTGTCACATTTTTATTTTTGACTCACGACATACATACATAACGTGACCCCTTCATTCCCAGGGTGGGGTGGCAGATCTACAGAATTACTAACAACTCACGTGTTGATTACAGAATTCTGTAAACATTATTTTGCACAATCAGAGAAGATCCTTTACAAGAATCTAATTAAAATCATTTCATGATTAAACCTTTTATTCATATTTAAAATAATTTATTAGAAGAGTAACTTCGCCCACTTACAACGACAAAATGGCGAAGCTATTTAGAAACATATTTTATCATCTGTGATCTGCTTTCATTGTCAAAATAGACAAATGTCATTCAAATATAATGTAAACAAGTAAGCAGCGAAATCACTACGGAACGCCATAGAGAAAAAAGAAGAAGAACAAGTAAGCAATCGCAATACATTTTAACTTTGACATTGGCGGAGCTTCCGGTAACCTTCGGGGAGGGAAGATGGCCGATTGAAAAATGTCCGGCTTTTGATTTTGATTTATTCTGTTTACTGTTTTACTCTACTCACTGGCGAAATCACTGCGGAATATCGCGGTAGACCGCCATTAATAAAAAAAGAAGAAGACATTGGCGGAATCATCGATAGTATCGATGGAGCTATAGACGAAAAATTTAATTGAATCGCATTATATTTATTATTTTAGAGTGTTTTTAGGATTCGACCATTGCATACCACATAGACTTCAATTAACACATCATTTCCTGCATGACCCTTGTTTCTGGAGTAGATTTGCTGAACACAATGCATTAAAGGACCCCGAAAAAGTTGTTAGGAAAATGTGGTTTCAGTCAATTTTCATGAAATTTAGATATGTTATAGACTTAAGTGTCCTGATCAAAAGTCCCTTTGGGTACTAGCACGGTTTCCGAAGCCGTTCCCGAGATACGATCGAATTTATACCTACAGGCAGATCTATGTATTTTCCCGGCGTTGTATTGTTTTAAACCTTAACCTCTGTTGTGAATCACTTATCACAAACACAACTTGTGATGATATGGAGAAGTTATCTATTGCATGTCTAATGTCAATGTCAGTGCAAAATGCACATATACCACACAAACACCACACCGGATACTGGCACAAGCCCTGTGGCTGCCATTAAAAGAGAAGAAGAAGAAGAACACCACACCGACTAAATGTGGCAAGAAATAAAGAGAAATGGCATTACAATTAGGTAACCCACCACAATTAGGTGCCACATTTAGTCGGTGTGGTGTTTGTGTGGTATATGTTTAATGTTTAATGTTTAATGTTTAATGTTTATTTGGGCACAAACGGTACAAGTAAAGAAAAAATATTACAAAAAAAAACTTACATTATACATTGACCAGTGAAGTTACCACAGTTAACTAATACAATACAGAGTAACACGTTAAAAATATGTGTTGTATGTTATACTTAGTATTAAATTCAAGTACAAATATTTAATTTAAAAACAGACAACACTTAATGTTTAGACAACGCTATCTTAAATCTAAGAAGGGAAAGACTAAATATATCTAAGTGAGAAAACGTACTATTATAGTTTTTAAAAGTTCTACATAAGAATGAATTCGATGCATATTTGTTACGAGTAAAGGGAACATGAAATAGATTGGTATTACCTCGAGCATTAATGCGAGGAGCCCTAAGGCCAATTTTACCTAGCAAGTGCGGGGAATCAATCTCACATGAAATAATTTTATGCAATAAAATAAGGTCTCTAAGTTTGCGCCGACTCTCAAGCGAAACGACATTGCCGCGGCAGAACGAACAGTCCGACCGCTTAGATTTCCACTCTAAGTGTTTGAATAATTTGTCTTGAAGTTTTTCGATGGAATCAATATAAATATTGTATTGAGGGTTCCAAACAGTTGAAGAATACTCCAAAATCGGCCTGACTAAGGAATTGAAAAGAGTTAAAATTGTATCTGCGCGCCGAAATTCTCTTCCCATTCTTAAAATAAAACCCAGCAGTCGAAAAGCCCGACCAGTAATATAATCAACGTGATTACTGAAGAGCAATTTGCGATCCAGAAAAACTCCCAAATCTTTTACAAGTGATGTTCTCTTAACAATTTTATTGTTAATATAATAGTCATAATTAATGAATATTGATTTTCTTGTAAAAGTAATAACATTACATTTACCAATGTTAAGATGTAAATGGTTATCAGAACAATACTGGTAAAGCTTATCTAAATCATCTTGCAGAAGATAACAATCATTGATAGTTCTGATAACTTTGAAAACTTTTTTGTCATCTGCATAAAGTAAACAATTACTAGAACTAAATATTGAGATGACGTCATTAACGAAAATATTAAAGAATAAAGGACCCAAATGGGACCCCTGCGGGACCCCAGATGTAATCGGGACAAAACTAGAGCAAAATCCTTTCACTGCTACGGCCTGGCAGCGGTCACGCAAATAAGACTCCACCCAACGCAATAGGTCGCCATGAATCCCGACCCCCTTCAGTTTCCTAAGCAGAATATTATGGGAAATTTTATCAAACGCCTTCGAGTAATCGGTGTATATAGCGTCAACTTGGAACCCCTCATCCATAGCAGTATAAATATTGTCTACAAATTCACATAAGTTTGTTTCAACCGACTTCTTACTTACAAAACCATGCTGCTCCGATATTATAAAGGGTCTAACACAGGCGAACATAGTATCATAAATAACCTTCTCGAAGAGCTTAGGAATAGTACTAAGCTTAGAGATCGGTCTATAATTTTCGATATTATGTTTATCGCCAGCCTTAAACACCGGTGTTACAAAAGACTGTTTCCAAGTTTTGGGCATTATTCCTGACCGCAAAGAAAGATTAAACAATATCGCAATCGGTTTAGATAATTGGCTACGGCAATGATGCAAAAAGATTGGTGGAATGCCATCAGGACCCGCACCCTTGTTCAGGTTGAGACTCCTCAAATAACTACACACCTTATCACAGTTCACATCAACTCCCCCAAGGCAAAGCAAACTATTTGAGTCAGTATTCAAAGCTGAGTTAGAGTCATTATGAGCGGTTACTTGAGGCGCCTCAAAAACGGACAGAAAATATTGATTAAATAAATCACAGATCCGACCACCATCAGAGACTGATTTGTCACCTAGAAACATAGAATCTGGTAAAAAACTATTATTCTTTTTGGATTTCACGAAGCGCCAAAAGTAACTACAATTGTCCTTAATTCTGTCCTCGGCCAATAATAAATATTTTTGGTAACAACCTTCTTGTACACGCTTTTGTCTATCTCTGAGAAGTGTAAAAGTATTATAATCACTTAAACGGCCATAGTTTTTCCATTTTTTATGAAATTTTAATTTTTCCTTTACTATTTTAATTAAAGCTCGTGAAAACCAGACCGGATACTTATTATTGGTCTGTAAAAGCTTAGAGGGAATATGAGCAGAAATAATAGTGTCAAGGATATCATAAAAACATCTCACTGAATTTTCAATGTCATCCGAGGCGAGGCAACTGTCCCAATCAATCTCAGCTAAAGCACTATTGACAGTCTCATAATCAGCAGCCTTGAAGAGTCGGACTAACCGCGCAGGGGCCCCCAAAGTATGCAGGCAAAGACTCGGCACCTCTACGACAAGCGAAGGGTGATATTTATCTTCGCTCACTAATGAATGAGAAGCAGCCTTTACCTGGCAGTTTGTATTAGATATCACCAGATCCAATAGCTTTCCGCAACTATTCTGAACACTATTAAACTGCTGGAGATCATTAAAAGAAAGAAAGGCTTTGAGACTATCGACAATTTGTATATTTTGACCGGACTCTTCCATGGTTACGTAAGGATCACCCCGAGAGAACCATGAAGCTTGAGCAATATTAAAGTCACCAATAATAAGATGGAGATCATCAGAATTTTCCAAGATAATTTTTGAAACCGAATCATAGAATTCCAACTGGGCATCAGATAAATATTGGCAAGGAGGAAAATAACAGCAATATATATGAAAGAGCGAAATTCTGGAGTCTTTACGAATAGATAAAGTCAGCTTTAACAAGTCGGCTACGGCATTACAGGACGGTATAGAAACGACCTTCTTTACCACAATACCGCATCTTACAGCAATAAGTACACCACCCCCCCTGGAGTCACCTCTAGTAGTATAATCACGATCGCATCTATAAACAGAATACCTGTCATCAAAAAGCTCGGTATTAAATATACCTGGAAGTAACCAAGTTTCACTTAAACAGATTACATCAAAATTGTTATTTAATGTATTTTGATAAAAAATATTAGTTTTTGTTCTGAGTCCGCGCACATTTTGATAATATACAGTTAAATTATCAACCATTGTGAAAAAACACTATATAAATAAATGTAAACACAAAGTAATTGATATCTTAATAAGTCTGATTCCCTGGACTCGCAAATAAGTGTAATAATAATAACATATGATAAAAATCTCGTAACAACAAAATATAGTGAACAAAAAACAGAAAATTATAAACCATCGGCCGTCCACAATAAGACCACAAAGGAAACCAATCATATACTCGACAGCAATAAAAACCACTGACACTTGCGTAAATCCTATTTTATCTTCTTTAAATCCTCCGTTTTGGATATATGAATGACTTCGCTCGTATCGTTTCGTCTCACGAAGATAGAACAGTTCTTGACCCAGACGAACTTGAAGTTATGTTGAGTTTTAAGCCTCTTTGCCTCCTTTAACAAAGCTTTATTACGACTCGTCAAATGCTCATTGAAGTAAATAGATGAGTTATTGCCAGCGTAGCCCAAATCGCAAGCTTTTAGATCCCTAAGCTTCCTCAAATTGGACAGGCAGTCGTCCTTCTTATATCTAGCCAAAAAGCGAACCACGATGGCCTTAGGTCGCTTGCCGTCACTATTCATAGGCGCCACACGAGTAATGAAATCTATGTCGTTCCTTACATTCACTGGTGACTCTGTAAGATCTGTCATCTTCTGAAATACGTCCAACAGGTTTTCACCTTTTTTTTCCGGGACACCAAGGATCTCAATGTTAGAGCGCCTGACCCACTGTTCTCTAGATTCTGAGTAATTTTCTGTATTAGCGGCAAACTTCTTAAGGTCAGTAACGTCCGCCTTCAAAGGCCCAAGTGCGGTAAACTTATTCTCAAGAGAGTCGACTCGAAGCACAAGATCATCATACTTTGAATTAATAAAAGTAAGCGAATCCCTGAGCTCTTGAAATTCGGCTCGCAAAGGAGAGATCTCATCACGAATGAACTTTTTCAGTGTAGATTCCAATTCTGCCTTCATTAGTCTATTTTCACCCCTAATTAATTCTCTAATGGCATCGAGAGACAGCGACGGGCTGCCAGCTTGGGAAGAAGAGGCTGCGACCAAGCTATCCCCAGACCCGCTCTCAGTCACTTTAATAGACTTACTATGTATAGGAGTGTTAGAGTTGTCACTTTTGGGACGGGATGCGACACATTCAGGACAAGCCCACTTCGAACGCGATACAGACGAGTCATTATTATATTTTACACACTCTTGGTGGTAATTGTGAGAGCAATTACCATTAGTGCATTTGATGCGCTTCTGTGTGACTAGAATCGTACTATTACAGCAATTACAATTAACCATAATTATTGACGTTGTCAAACAGACTCTCCTTCAAAAACTCAGTAGTTCTGAACAGGATATGATAGAGGAAATATTGCTCTATTATGGAGCGCAGGCGCCCGTAGCTCCAAAGTGTGTATGCACAAGGTCCGGAAGCGCTGTGCGGATTGTCGTAGGTCAGTGCCGCGATAAGGCAATGGTCGGGTAGAATTATTTTTTTAAAGTAAAATGGATATAACTCACTAAAAACTCAGCGTAGAATAGAGAAATAAGCACATTTTAAAAGCACAAAAAAAAAGCTACAAAACGGTATATAACACTCACTGCAGCAACAACTTTTTACGCCTTTTTAGGATTAAAAACGAGGAGCCAAAAAATAACAGTGTTACTCGGTTCACGGTACGGATACGATCTTTATATGTCCATATCATCACAACAGAGTTTAAGGTTTAAAACAACACAACGCAACGCCGGGAAAATACATAGATCTGCCTGTAGGTATAAATTCGATCGTATCTCGGGAACGGAAACCGTGGTAGCACCCGAATGGACTTTTGATCAGGGCACTTAAGTCTATAAAATATCTAAATTTCATGAAAATTGACTGAAACCACATTTTCCTAACAACTTTTTCGGGGTCCTTTGTTGAATTAATTCCATACTTCCAATCTGTCATGTTGAGCCCTCTGATAACCTCACCACACAAATTAGGAACATTTATCACAGATAAATGAAAAGAGAAATGGTCTCATTAATATATTATATTAACCTAAGAATTATAGATAATATGTAAAAATTACATGACAACAGGTGGCAGCTGCCTATCTAAATTTGACTTATTAGTTAAAATATCGGCGTGGTTTTGTTTTATATTCTCGTGAGGCCCAGCATACTATAGACAGGGAGATTTTTGTGAGTGGGAATTCGAATCTTCTCTCATAAATGCCATTTTCAATATTGAAACAAATTAAAATTCACTTTATACTCATTGAAATATAGTCTAAAACTAAATTGCCTTGTTGATGTAGCGCAATTCGGACCGCATTTAGAAATCAAATGAAAGTAATTTCTTTATTTTAATAAATATAACTCAATGTATTTTTTTTCTCATTTTACTGCTGTACAATTGATCCGAGAACTATTCGTCGAAATGGTATTCAAACATACATAGTTAAAAATAGGTGTATCCTAATTAAGATGCGATTAATCACTAATTAGAAAATAACTTTTTCTGAATAACTTGGCTTATGTAACGGTTTATAAGTTAGTCAATGTTAGCTTTTGATAATAATAACTATTAAATAAATATACATCCCCGATGACGGTGGCCGCTAATTGCAGAGATAACTCATAAACGGCCCAACGAATTTTCATTAAAACTGGCTAAGAACCATCCAGATTCAACTTAATTTTTCATTAAATCTGCGTCCAAATCGGTTGGTTCTGATGCCATAAAACACGTGCAGCCATACGTCTACTCACACACTTACAACTAGGGTTAGGATTATGGCGGCATACCGTGGTTCTAGAATCCATGGAGTCGCAATTTCCAAATTATTATATACGTACTATCTTGATTTTGACCCAATATCCAGTGTTGTTAAATTTCAAAATAAACTAAATACATAGTTCGATTAGCTTTTGTCCGCGTAGAAGTCGTTTATCGCTATTCCCTTCGGGATAAAAAGCCTACGTGCTATTTCAGACTATAATCTATGTCTGTGCCAAATTTTATTCAGATTTCTGAACAAATCTGAATAAAATTTGGCACAGACATAGATTATAGTAACAAAACATCTAAACTTTCGCAGTTATAATATTAGTAACACATGTTAGCATAGTTGGTAGTGACCCTGGCTAAAGTGTCATTCTATGGAACTTGCTAACTATGTAAACAAGCCGCCATACTAAAATTGACATTAGATGTCAATTTCAATATATTGTTTGTTTACATAGTTAGCAAGTTCCATAGAATTACAGTATACGAAGCTAGCGGTCCCGGTAAGGGCAGATATTTCGCACTTTTAGAATTATAGTGACCTAATTCAAACATTTTCAGCTTTCAATTTAGAGTCATAAATTTAGTACTATAGAGACCTAAGTCGAAATTATAGTGACCTAATCCAAATATTTATATTTGGATTAGGTCACTATAATTCTAAAGATGCGATTTGTGTGTTGAGCGCGAGTATTTGTCCCTGAGTCTTGAATGTTTTCTATGTACATAAGTAAGTTTATCGTTGCCTAGTACCCATAGTACAAGCCTAGTGCTTCAGACTACCGCAGATTGTGTGACATTGTCCTGGGATATTTATTTATATATATATTAAGGAAATAGCGACTCCATGGATTCTAGATTCAGGGTACGCCACCAGAAGTTAGAACTTTTGGGAATAGTTAAAACTCTAGTTATAACATACTGTTTGCGAGTGAATATAGTATAAATAGAAAAGTACGTTATCTCCGGCCCTTCAGGAGCTTCTGTTACCTATTGCCGCTGGGGTGCTAGGGTTGTTCATATAATACCATTTACGTGACGACATTTTTACGTCGATGCGCATCGCTCGATACTTGATAAGCACGCAACCAAACGCGGCTCTGTCCGTCCTGTTGAGTTTGCTTGCGGTGACTCGTGGTGCGTATCGTCGTGGCACGCACACGTGCATGCACGATATACGTTCGTTTGAAGATGAGGTATGTTTGTTCTATTTATACTATGAGGAGGATACAAATAAACATGGAAACATACATTCTTTAAACATTAGCCTACTTTTTGGGTAGTCTGGTTAAATTAAACCCTACCCGAACTGTCAGGGTTTACACGAAAACGAATACCTCCAGGTTGTGCGTCTTTATAAGTAATTATGAGGGCAAGGATATCTGCAATAAAAGTAAAATTAGTAGGTACACGGAAGGATGCGTAGTGGAAGGAGTGTTAAGTAAAAGTGCGTTCAAACATGTTTTTGGTAACGACAGTATAAAAAAAAATGATAACTGTCTGACTCATGTCTCCTTTGGTAGTAATAAAAATATATAAACAAAAAAGTACGAGGAATAAAGTTATGAAGTGAATGTAATGAATACAAATCAGTTATAAAACAAAAAAAAGCATTAAGATTTTTATGTAAGCCCTATGTGGACCCTGTTTAAATACTTAATATTGTTTATAGACAAAAAAAATACAGGTCCTACAAGAGTAGGGTAGCGATAGATGACAACACAACACAAACGAAAATTTCAAAATTGTGTTCAATGAATTTGGATGTATATTTTAGTTTTAAGTGATATAGTAATGAAATGAACCTCAATCAATAACACAAGTACATGCAAATATGTATTTTTTGTAACTCTTAAAGTTTTTATTCAGAAATCTTAGTGTTTTCTATCAACGAGATTACGCCGCTAATTTATTTAACGTACGTTAAAGAAGCAAACGCGCTGAGAGTAGAGGCGGAGACCGCGATTTCAACACGCTTTTTAGTCCGCTTCCTGACTTGTCGGTATGCTTGCAGTAAAACGTACAGGCGGCGTAAACGCTGCGCATTGATTGGTAGAAGCCACTGGTTGCCTAGCAACCCTTGCCGATTCCGTGTTTCACTGCAATCATACCGACAAGTCAGGAAGCGGCCTTAGTATGGGAATGCGCCGCACGACGCCTTCGCTCTCAGTGCATTTGTGGTTGAACGCAAAAGTCAATTTTAGCCTCGAGGCGCGCCTTCGTTGATTAAAAACATTAGTGTAGTTAACATTAAGTACATTTTCACCAGTGGTCGGAATAGGAAGCGCTTAATTACCTACACTTGATGCATGTTCATTTAAGGGGATGGTAAGGTTGAAAATGTCCGTACACAATGCGGTAACGTTTCTCTAGCCTTAAAGCCGGAACCCCACTGTTGCGCACGCACACGCTACGCACGTGGGTACAAATTCCACAGAATAAGAACAAAAGGCTTAGAAGGAGCCTAAAAACGAAAGCGTCAAATATTATATGGTTCGTGCGTAGCGTGGGCCGCGTGCGCCGCAGTGCAGAATGAATAGAAATTAAGAAATAAATTATTATTTTCTGACAATCCTCTTAGTTGCGTATTTATTGACATCTCACTTAAACATAAATGAGCATGCGTATTTAGGTAAACAAGTACTACCTATTTCGACCACTGATTATCACTTTTGTACAGTCGGCTAAAGAAGTGTTGTGGTAAAGTCGACGCATCTTGTCGACCTTATTGTTTTATAGCCTGCAAACCTTCAACCTTAGGGTGGCAGAATCATGTATTTGACCCACTGTACCTCGTCGGTTTTACTAGTTCGATAAATTGATATAGGCTTTGGAGCGAGACGAGGTACAGTAGGCCAAATAAATGATCTGCCATTTGTCAAAATTAAAAGGCCATTATTTGGCCGACTGTCACAGTGATCACCTGGCTCTCTTACCATCTTGACAATGATACGTACAAAGTTAAAACGGTGATACATTACTGGGTTTCATATAAGCTGGGCCATGGACACTGAAATGTCACCTGTCATTGTCAGGATGGTGAAATAGGGGGCTGATCACTTATGGCTTTTACTGTACACGATGGGAGTTCATTCCAGTGATACTATCAAGATTATAGTACAATTTGTTAAATAGGGACAATACCTCTATTAAAGTGTTGTGAAGCAATAATGTAGATAAAAATAATAATTCTTAATAAAATGTAATTTTACAAGACGTCTTTTTATTTCACAAATCTTAACCTGCACGTCGCTGTGGAGTCCTCCTGGTTTTCCGCCATCAGTTCCGACTACCATACCTACCATAGTTATGGTAAAACATCCAATTATTGACAAGTAAAAATAGTGTATTCAATCCACGGCAGAGCGCCCCGCCAGTACAATTGACGGTTACGCCAACGTATCAAAAGTGAAGTAGTGGGGCGGGACGTCGTGGATCGAAAACACTATACTTGTTAGACTCAATACCTACATACATAACATCACGCCTTCATTCTCAGAGGGGTAGGCAGAGCTACAGAAATACCAACAACTCTAAAGAGACTTGTTGATAATTCTGTAACCACATTTAGCACAAACAGGCTAAGATGTTTACCAGTGTTAATTAGTGACAGGTTCAAGCCCGTCGCCTAACAGTACTACAACACTTTATTCCCTTAGTCGCCTCTTACGACATCAAGGAAGACATGAAGTGGCACTATTCGAACACGGCAACTACATGGGATTTTAGTATAAGAGTGCCTTTTATGTTTGGTACTATGTACTCAAGCGAGAACCTGGGGATTCAGGAGGCTCTATACCAGTTATAGGCGGTTCTCTTCCTTTTCGCCGACAATTGATTTGTCCCCGATTCGTCGTATTCCTGTCTCGTCGCATTCCCGATTCGTCGGGTTCCTGACTCGTCGTATTCCCGTTTCGTCGGAATTATTTATATAAAATTATTACAAATAATAGACCATTACATTATTTATCCGCCTTGCCGAAGAGCAGTTCTACATATACATATATACTGGGTGATTTTGGGGTCATGATCCGGAATGGCCAATGGCTTTTCCGATGGGCCAACCACGAAATCTACAAAAAAAAAAACTGTTCCATACATTAACTCTCAATTAATTCACCGTTAATGTATGGAACAGCTGTTTTTTTTTTGGCGATATCGTGGTTGGTCCCTATCGGAAAAGTTGTTCAGTATGACCATCTTATTCACTTTTGCCCATTCCGGATCATGACCCCAAAATCACCCAGTATAGGAACCGGGTGTCCTACGACTAAGAGACATGAAGGGAAAGTGATCTAAATATTGAAGAGACAGTTTTTTTTCCTTAAGAAGACATTATTGAGGGATGGAATAACCGGTTAAATCATAGAATCCCTAAGAAACCTTCCCTTTTCCATTTATCGAACTACTGCGAGTGGAAGTTCAACATCAAGACATCAAGATTAGAAAAATACAGTTACACTGCCCGAGTACGATAAAAACTCGTCGAGCAAAAGATGTTCAAAAATATCACCAAGAACGGGAAATAGTCAATGATTTTATTGATAAAAAAAACATAGTCATGTTTAAATAGGCTTTGTTTAATAATATAATACCAATATAGCATGTGTGTAAAAATTATCTTATATTAAAACTCTTTTTTTGTAATAAAATCTTTTCATTTTTAAAACGTAAGTGGAGCCCACGGCTCGTTGCATAGTTTTATTCGATAATAAAAATCCGACGAATCAGGAATACGACCAATCAGGAATGCGACGAAACAGGAATACGACGAGTCGGGAACAAATCAAATCTTTGACAAATGCTTCGTTTCGCAACCCGCTTTTTTTCTGTAACTACAAATATTTCAGGATTATTATAAAAGTTATCTAACCTAACCTATAGGGATCTATACGATGGTCCTAAAATAAATCCAGAATTATTTACTGTTTCGGAAAAAACTCGGGTTGTCAAATGATATTATGTTTGTGAAATTAATCATTTGTGAAACGTTTGTTATGAAATGATAGGATCCCGATATTGGCATCTAATATTACAGAATTATCGTCTCTATTACCTTAGTAAGAAGTTCATGGTTCTGTCAAATAATAATAGTTTCCAGTAGGCCAGACTGTTGGCAACGCATTTACAATCTTAGGTTACAAATATCTGGGTTTCAAATCCCTCTTACCATCCGGTAGCCTGTGCTCGTTTGCCTTCTTGCCATAGAAAAACTAGCTGTTTAAAATAGCTGTTTCCCGCGACTTCGCGTAGAAGTCGTTTATAGATAGTCATCCAATTTTTCGGAAGAAAAAGTACCGGGACTCAAAACTATCTGCATACCAAATTTAATCTAGATCAGTTCAGCAGTTTATCCTTAAAAGCGTAAGAAATAGACAGAGTTGTTATCACATTTTTATAATATTAGTATAAATAGATAGAAATTGTAGACTACTAATCGGCCAAGGGCTGAGCGGGTCTTTACGATTGTATTTTACCACCATCTATCGGTGAGTAGCAACATCGAGTCGTGCAAAGTGAGGTGATTGTTATGTTAACCACTAGATGGCGCTTGTTTCAATAAGTAACAAGCAAATTTATTAGAAAAACGTTAAATTAGAATAGAACGAAACAATTTATCCTTGTGTAGTACAGTCACGAACATTAATTTAGGACCCATCTTAGGTCCAATGTCAATCTGACATTCTACGTCAATAAGGTTGAGTTTGTTGTAAGTTACAAATGACTGAATCTGATGAAATGACATTGATGACGTCAATCCTTTTTTTTTTAATGGGTCCTACATTAACGTTCGCGACTGGAACTGCTGAAAATTAGTTAGGAAGGTACTTACAACGAGTGACAAATTTAAAGGAAAGTGGCATACCTGGGCCTCTATTCAGGTGCGTTAAAACGATATCGTGTTTGACACGTTTAAGAATCGTTTATGTCACAGTCGCCATTATTGTAAATGACATAAGAGTTATCAAAACGTTGACAATACGGAAACAGGTCAAAAACGATATCGTTTACCTTGTAGAATTCCAGCCCTGGCTTACATCCCCGGGAACAAGCGATACCACTGCTACAAACAATCGTCATGGGCAAAGTTGAGGGGACAAGACCCCAAGATGCTAGGCTAGAACGGAAATATAAGGAACAGGACAGCCGCGGATGAGGAGCTGTTCCTATTGATGAGAGAAGCAGTCGTATGCGTAGTCAGCTCCAGTAGTGGAGAGGAATTTAAAGATTCAATATTTAACTGCTACACTATGTCGTGCAGCCTTGGTCTGTCAAATTGGTAAAAATCAATACGATTCTTAAATTCTTCTCGCACTTCTTAATTTAAAAAGTATGTACTTTTTAAAACCATTCTGAGCAGCTTAGCATACCTACTGATCCACAGTCACCGTTATTTTAAATCGATTTTTTCGTCTATCCAATTTGTCACTAGCTGTTGCCCGTGACTCCGTCCGCGTAGGATAATAGAACATAGCCTATTTTATGTGATAATACAGCATTCTACTGGTGAAAGATTTTTTAAATCGGTCCAGTAGTTAAAAAACTAATCGTTCCTCTTTATAATATTAGTATAGATGTCTTTAATTTGACCTTCAGGTTTTAACAACAAAAGACATCAACGCGTTCGATGTTTTCTAATTAATAACTATGCAAATGAAAAAATAACTGAAATCTGTTTAGGCACAAGGTAAAAAGTTATGCCCGAATTTACATAAAAAAAGTTACGTAGGTATTTATTTATTTACTTTTATTCCGGCCCTTACGGAAGCGCGTAGGTATATGAACAAGTTATGTGACAGAGGAATTGGGACCTTCTTTTTTTGAAGTTGGTGTATTAATAACCAGTTTATTTTTTATTATTTCAATAAAAAATGTAGTGACCTACATCCGCTACTGTGTGCTGTTTGCGGGAAGTGAATATTATGATAGGGTGATCGAACCAGTAATGGACAAGGTCCAATGATGGACACTTGACTCTTATTTTACAGACAATAAAGGTTATTCATTTGTTTTGACACACTCAATTTATAACCTTATGATCTTTGAATTAAGAGTAAATTGTCCATTATTGGTGCCTGTCAGGTTAAAGTGTCCAACACTGGTGCGATCACCCTATGAGCTCCTCAAAACCATACCAAGTCCTAGTATCCTCGGATTATGATAATTTTACTAAAAAAAGCAAACAACTCTATAAAAGCAAACTTTAAAACCAGTTTACACCTGCAGCACATCACAGGACTGAGGTTCTATTGTAGATATACATACATACATACACCCGAAAACTAGCCTCCTTTTCGGGTAGTCGGGGTAAAGCAATATGGATTTACTGTGTGGAATAGAGCTCAGGCAAACTCACTTTCGTATTAGGTACATGAAGCACGTAAATCAAAACATGTGTTTCTGATATATCCGCAATTTTTCACGTAGGCTTGCAACCGGTCACTAATACACTGTTACACATCTTAGCCTGTTTGTGCAAAACGTGGTTACAGAATTATAAACAAGTCTTTTTAGAGTTGTTAATGTTTCTGTAGCTTGTCTACCCCTCTCAGGGAATGAAGGCTTTTTTTTTTTTTTTTTTTGAGGGCCCTACGTAGTTAGCCTCTGATGGCTTTGACTACTTCGCCGGAGAGAGGGCGGACGCACGCTATAAATGGTTTTTTTTTTACACTAGCATGCCTAAGGGCGCCCCTATTGGGCCGACCTCGGACTTAGGACGCTTGGGGATAATTTCAATCGAATTGGGGGAATGAAGGCGTGATGTTCTTTTATGTTTTTATCTAGGTAAAAAAATCGTAAAAATAATTCGTCAAATTATTCAAGGCCGTCTGCGACAATAACAATATGCCTCACAAAACAATGGCGATGGCTCCAAAATCGTAAACGCGGGAGTTTTAGTGCACTTTATTTTATTTCCCTTCATTATTATTAGTGGCCGGACTTTATCTCAGAGCGAGAGCGAGTGTTGCTGTACCGCTCACTCTCGCGCGCTCCCGTATGACCCTGTCCCGCTTTGCCCGCAGAATATTTTTTCGTGCAGCGGTCGGCCCCGCCTCCGCGCGTTTCCATTGCACAGCCAGCGAGCGATATTCAATGACGTATAATCACCACGAAGTTTTTTGTTAGCGTAATTTGAATCTTTGCTTTACTTTGCTGTGATATGTTATGCAAGGGACTAAAGTGAGCCATTATGACACGAGATGGGATGGATAAATTTCGAGCGTCATTATGGCTTTGAGTCTCGAGTTAAATAAACACTAAGTACTTTTCACCTCGATTGCGTGAAAAATAAATCTTAAATTACAATAATAGATTCGAAAAAAAATACAATTAAATAGCGCTATTATTTTTACTCAACCACTCACTGTAATGCGGAAAGAGATGACAACAAAGTGGTTTTTGAGGTTAGACCGTAACGAATAGTCCATACATAAATATTCCGAAACGAAGATCTCGGCGGTGGAGGTTGTATACCCAGCTCCAGCCTGACCTCCACCGGCTCCACCAAGCAGTCCGACGACAAGGGCATCATCATCAAATGACAACATGTATCTGGCTGTTTGTAGTTTTCCAAGGCTTTTTCTTATAAGGAAACTAAAAAGAAAAAAGTACCTAAGTGTCCTTAGGGATTAAATACATCACTTTATTCCGCCTATATATGGCTATTATGTGTCATTTTAGGGCGTGAGAAGTGAAAAGATCTAAATCTTAAATAGTGTATCGCACGAGGCTCTCTCACGAGCAGTGATCGGAATAGGTAGTGCAATTTCGGGTGAATGATCTTAAACATTATACTTAATATGGATAAGACCCCAGATTCCGGGACTCGTATTATTTCACAGAATATTTCTTGACATGACCTTAGTTGAAGTTAAATGGGAACATGCGAAAAATCTAAAAAAAATATATGTTATTTTAAATATTTTTTACTTGTTGTCATTGCAAGTGTCTACATATTCGTCAATGCGATATTCTATGCTAGCAAAATAATCGTTAAAATCATATTTTAATAACATTTCTGAATTAAACACAAACTTTAACACTTTGCAAATGTAATCCCGGGGTTACATCCATATTAAACTTATGCACCGAAGTCTCGCGAAATTGCACTACCTATTCCGATCACTGCTCACGAGACTTGATTGGAAAACTACTTAAACGTAAAACGTAAGAAAATAATTATAGTATGGTCAAAAAGTTTTTAGTAAAAATGAAGACAGAGATTTTTTTTGCCGAGTAGGTATTGATAACATAATGTAATTTTTTTTTTTAACCCGACAGAGCTTAATGTGGTAATTACACTAAATGCATTGCTCAACTAGCCCCGTCAAAAACTGACCAACTAGCCCCGTGCCACGTTTTTAAATCAAATCTTAGGTTATAATAAAATTGGTAGTACTTACGACAGCATAAGTATTAAAACACAAAAGATACGAAATTAAGTAATAATGCTTACCTGATGCCTCCCTACCCTACTAAGTATTTGCTTAGAGACTGCTTTTCACAAGAATTATCGGAAACCTCAACGTGCTGATCTCCTAAATTAGCTAATTATTATATCAAAATAAAGGGGCTTTTCTACCGGCGATTGAAATTTGTATTGAAAAATGTTATTTTCCTCGCGCATCTCCGGTGGAAATAGTTGTCTTGATACTAAATAAAAATTCTCGCGCCGCATCGTCTCGCTGCGCCTAACCTATGGAAAGGCACCTTAATAATGCCATAATACGAGTATATTATATTATACCTATATAAGTACTATAATCATCATCATGCTCAAATTCGCATACGTTCGTTTAATAACACTGATAATCCTGAAAATGTTCTGTATAAATTAATCTTCTAATTCTTGGTGTTTATTACTTATAGAAAATCGATCGTATTTCATTTTAATTTTAACTTCATTAAAACGTTTGTTAAATAACGGTCGGCCAGCTGTACGTCGTAAAACAAAATTAATTATAAAAGATTAAAAACAATGTACCTATTGTAAACAAATGGGTACCTATAGGTTGGTAATGGGAAATATTTGCTGAATACGAGTTGGTACATGTGCGAGTTCATATTGAAATGCATTATATTATTGTGTTTAATTTATGTTTTTCGATTCTTTATTTAAGATGACAATATTATAATACTTAAGTATAAATCGGTTGTTACGTTATCATGTGTGTTCCTTGCCAATTCAATAAAAGTATTAAATTGATTTTAATAAACATTGACTTCGAATATCCAAAAATAATACGACCGTCACGACATTGTCGGCTTCGAAATGGAGAACGAGCCAGCGATTCTCGGTAATCGCACGAAGTCGTAAACAGCCCGCTGAGGCCTCGCGCTTCGTTATGAGTGCGCCAGCCAATGGGCGCGCGGCGCGGCGGCGTATCACGACATACGCCGCCAATGGGAGCGCCGCGCCGTCACGCGACATCTAAATATAGCTTATCTGAGTCATGGGAAATATAAGCAGTGTTCGCTTCTTAACATTGTTTAGAAACAAGTGAAACGTTGAACGGAAAGGACGTGCGGTGCGCAACTAAAAAGTTTTATATTCGCGCAGTGAGTTTAGTGATACACGATCGTTCAGTGCGTACACATGGTTAGGCACTCCGGCCACGGCATGGAGACTACTTTCTATGACGAGCAGTTTCCCCTCAGCGGTCCCGTCGAAAACCTCAAGAGGAACCTCACCCTCGACCTGGACCTGGGAAGGGGTGGAAAGAGGCCGCGGAACGGCGCGCCCTTGTTGTCTTCCCCCGACCTCCAACTGTTAAAGCTGGCTTCGCCCGAGCTGGAGAAGCTGATCATCCAGAACGGCATGATCACGACGGCGACGCCGACGCCCGGCGGGCCCGTGCTGTTCCCCGCCGCCACCGAGGAGCAGGAGATGTACGCGCAGCCCTTCGTGGAGGCGCTGCACAAGCTGCACCACAACGACCCCCCGGTGGTGATGACGCGGCGCGTGTACGCGGACCTGGACCGGCCGCTGGAGCGCTACCCCACGCCCGTCATCAAGGACGAGCCGCAGACCGTGCCCAGCGCCTCCAGCTCGCCGCCGCTGTCACCCATCGACATGGACTCTCAGGAGAAAATCAAGCTGGAGCGCAAACGGCAGCGCAACCGAGTGGCCGCCTCCAAGTGCCGGCGGCGCAAGCTCGAGCGCATCTCTAAGCTGGAGGACAAGGTGAAGCTGCTGAAGGGCGAGAACGTGGAGCTGGCGCAGATGGTGGTAAAGCTCAAGGACCACGTGCACCGGCTCAAGCAGCAGGTGCTGGAGCACGCCAACAACGGCTGCGTCATCGAGTCGCACTTCTGAGCGCGCCGCGCCGGCTCCACCACATTCCATGCTAGTCGCGCCCGCTAGGACGCAGCATACAAAGCGATTTGTGATCTTAATTTTACTGTGTAATATATAGTTAAAACTCTAGTGTGTAAGGTGAAGTCGCTACGTTGACGATGCGCCCAGAGATTATCGCCAGTGAAGTGCCGAGGGACTCCCAGGACGAGCTCCCGCTCTCAGTGGAACACTCGTGGGATGTACTTAGCGCAATCACGACTCCAAAAAGCTTTAGATCGCCTTATAAAATACAGAGCGAATCGGTTTCCTTAAATCAGTATTGCGGTGCCTCGTTTAGAATAATGTAGAAAGGAAAATACGTGCAACGTCATTCACTCGCTCGCAGTCAGACTGAACGAGGTAAAGCGACGTTGCCAGTTTTACGGCGAATTTCCCGTTTCAGCGACGTTGCCGCTCTTGCCCCGCCGAGGGGATTTCCGACAGTAATTGGTTTTGTTGCGCGACGCCCGAATGTAAATTTTTCCCTTCAATAAGTTACATTGGGGTCATTGGGGTTAAAACGCAACAAATTGAACACGCCTGCGAACAGGTTTGGCCAGGAGTTGCATGATCAGTGTAAAGGAGATAGCGAGCATAGGACTGGCAACAGCGCATCAAACCGAGTTACGAGCGGATGTTCTGCTAATTAAAATTCCGCCTGCGCTGCCCTCGCGGAATGGCGGCCATGTGTTCAATTTTGTTGTCGGACGCTCGGAATCATGTTATGTTACACAAGGTTAACTTTTTTCATTGTGGCGTACAATGGTGCTTTGACGCCAGCCAGTGTTTGATTGGATCGTTTGAGCGTGTTTAATCTATAGTATGCTTAATGTTTTCAATATATTACTGCGTTTGATATGTATGTAAGTAAGACTGACCGAGTGAGAGTTCGCGTAATCGATGTTCATTAGTTAGGTGCGGGCGTGAAGTATATCTCCGGCACGGCGAGTTCTGCGAACTGACCCGGTGCTCTTTAATGTAGGACGTGACTTAAGTTACGCGAGGCCGTCCGTGATGAGGTGATGGACGAATGGGAGAGCATGTCGTAATCGTAACTGAGCGACCGATTGACAAAGAAAGTGAGAGAGATGTATGTATTTATTAGTGAGAATGGGTCCTACTACTAGGACGAAGTAGCAATTTGCAATCTCGAGTGCCTACGCTTTGTAAACTTAAAGCCTTTGTTTTAATTGTTTTTGTTACCATTAATGTGCTACGGTAAATTGTTCTGTACCATTGTCTTGTATAGGTTATTGTAAGTTATAATAAATACCAATTAACAAGTTGAATTGTTATAGACTTTAATGGGGGAGCTAGCTGCGGTGACGTGAAGCCTGCAATGATTTTCCTTTTTATAAAATTATTAGCGGCTAGCAAACCTATATATTTGTATTATTTTATACAGAAAATTCGTCAGAATGTTAACAGTAATTTGTAAGTTTATAAGAGATAAATAAAGAACAGTTATACTAAAATAATATATTTCTATGAATGTAACAAAGAATATTGTTTTATACTGAATACATTATTGTATGCTAAAATCAAAAGAAGAGGAAATAAAATATGAAGATTATTATACTATTACTTTTTGCTTTCATTTTGATCAATTCCGCTAAAACACCCACTCGTCGAGTCCGCAGACGCGGAAGGAAAACGACTGCCGCCCAAGGGGAAGCCACAACACGGCGACCTTGGTCACAAACAAAACCTTTACAATGCTAGATTCATACCTATAACGAGCAAAGTTTCCAATCAGGCATTACTTAATGGTCACACAAGTAACACATACAAGTGATTGGGAAATGTAACATTCTGATTGAATAACCAAACAAAACGTGGTAAAAGCACAAAATTTACATGAAGTTATATATTTTTTACACATTTAGAAGCTGTAATTTAAAAACGGAATAACAATAAAGTTATCACCTAACATTGGATGGCAGTCACATCAAATTTAAATTGGATTCTATATCACAAGAGATGACGAAGCATTTAAATTCTTCGGCCCGGAGTTTACTAAACACTGAAACGGTGCCAAGAGAATTTCTTAACGAGTCGGATATCCGAATTCCCGACTATTTAGCTGCGGTGAAAAAATATTGACAAGCCAGTGAAATAGGTCAGCCAAGAAGGAAACCTCTCTGCCGCGCCTACCTACGCATTGTTGTCTTTATAACGTCGCAGTATTTACTAACAAACAGTGTTTATCCAATATATATCGAGTTATATAAACTCCACTGTTATATTAACACTTATTTTCATAACATAACATTCAAAAGTTTGTTTTAAATGAAAATTATTGATACTGGCTCATTGAAATCGAATATTGAAAGGGATTTTACTGATTTCAAGATGTTAAATGAGTTGCTATAAGACACAACCTGAGCATGAGCAAGCAATATTGGACGGGTTCCAAGGAAATCTCTGTGTGCGGTCGGTCGAGCGTCCCTGGGCGGGCGTCCTGGATGACTCACATAGATAAAAAACGTTTATCCATCGACAACGGCAAAATACGTACACGGAATAGCCGTGTGAATATTCGCCGAAGAAACCTTTGTGGTCGCTTTGTTTCTGGAACACAATAGCGCACGCTCGAGTAGCCACCGTCCATTACCTTTGTCTCTAATGAGCAGTTTTATGGCGCTGCTGATTTCGCCAATCCATTACAATACTTCCAAAGTACCTACCTGCTTAATATATGTCGATAAAGCATATTTAACATGTTATCATTAATCTTGAAACGACTCGTGTTAAGATTACACGTTGAGCGGAAACATATTAAAGCTAAAAAGGTTGCTCGTAGACCTTATCGAAATAATGAGTGTTTATCAAGATGTCATGAATAACGATTTTTAAACTAGCATCGTTAGGTATTATAGCACACAAACTAGACTTATTCTAGGTAGGTACTAACTATCCAACTCCTCTTGCTTTTGATAATATTGAAATTTGAAATTATGAGAGAATAGATACTCAGTTGTTTGTTGCGATAACTCCCCAAGATTAGCACAAAATAGTTGCGTAAGCAACATGAAATCCGCCAAGATAATAATATCCCTGTTGCTAAGGAGCTTGGAAATCCACCAGAAAAATTCAGAGCTGCCCTCTAGAAAGTCTATTTTGTGTACAGCCCCACCGAGTCTTATTTTACGAGACGTATCGACTGGCTTCCCTCCAACGCAGCACGTGCCGCGGCGATAAATAAATCACGCAGATTCATTGCACTATTGTGACGCCGTGAGCGTTGCCCCAATATATTAATAGATTATGTAATGCTTTGAAATAATTAAGGACTAAAACAATTATGACGAAACGAGAGCGTAAGGTTTCAAAGAGTTAAGCAAAGAGGATAATTGCGAGAGTTAATGAGGATGTAGATAGTTTTAACATAATATCTCATGTGATGTGTGACGATTATGTAACGCAAAGTAGTTTGACCGACTACTTACATTAAACTGTATACCTATACAGCTCTCACTATCTGCTCCGATAATAACGATTGCTTCGAAATATATATTTTTATGTTGCTGTTTTTAGAAAAAACAACTGCCGTAGTCGAAAGATTTGGTGAAAAATTACTAAAATGTACTTTATACAATTGAATTACAACGCAATTTAAGATATTTGTAGTAGTAGTGGTGGTAGGACCCTGTGCAGGGTCCGTCCAGATCGCTACCATCATCTTATCCATTAACCACCCGCCAAGCAACAGTGTTCGCATTGTTGTGTTCCGGTGTGGGGATAAGACAACCGGTGAAATTACTAGCATAGAGGCATTCCATCTTAATCCTCAGGGTTGGCAACGCATTTGAGGTCTTAGGATTATAGTCTTGAGAATTCCAATGTCTATGGGTCTCAGATTCCACTTACCATCAGGTGGCCTGAGTGCTCGTGTCCTTAACATAAAAAAAAGTATTATAAAGCCATGAACTGTCAGTTTAATTTGTCATATTATTAATTAAACTTTATCTGTCACGTTCTCTTCCTTATCAGAAACGTCTGGTGCTATACCAACGATGATACCTATAATTTGTTAAGTACCTGATTTACTACAACGGATTACCTACTAAAAAAAAACCATTTGTTAAATGATTGTAAGAATTTGGTATTGATTTTAATAAAATGAAGTCTTATTACCAATTTACCACTTATTTCAGAATATCAGTAATCCTCTACTATTAGTAACTTAATAATTGAGGCATAATTTATTACTGGTCATTAACTGTAGCAATTGCAATAGACTGTGGTTACTAGAATAACATTTAAAAAGAATTAATTAATAACAATTATTAGGTACATTAAGTATAACGCATAAGTAGGGACCTTTTTAGGGTTCCGTATTCAAACTAGGAACCCTTATAGCTTCGCCATGTCCGTCCGTCCGTCCGTCCGCAGTCTAGCTCAGAGAATTAGTACTAGAAAACATGAATGCACAAATTAGTCACGCAAACAAAGTGTAAAATAAAATCTGGTTAAAAAAAGGTTAATTGTACTTCCCTTAACCTCAACAGAGGAGCTCAACCCTGGCAACCAAAATTGTAATAAATATAAGGACAAATTTAGCAGCAAAGTATCTAATTATATCACTCTGGTTCACCAGAATATTCAATGTATAAGGAGTAAAGACCTGCAAGTCGAGTTATTTCTTAATAGTAATAGCATTGATATTTTATGTATAACGGAACACTGGCTAACTAGTAACGAAGCTATGTTTAATTTTATCAACCACCAGGTCGGCAGTTTATTTACTAGAAATAGCTCGATACATGGCGGGTCGTTAATCATATTAAACAATAAATTAAAATTTAAAGACCGTAAGGACATTGTGTCCTTATCTGTTGAACGAATATTAGAACTCGCTGCAATAGAGTTAGAGCAATTCATAGTTGTATGTGTATATAGGCCACCATTAGGCAATTTCGAAATTTTTGAGAAGATTATGGAAACTGTTCTAATAAAATTATCTTATTCGAGAAAAAAAACAATTATATGTGGAGATTTTAATGTAAATATTTTAGAAAACAGTCCACTAACCAAAAGATTAATAAATCTTTTCAAATCTTTCGGCCTGACACATACTTTTTTGGAGCCAACTAGAGTTACTGACACTAGTGCCACGTGTATTGATAATATTTTTACTGATATAATTCCTATTGGTAAGAGTGTGATCAGCAACCTGGAATCGGATCATTTGGGTCAATTAATTAAATTCAAATCCGTATCGAATAATATTCCAAAAAAAGAAATTACTTTTGTGCCAATAACTGCAGACCGTGTGGAAAGAATGAGACATAACCTAGTGCATAATTTGCCCTTTCTAACAACTGATAAGGGACCCAATGACATGTACAACTCATTCTTTCACACATTCATAAAACAATTTAACGCAGTATTTACATCCAAATCGGTTGTGGTTGGTGGTGCAAAGGTTTTCAGTGACTGGGCTACTGCGGACTTACATAAGCGTAGAAGAATACTGTATCAACTATATGAGGAACGGAGGTATAACGCGAGTGAGGAGTTTAAGGAACATGTCAAACAGTATTCTAAGCAATTCAAGATAGACTGCCGTATAACTAAGCGAAATTTTTTAAGTAACAAAATCTTGAATAGTTCTGATGTTATTAAAACGACCTGGAAAATAATTAATGAAGAAACAGGTCGCCGAAAAAAGAACATTAACGACTATCGTTTAAAAGTAGATGGTAAAATAATAGATTCCAATCCAGATATCGCAATTGAATTTGAAAAGTTTTTTACCGATATACCAGTGTCCACGACTAAGTGCTTGAACTCTTCGCCTGCGTCTGCCATTGTACTTTTAGAAGATAACGTGCCTGAATGCAGTATATACTTTGAATTCAAGCGCGTTACTGCCTTGGATGTAATTAAGGCATTCAACTCAATCAATATAAAGAAAACCAGTGACCTTTGGGGAGTGTCGGTCCATGTACTCAAATCCTTAATTGAAGTCATAGCATCTGACTTAATGGTCGTATTTAATCACTGTGTTGATTGTGGTGAGTTTCCTGATCTTATGAAACATAGTAAGATAATTCCATTATTCAAAACGGGTAGTACTTTTGACCCCACAAATTTTAGACCAATATCCATACTACCCACTTTCAGTAAAATATTTGAGAAATTGATTTTGTCACAGTTAGCGGAACATTTTCGGTATAATAATTTATTACACAATAAACAATTTGGTTTTACTCGGGGTCGCTCGACAACCGAAGCTGGTGTTGAGTTGATTAAAACCATTTTTAATGCCTGGGAAGGGTCACAGGATGCTTTAGGTATTTTTTGTGATCTGTCCAAGGCCTTCGATTGCGTTAACCATGACACATTGATCAGGAAACTACACCACTATGGAGTTAGAGGTACTGCGCTAAACTTAATAAAAACGTACTTATACGGGAGAATACAAAGGGTAGACGTGAATGGAGTACGATCACCTGGGTCATTGGTCTCAATGGGCGTACCACAGGGCTCAATATTGGGTCCATTTTTATTCCTCATCTACATAAATGACTTACCTTACCTTATAAAGGACAACCATGATATAGTCTTGTTTGCTGATGATACGTCACTTGTGTTCAAAGTTAAACGACAACAGCAGTTTAATGTCAATGTAAACAATGCTATATCAAAAGTAGTCGATTGGTTTAGTGTTAATAATTTATTACTGAATGAGAAAAAGACGAAATGTATAAAGTTCATGACTACTAATGTGAAAAATAGTCAAACTACTGTAACTATTAAAAATAACAAACTAGACCTAGTTAATGATACAGTGTTTCTTGGTATAACGTTAGACTCCAAGCTCCAATGGGGTCCTCATCTTGCTGGATTGGCGGGTAGACTCAGTTCTGCAGTTTTTGCAGTTAATAAGATTCGGCAATTAATAGACTTAGATACCGCTCGATTAGTTTATTTTAGTTACTTCCATAGTATTATGTCATATGGTATTATACTGTGGGGTAGTGCTGCTGATGTAAATAGCATCTTTGTTCTGCAGAAGAGGGCTATTCGTGCTGTCTACAAGATGGGCCAGAGAGACTCGCTTAGAGATAAGTTTAAAGAAATTAACATATTGACCATGCACAGTCAATACATTTATGAAAACATTATGTATGTTCATAAAAACATCGCTAAATTTAGAAAGAACTGTGACATACATAATGTTAATACCAGAAATAAATATAAGCTTGCAGTGCCCTTCACGCGGCTCCATAAAATAAAAAACTCTTTTATGGGTAATTGTATTAGGTTCTATAATAAGCTCCCAAGTAATGTTACTGAACTATCAGTAAATAAATTTAAGAGTTACGTTAAGCGTAAACTAATTTCTAAAGCATATTATAGTATTAAAGACTATATTAATGATAACAATGCTTGGGACTGAATTGCTTGTAATAAAATGTTTAGTCCTTACGACAAAAGGTTGCGAACGTCGAAAAAAAAAGACATCCGACAGAGTTTCTTACAGGTTCTTCTCTGATCGGTCGCGATTTGAACCTGCAGTCAATTTAGGCTAAGTCGCTACTATGACGTTTCAAAAGAGTTTATTATTTGTAAACCTACTTGAATAAAGATTATTCTGATTCTGATTCTTACACGTAACGTGAGGATGTATTTTTTTTCTCGTCTACCCTATAGCGTGCGGTGTCATGGCGTTTGTAAAATCAATTTTACGGATCCGTTTATGAAATATTAAGCTTTAATTTTTGTGAGAGTCAAGTGTCTCTCCCCCACAGCTAAAACTACAAATACCATAAATCAGGAAAATGTTTTCAATTAACGCATATAACGAATTTAAATGAAAAACTATCTCGACTAAGTAGACATCATTGGTTCTTGAGATACAGGCGATTAAACCAACTAAAATCATCTAAGACGGCACCAAATTACATAACATCACACCTTCATTCCCAGAGAGGGGTAGGCAGAGCTACAGAAATACCAACAACTCCAATCTGTAACCGCATTTTGCACAAGTAGGCTAAGATGTTTACTAGTGTATTAGTGACAGGTTGCAACTGTTGCAAGCCGCCTAACAGTACTACAAGCCTTTATTCCCTTAGTCGCTTCTTACGACATCCACGGGAAGACATGGGGTGGCATTATTCTAACCCGGCAACCACACGGGGTCATTCTCATTACATCGAATAGAAAATTAGTTATTACTTGTTATTTTTGTGTTTGTTGTAGGTAATTAACGGCTTCGGAACCCTACACTGAGCGTGGTCCGACATGTTCTTGCCCGGTTTTTATTTGTGCTAACACTTATTGTGCGTCGGGTTGGTTGGCTTGGCAGCCGCAGGTTTCGCAGCGGTGCGCGGACGCGGAAGCGGTCCTGCTGCGTGCTGGCACACTTTCTTAAACAATAGCATCTGACTAAATATACATTTATATACACGCCTTGTTGCATTGCAAGATCGAGTTTCAATATTCAAGCCGAAACACATATTTTCTACCGAAAAACAAAATTCCACGGAGTTTGACAATTCAAAATGACAAAGGCGGTTATATCTGCCCCCTATTTCACCATTCTGGCAGTGACAGGTGATAGGTTGTCACCTATCACCTGTCACTGCCAGAATCAGTGTACATGGCGCAGCTTATATGAAACCCAGTGATGTATCGGCATGTTAACTTTGCAATGTATACCGATTTGTCACCTTTCACGTGTCATTGTCAAGATGGTGAAATAGGGGGCTGAAGGTATCTGTAATCCGATATGAAGGACACACACATCTATATACAGCACAGGACAACTATGTTGTTTGTTAGCCGGTATCAGTGGACTGCATTTCATTTGCATAAATTACCTTCCGTGGGTAAATAGAACAGCGTGTCATTTCCTATATGCCATTCAGGTAAAGGCATCGGTAAATACGAATTAGGGTTGCCTAAATTTATAATTAAATGTAGTAAGTAAGTACCACGAAAATTCCAAGATACGTCTTTAGCGAAAAAGGTAATTGGTAGTGAGTGTCGACAATTTTTTTTTTTAAAATCGCACCTTTAGTTGTTGAGTTTATTCGTTCTCTTCCTTCCTGCTTCGGCTGGGTTGGCTCGGTGGCGGCGTGGTGAAGTGTAGGATCATTATTGCAATACACTTGACTTTTAACATTACAAATTACAACTGAATCCATCATCATATATTCCGAGCATTCTCTTTAACACACTGATACCAACTTTTAAAATCATCCCTATGTCCTGAAGACTAGAATAATAACGCAGAACGATAGTTTTCAACCGCCGACGCATCAAACTTGGAGCCACAAATGGAAGCATGTAGGCGGCAATCTTCTCATACGTTCGCGCGACGACGATCACAAGTGCTCAAATAATGTCAAAGTTACAAGTAGACCACATTTGGTCTAGTTTGAGTGGCATCACATTAGCGTGGGTTAGGTTACTGTGTTAATATTGTAAGAAGTTGAGAGCGTCGGTCGCCTAGTGGTCGACTCGTGATCGTAATAAATAAAAAAAAAGGACAATGTCACACAAATTGACCTATTCCCAAACTAAGCTCTAGGCTTGTACCATGGGTACTAGACAACGACAAACATACTTATATAGGGAAATACATACTTGAATACATAGAAAACATCGAAGAAATGTTCACGCTCATCACAACAACAATACCTGGCCCATACCGGGATTTGAACCCAGGACCGCTGGCTACGGAGGCAGGGTCAATCCTAACTAGGCCAACGTGTGTGTGTAATGTACAAAGTTCGAACCCCCGCGGTCACCAAGTACCGGTGAGTTTTTCTAACTTAAGTACATCACCCGATGCTCTTACGGTGAAGGGAAAACATCGTAAGAAAACCTGCATATTTGAGGACAGCTGAGTCGCTGAGTGTGTAAAGAGGGTTATTGCACAAAACATCCTAAAGGGGTCGAAGTGTATTCGAAAGGGCCCATCTGTAAGATAAGATCCCGAAGATTCCGGCAGCATTTTCTCGTTGAGTTGCTAACGTATACGTCGAGCTTATAGGTCTTTGGTCTCCTGTAACGTCTATGAGGTCTTTCCCCCCATCATTCATTTCATTTCGTCTATGGGGTTCTAACCCCTCAAACATCATCTCGACGCCGAATAGATGGATTTATATTCCGACCCAATTTGAATCATAGACCATTATGGAACTATGTAGATGTGACGTTATATTCAATTATTCTGAATTCTCTTACGATTAGAATCATAACTTCACTTTGGCACATTTTGTACCACGAAATTTCAAAAGATTACGCAAATTTCAATTTACGCCCTAGTAATAATAACCCTATTCCATCATCGTAATTGAAAATGCACAGTTTAAGTACACGCGTGATGTGAATCAAAGTGTACAAAAAAAAACAAATTACATAAAAAGCGAAGAGAAAACTTAAGAAATATTTAATGTATAATTGTTTTTATTCCCGACGAGTTTTTGAATGTGCAATAGAATATATCCAATATATTGGTGCCATATGTGACATCTAATTAGTTTAGTACCTAATAATAAGATATTATAGTATTAAAGACTATATTAATGATAAGCTTGGGACTGAATTGCTTGTAATAAAATGTTTAGTCCTTCCTTACGACAAAAGGTTGCGAACGTCGAAAGAAAAAAGACATCCGACAGTTTCTTACAGGTTCTTCTCTGATCGGTCGCGATTTGAACCTGCAGTCAATTTAGGCCAAGTCGCTACTATGACGTTTCAAAAGAGTTTATTATTTGTAAACCTACTTGAATAAAGATTATTCTGGTTCTGATTCTGATAGTTTCTATAAGTGTTAAGCATAATATTGTAGTGCCCGACAGGGTTTCATGGCAGAACGAAAATTGTACCTCAAACACAATTGTATTATATTGCATAAACTGATAAATTGACATAGTTCCATAGTGGCGTAATGATTTGTTGAATGTATCTTAATGCCTTCAGCCGCTTCAGCTGCCGCACCTCTGTGTAGCTACATGTGTATTGTACGAGAACCTTTACGAAATGTTCACCGGTCATTCGTAGTTTCACTTTATTGAAATGAGCGTTGATGCGTTGATGTATCACTTTTGTTGCCTGGACATTATGTATTTGTTTATTATGCACAAGCAAATCAAAACATGCGTGCATATCTTTGTCCATTTGTGTTATCGTATAGTTTTAAATGTTTATTATTATTATTATTATTTATTTATTAATCACAAAAATACAGTACCTAACTTATAAATAATGTCCCGCAAAACCGCTTGCACGGTTTGACTGCGGAATCAATAAGTTGAGTCTCTACAGCTTAACTATAAATATGCTCGAGAACATTCTATAAAGACTTAAATACTAACTAACTAAAACTAACTGACTTAAGTATTAACTATGGACAAAGGAATTTAAATAACTTACGTTTAAATGTAACTTTGCTGGTTTCGGATCTTATATCTGCTAGCAAGCTATTAAGAATGTGAGGCAATCGTTTCATAAGGCATCTGTCACCATAGTAGTTAGCGACTCTCGGCACAACATACTCTCCAGCAGCTACAGATCGAGTGCCAAATGTGTTGTCTAAGAGCGACAGATTGCCTTGAGCGCTATGATTGGCTACCGCTAACTTGTGCTTAAGTTTTACAGGAAGAATTTTACAAATATTAAATAACTGATAATAATCTTTTCTGCATCTCTCTCGTGTTCTTTTGTTGACTAGAAGTTTTAAAAATCTAAAACTCCTGTCAGTTTTTAAAGAGTTTACTGAGGGTACACTGATCGCTTTCTCTATTCTATTTTAATTTTAATAAATAGCTATCACTCCTGTAAGGTATTACGCCAGTGTCGAGTTATTTATAGAAACTCGCACGGACTCGTTAGAGAAATAAGTCCATGGATAACACGCGAGGAGAGATTTAGGTAAAAGAGTATTTTCTCTTATGAAATACGCAGAAGAACATGAGGTTAGTACCCCGCGCTTCTGACAAGCCGATTATCTCGGGGAAGCTGTTCCACTCTGACAACGCGGTTAGACTAGAAATGGTATCTGAAATGACTTTATTATTACTTAAGAGGATTGTAAAGTGGTGCGCAAAAGTTCATATAAAATTGCAAATTAGATCATTGGAACTCCGAAAATGTTTCTGAAAACATTTTATATCATAATGATCACTCTTCATAAAAATATTTCTCATACCATTTTACATCATAATGATCACTCTTCATAATACATACATACATACATATCACGCCTTCATTCCCAGAGTGGGGTAGGCAGAGCTGCAGAAATACCAACAACTACGACAAGAGTTATTGGCAATTCTGTAACCACATTTTGCACAAAAAGGCTAAGATGTTTACCAGTGTATTAGTGACAGGTTGCAAGCCCATCGCCTAACAGTACTACAAGCCTTTATTCCCTTAGTCGCCTCTTACGACATCCACGGGAAGACATGGAGTGGCACTATTCTAACCCGGCAACCACACGGGCGAAAATATACCTAATAATAATAATCATAATATATATTAATAATATACCTATTTATTTTAAGGATTTTAAAAATATTTATCTGTTAAATAAGGTTAGGTTAGGGTTAGGCTTGTTTTATAAACGTCCTAAAATCAGAATGGTTTCAGTAAAAATCACTTCAGGAGTTGCGATGATTATGAATAACAAGATATGAACAAAAAAAGTATGAGAAAAAAAAGTATGAAGCGTGATTACTATGAATAAAAATCGGTAGTAAGACAAAAAATAGGAATAAGAATTTTATGTGAGCCATAACGGACCTATTGTAAAGTGACGCTTACCTAAGAGTAATTTTACCGCGTATCTGTCGAAAATTTTCAATACAAATTGAACTCAGACTTACGTTTCTAAACCTTAAATCAAATTAGTGGTGGTAGGACCCTGTGCAGGGTCCGTCCGAATCGCTACCACCATCTTATCCATTAACCACCCGCCAAGCAACAGTGTTCGCATTATTGTGTTCCGGTGAGGGGATAAGACAACCGGTGAAATTACTAGCATAGACTAGAGGCATTCCATCTTGGTCCTCAGGGTTGGCAACGCATTTGAGGTCTTAGGATTATAGTCTTGAGAATTCAAATGTCTATGGGTCTCAGATTTCACTTACCATCAGGTGGCCTGAGTGCTCGTGTGCCTTCTCATTAAAATAAAAAAAAAAACTATTTCCACAATTTTTGAATATTTTGTAGACTAGGTTAGTACGTTTCCGTTTTTTATTTACTTTGTTTCTTTCCAAGAAATATTTTGTTAGAAAGGATGTGCAGATCTACTTTTTACAAGCTTTTCATTAACTTGCAATTTTTGTACGTATGTTCGGGTCAAATCTTGCAAGGAAGGTTTGAACCACTTCCAAGAGACCGATTGAGCTGAAATTTGGGATACCTACGAAACTTCGATGACGCTCCCCTACTTGGCCCTCCGTGTTTGGACTCATTAGGTTGGTCTCCATAAGCAGTAAATTACCTTGCAAAAAAGTACAGCCCACAACAACAGATTGGCCCAAAAATGAAACTTTTGACAGAAGCTCTTTCATAATATCTTCTACAAATCCAAAAATCGAAAAAGATGGTCTAGGTTAAAGATAGGAAAAAAGGAAATTTTGTTTGAAAAATTTTCAGCTGCACAATCCTCATAAATATAAGTCATAGAGTATGCAGTTTTTGTAGCACTGTTCTCCAGAGCATTGCAAACAAAGAACATACTACTCGTAACCTCCTTACATCGACGTGACACAGTTACTGCCGATACCTATCGCCAGTGGAAACAAAGAAATGTAATTGAAAGGCGACTGCGAATTTTAAAACATGAAGTGGCACGGTTAACAGTTATTCGAAGCTTAACACACGAGGTAGATATTTTTATTGCTTTTGTATTTATTTTATCCAGACGTAGTAAACGATCATACAAATCATGTGAGAAAGATATTTTGCTGGTATTTTTTATTATTGAAGAGCAGTTAATTTTTTAAAGTTTGTCTTAGGAGCAATGTACGAAGTGTGTGAGCGTCCATCGGTCGTCAATGTATTGCCTGTATCCAAGTGCAAGGACGAGATTTGGAAAATAAATACTTATTTATCTCAGGCGAGTGAACTGCCTGCATTAATGATCTTTATTTTAGACTTTTATTGACGAAGTAAACAACACGCTAGCCTAGTTGGTAGTGACTCTGCCTTCGAAGCCAGGGGTCCTGGGTTCAAATCCTGGTAAGGGCAAATATTTGTGTGATGAGCAGGAGTATTTGTTCCTGAATCTTGGATGTTTTCTATGTATTTAAGTATATATTTCTCTATGTAAGTAAGTTTATCGTTGTCTAGTACCCATAGTACAAGCCTAGAGCTTAGTTACGGACTCGTTCAATTTGTGTGACATTTGTCCTGTGATTTATTTATTTATTTTATTTTATTTTAAATGGCGAACCCTAATTCATGCATGAGTCAAGACATGACCATTTCGTAGATGCTTTAATTTAATTGGCGCAAAAATAAAACACAACTAATGTTGCTATTACACAAGTTTTTATGTTAATTAGTGTGTAACTGTTGTTAAACTATATGCCCGTATGAAATTTACTCGCTGTATAGTGCCCGGCTCATGAGAAGTCACGACCCCAGTCATTCCAGTGCAAATTATTACCTTTTTTAAGGACCTACGTTGTTCACCTCTGTTGGCTTTGACTACTTCGGGAGGGTGAGCTCCTGATGGGAGCTCAGCGCAGGGTTTTTACACTAGCATGCCTAAGGGTGTTCCTATTGAGCCACCCACGGACTTAGCAAATCCAAGAATAGGTTTTTTTCTCAACTAATGCCTTTCATGTGGAGTTTTAGACAATCGCCATGAACTTATTAAATAAATAAGTCCATGAATATCACACGCAAGGACAATACTTCGGTTAAAGAGTACTCTGGTGGACTAAACAGAAGCTTCGCTCCACACGCCTCTGTCAGGTCAAACATAAATTGTTTTTAATGATGGTTTCATGTTTGACTTGTTACCGGCCGGGAACTGCTTCTAATTACCCCCTTCATTCCCAGAGTGGGGTAGGCAGAGCCACAGAAATACTTGTTGATAATTTTGTAGCCACATTCTGCACAAGTAAGCTAAGTTGTGACAGGTTGCAAGCCCATCGCCTAACAGTACAAGACCTTATTCCCTTAGTCGCCTCTTACGACATACACGGGAAGACATCGAGTGGCACTATTCTAATCCGGCAACCACAAGGAGTGACTAATTATATAGTTTTTTCTAGGATTTAAGAAGTTACGTGTTCACTCGCATTTATGGGTCAAGATCTCGAGGTAACGTTTAGGTGACCCGCTTGCTTGCTTATGCTCTCTAACAGCATGAGATTTTTTTTTTTTATCAATAGTGGCTTTGGCTCATTTTTTGTTGTTTACCGCGATAATTAATATTTTTTCAGGAGAAAAAAATATTCTATGTCCTTCCCCGAGGCTCAAGTTATCTCCGGGAGCTCGTAGTTTCCCTTTTTATTTCGGTCATGTCTTTGTTTACATAATTATTGATGGTATTTTTTTCAGAATTTCTTAAATATAAATATAAATGTAACGCCCAAGTTAGGTTAGGTTTGATATATAAAAATCGTACAAAAGTTGGTCAAATAAAAAGGTATGACTTAAAATCACAATATTGACCCGCTATCTCCATATCAAAATTCATCCAAAAAGGTTCAATGATTTGAAACTTTCAAGAGTATAGTTTCAGTAGCTAGAAGATTAAGTAATAAATAATAATTTTCATTGAGATATCCATCAATCACTATACGTCAGCTAGGCTTTGTAAATAGGTCAGCATATCACAATAAAGCCATATAAACCTACCGACGCAGGAGCCTTTGTTCTAGACAAAGCGCGCGCGCACGTGTCTACGCACACATGCGCATACACACATGTGCATGCGGCGATTGTCAAGTCAGTGCGGTTTTTAAATAGCTTACATTCCAAATTCCAACTGGCCAGTTATTATGGGATGGGAATTGAGAAATATAGGATAGGTATAATGTGCGATTTTAATTTAATTTTCCTTAATGAGTATTTTCTTTCTTTCTTTCTTTTACAATAGTCGAGGCTTTACAGATTTCTTATAAAACTCATGTATTAAACACAAATTGGATACTTTTTTTTATGGATTATTTTTCTAACAACCTATTCATTAAATTTACTTATTATCTTTGTAGTCAGCGCAGGTTGTACTGTTTAGTTTAAACTAGCGATCCTCCCTGGCTTCGCTTCGGTTTATGTGACCTTTCTGTAACACCTGTACATAAACTAGAATTGATTATATATAAAAACCTTTAATCAAAAATTATCTATCTGATGCTAATCATCGCGAACATACATACAGACAGTCGGACGCTTTTTTTTTTTCTGTACGGGCACTGTTCACCTTAACAGGAGGCTGGATTCGAGGGGAGGGAGGCACCCCTTAGTGGGTGCCTCAGCTCTGGGTCATTATTACTTTTTTAGGGTTCTGTAGTCAAACGTCCGTCCGTCCGCAGCCTAGCGCAGAGACTTATACGTTCCCAAACCAAATAACTTTAAATAGAAAATTAGTTCATACTTGTTGTTTTTTGAAATAGTTTTCTGTGTGTTTGTGGCTTCGGAACCCTTCACTAAGAAAGGCTCAACATGTTCTTGCCCGGCTTTTTCTAGTTTCCCTGTTGTTGCACTGTTTACTTTTACAGCTTCAGCGTGGATGCGAGGGAGGCAATCCTTAATGGAGGCCTCGGCTTTGAGTTACTATTACTTTATTCAGGCCGCCCGCCCGAGCGAAGCGACGGTGGCTGAGTCGGGATGGACAGACGGACGCCGGGGGGGACTTTGCTTTACTCGTATAATAATGTAGTGATAGTGATCTTGCAAAGTCGATTAAGAACCAGAGGCCAAGGCCAAGATGCTCTGGGGCCCTAGCCAAGATGCAAACGATCCTAACGTTTTTCTATTCTATCGCTCAAAATGTATGGGGTGACAGTCGACCACGCGGTTTATCGAAACGTACGAGAATGTCATCCCATACATTTTGAGCGATTGAAAAGAAAAACGTTAGGAGCGTTTGCATCTTGGCTAGGGCTCCTGGGACGGGGCTTGGGTAACATGCCTAAGATGTTAACGTTAACTTACTAAGCGATTTTCGAAAACGGAAAAAAAATATGGAGTTAACATAATCTTGCAAATTTTGACAGCTTTCGAAAATTAGCGTCTGCGTTATGCATCTTACGTTTGGAATACATGATTCGATATTAATGCAATATGTTTCTGTCTCAGAGCTAATATGGAAATAATTCGGAAAATGACATGGTTAACGTAGACCTACCGAGTTTAAACAATTAATATAATAATGTATGTTATATCTTTATCTTCTAAAAAAACGGCGTTGTACGCGTCTGTCTGTCTGCATATCGGCTAAATCCTCCTAAACCACGCAACAGATTTTGACGTCATTTTCAGTTAGATAAATTTTTACGCAAGATTTTTATGTATAGAATTTTGGTTTAGGTATGTACGGGTGTTAGGTGGGTGGATCAACTTTTCGTTGTTGTTATTCTGTCCCGTAAGCCAGGAGACAACAGTGATAGAGTTCCTTAGAAAAATGGTTATAATATACACTACTAATACGCTTGGAAGAAACCCCATAAAAGAATGGGCTTGTAATTGCCACAAAAGCCGATGTTTGCTGGATTTATAAACTTTAAAATCGTGGTTTTAAAGAGTGACCCAGGAGACGTCACCATGGCACGAGCTACAAAGAAAAGTTGATTGACCCAGGTACATAAAACTCGCATATACTTACCAAAGCGAAGTGAGGGCGCACTAGTAGTATACAAGTAAATTTTTTAGGGTTCCGTAGTCAAACTAGGAACCCTTATAGTTTCGCCATGTCCGTCTGTCCGTCCGTCCGTCCGTCTGTCCGCAGCCTAGCGCAGAGACTCTTAATACTAGAAAGCTGTAATTTGGCATGAATATGCATATTAGTCACGCCAACAAAGTGGTACAATAAAAGGTAAAAAAAATTTTTTTTAGTGTACGCCCTACACTTACCTACAGTGTCATTCTATGGAACTTGCTAACTATGTAAACAAGCTGCCATACTAAAATTGACATTAGATGTCAATTTCAATATATTGTTTGTTTACATAGTTAGCAAGTTCCATAGAATTACAGTATAGGTATATATTTTTTATCGTCTATCCTATAGTGTGGGGTGTCGTTGGGTAGGTCTTTTAAAAATATTGCGGGTTTGTAAAACAGTTTTTCGATTAAGTAATCCATGTATGAAATATTAAGCTTTAAAACGCTATTTTTTGTTAGACTCAAGTGTGTCCCCCTCCCCTACAGCCAAAACTTCAAATAATAAAAATTTGAAAAAAAACTTACATGAAAGAGCATATAACGTCGGAACCCTACACTGAGCATGGTCTGACATGCTCTTGCCCGGTTTTTATTGCTTACTGTAGGTACCACATACCATACTCTGTTTCTTTTTACTATAAATTGTTTCTTGCATCCATGCAAGAAACAATTTATGCAAGTTCTAACTTGTGCAGCGTAGTACTTTATAGTAAAAAAAAACTTTACTATACGTATGGTTTTCTACTGTTGACATATATAGGAGTGAAATGAATGGCTAAGGGTGTTTTATTTTAACCAAGTTATTTAAGTATACTTCTTGACCTGTTTGTGCAAAATGTGGTTATAGAATTATAACCCAAGTCTTTTTTAGTTCTGTTGGTATTTCTGAAGCTCTGCCAACCCCACTCTGGGAATGAAGGCGTGATGTTATGTATGAATGTATGTAAGTTATTTAAGTGGATTATTAAGCGACGCTTAAATCGTGTAGCTGTCAAAAAATCCCATACAAAGGACGATGGGTAAAAATGTCCCCACCCACCAACAGTGATGAAACATGTGCCAGTTTATAGATCTTGGCAATATGATGTATTTTTTCTATGGCGACGATCACCATATGTATAGGGTTTTCTTGAAAAATCATAATCTTATCGTATGGAACTATGGAATTTGTTTGAAAATGAACACGTATGTAGATGATTTGCCTTGCCTGGCCCTCTGTTTTCATTAAAAAAATCCCATTGATTTTGCTACGAAGATAAGTATTTTGTCTTTTATTGGGTCCTAATGAACATATAGACCTGCAGCCCGTTACTGTTGGAGGGGGGGGACGGGGTCCATACAAAATTGCCCATCACCCTTTAGCTTCGGGCGATAACGTTTCTCACCCCCTAAAATCAAGTTAAATTTCCACCATTTTTTAATATGTAGCAAGGTTTGTACGTCTCCTATTTTTTCTTCTTCTTTTCACTAAATATTTTATTGCAGTACAGACCTAGTTTTTCATAATATCTACGACATATTAAAAAATCGTAAAGGTCGGATTAGGTTTTAGGGAAGAGAAACGTTATTGCATTTTGTATGGAAATTTCCAGCCTCACAATCCTGTTAAGTGAGATTAAAGAGGTTCTTAGACTCGAATAAAACACGCGAGTGCATGTCCTTATATGATAAATAATAAATTAAATGTGTTTGTTGTCAATGAAACATACACACTTAAACAAGTACAGGGGAACGAACGAAACTACCAACAAAAATACTGACAGCAAAGACTCACTCCCGTAAGACAGCAGCCACATTTATAATTTACGTCCAAAAAGGAAACACGGCAACTACAATTTGTTACCCGAAAAGAAAAATGGCGGTGGAGGAGTCAACGACTTCGCCGCCGAAAATATTCGATGGAGAATGGGCGGCCATCGCTCATTGTCAGAGGACAATGTCGCGCCTACCGCGGGTAATGGGGTCGAACGTAAGAGGTAGGTATATATCTGCATAATTTTTAGAGTTCCGTACCCAAATAGTGCCGACGAGACCCTGTTACTAAGTGTCTGCTGTACGTCTGTCTGTCTGTCGCGTATTCCCGGTTTAAAAACAAACAATAATAATGAAGAAAGGAACACTTCAATACCATACCACACAAAAAACGTGAGTTTTTTGCGTTTTATGCAGTCTTTTGAACCGTTATAGGTAGAAAGTATTTTTTCAATAAGTGAGGAAGAATACTGTTCCAAAATTTACGCAACATTTACCATAATTAGTACCAATTTCACCACATCCCGCGTTCAAGAACTGTACGGAATCCCTTTTGTCCGACTCGCACTTGGCTGGTTTTTAAATTGATGCATGCTACGGTTGATGTTGTACATATGAAATGGACCCGATGTGTAGTTTTTGGCACTGATTATTTAATGGAGGGTTCATCTTAGTTCGTTTAATATTTTGGGCGTAATTTAATACGATTGGAGGAGTTCAATATGTTCTGAAAATGGATGGCTGTCTTTTAGTAATGTTTTTGATTGTGGTTACTTTGTCTCATTAGTTAACATTATAATAAAACAGGTAAATTCTAGTTCTATTGACTCATTAAGCGTCCCTTGTAAGTATTATTTATTGTGTACTAGCTTCTGCGCGCGATTTTGCCCGCGTAGATTTCGACTATTGTTACTCCCTCGGGAACTTAAATCGTGATTTTTTCCGTAATAAAAGTACCCTATGTGTTAATCGAGGGAATAAGCATTGTCCATTCCAAATTTCATTCAAATCCGTCCAACCGTTGCAGCGGGACACATTAACAAACATCCATCCATGCCACCATTAGTAGGATGATTTTGGTTACATCGTGGTATTTAAGAGTAGTTTTAAAATAATCCTAAGTCTGTTTACTGTTTTTGTGATCTGTTTAAGATTTGAACACGATATTGCGTAACATTAAGTTTTTACATTTATTTAGTATATTATGCACAAAAGGTGGATGTTTAATAAATAAATTGAATCTTCGACTCGCCCCGGTTTCGCAGGGGTGAATTGTTAATAAAATCAAATCAAAGTAATTTATTTTTAGCCTACTATACTGTGGTCACATGAAGGGCAGACTTACATACAGGACTAAAAATCCCGTTCATTGACCCCATGATTTTTATTAATGGGTTTTTTGCTACGTCCTGTAGCATATATATCACTAACACAATAATTATTGTATAACACTAAAATACACTGATGGATTCATTTTGCGTCAATTTGTTTAAAAGTTGTTTGTGGGTGCAGTTTTTCTATGTGAGTAGGTACCTGCTTATAGTTCTAAAGTTAAGTTCCTTTCTCGACAGGTGGTCTAAACTCTAACCCCTTAATTATAAACCTGGTATAACTGTGGGGTAGGTTATGCTTTGTCCTTATCTGTAACTGTGTCATTTGCATCTGACAGAAAGTGACAAAGCGTGGCATAAGCTACCCCACGTTAATAAGTAAGTAATTAAGGGGGTAACTGTTGGTGAATACCGCACAAAAATCCAACCAGTTTCGGAACTTTCGGAGATTTGCGCGACCCTGTCTATCTCAGTAGTCCCATTGAGTTATGGCTTAAGAAACCGTTATCACCGGATGAGAGAAGTTCAAAAAGTTGGACGCGGTCATAGTATTTTATTAGTCGCATTTTATCTTATGTAAAAATCATTTGACAGAGTCGACGGAGGTCCGTTTCGCGGAGCTCCTATTTCTGGGTTGTTTGGCCCTCCGGGCATGATGTAACAACCAACCTAACCATACCTACCTGCGAATTACGATAAAATTACTATAGGGAAAAATTATGAAGTAAATGGGACTTTTGGGACAAAAATATTAGTGCCATTTTTACCATGGGACTGATAGGACGTACGGGTATAACCGTCGCAGTTCTCCCATAGGGGACAACTCAATGGGACTAGTGGGATGGATGTACATTACTTACGCCTGTCTGCCCCTAATGACTGTCTACGACGGCCTCGTCGTACAACTTTAATTAATAATAAAGTGCAGATGTGTAGCGGTTTATGATTGAGTGTGTACACGACACTCAAAGTGTTAAGTATATAAGTGTAAAAAACGTTTATTTGCTTAATAACACAGTATACATAAAAAGAGATATCTGGCGGAACCAAACTAGGCTGAGCCTGTATCTTGGGACTCTGGAGTGCAATTTGTGAAACATTTGACGAATTATACAAAACAAATTTCAGAGGCAAGGATTTAACTAATTTACATAGCGATAAGCGCATGCAAGCACGCAAATTGCAAGCAAGTTTAACTTGTATTTATTCACTGTGTGTAAAGCTTTGGAACCCTACACTGAGCATGGTCCGACATGCTCTTGCCCGGTTTTTTTTGATACATTTCGACCCCTTCAGGATCTTTTGTGCAATTACCCTCTTACACACTAAGCTGTTTGAATGAGCAGCTTTCCTCACGATGTTTTCCTTCACCGTAAGAGCATCGGGTAATGTACTTAAGTTAGAAATACTCATTGGTACATGGGGACCGCGGGGGTTCTAACTCGGTACCTTACGATCACGACTCGACCCCATGCAACTAGGCCACCGACGCTCTCACTGTGTGCCAGTCACTTCTAAATGCTGTTAACTATACAGGGTGACAGGAAATTCGCCGTATTCCTTGAAAGCAAGAATTTTACAGCTCATTTGTAATGATTTAAGTCCAGTTAACCAGGGGTCAAAACTCATTGGTTTTCGAGTTATTCACGTTTTTAGTTTTTTTTTTAAATACCCTCTTTTCGACCTAAAACTAGTAATTTTGTAAAAACTTCGTCATTTAGAAATAAAAAAAAGCATTTGAGTAATTTTGTCGAATAGCCAATGAACCACTGATTACAAAAAATAAATAAAAAAAATGCCAAAAAAATACCAAATTTTGCAAATAAAAGGATTTGAAGTTAGAAGTTCAAGTAATTATTTTCCAAACTTTGTAACATTTTAAAGCATAATTAAAAAAAAAAGTATAACACTTCGCGTACAAATTACAGGAATAATTTGCTTAATTCATAAGCTTTCTAAAAAGGTACAATTTATGACATTTTAATATTAATTTTATTTAAAATTTTACAATTAACAATAATAGCAGAAATGTTTGCGGCTATAAGCTCCATCGTTTCAACCGAAAAACACGGGAAGCGTAGTAAAATGAATTTAGAACACAGTTCTCTTTTTTAAATTCAGCTATGGGCTTAGTGTCCTATCCTTCCAGACCCACCGTACCCCTCGGCCGTACCACTGGTGGTACTTTGACCAATTATTACTATTAAAATCGAATTTAACGTTGTCGACGGAGCTCTGCTATCGCAGAGCTCCTATTTCTGGGTATTTTGGCCCTCCGGGCCTGCTGAAGAACTAACATAACCTAAACCTACCTCATATTTATGATACAAATTTGGGTCAGTGGTACGGTTTAGGGGTACGGTGTGGGTCTGCACCCGTGTCCTATTTTTAAATAAATTTTCTTTTAAAAACCTAAGGTGCGTTACATTTTTAAATTTAGAGCATATCAAATCGTTCTCTCTAAGATGTATGGCTTATAAAATAAATGAGATTAAAAAAATAAAATAAAAAAAATCGTTCTCTTTTTTAAATTCAGCTAATGTCTTACGACGTACTATTTTTAAATAATTTTGCTTTTTAAAAGCATAAAGTGCGTTCCATTTTCAAATTTCGAGCACCTCAAAGTTTTTGAGTGACCTACGTAATCAGTTAGTTTCGAAAGGCGGGTATTTAAAAAAAATATCTAAAAACGTGAATAACTCGAAAAGCAATGAGTTTTGACCCCTGGTTAACTGGACTTAAATAATTACAAATGAGCTGTAGAATAACCTCTTTCAAGGAATACGGCGAATTTCCTGTCACCCTGTATGCACACTACTGATTTGTTTTCCAGGTATTCCCGGCTGAATACAGCCTCGGTGTGCTGTTAGCCGCGTCTTACTTACAAATTCCTATTATGACTAACGAAAAAAGCAAATTTACACTACAAGATAAGATTGCGGAGTGTTGTGGGCGTGGTTGTTATAATGATTATTTATTTAGGAGCTTAAGATGTCCCACTGTTGAGCGAATACCTCTGTCTTTCTGGGGGCTAGCACAAGTTGTCCGCAACTGGTTTGTCACTCAGATCTCCCATTCTGTCTAGTCAACGATATAGAGGCAATGAGCGACAAGCGAGAGAATACAACTTTGTGCTACCTGTACGTCCTGGTGTTTTGATACTTTTGTACACCTAGTCCGTTCATCGCATGTTTTCCATATGTTACAGTTAGGTATCATCAAATATGAGGGAAGTTAAAGGTAATCAAAATATTTGAAGAGAAAAGAGTTAGAGAGTGTTCGGATACTTCAGATATTTTTTTCAAAACCTCTCATACACACCAATAAAAAGATCAATCAACTACTGTAATTGTTAATTCTTTTGAGACAGACTAAGTATAAGTGCAATTTAAGTTCTACCCCAAAAAGAGATTGTGTCAAGTTTTTTACAACTTCTTTTTTGTCCTCAATTGCTAAGGGCCTCTTTTTTACTGGGGTAAAACCATATTGCCTTGTGCTGATCCCTTAAAGGGATAAATTCGTCTTTGTACGTTCCTATTCTGTGAATATTCAATATACTTATAAACTATTTACATATTTATATGAACAGCGAGCGAAAACCGCATACGGTTTATCTGTCGCCATTGTCACTCGATTTACAATTGTATTTAAAAAAGGGTAGTTTCGCTATACTTATTTATTACATAATTTGTGCACCGCTCGGGCGCGCATCGGTAGCTAAGTACAAACCGCCACACAATTAACTGCCATATATACGTGTTTCCGTATTGTCAACGTTTTTATAGTTCTTAGTTGACAGTAATGGCGACCCTGTAGAATTTCAGCCCGTAGAACAGATTGAACACACGTAATAAGTAGAAATCGCAGTTCTATAAAAGATTGTTAAAGTTTAAGCAGAAACAAAAACATACATAAATAAACATGAAATGGACATTTCACATACGTTTATTCATGCACATGTCGCTTGGCACTTGCTGGTAGGAACCCACGTGTCATAGGTCCCACGTACTACGAGTATAAGCGTCTATCCACCAAACTTAAAAATGTACAATAAAGTATTTAATCATCACCTGGAGAAACCTTTAATTGGATAATCCAATATACTCCGTAGATGAATAAATTGAGCCTAATTTGTAAAATTACTATTGTATTGAAATGTATTAATCTTTGTATATTGACATCGGATAAGTGACCATTTAAGTACTTCATAACTATTATTTGTTGTTGTTTTAATTATTTATTCTTTGATCATTAGTATTTATGTCGACGATCTCCCTGTAATTTCGTATTTATTGACATGCAAATAAAATGATAATTAAATAAGCTAAAATAACTTAACTATTGACCTAGTCCCACACAAAGCTCTAGGCTTACAAAATACAGACACCTTCAAATGCCCATGTAGAACACAACAAAATCATAAGAACTGTGTGTCTATGGTCCATACCAACTGACTTGTCTTATTTAACACTTTGATAACCTCAAAATGCATCGTTTTTGGCTTAAATAGCCGTTTTCTGGTGAATAAAGCAACTAGAGACCAATTTTTGCGCACTATTTTCCTGATTTTACATCATGGATGGTTTTTTTTATGACAAAATTGTAATTTTAGGCCGAAAGGGATCATTTTGAGGCTATAAAAGTGTTTACTTTATAAGACAAGTCAGATGGTATGGTAAATCGTCGCCATGTTTGTTTTTATTTAGCCTCTTAATTTGGAATGTTCGAGGACGCTACACGAACATGATTTGGTTACAATGGGCAGTTTTCGTTGTTCTGGCGGCTGTTGGCCGGTCGTTGCTCGATCGAGACATGTTTAATGCCAATGTCTCCGCTTGCCATTCTAAATGGGCTCCAAAAGGAGGCGTCCCTGAAAGTGCTAATCAAGTATCACGCCAGGGTAATTGTCGCTACTCGGTTTATTATTATGGTGTGATGTGGGAGCGTTAACTTATGCGGGCTTGAATTTAGCTATCAAAGCGGCTGTTTGGAATGTGACAATGAATTAAATCCAATCGAATTTATTATAAACTAGCGACCCGCCCTCGCTTCGCTCCGGATTAAAGTATTATACATATAAACCTTCCTCTTCAATCACTCTATCTATTAAAAAAAACCGCATCAAAATCCATTGCGTAGTTTTAAAGATTTAAGCATACATAGGGATATAGGGACAGAAAAAGCGACTTTGTTTTATACTATGTAGTGACTAGGTACATTAAGGGACATTTATTATCTTATACGGGACAATCTCCCACAAATACACACACATACAAATGCAGAAATTTGCATGCCAAACGTTTATTTTACCCAAACCGTTAAAACCGTCTTAATTGAATTATGTATTTATAATCGAACTGTGAACCGTCTCACCGGGTCCCAAGTTACAGGCTCTGCCTAGTTTGGGTCCCACCGAAAACTCAATCTTGTAAAAATTTAGACAAATAAATGTTATTATTATTATTATTAAATCGATTGATTGCTTCAAATATTGAATTATTGTTGATTGATTAGCTTTATCTTTCTGCACATGGTCTATTTCAGATACGCTTCTAGAATATTGTGCAATTACGGCTCTAATGCACTCAGCTGTTCGAATGGAAGGTATCCTTACTACCTTCCTTTTTTAGGGTTCCCTCTTAAATGCCTACTTAAATCCTTCGATCTAACTTTAAAAATCTGTATCTTTTGAACCGTAATAGATAGCGGGTTGTTTTTTTACAGAATATGTTATTACGGCGGGTACTAGGTACCATTTTTGTAAAAAGAAAGTTAATGTCATCGCCGTTCAAGAAAGGTTTTTTTCACGTATTTTTATTTTGGTTGCATTCAAAATTGCTAAATTAAGGAAGGTATGTAATTTACTAACATAGCTAATAAGCAATTTTACTAACTATTCTATGGGGAAACCAGAAATAAATAATTATGATTTTAATTTGATTTGATTTGATAAGCGTCAAATTTGGTATGATTATATAACTGAAAAGAAACAACAAAATTACTTAAATATGGTCAAAGTCAAGACCCATAAACTTAAAGATAAGGCACACGAGCACTCAGGCTGCCTGATGAGACATTTGAATTTTCAAGACTATAATCCTAATACCTCAAATTCGTTGCCAACCCTGAGGACTAAGATGGAATGCCTCTATGCTAATTTCACCGGTTGTCTTATCCCCACACCGGAACACAACAATGCGAACACTGTTGCTTGGCGGTTGGTTAATGGATAAGATGGTGGTAGCGATCCGGACGGACCCTGCTCAGGGTCACTACCACTAAAAAGTTCATACTTGCAGTCACGGGTCGACACCTATTTAAGCCCTAAGCCACTGGGCCACCGACGCATCCAAAGAAATAATATCTCGCTGATAATGCTTAAAACTTATTTCGCTATTCAGTTAGGTATTTTCCTTTTTAGTACCTATCTATTCATGATGTTTCCATTACTACAAGAGGAAAGTTGTAATTTTGACATATAAGTAAAATATCTTTACCCCCGTGTGGTTGCCGGGCTAGAATAGGGCCAGTCCATGTCTTCCCGTGGATGTCGTAAGAGGCGACCAAGGGAATAAGATCTTGTAGTACTGTTAGGCGATGGGCTTGCAACCTATCACTAATACACTGGTAAACATCTTAGCCTGATTATGCAGAATGTGATTACAGAATTATCAACAAGTTTTTTTTAGAGCTGTTTGTAATTCTGTAGTTCTGCCTACCCTACTCTGGAAATGAAGGCGTGACGTTATGTATGTTATGTAAGTAAAATATCTATAGTTACCTATTGCATTAGTTTACTCAAAACAAAAAAGGCCGCTTACATATTTATTAGTCGATAAAGATTACAACACTGACACAGCAATACATTTTCCTGCTCACTTCCCGGTCGCCTAGAAGTCTCCAAAATGGAGTCATAATTCAGAGTAATCAAAGCATGTTTCCTTTAAGTTTCCTTGAAGTTAAAGATAGCTATTCGTTAATGTCGTTATCAGGGATTATGTGTAAGCGGAATATGCTGGTCGGTGCGAGGGTAAACAGCCTCGTCTTATCTTATCTTACCTCACGGGCGGTTCGCAAATTCCGCAAAGTTCTTTGTTGGAGCTGGTTGTTGCAAGGTGGCGCTGACAAGATAGGATCTGTTTTAAGAGCTAAGAATACTTCAAATCTCAAACTTAGAATTAACGATTAAGTAGGATTCTGTTTATAATTTAATAAAAAAAAACAATCTAATTACGCGAATGATATTTCAAAACCTGTGGAGGTTCCACGGTATGAATACTTCATCAAGAAACGTTTCACAAACCGATAATTTCACAAACGTATTATTTGACAAACCGCTTTTTTTCCGGAACTGTAAATATTTAAGGGAAAAAGGGCTTGTAGTACTACTGTTAGGCGATGGGTTTTGCAACCTGACAGTAATACACTAGTAAACTTCTGGGCCTGAAGAGCAAAATGTGTTAAAGAATTATAGACAAGTCTTTCTAGATTTGTTGGTATTTCTGTAGCTCTGCCTACCCCACTTTGGGAATGAAGGCGTAATGTTCTGTATGTACTTATATGTAAATATTCCAGGATCTATTTCAAGACCATCGTATAGCACCCTATAGGTTAGGTTAGGTAAGTTTTATAAAAATCCTGAAATTTAAAGCTTTGGAAAAAAAACCAGTTTATTAAATAATATGACCGTGGAATGAATCAATACATAAAACGATTTTTGGCAAAACATTAGTGATCCGATTATTTGTGCAGACAATTTTTTACCATACGTGTAGAAATTCATGCAGTCCGACGAATTCTTGTGGGTGCTCGAGTCGGCGCTCACGGAGTCGCTGCCCCTCCGTCCGGGTTTATCAACCCGCGAACTCCTGAATACCCAGCAAACATTAAAACAAACTTCTTGTGTGTCGTCGCTGGGTCTTTACTTCACTCGCTGAATCACAATTTTAAACTTTCCTGCAAACTATGACTTGGACCTATTCAAATCGAGAGTGGATAGGCACTGTCTAATAGGTAAGTATGCTACATCTTCGGCTTCATTAAATGCTTGCCTATCTGCAGTTCTTCATGTTATAAAGAGGAAATTTTGTGTTTGTATATGTTTGTAACGAATAAACTAAAACAATTGGACCGATCTCAAAAAATCTTTCACCATTAGAATGCTACATTATCATTATCACTAGAATGGGCGGACGACGGATGCGAATTACGTCAAATTCATGTCAAACGATAAACTTAATATGGATAATATGACAAAAAAATCTGCATATATTTTATACATAAATATTACTCGAAATTGCATAAAAATCTTATCTATCTTATGTTTTTGTCATCATATTGCATCCATCGTCCGCCCTTTAATTATCACTGAGTACCTAAAGCTAGTTTGGTTTTTACACGCGGGCGGGGTCGCGGGCAATCAGACAAAAAATAAACTTAGTGAACATCCTTGAATTTCCTAAAATTCCATTTACGGGTGTTACTTACTGTTTTCTAAATTTCATTTTGCTAAATTGCCGGCGTAATTAACTATGCCAAATTACAGCTTTATTTGTAGTGTCAAGAGTTGAGTTCAACCCTGGATAGACAGACAGACAGACAGACGGGTATGGCAAAACTAAAAGGGTCTTTGTAGACTACGGAATCTATAAAAGGGATTTTCGTTGGTCAGCCAATCAACCGAGCGATCTCATGAGCTAAGGACAAGCTACCTAAGGTAACGACACCAGTATTCGACAAAGGACCAATGTTCGACACTGACTCTTATTCAAAGATAAGAGTTATTCATTGGTTTTGCAACAATCAATTTATAACCCTATGATATTTGAATTAGTGTCGAACACTGGTGTTGTTACCTTCATTGAGAGAGAATGATGTCTCTTACAGGACAATTAAGACGCGCCGGAGTTCGTCTTGATGGACGAATTCTGTATTGAATAGTGAGTTGAGTTCTGAATAATTATTTTTTTAGATAGGGAAGGAAAGCGAGTATCTCAAGAAGCAATGATGTCTTCTTAGTCGTGATAGTTTTCCACTTCGTTATTATTTTCTTTGATTTAAGTTTTTTTTTTCTATTTTTAGTATTTGTAGTTTTTGCTACGGTGTAGCGGAGGTACACTTTGTTGGCGTGACTAATATGCATATTCATGCTAAATTATAGCTTTCTAGTAGTAAGAGTCTCTGCGTGAGGCTGCGGAGGGACGGACGGAAGGACGGACATGGCGAAACTATAAGGGTTCCGAGTTTGACAACGGAATTCTAAAAACGATATGCCTGTGACGAGTTTCCGTATTGTCAACTTTTTGATAACTCTTATTTACTTGACAGTAATGGCGGCTGTCAAATCACTAGCAAACAAAAACACGTCAAACGCAATATAGTTTTAACGCAGTAGAATAGAGGGCCTGCACGTAAACACGTTTTTAATAAACTGCAACTATACTCAGCAGCAATTAAAACGAGTCACTTTCTATGGAAATTCTGTACTAAGTGACCCGTTTTCATGATACTATGATGCTCTTGACTATATGATAGTGGTATCTCTTTGGGGAATATTCAGTGGTTATGCGGTAGACTGCCGTCGTATGATGTTGAATAACAATTGTTTTTCCTGCTAACAAGGATAATTAGTAGTTAGTCAGCTAACTGCCTAATAGGTACCTCCTGCTGCAAAACATCTGCGCGTGACGCGAAACAATAGTTGTTTTGGTCACGTAGCCAAGGTATGTACCTACTCGAGTGGAAGTGTACCTAAAGACGCTAAGAGCAATGTGTGTGTATTTGCAAGTGTAGGAATATGTTGATGAAAGAGGTTTTGTATTTTCCCCTTGTGGCTGCCGCATTAGGCCGCCTGATGGTAAGTGGAATCTGACACCCATAGACATTTGAATTCTCAAGACTACCTATAATCCTAATGCCTCAAATTCGTTGCCAACCCTGAGGACTAAGATGGATTGCCTCTATGCTAATTTCACCGGTTGTCTTATCCCCACACCGGAACACAACAATGCGAACACTGTTGCTTGGCGGTTAATGGATAAGATGGTGGTAGCAATCCGGACGGACCCTGCACAGGGTCACTACCACTAAAAAGTTCATACTTGCAATCACGGGTCGACACCCTATTTAAGCCCTAAGCTACTGGGCCACCGACGCATCCAAAGAAATAATATCTCGCTGATAATGCTTAAAACTTATTTCGCTATTAAGTTAGGTATTTTCATTACTTATAGAAACTTTCGATGACAGCAGTCTGCAGTATATCAGTACTACCTATACATGATGTTTCCATTACTACAAGAGGAAAGTTGTAATTTTGACATAATATAAGTAAAATATCTTTACCCCTTAATAGGGCCACTCCATGTCTTCCCGTGGATATCGTAAGAGACGACTAAGAGAATAAAGGCTTGTAGTACTGTTAGGCGATGGGCTTGCAACCTGTCACTAATACACTGGTAAACATCTTAGCCTGATTGTGCAAAATGTGGTTGTAACTCGCCTGTCAACAATTCGTCCGTCGTTGTCAAGCGAGTTGGCTATAAGAACCAGCTACGACTACCCATAGGCCTTTGTTATCTTTATATTCTCGTCAGTCCTTGCCTCGTGCAGTATTATGTAAACCATACTACTGTTATTAAGTAAATACTAAACATTACGCCTCGCTCTCTAGTTTAGTTATACATTGCAGAGGATCTTGCCTCTCTGGAATCTATACTCGTATTATAAATGCAAAAGTAACTCTGTTGTATTTAATAATAAAAAAAAAAAACAAATTAACCTCTTCCCAAATTAAACTCTAAGCTTGTAATATTACTAGTCAACGATAAATATGTACACTTATATAGAAAATATCAAATTAAGACACAGGAACACATTTGCTCTTACAGGGATTCGAACCCAGGGCCGCTAGCTTCGTAGGCAGGGTCACTGCCAACTAGGCGAAACGTGTTTTAAAAGATGAGATAAGAAGCTAGAAGCTAAGAAGAAGTTCGAATTTTATCGTTATTATTCTAATGTGATAATAACATTAATTCATATAAATGCAAAATAATAATACATACCATCATGCCTAATTCCCAGAGCATATAGGTAGGTAGAGCTACAAAAATACCAACAACTCTAAAAAACTTCTTGGTAATGCTGTAACCATCATCATTCTCCTGCCCTTATCCCAACTTAGTTGGGGTCGGCGCAACATGTCTTTTTGTTCCATACTTCTCTATTAGTCGGCATCTCGGTAGTCACTCCCTTTCTAGCCATATCATCTTTCACACAGTCCATCCATCGTGTTTTTGGTCTTCCCCTACTCGTATAGCCATCCACATTCATACTTAAAGCTTTCCTGACGATATTTTCCTCATCCCTCCGCATCACATGCCCATACCATGACAACCGATTTCCACACAACTTTTCAGTCACCGGTGTCACTTTCAGACATTAATAATTGTAATTCTGTAACCACATTTAGCAAAATCAGGCTACCAGTGTATTCGGCAAAATAACAATAAATAATGCGATATAATAATATATTAAAGGTTTCTAAAAAGTAACATGCTGAGCAGGATCTATTTTGCTCCGTCTGGCGAGTTTTGTGTTTTATGCTTTTGTTCGTTAATGTTCTTCTGTACTTGTGTTAGATGTAAGTAAATAAACGTTTTTTCTTTTTTCCTTTCGTTAAATATTTTTGGCATCTTAAAGCTGTATCTTTGGTCCTCAGATTTGGAACGAGAGTCCCCTGACTCACCGGGTCGTAAACATCGTAATTAAGGCCCGGAGAAAGCCGCGAAACTCGTTGTTTGCCCCGGCTGCGCCCACGCTTGGACGCTTTAGGACAACGCTCTTTGCCGGCCTCTATACAAACAGTCCATATTTATAATATAGATTACAGCTAAGGATTATTGCAGCAAAGCTTAGTTCCTAGTGAAACTTGGTGAAATTAAACAAACAGGCCCGTGTTCCATCCCTGGGCCGAGATTCTACTGCGTTAAAACGATATCCCGTTTGACGTGTTTTAGAATCGTTTATGTCACAGTCGCCATTATTGTAAGTGACATAAGAGTTATCGAAATGTTGACAATACACGTCAGCGTTTCTACATTCACGGTAATAACGATATCGTCTTTGACGGGAAACACGTCAGAGACGATATCGTTATTACCGTGTAGAATCCCAGCCCTAGGTCTCTATTCTATTGCGTTTAAACGATATTGCGTTTGACGTGTTTTAGGATCGTTTTTAATTCGGCCGCCAATACTGTCAAGAGTGTCAAGTACATAAGAGTTATCAAAACGTTGACAATAGGGAAACGCGCCAAAGGCGATATCGTTATTACCGTGTAGAATGTCAGCCCTGGTCCCAGAATAGATAATAGTGCAAGTACCCTGGTGAGTGGAAATGTTCGATTAGTATTCTGCCCTTGTAAATAAAAAGGACGCATGCGCAATTTGATAGTCAAATGCATATTTAACTTCTAAATCTTAAGAGACAAAAAAAAGTGCAGCACTACTGATTTCTAAGTGTGAAATGTTGTTTTGCTTAAAATACTTGTTACTCTATTTTTATCATTGTCTAGTACCAGCTAAAGTTACAGCCGCACTGACAGCTGATGCGGCGCGTTCCCATATTAAAAAGTTCCAAAAGCGGTGGCGGCGGTGCAGGCGTTGTTAGTATACGAGATCCGCGCCGCCTCCGCTCTCAGTGTGTTTGTGAATTTTGTTTAGGAGATTTTGGCCGTTTGGTCAAAATATCTTTGGTCAAATGTTTCATTTCCGAAATTTTTCATTTGCCAAACCAATATTACATACATTTTTCAGAATTTATTTTAGTATCATCGTGTAGAGCTTTAGGTTAGTTTAGGTTAGGTTAGCTTTTATAAAATCCTGAAATATTTACGGTTACAGAAAACAAAGCGGTTTGGCAAATGAAAATTTGGGAAATTAAACATTTGACCAAAAACTTTTTGACGAAACGAAGATAATCCGATTTTAAGCTATCGGGAGTTTCAGTTTTGATACAGCATCCATTATCCATATTTACCTAGCTATAAATCAAGATATCATAGTCAGTGATATTTATGATACAATATCAAATCTTGTTATGATATGACATTCCGCTGTTGTTCGATACTCCCAAAGTCGATGACCCAAGGTAAATTTTGTATGAGACAGCTGCGTCGAGTTAGTTTTGAACGATCCTTTACAAACGGACTTATAGTCCTCGTATCGTATATTTATGTATAAGGGTATAAAGTTCCGACGCCATGTTTATGATATCGAAACTTGAGTGTGTTCGCAAATAATATTGTCGAAATGTAACGAATGAAAATTCAACATGTTGTAGTAATATGAATGATTAGGCTAAATACGATTACGTTTTCAAGATTCCGTATCACCCCTAATATTTTCGCCTGTCTGTCTGTCTGTCTGACTGTCCGTCTGTCTGCGGTTTTACTCAGAGGCACTTGGTACTTCCTACAAAGCTAAAATTAGGCATAGTAAGTTGCGCCGACAATGTTGTAAAACAAAAATCGTGAATTCATTTTTCTTGTTTCTATGATGCAAGTAAAGCAAAGGTATTTTATTATGACATTGAGTGTGTTATTATTAATTTTTAGATTTGGGGGCTGTGTAGGAAATACCTATTGAACTTGCAAAGTAAAGTGTAAATACGTGTGCCCCCACCCCCCTATAGCTAGCATCTTAACTGTAAGCACATATTACTAACTTAAAAGGAAAACTATCACGACAAAGTAGACTTGGCCAAAGTGTTTATACCAACTAAAAATCATCTAAGACAGCACCAAATTATTTCCAATAAACTTATGTTTGGCAAATTGTTGTATTAAAAATGTGCCACACTGTTTTTCGAATAAAGAAATGAATACATAGTTCATGCTTGTTGTTCTTTAAGTTTTTTGTGTGTTGTAGTAACGGCTTCGGAACCTTACACTGGGCATGGTCCGACATGCTATTACCCTAATTTTTTAATTGTTTCTCTCACGAAAAGGAAAACGTACAGAGCAAGTTTTCTATACCTACCGATAGGTAGAGTCAAGTAGATATATATACTTGTACAAATTTTGCCGCAGCAGCCGCCCGCAGCCACCTGCAGATAAATTTAACCCCTCTTGCCAAGTAACTTCTATGCAGTGGGGGTTACTTTTCTCTGTAGCAGTACAAAATATACAAAAATCGGTGAAATCGGACCAGGTTAACGGTGAAGAGATCGCCTACAATAGTTCAATGACAGCCTGCTCCGATTACAGGATTACGCTGCAATCTCGGAGTTCATTGCCCCGTATCTGCGTAGGTATTGTATGTATGTATATATCGCACCTTCGGTAGAACAAGGGCACAATGTACAATGTGACTAAAGGGGAAATTGTGCCTTTGTCCGGTAGAACAAAGATACAATGTACAATGATACTAAAGGGGAAATTATGCCCTTGTCCTACTGAAGGTGCAATATGTATTTATTGTACACGAATAAAAAATACGTACAAAGGCGGTTTTTAGGGTTCCGTAGTCAAACTATGAACCCTTACCTACCTACCTTGGTCACTACGGAAGAACAGGTTTTTTTTAGGGTACCTCCCCAGCCCCCCTACACGTAACATGGGGATGTATTTTTTTTTCTCGCCTACCCTTTAGTGTAGGGTATCGTTGGATAGCTCTTTCAAAAATATTACGAGTTTGTAAAAACCGTTTATGATATATTAAGCTATAAAACGCTAATTTTTGTTAGACTCAAGTGCCCCCAAAAAAATCTTAAATGAAAGCGTGTTAAATACTGTAAGATAAGAATATAAGACAATTAATATTATAGCTCACAGGAAGGGTTAAGTATGTAGAAACCGATAAGGAATAAACCACGAATAACGTAAGTTTTAAATAATAAGGCATGATTCTTTCTGTAGCATTCTTTTATTTACTGTTAAGCAATAACTTCCTTAATACACATATTAAGCATGAAGCAAGTGTGAATAAAACTAAGCGTTTTATCTATATAGCAATAACCCAACTATAATCATTATACTAACAAACATAATATAACCATAAATAAAGCATAATAATGACATTTACTTAACTGAACTAGTGACCGTCTATTGAACCGTAGGCCTGTAGACACGTCGATGTCTTAACTCCAACTGCCCATCTTGACAACCGACCTGCTTTTATAAAGCATCCGCACCACCCCACTCCTTAGCTCAACTCGACAAACAACACCTGATGTTTTCCAGCAAAGACCACCTGGTGTTTACCGGTAGGAGAACACCTGGTGCCTACTGGCAAAACAACACGTGGTGCTTACCTGGCGGAAAACCACGTGGTGTTTGTGTTGCGAGTACCATTTGAAGCTGGGTGTCAAAACAAAATAACTAGGTGTACAATAACTTATAATAACATTACTTAATATTTTATCCTATAACACGGCCATTCTGATATGTACTTCGTTCCCTGAAGTACCTTTCAACAATCAACTTAAAATTACAAGATATCAAACTATATGCAGCATCACAGTCTCACTTCTAACATTAAGTAGACCTTGTGAGCCTTCCAAGTATATCAATTGGCATTATTGTCTCACTTTTCACATTAAGTAGACCTTGCGAGCCTTTTAAGTATATCAATTGGCATTATTGTCTCACTTTTCACATTAAGTAGACTTTGTGTGCCTTTCAAGTATAACATTTTGCATTATTGTCTCACTTTTCACATTAAGTAGACATTTATAATGCAATATGAAATCAACATTATGGTGTATATCACTTTTCACATTAAGTATATACATAAAAACATAACTCACATTTATATACACAAAATTGGTTACAACAATATTAACGTCAGTATACCTAATGGAAGTATATTATATTTAAGTAATATTTCAAAATTAAGTTATTATACCCCCATGAGGTATTTTACAATTATGAAGCCTAGGGAACCAGTAAAAATATTATAATTAACTTGTCTCTTCTACAATTGAATTTTCATCTGTCCATTCTCCTGGCCATAGCCTTAATTTATCTTTAGATACAATTATATTTCTAAGATTGCCTCCTCCCCTTAGAGCGTACCTATCATTTGGAAGTATATTACTTATTTCGTAGGGACCTTTGAATCGGAGACTCAGCTTACTATGACGCCTGTGATCCTGGTTTACGTACACTATATTGCCTACATCGAAATACTTATTATTCCGTCTTACGATATCAAACCGTTTTTTGAATCTTCCTGATTCACCTAATAAACGTTGAAACGCTAATTGTCGGTCTGCTCTTAAATCAATAATTGGTTCAGAAACATTAACCTCATTCAAATGAGCCTGGATACTTGGTATGTTAGCATTGCAACCTAAAAGCAAACGGATCGGTGTAAAACCAGTAGATTTTTGTACCGTAGTATTAATTGACTGTTGCACCCTCCACAATTCGCTCGGCCAATCTGACGATCCAGAACAAGTAGTGTTTAACATATCAGTAACTGTAGCCACATATCGTTCCACCTGACCGTTCCCCCTTGGCGTGCCTGTGGCGATCATGTGGTGTTCGATTTGTAAATCACTGAACAAAGATGATATTTGGCGAGAACTAAAGTTAGTACCTCGGTCAGTTATTACTTTTGTAGGGGTACCAAACAAAGTGATAGTGTCTCGGATTATTGGGACTAATTCCTGAGCTGTCAGACGTCTTAAAGGTTTTATTAAGGTATATTTAGTGAAGCCGTCTACTAGAAGTAATATATATTTATATCCTTCGGAAGCCTGTGGAAATGGACCGGTGCAATCTAAATGGATTGTATGGAAAGGTATTGGAACTTTTTCTATTGGGTGCAGAAAACCCTGTTTAGGACCTGAATGACTTTTTCTCTCTATACAAATTAAACAGTGTTTTAAATATTTGCGAACGTAAGCAACCATTCGAGGAAACCAAAAGTATTCCCGTAGTTTCGACAATGCTTTGTCGAATCCTACGTGACAGTTTTCGTCATGAACAAGCTGCAGTAAATTAAATCTACACCCCTTAGGAACATAAAGTTTGAGTTCATCGGGTTGAATTTTATAAAACAACAAATTATTTTGCAACACGTAACGATTTGCATCTAAATTTCCTGCTACAACTTGAGTCATCAAGTTTTGTGTCTCGGGGTCAGTTTGCTGTGCTATCTCTAACCAAGACTGAGGATCATCGATAAGATTGACTAAATATCGTGAATTATCATAAGTTCGTTTGTGGTGGTTTACAGTTGAAGTAGATACTGAAAATTTACCCACAGAGTTATCTGGAACAGGTGTTTCAACAGGATTTCGACTAAGAAAGTCCACATGTCCAATATATTTCCCCTGTTTATATACAATTTTGAAGTTAAAGTCCTGCATAAAGGTCCACCAACGAGCAACGCGTGGGGACAAATCCCTTTTATTCATAGTAGACTTGATGGAATTGCAGTCCGTAAAAATTTTGAATTTTATGCCCAAAAGATAAACTCTAAAATGCTTCAGAGCGTTATAGATCGCCAATGTCTCCAAATCATAGGAACAGTAGTTTGACTCAACAGGAGTAGTCCTCTTGCTAAAGTAGGCAACAACCTTTTTATTATTGTCAACTAATTGTATTAGCATAGCGCCATAGCCCAAAGAACTGGCGTCCGTATATAGTTCTGTAGGTAGTCGATGATCAAAGACGGTTAATAATGGTTTGCTTGATAAATGCTTTACAACAAAATTTCGTGCTTGAACTTGTTCAGGACCCCATTCCCATTTTTGAGTGATCTTTGTGAGTTTACTTATACAAGCTGTTTTAGCGGCAAAATCTGGGATGAATTTTCGGAAGTAACTCGCGAGGCCCATAAACTGCCTGACCTGTTTAACATTACATGGAGCAGGAGAATTTACCAGTGCTGCTACTTTGGCATCACTGGGCTTAACACCTTCTGGAGATATATGCCTTCCCAAATACTCAATATTATTTACAAAAAAAATACTTTTCTTTAGGTTAATAGCAAAACCTGCAGAACAAAGTGCCTGAATAGTTCTTTCTAAATAGTCTAACCCTTCATCTATCGTTGAAAACGGTATAAGTATGTCGTCTATGTATACCAAAACAAATTTTAAATGGTGCACCGCTTTTGTTATTGCTTTTTGAAAAACTGCTGGCCCATTACAAATTCCAAACGGCATTTTAAGGAATTCGTAATGCCCATTGGGCGTTACGAAGGCAGTATATTTAATTGATTCTGTCGAAACAGGAATTTGGTAAAATCCATTTTTCATATCTAAGGATATAAAGAATTTTGCTTTACCAAGCCTATCAATCTGATCTTCGATAAGAGGAAGCGGATATCTGTCTTTTTCTAAAATTTTATTCAGAGCCTTTAAATCAACACACATTCTGTCTGTACCATCTTTCTTTTTTACTAATATAACAGGACTTGCAAAAGGAGAATCACTTTCACGAATGATTGCTTTATCTAAAAGTTCTTGAATAATTTTGTCTACCTTCTCTTTCTCAACCGGGGCCAACCGATAAGGTCGGTAATTAACAATCTCATTTTGTTTTAATCGTAATTTTAATTCGCTGGTTTGTACTGTACCTACCTCATTGAGGACTAACGGGTACCTATCGAAAATATCATTTATTTTCTCTTGTAATTCTACGGGTAAGTGTTTTACTTTCGAAGCTAGTTCACATAAATCGGATGGAGAGGTTATCAAGTTTACCTCTGTTAAAATTTCACATGACTTTCTTACTAGCCGGCAACCAGATGAATTTGTAACTATTTCTACATCAGAGTAACTAAGAGCATTTCTTCCTATGAGCAGGTCATAACGGAAAGCGTTATCTCTAACTACGTTGATATCAAGTTCTAAACACATACTCTCAAATTGAACCATAACAGTAATTTTGGCAAATACATGTATCTTGTTTTGCCCAATACCATTAACATATGTAGATACAGGTTGAAGGTGACAGCCTAATTTTTTATCAATATATTCTTTAATGAGGCTACAATTTGCTCCTGTATCAATTAAAGAGTTAATTGTCACTCCATTAATACGAACTGGGGTTAGGTTCAATTTCGCTTGTCTAAAAAATGTACTTCATTAGTAGGAAGCGTGACTAAGGAGGACGATGTCATTCGTTGCTTATGAAAACACACTGACTCCGTGTGGCCAACTTTTTTACAGTAGGTACATATTTTTACCTGTGATTTATATGGCTTAGGAGTCGGTGGGGTTTGATTAGCTACTTAATGTTGCTGCGATTGGAACGGCGACATTTTAAAGCATTGCGATTGTATATGCCCAATTTGGTTACAAAGGTAACATTTCTTATCAGTATTAAGTCTAACTCGTTTTGCCCCGCTGGGTCCTGCACCATTGTTCGTATCCTTATCATTATTCTCTAAAGGTCGTTTATTGGACTTCGAATAGGTCGACAGCAAGGTAATCAGAGCAGAAGTTGTGTTAACACCGCTATTCAAAGACGCCATTCTAACGCCAATATCGCTAATACCTCCACAAATCAATTCTATAAGTTGAGTTTTCGTGAAAAGAGATTTTAGTGTTTCTTAACAATCTTAATTTTTCTCTCACATATTCACTATAAGATTCAGATATATCTGATGTATGTAGCACGGCTTTAGTGAGCTTTTCGGACAGATTTTTCTTTTCAGGGTAAGCGTTAATAATATCTGTGCGAAAATTTTCCCAGGACCTACCCTCTAATGGTTCCCATGACTCAAACCAGGATATAGCAGAGCCCTTAAGGGCCTTACCTGCTTTTGCTGCAGTTTTGATGCTACTCCATTTAAGGTCCTTGGCAAGAGCTTCTACGCTGATACACCAGCTGGCTGCTCCACAATCGTTCTTGTCAGGATCGAATACTGGTAGGGCAATGTCATCGTCGTTTGAATGTGGCTTAGCAACAGCATCCCGGATTGCCGTAAGTAGACTTGTAATAGCCTCTGCGTCCATTCTGAAACATAAGTTTTTTTTTTTTTTTTTTTTTTTATTTGTGAACATAAGTCATCCCACTTCTGATGTTAAATACTGTAAGATAAGAATATAAGACAATTAATATTATAGCTCACAGGAAGGGTTAAGTATGTAGAAACCGATAAGGAATAAACCACGAATAACGTAAGTTTTAAATAATAAGGCATGATTCTTTCTGTAGCATTCTTTTATTTACTGTTAAGCAATAACTTCCTTAATACACATATTAAGCATGAAGCAAGTGTGAATAAAACTAAGCGTTTTATCTATATAGCAATAACCCAACTATAATCATTATACTAACAAACATAATATAACCATAAATAAAGCATAATAATGACATTTACTTAACTGAACTAGTGACCGTCTATTGAACCGTAGGCCTGTAGACACGTCGATGTCTTAACTCCAACTGCCCATCTTGACAACCGACCTGCTTTTATAAAGCATCCGCACCACCCCACTCCTTAGCTCAACTCGACAAACAACACCTGATGTTTTCCAGCAAAGACCACCTGGTGTTTACCGGTAGGAGAACACCTGGTGCCTACTGGCAAAACAACACGTGGTGCTTACCTGGCGGAAAACCACGTGGTGTTTGTGTTGCGAGTACCATTTGAAGCTGGGTGTCAAAACAAAATAACTAGGTGTACAATAACTTATAATAACATTACTTAATATTTTATCCTATAACAAGCGCATATAACGAATTTAAAAGGAAAACTATCACGACTAAGTAGACATCATTAGCTCTTGAGATACAGGCGATTAAAGTACCTATTTATACCTACTAAAATCATCTAAGATGTCACCAAAGACTTTAAATAGAAAATTAGTTATTAAAATTAGTTACTTGTTGATATTTATGTTTTGTAGTAAGTACTTAACGGCTTCGGAAGCCTACACTGAGCATTGTCCGACATGCTCTTGCCCGGTTTTCGTGCCTGATTTTGCCTTACCTCATAACTTTACAACTCGACGGACATTATTTACCGTTTGGATTAGTGCAACAGATCAAAAATTACATTATTAATGACACAAAGGTGAAAAAGTATACCTACTGTGCTCTCGTAAACTTTGTTTTGTACAGTCAAGTTCAAAAGTATGTATACACTTTAGTACCTTGTCACTTTAATCGCTTGGATAATTTCATATGGCGGTTTAAACATGACGTTAAATAGACAAGGTACTAAAGTGTATACATACTTTTGAACTTGACTGTACTTCATGTTTCCTAGTTACCATTTATTGCTTTCTTATTTTCCTCAATCACCCAGAAGTTAGCTGAAAGAGATCCCTTAAAGGGATAAGTTCCCTTTTATACGTTCCTATTCCATGAGTATTGTATTTGAATTTCTATGTTTAGTACAAGTGCCTGGGCGACCGAGCTCCACTCGGGTGTATGTAGACGTCACTATTATAACACAATTGGATAGTGTAGTCTATAATATATGTCCAATACCTCGGAACCCGAATTTTCCCGAAGATCGATTTCCGCAATTTTCATCAAAATCATAGAAGCCGTTTCCGAGATTCAGATAATACATACATAATATCACGCCTTCATTCCCAAAGTGGGGTAGGCCGAGCTACAGAAATACCAACCACTCTAAAAATCCTGTAACCACCTTTTGCACAACCAGGCTAAGGTGTTTACCAGTGTATTAGTGACAGGTAATAAGATAATACATATATTATTATGTTTATGTTAAGGCGAAGGCACTCGAGCACTCAGGCCGCCTGATGGTAAGTGGAATCTGAGATCCATAGACATTTGAATTCTCAAGACTATAATCCTAAGACCTCAAATGCGTTGCCAACCCTAAGGACTACCGGTTGTCTTATCCTCATACCGGAACGCAACAATGCGAAAACTGTTGCTTGACGGGTGGTTAATGGACAAGATGGTGGTAGCAATCCGGACGGACCCTGCACAGGGTCCTACTACTACATTACATGAGAAAAACTCTTGTTGCCAACTGTACTTTTTTGTACAATCATCATATAATTAACGAGACTTAACTATGGTGTCAAAACTCGATGGGTCTACGTTAAGTACGGTGGACATCGGATTGCCACTTTCTTACTCCATCATGAGATCAGTTTTTAGAGCATAGGTCTCAGATACTACAGAACGCAATATTCCGATAAAAAAATGTCCGCGCGTGACATAAAATTACCACTTCATTTGCGTTACTGCACGGCTAGCACATGACGGCGCGCGAATTATGTCGCCCGCGAGATATACAGTAGACTACCTGTCTTTTTCTGACCGTTCTAATTAGACAATGAAGGGTAGTCTATTTCGCGCGCGACGTAACTCGCGCGCCGTCATGTGCTAGCCGTGCTGGGTAGGTTACGTTCGTTAATTAATTTCAATTGCCCGAAGGGCAAAGCGCCCGTGAATAAGAGCCCAAAAAAAACAATGTGGTCATTTTAGGATTAAGGCAGAGTAAGATACAAAGCAATACTGCCGTAATCCCAAAGAAGCAGCAGTCAGTTAGTGGTGGTAGGATCCGTCCGGATCGCTACCATCATCTTATCCATTAACTACTGGCCAAGCAACAGTGTTCGCATTGTTGTGTTCCGGTGAGGGGATATGACAACCGGTGAAATTACTAGCATAGAGGCATTACATCTTAGTCCTCAGGATTGGCAACGCATTTGAGGTCTTGAGAATTCAAATGTCTACGGGTCTCAGATTTCACTTGCCATCAGGTGGCCTGAGTGCTCGTGTGCCTTCTCCTTAACATAAAAAAGTCTAAACATTCTATACTATATTGGTATGTACATAAAGAACCGCCTCCAACTCCACCTCTCAGCGTGGTTTTAAAGTGAGGGTAGTTTGAATTTGTTACATCAATTGCTCTGCTTCGACAAGGTTCTATAATATACAACTACTTAATTATGTAGTTATGAGACCGACCGTATCAACTCGTTTGCTGTAGGTAAACCCTGATTTTTAATTGCGTAGAATTCTGACGTTTCTTGGTCTTGCCAGACTACAAAATATTCCTTGAACGTGTGGTGCAAAAAAGTAAAAAAAAAAATCTTTAGAATATTACTTATATGATTTACATATTAGAATTTAAAATGAAATTTTAAAAAGTTAATTAATACAAAGTAATTTTATTTTAAAATCGCACAATCCATACATAATATTTTGTTAAACAAATTTCAGAGGAAAAAGATAATAGTTGTTGGTATCATTCAGATCATTGTCATGTATTACAAACCTTTGGAGTTAAATTATATTATTATATTTAATCATTTTTGTTTTGCGTTTTTATTTTGGAAAAAATAGACTTTAAAATGACAGTTGTCGACTGTCCAACTTAACCTAACCTATTTAATAGCCTATGCAACTAATGTAATATGTAACGGTTTAAGCACAAATACATTTTTTGCGAAATGAAAGTTTGTAAAACGATATAGTTTGTCAAATGATGATTTGGTCATAAGTCAGGATACCGATTTGTTATACCTGTACCTTATGTATGTGGAATAGCAACAAATTTAAATGAAGGCCAAAAACGTCAACAATTAAAAAAATGTTTGTGACTCCTGAAACGTCAGAATTTGATAGCTGTCAGATGGCTGTCAGAATTCTACGCAATAAAAAATCAGAGTTTAGAAACATCCTTAAGAATAATACGCAATAAGGAAAACCGTATTTTAAACAGTTTAGCCTTCTTTTAACCTTCAAAATATCGAGAACAGAGGTTCCATTTCTACTTGGTAAAACCAAATTGCTTTTGACAGACTTTCGTATGGTTTTAACTCGGCCGCCATTAGGGTGAAGCCAGACGAGCGTAATTTCGGTCGCGTAATTTCTGCTACATTGGGTTTTATACAAAACTAGGTGTGACCAAAAAGTTGGGCCATAGTTACGAGGACTGTGAAGCAAAAAATGACCATACAAAATGCGATAACGTTTCTTTCCCCTTAAACGTCCGATTTATACGATTTTTGAATAAGTTATAGATATTATGAAAAACTATGTCTGTACGTTTTCCTTTTCAAGAAGATATTTATTGGAATTAAAATAAAATAAAAAAACAAAAGCGGAAACGTACACTAGTTTTCCATAATATCTACACCATATTCAAAAATCGTGGAAATCGGATTAGACTTAGTGGGTGAGAAACGCCCGGAGCTAAATTTGTATGGATTATTTTTGACAGCTACGCGATTTAGGCATCGCTTCACAATCCTCTTATGCGCCGTTAACCGTACAAACAACAAAGACTGAAACAGTTGCGTTGTGCAACGAAAAGTATCCTTACAATTCGCACATTTAGATATGTAGTGACCCAATTAAAAAAAAACAACTTTCGATTTCGAGCCATAAATTTAGTACTAGAGAGACCTAATTCGAAAATCAAAATATGTATATTAGGTCACTATAATTCTAAAGGTGCGAATTGTATGACTAATTTTCGTCGGACAACGTAAAACATTCATACAAAATTTATTTGTGTGAGTTAGCGTGGCCAACTTTTTGGTTCTTATCCAACTATTGTTTAGTTCACACAGCGACGTAAAATGATGATGATGTTGTTAGTTGAGTTGGTATGGGGCAGAATTACGCGCCTCACAACCAGGTTGCCAGGTCTTAAAATCGAAAAGCCGGATAGATTAGCCAGTTTATCCGGACATTTGGGTAAAAAGGCCGGACACTCTTAATTTAGCAAGGGTTGCCAGGTCTTAAAATCGAAAAGCCTGATAGACCAGCCAGTTTAGCCAGACATTTGGGTAAAAAAACCATAATCACGGATAACCTTAATTTTTTAGTAAAACTAAAAAATTAAGGGTATCCGTATCGTATAACACGTTTTTTCTTAATATATTTAAGGCTTTTTTGTCTCTTATCATGAAGTCTTCAATTTTATGAAAAAACAGTAAAATTGTATAAATTCTTCTTTATTACGGGGCGGACAAGCAGGCGATGGTCAAATTTAAAAAGCGTCTATGTCTACATACATACATACATAACATCACGCCTTAATTCCCAGAGTGGGTTAGGCAGAGCTACAGAAGTGTCTATGTCCGGCTTTATCCGGAAGCCTGGCAACCCTACTCACAACTCAAAAAAATACGCTCGTCTGGCTTCACCCTTACTGTCAAATGAATAGGAACTACTATAACATTGATCATACGATAACATGTCCAGAATAAAGCTCTGCATGCAGAGTTGCAGATTTTGTTTATAAAATGTAGTGTTTTAACGTTCTTTTTAAAAAAACTAAGCCATGAATAAATCCGATAACTTAAATAAAGGCAGTTGAGCCTAATCTTATCGTAATTGCTGGAACACCACGTTACATAAACAAGACACATACCAAAATGAACTATAACACGAGCGAACAAGGATCACCTAACCGCAGCTGTAAGGTTGCAAGGCGTTCGGAAGTGACCCAATTCTTACCGGCCAGTTGCACAATCTCTTGTTCATGGAAAGCCTCGCTATGCCTATACGCGAACAGCTCGCCGCACAGCTTGCCACCTACGTACGTGACGTGAACACGTGCGTACTGTATTATCTTTTTGCACGGCTGTAAGGCAAACAAAGCTGTTATGTTATACCTTCTGGAAAGTACTCCGTTAGGTCCTTGAAATGTAAATTTCTTTGAAGATATAATGAAGCAAGATAAAAAAAATCGAGTAATGTTAAGCATATTTATGTTCTTATCGCTTATTTCTTTTCCTTATTTGGGTATTTACATACATAAAATCGGTAATCACAAGTTACATTTATTAGTGGGCGTTTAAAAAGACATCTGTTAGGTGTTAAGTGGAACTGCAATATGTCAAGGTTGTAGTCCACATGAACCAGCAGTTTTTGTATGAAGTTACATCATTTTGCCAATCATTAATTCATACCTGGGATATCTCGGGGCATTTATACGAAAGTGATGTAGGAAAATATACAATCGACAAAAAAATATATCGATGTTACTGCCATAATCTAAATGTTACGCGACGTAAATGAATATTACTTATTTTCTTCTCATTTTTAAATAAAAAAAGAAACAAATTAAAACGTGTGCCTATTTATACGTTTATTTTAAAATAGTTTTCATGATATACATTCAATATTTTTTTCATATTCGATGGTATTAATGATTGCCGTCTAGATGAAAATATCCACTTTAAACTGCTAAAAGTTCTATCAACGACCATAGTGGTCAACGGGACATTCTTTAAATATTTATAATGACTCAATGCCAATTTCTCATTTATGTTGGTTATTGAAATTTCCTCACCTTTTATAAGACTGTTTACTTTTTCATGGTGTCATAACCAGTATTTAATTACATCGACATCTTTTTTATCGATATCGAATCCCTAGAACATGCCTCGGGTTATCCTTGTCTTAATAATAGATCAACTCCTCTATCATGTAGATCGGACATCGTTCCCTCAAATTGTTTTTGTATAGGATCCTGGTTGAACGCAGAAGCAAAACAATTAAAATTGAATTCTTTGTTTGTAATCTGGCTACAAATCTAGAAAAGTAAATCTTAGATCGTAGCTGCACACAAAACTTAGTTACGTACGCGGCCGAAGGGAATTCTTTGTTTGTAACCTGGCTATAAACCACAAAAAAAATGCTAGGTCGTAGCTAGTTACAAAACTTAGTTACGTACGCGGCCGAAGGAGTCTACTAGCGTATTAGCGACAGGTTGCAAGCCCCTCGCCTAACAGTACTACAAGCCCTTATTCCCTTAGTGGCCTCTTACGACATCCACGGGAAGACATGGAGTGGCACTATTCTAACCCGGCAACCACACGGTACTATGGGATAGTAGTTCTATGTATTAACCATACATTTATCTACATAAGTAAGTTTATCGTTATCTAGTACCCATAGTACAAGCCTAGCGCTTAGTTTGGGACTAGGTCAATTTGTGTGAGATTGTCCTGTGATATTTACACATATACATTTTACATTAGCCCGTGTGGTTGCCGGGTTAGAATAGTGCCACTCCATGTCTTCCCGTGGATGTCGTAAGAAGCGACTAAGGGAATAAGGGCTTGTAGTATTGTTAGGCGATGGGCTTGCAACCTGTCACTAATACACTAGTAAACTTCTTGGCCTGATTGTGCAAAATGTGGTTACAGAATTATCAACAAGTCTGTTTAGAGTTGTTGGTATTTCTGTAGCTCTGCCTACCCCACTCTGGGAATGAAGGCGTGACGTTATGTATGTATGTATGTACATTTTACACACACACCTAAAATTAAATACGTTGATATGTAAATACAAATAGGCATTTATCTACTTCATTTTATTTGCGAGTTTGTGTGCAATCTCGTGAAATATGGTGCAATCCGTAGTGGCCGCGACTTGTGGCGACGTGTAGCGTGCGCGGGCGCATGTGACGTCACACGGTGGCTCTACATCTATCTGCCCTGCTAACACAAAGGGCAGTACAGACAAAACTCCTATAGCAAATGCAACCTTATTAACAACATGGTAGGGTTGGATCTGCTTTGGCTATTGAATTTGAGATACCTACTGCTTATTAGCAGACTAGATACGACACTCCACCGCAGTCACTACACAGCCTGCGGTCTCGGATTGTTCCCATGTAAAGCAAGTTTGACGACATATTCATGTACACACATCATCATTAATGTTCAAGTGTTCATATACAATGTCGTATGAATGTTTTTTTTTCATTCAAGTACACAACCTACCAAATATTTTGAGCATCACACAAAAAATAAACTATAAAAGACAAAAACACATTTTTGGATAAAAAAGTATACGTGTATATTATAGTTATAAACCGACGTCCGGAAATATTAGAAGTTTAATCCGGTCCTCTATCGTTTGACCGAATTTCATATCCAATCATTTCATTTGCCCGAATTTCATATGACATAATTTTATATGCCATACGAATCATGTGCCATAATATTAATTTGGCATAAAGGCATTTTTTCTGAAACCGTTAACTATTTAAAAATGTAATAAATCAAACCTAACGTAACCTATTGGGCTCTAAACGATGGCATGTAGAAATTACCATAAAAGGTATACGATTTCAGAAAAAAGCCATTATGGTAAATTAAATTATGACATGTGATATTAGGGAAAATGAAGGGTATACCCAGCGACCATAACGGCAAATAAAATTTGTAAGTTAATTAGTAGTTTAATTCGGTAGTTACTAGTTTCTGAGATAATCGTAACTTACAGACAAACGCGGTGGGTGACTTTAATTTATATATTGATGTAGAAAGATGAAAGCATATACGGCGAAATTTAAAAGATAAGACTGAGAAGAGAAAATATTAAGTAGACTTCATTGATGCTTGAGTTATAGTGGACCAAAAATGCTTTTAATGAACAATCTTTCAATCAATCTCAATCAAAAATCAATTTTCAATCTTTTTAGTGGTGGTAGGACCCTGTGCAGGGTCCGTCCGAATCGCTACCACCATCTTATCCATTAACCACCCGCCAAGCAACAGTGTTCGCATTGTTGTGTTCCGGTGTGGGGATAAGACAACCGGTGAAATTACTAGCATAGAGGCATTCCATCTTAGTCCTCAGGGTTGGCGACGCATTTGAGGTCTTAGGATTATAGTCCTGAGAATTCAAATGTCTATGGGTCTCAGATTCCACTTACTATCAGGTGGCCTGAGTGCTCGTGAGCCTTCTCCTTAACATAAAAAAAATAAAAAAAAATCTGACATAGTTATGCCATGTTAGATGTTCATTAAAAGTGTCTGTAGGATGTCAAGTTTTTATGTTTTATGTAATAGCTAGAAATAGTAAACATGCCGTACTGGTAGTGTAGCTTGGTTCTACGAGGTGCTACGAAGTGCTACGCGGATGACGTCACAGGAAGTACGTAGTCTACGTAGAACTTCGGAGCAAATCTTGAGAAAGCAAATATCAATGAATCAATGGGGGTTTTTGTTACCATTAATAACCCCCAGAGCCCGCTCACCATCATCCGCCTATTTCACCATATTGACAATGACAGGTGTCAGGTGAGAATTCGGGATACATTGCAAAGTTAACACGCCGATACATCACTGGGTTTCATATAAGCTGCGCCATGTACACTGAAATGTCACCTGTCACCTGTCATTGTCAGTGTGGTGAAATGGGGCGGGTGGCTTGTGCGCTTGGGTCCCTATTCTCCTTGTCATAAAAACACATACGATCCTACTATCACTGATCTATACTTCACTATATAGTATAAAACAAAGTCGCTTTTTCTGTCCCTATATCCCTATGTATGCTAAAATCTTTAAAACTACGCAACGGATTTTGATGCGGTTTTTTTTTAATAGATAGAGTGATTGAAGAGAAAGTTTATATGTATAATACTTTAATCCGGAGCGAAGCGAGGGTGGGTCGCTAGTTTATTATAAAAAGAGAGAGCGGATTTTATAAGTTCATATTCATATTTATATTCATATTATTTATTGGTAATAAATACATTACATGTCAATTTATAATTATTATATTAATAATTAATAAAATACATTAGGTTGCTCCCTTACGACTATACATTTCATTTCATTTCATTTTTTTTTAGTTTGTTTATATTATCGAGATCTAGAGAACCACTACACTAGATGGCTATGTAGTGTACATTATGCAATTCAGGCAAAGCCGGGACGGGCTGCTAGTCTGTAATAACTTTGTATTAAATCCGGGCAAGAGGATGTCGGACCATGCTCTCTGTAGGGTTCCGAAGCCGTTAAGTACTACAACCATAAAAATCAACACGTAATAGCTTATTTTCTATTTAAAGTCATTTGGTGCCGTCTTAGGTGATTTTAGTAGGTAATAAACACTTTTATTTTTATTTTAATCGCTTGTATCTCAAGAACCAATGATGTATGATGATGACTTAGTCGTGATAGATTTTCTTTTAAATTCGTTATTTAAATTATGCGCTTTCATTTAAGTTTTTTTTCATATTCTAAGTATTTGTAGTTTTGGCTGTAGGGTTGGACTTGGGACCACCACTTGACTCTAACAAAAATTAGCGCTTTAAAGCTTAATATTTCATAAACGGATCCCTTAATCGAAAAATTGATTTCTCAAACCCAATATTTTTGGAAGAGCTATCCAACGACACCCTACACTATGGGGCAGACGAGAAAAATAATACATCCCCACGTTACGTGGTCCAAAAAAAATATCTAGAGCTTATTTTACCACTGTTGGTGTGTCTATATAAGTACATTCATGCCAAATTACAGCTTTCTAGTACGAAGAGTCCTTAGCTCTGAGCTACGTTGCGGACGGACGGACAGACATGGCGGAACTATAAGGATCCCTAGTTTGGCTACGGAACCCTAATAAAAACACATTTTGATGCCAATGCCTCTGTCCAGGTCGCGCCGGGAGCTGGTTGCGCACACACAGCCGGCGCGGTCGCAGACATAGTAAAGTGGGTCAAGGCGCCGGTGCCGGTCGCGCCTGCGTCTCTTTTGAAAAACTTTGACTTTATATTTACCCTAACAGTTATCTAGACACGCGGGAGCGTGTCAAGCAAAGTTCAAGAAACAGAACTGGCGAGCCGCACCGTGTGTAATATTACACGAACCATTTGGAGCCACTTTTGACCCCCTAATAAATCAAAAACTATTTTACATAAACGTATCAAATTTGGCTCATATATTGAGACTTGCGAGATACATATGTGTTCTAAATTTCATAAGCTTATCTATATAATTCGTATGGGAAAACCAGCCAAGTCAGCCCTTAGACTGCATATTTGGATTTTGCATAGAACTTGGCACTCAATCTCAGATCTCCATTCTTTTTGCGGCGAAGCCCACAGCAGAGAATAATTTTTGTATTGAACTTGGCTCTCCTTTTTTACATTTATGTTTTTGGTGGGATTTTGTATAACACGAGTACCTTCCTAGTAGTTTATTCAAATAAATGGTGTGAACAATGAGACTAATCTATATATACAAAAATCTATTGCTGTTCGATTGTCTCGCTAAAACTCGAGAACGGCTGGGCCGATTTGGCTGATTTTGGTTTTAAAATGTTTGTCATAGTCCAGAGAAGTTTTAAAAGGTGCGAAAATAATTGAATAATCCACCGGGATAGTCAGAAATTTGCAGCGGGGCGAAGCCGCTGGCGGGCCGCTAGTGTTTAATATTTTTATAATTCGTTACCTTATTACCCCATATGTTTAACCCTACCATTAAACTCTTCCAAAAATAAGCCTATGTTATAGATACTCCGAATATAAAAACCAAATGTAAGTTGGTAATCGCAAATAGTGTATAGTAGCAACTAGCAAGCCACTATTTTTATTTTTGAGAATAATTACAAAGCGTTTATACTGCTTTATAGTTTACTAGCTGTTGTCCGCGACTCCATCCGCGTAAAAGACATTTGTCGCTACTCGTCGATAAAAAGTACCGTAGGTAGGTATATCCTTCCCCGGTTTACAAGCTATCTCCATACCAAATTTAATAGAAATCGGTTCAGCAGTTTAGCCATGAAAGCTAACAAACAGACAGACAGAGTTACTTTTACATTTAGTAATAATGATTTATTTATTAATTGTGAAGTCATGTACATATCATTTGCGGATGCAGGTGTTACATATGGTATACGTTGTAATAATCTATCTAATATATGTATAAAATTCTCGTGTCACGGTGTACGTTATTAAACTCCTCCGAAACGGCTGGACCGATTTTAATAAAAAATTGTGTGTATATCGGGTAGGTCTGAGAATCGGCCAACATCTATTTTTCATACCCCTAAGTGACATGAAAAAAAAATTGCAGCGGGCGAAGCCGCTGGCGGGTCGCTAGCAAAATTATAAAAAAATATTATTAACAATGAATGAATGTATTTTCTTATTATGTAAGCAGCATATGAGTGTTAGAATTGCGTTGGATTTATTTCAGAGTTTTTTTTGTATTGCCTATTATGGTTCTTTAGGTTTTTTTGCACCCTTTTGTTCTATTTTTGTGATGTGACGTTTTTGAACCTAAATAAACATAACGACTTATTTTTAAATGCGAAAGTTTTGATGAATTGATGTTTGTTACTCTTTCACACCAGAATGGCTGAACGGATCTAGAAAATAAAATAAAAACAGGATACTTTTTTAAATTGGACGGTTGCTGATGGGACAGCGATAAACGACTTCTATGCGGACGGAGTCGCGGGAAACAACTAGCAAATAACATTAATATAGAACTATAGATACAAACCCGAATATGCGCATGCACAATTGATGTGATATGGGCAACCTTTACCAACCTGTTCAACCGGGCGGTTCGTAGAGGACGCGCCCGACTTTGACATTTAGAGTTAAGGTCGTGGATGAAAACAACGTCTGGCTTTGATTAGTCTAAGCACCACAGACTATAACAGATTAGCTGCAGCCCCAAGTCTACCTAAGGCCCGTTTCACGAAGCTACAAGTTACAAATTACAAGCGGAATTCTCTTTCTAAATTCTTTTGCTAGACAGAGAGTTCCGCTTGTAATTTGTAACTTGTAGCTTCGTTAAAGGCCACAGGCCACCTGACAGTCCTTGATCAAGCACACGCGTCACACGATTTATATCTGTTGGGAATTCGTACAAACTCATATGATAAAGTCGGCTCAGTAACCACAACACCTATGTGTGTATTCTACTGCGTTATAACAATATCGCGTTTGACGTGTTTTAGAATCGTTTCTGGCTCGGCCGCCATTATTGACAGTGACATAAGAGTGATCAAAACGTTGACAATACGGAAACACTTCAAAAGCGATATCGTTTTTACCATGTAGAATTTCGGCCCTGTTCTTTGGATATATTAAACTACTACTATTTACCTGGCTGTTAAACATGAAAACACGATTAGAAGCAATCCTCGATAGTTTTATTTTTGAAACATCACTTTTTGACGTGATGATAACGTACCTTATAAATCGATGAACGCCGGCTGCACGCACGAAAAAGCATGACTCATTGTCACGTTCCGCCTGAGTCGAGCGTGCAAGCGAGAGCGCGGAGCAAGCGTTAGAGAGGCAAGATCGGCCTAAGCGTTCGGCATATCAATGTTTTCTTATGACGTTATCACGTAAAATTATCATCCGAAAACCAAATTTACAGACTGTCTTTGGTTGAATCTCCGAAACCTTACAACTTTTAAAGAGGATTTTTGATGGAATAGTTGAGTATTATTTCTTAACCCTGGTAAACCAGTTTTTTTATTAAAGTTGTGGTTTTAAAGTAAGCAGCAATTATTTGTATCGATTGCGCAATCGATCTCCATCTCATTGCACGTTCTTCGCGCGGAAGTACATAAAGCTATCCCTTTTTCTTGTGTGGGCGAGGCAGCAGCATATGTGACCTCTTAAGCTGCAAACACACAGAGCGGAGCGAAGGCGGCGCGATGCGGTGCGTACCTATACTAAAAAGCGTTACTAAAGCGTGGCGGGGCGATTTTAGTACGGGAACTGCTTCTCCTCCACTCACAGTGCGTTCTCGGATTTAAAAAGTCGTTTACACACAAATTATCGGTTGACGACGTAGTTAGCCTAGTTGGTAGTGACGCTGCCTTCGAAGCTAGCGATCTCGGGTGCCGGTCATGGCAAATATTTGTGTGAGCGCGACCATTCGTTTCGGATTCTTGAATCGTATTCTGAATCTACCAATACCTATCAACACCACAAGCATCAACACAAAATTATATTTTCTCTTTGGAGATCGCGACAATGACATTGATTTAGGTCAGGTATGTTTTGCATCTCTTTATTTAACAAATTCAATGCCTAGGAACTTACTGTAAAAACATATTTTTTCTAGTTTCAATTCTTTGTCACTTTGGGCTCTCCCCATGTTCTATTTGTTGATAAAACTATGCATCAAAAACAGCCTTAGTCAAGTTTTTGTTAAAAAAAGGAGAGCAACCTCACGTCCTTTATTCTTTATTCCAGGTACTTAGACTTATTGCAAATATTATGGCCGTAATTCGAAATAAAGACCCGACTTTATGCGTAAAATATCAGTAGAGACAGATAGTAATATCTACGGCGAATGGGCGTGAGTCACGCCACACTCCTACTCTGCCTTTCACAAACCCAAACCCGTCTCTTATGGCGGGGCAATAAAGCACATTATTAATTCAAAATGAGTTAGAGAGCTGTATAGTTAAGTTTGTGATACAAATTGAAATTTGTTACCATTTGACCTATTTGCGCGGTTCCCGAGAGCTTCTGCTGATTTATCAACGGCCGTGGAGCGAATTAATCGAACTTGGTTAATTAACGGGGGGCAGGGTGATCGTTTATTATTCCAAAAACAATGTGGTACATTTTTTATTTACCAATTTGCCAAACGTAAGTTAAATGGCAATTATTACACTAACTTTCGCATTCTGGGAGTTACCATAACATGCCTAAGCAATTCAGTTTAGGATAAGCGTAAAGGACAGACCTATACTCGTAGCAGATAATAAGACCTATAACAGACCTATAGAGCTCTGCCTGACTTTAAACTGAATTTCTTAGCTATGTTGTGGTAACCCCCCTGCATGCACCGGACAAAACAACTAACTAATTGTCACTTACACAAGTAGGTACTTAATTGGTTTTGCTTAGTTTGGTACCACGTCCTCACAATACGAGTAGGTCACGCATAAAAAAATAAAAATAAACTATCCTGGGTTCAAATCCCGGTAAGGGCAGATATTTGTGTGATGAGCACGAGTATTTGTTTCCGAGTCTTGGATGTTTTCTATGTATTTAAGTATATATTTCTCTATATAAGTAAGTTTATCGTTGTCTAGTACCCATAGTACAAGCCTAGAGCTTAGTTTGGGACTAGATCAATTTGTGTGACATTTTCCTGTGATTTATTATTATTATTATTATTTCTAAGGAGTTTATCTTGTTGTTGCTATTGACAAATGTGTAGCATTAAATTTAAGCATCTCATAATAATTTTTTATAATGTAATTGTGTTGAATATTCGAGGAGTTATGTAACAGAGAGTACTTTTGCCGTACCCGTGTTCAATTCTAGCTGGAACTGCGTGAGATTTGCCAGGTTCATCATCAATCATCATCGTCAGGGCTCGGAACCGGTTTAATGAATACCGGTTAATACCGGTTTATTTCGGTTTTTCTCCGAACTTTTCCAGGGAATGCGAACGTTTTGAGAACATTATTTTAACCTTTAATCGGTTTAATGCACGAGCGGCGAGACGAGACACCCTAAAGTTTTGCACGGAATAAAAACACTAAGCGGCGCTTGTTTATGGTGCGTGACGTGCGTCTGGTTAAACCACGTAAATTTATATATATGTATATAAATGAACCCATATTTCCCTTGGTTACGGCATCACGCATGAACGGCTGGACCGATGTCGCTAACTCTTTTTTTGTTGTGTTCGTTATCGTCAGGAGAAGGTTCTTATAAAAGAAAAAAAAGGAAAATCCACCGGGAAAGTCAAAAAATTGCAGCGGAGCGATGCCACCAACGGGTATCATATACATATAGGTAATGATCAGAACCCACAAACAGCACCCGTTCACGAGCATGATGCGTATCTCAGTCGTAGCCTCTCTCAACCATGTGTTAGGGAAAGCAGCGACCTGATTAGGGTTGCCATCCATCCAGGTGTCCCCTAGTTTAAGGGCCTCCGGGAAGGTTCCGGGCGGGGTTAATTAGTAGTCCGGGTTTAAATGTTTTCAAATCGCCGGTCGCTGCCTCATTGTTAGTTAATCTACCAAGTTACTATAAGAGAAAAACTTGACCTTGATGTCCGGATTCCAAGCTCCTAAATCCGGGGACATAGCGCTTCATGTCCTGTTTCCTAAATTTTAGATATGGCAAACCTAAATCCGATCAACGACGCCTTAAGCTATAATTACGTTTGAACAAGCATGGCCGGACAACATAAAAGGAATAAATATTGTGTGAAACAGGGTATCCTATCGCAAACATTAAAAACGTTTGCCAGCTGTTTCATTTGCCATAATTTTCATTTTATTCAAACCCAATAACTTTTCAAAAAATTTAATGAGATATACAGAACGTGTAGGTTAGGTTAGGTTTATTTTATAACAATTCAGGAAAGTTAAACGGTTTCAGAGAAAAATGACTTTCGGACAAATGAAAATTATTGCAAATGAAACAGCTGGCCAAAGTTTTTAGTGTTTCAGATAGGTAACCGTGAAACAGCTGTACGGCGAGCAAAACAAACTAACATTCGAATGGCAGGAAAGGCTCGACATGTTGCTAAATGGCCGCTCTTATAATAATTTAATAAAAGATTACTAACGACTGTGAAACATGTCGGGTAGTTTCCTCACATTAAAACGTGATTAAACTGCATTTAAGATTTATTTTGTTATAATGTAAAGTCTAAGAATTATAGTGAAAGCAATGCTTTTTATTAGGGTTTCGCACCCAAACGGTAAAAACGTTCTATTACTCGCACTAAGACTCCATATTGTCTGTCGGGCTGTCTGTCTGTACCAGGCTTATCTCATAAACCGTGATACCTAGATCTGTTGCCGCTATAACAACAAATACCAAAAATATAATAAAATAAATATTTAAAGGGGCTTCTATACAACAAATATCTTTCTTTGTCATTTTTTGCTCGATATTAATAAACGCAACAGGTATAATATTCGCTGGAAATATTCACAGAATATTTAATTGTATATTTACTTCAAAAATTTAATAAATGAAGGGGCGCTCCCATACAACAAACGTGATTTCTTGCCGTTTTTTTCTCGATCTTAATGCAGACGGTGGCCTAGTTGGGAGTGACCCTGCCTCCGAAGCCAGCGGTCCTGGGTTCAAATCCCGGTAAGGGCAGATATTTGTGTGATGAGCGCGAATATTTGTTCCTGAGTCTTGGATGTTTTCTATGTAATTAAGTATGTATTTCTCTATTTAAGTATGTTTATCGTTGTCTAGTACCCATAGTACAAGCCTAGAGCTTAGTTTGGGACTAGGTCAATTTGTGTGAGATGTCCCCTGATATTTATTATTTATTTTATTACATCGTGGTTACAGACAGACTAAGAAAAAAGTAATATAGTGTGCGCGAGTCTGACTCGTACTTGGCCGGTTTTTAGAATGACACGTAAATGTCACAATAAAGATCTTTTGTTGCTTGAATCAGCAGTGAGGCCCAAGGTCGAAATGTCGTTATTTTAGTACTTAAAACACTAACAACTCGGTCTATCGGCAGGATGACACATGCGCATGCGACACTGACAAAGGTCAGCATTTACTATCTGTGCAGTTAACCGTGTGTCAATAACGTTATGCGTTGTAATCATCTGCCATGCTGATAAAAGAACATAAAAACGTGTAGACATATTGGTAATATAATTATAATAATCGATTTGTAACTCAGTGGAAAAACATTGAGGTTTTTAACAGACGAAAAAGTTAAACACGTTTTGGGCCTACTATTTATAAACATTTAACCTTACCAGATGTTTCCCGCAACTCCGTCCGCGTAGAAGTCGTTTATCGCTATTCCCTCAGGAACTTTCCATTATTTCGGGATTAAAAGTACCTTATGTTTCCTGGGATTCACACTATCTTCGTACCAAATTGTATCTAAATCGGTTCAGCGGTTTATCCGTGAAAGCGTAACAAACAGACAGACAGACAGAGTTACTTTCACATTTTTAATATTAGTATAGATTGCTTTTAACATGTTATCGTATTGTCAACTATCTGCTAGTTCTTATTTACTTGATAGTAATGGCGGCCAAGTTAAAAACAATACGATAAATATAATTTACATTATAAGTACACTTTCTTGTATAAGAATCGGCTGCCACTTATCAATGTGGAATAAGGCCACTGTTAAAATTATAATTAGAAACCGCAAGAGTAATAGGATTTGTTTACATTGGAGTGTTGTTGGAGTCATTTTATTTGTGGTCAAGTACAACATTTGAAGCTGAGTACAGCTGTTTATTGTCTTGCAGTGTTTGTTAAACAAATGTTGTCAGTTTAAGTTTGACGTATATAAGTAAACAAACAAAACAAATAAATTAAAAGAACAATCTCACACAAGTTGACCTAGGTAGTTCCAAACTAAACTCTAGGTGTGTATCATGGCTATGGATACTTGGTTTCAGCGTCATACATACTCTTAAAAAAAAAAGTTGTCTCTCCTGTGGTCAATAGTTACAAGCTTGTGTGCATATAAGTATTTTTTTTATATGATAGGTCTAAAGCAGTCCTGACGGTGTTGTTGCGGGAATGAGACTAGCCAGAAAATTAGGTCTTAAAAACGTTAACTTTCGGTGTGTCCACAGGAAAGACGGTAACCTAAATCTGTGTATGGCCCAACAATAATACTGCTCACGGCCAAATTCACCATAATTATACTTGATTGTTGGTCGATCTCGAATTGACGTTGGAAAACTTGATAATGTGTGATGAGCGTTTAATGTGAACAATACTTCTATTGTCTTAATGCCCCCCGCCCAAGCTTCTTTTTTTCTCAAACACGAGTGACAAATATACAGTCAGAATAGTCAGATACGAGTGCGAGTGAGACAGAGAGTTTAGCCGAGGGGCATTAAAAAATTGAAGGACTTAGCTGAATGTTTATCCGGCAAGTTTAAGTAGTCCCGTCTCGGAGCGTACAAAACACATTTTAGCGCGTGTCTTCTCAATTAGGCAGCAGTGTTCGGTCGCCCAGCGGAGCTTTACGTGCACCTTTGCGTTCGACGCAGCGCCGTGTAAAGAGAGTCACCCCCTGTACGCACCATTGATTTCGGACTATCAGCCGGATAGACTTGGCACACTCTCTCGTCTGGCCTCAGGGGGTGATTCTCTCAACACAGCGCTGCGTCGATCTTAAAGGTGAAGTTTTATCCGGCAAGTTTAAGAAGTCCCGTCGGAGCGAACTAAACACATTTTAGCGCGTGCCTTCTCAATTAGGCAACAGGCAGGTGAGTCGAGTTCAGTGTCGTATAAAGCTGCCTAATTAAGAAGGTACGGTTCGCAGCGCATCACCCCCCAGGACATTATATTGACCGAAGTCTTGGGAAGATGCTAGGTCAAGGTTACGTGTAATTTGTTAAAACAATTGATTGACTTGCACTTAACTTCGAAGGCCACTGCGTAATTCGTTGCTAAATCTGCATTGACGGAAGTCACAGTGTTTATTATTTTACGACATAATTATACATATAAGCGCAGGGTTACCAAATCACTGTACCTACTAACTATGGGTAGGCCATCTCATGTTCAGAGCCCTGGTGAAGGGCAATGTGTGACAAGACTGACAAGTCTTAGTTAGTAAGTCCTCTGTGACAAACGTCATCTTATTGTCAGTGTAGGTAAAGGTGAAGAGACTCTCGATCAAACGAGTAAAGTGCTTCGTTCACTCGACCTATAACTCGACAATGACCGTGTTTAACGTGGTTTAAGAGAATACCACCCCAGCCCTTGGTGCCCCCGAAAACAGCAGTGGAGGTAAACGCCAGAGTGGTTTGAGACGGTAGGCTAGATTCCGTCTCACCCCCTATAGCATGGCCAAGCCTAGGCCGGGAGGATGATGCGTAGGTAACTCATTTCATTAAGTATCTCTTGTTGGATAGTCACAGCTCACGAATAAATTTATAAAGTTTCAAACTACACTCATTTTAGACTAGAGAACCTACTGTTCCCCATCTACCTAATTTACCATTTGCAAATTTTAAGTGGCATGTTCATGCAAATTGGTATTGTCATGTCGCGGTAGACAAAGTGATGTTTTTGATAGATGTCTGAACATATTTAGGACACTTTAATTTACGGTTCTTTAGTCCAAATGTTCGTTTGTCATTTGATTAATTTCCTAAACTTTCAAAAGGTTTGGTGTTTACTGCAATCGGATTATTACAACCTAACCTCACAGTCCTGCAGACCTGACCTAAGTGTGAAGTATATCCTGGAAAGTTAACGGTTTCAGAAACAGTGACACACTTATGAAATTTTGGCAAGTGAAAAAGTTAAGACACGAAACTTCGGTGTTGCTAGGGTTACCCAATTTTACATATATGCCAACCCTAGAACTGTGTACAACATCGTGCAAGGCTTCCTGCTTGCAGCGAGTAATATTAATCACTCATTCACACAGCGGTTATAAATAGATCCCAAGGTGAAGAGGTTGTGTGCATGAACTATTAGAAGTGGCTTATATGTATTTACAGCAATACCAAAATCGCTTCGGCCATGCTAGCTCATATGTGTGTGTGCTCATTTACGAACATATGACCGTCGCAACTAACACGTGACCTTACACAAGCTTTGAGGTGTGTGCGTTTGTTTTGTTTTGAATTTTTATTTTGTTAGCTTCACTACTACATCCAAAAACCGTAACCCTTATATGATTTACTATGTTTACCGCGTATGATAGTTCCGAGTACATAATATTGTAACTCCAAATTGCAGACGAGCAATTTACAGTTTTATGTCTTGATGTGTAAAGTTTAAAGTAAATTTGTGAGGTAATATCACAAGTTGAGGTTTTTCCAGCAGGTATTTTGATTTGTTTGCCGCCATTATTTCTGCAGGTAGTGTCTTTACATTTGCGTGTAAAGTGGATTTTATTTCAATTTGCGTATAATAGTTGAAACGCAGATAGGTAGTGAAAAAAACAGTTGCATCGTTGTTGCAAGACCTTATGCAAATGGTGTCCAAAAATGTACGCAAGATTTTACCATACTAATACTATGGTAAATCTTTCGTGAATTTTGGGTCAATTTTACTAACTGACAGGCTTCTCTGAAAAGGAGCACTGCATCACAAGCCCTAATCTAGTGCTTTACCACACCAATTGCTGAATACCCACCGATTATACGTACAGCATTGAAAATGATGAAAAAAAAACAACAAACAAAAATATATGTTATGTTTATAAAAGGTGAACACCTTGATTTAAATGTCGGATTAAATATATACATATAACATGGGAAACAATAGGTAGGTGTATTAACATTATAATATTTATGTAGATATTTGAATGTGTTTATTTTTGTAGTGACTAAAATCGAAAAGGGTATGCTAAGATGGTTTGGTCATTTAGAAAGGATGGATGAAAGAAGAGTTACGAAAGAGATATGGCGAGCGAGAGTGAGTGGAGATGTCAGTAGGGGACGTCCTAGACGGACGTGCAGTGATCAGATTCGCGAGGTACTGAATAAGGGCCGAATCAAAAGCACCCGAAACCGACGTACGTACTATTACTTATTCTGTGCGTACGTGCATGAAGAGATGAATGTGGAGGAAGCGAAGGTTGTATGTTTGGATCGGTGCACCTGGCGTTCCATAGTCTCTGCCTACCCCGTTGGGAGACAGGCGTGAAGATATGTATGTATGTATGTATTTTTATAGGTTTTATTGGTAAGTTTAATAGATATGATCTTTTATTAAATAAATGTGTAGGTATACTTGCGTACTCGAAGCGCGGCCTCTCACATTTCTTACTGTCTCTTGGGTTCGCTGTTACAGATCCCTTAAAGGGACGCGAAGTTCACCTTTTATACCCAAATATGTATTATTGTGCAACAAAGACAAAATAAATTAATATACAAGTTCGCCTTTGTACACTGTTTTTATTGTCTTCACTGTATTGGTTTTATTTTTCTTTTTATACAGTAAAGTGTTTACATACATAATAGATATAGAGGACAATGACATACCGCATCGCCTCAGTCGCCCCCCTCATATTGTGTCCAATTAATGTTTTTTTTTAATAGTTTTTTTTTTAATCTGTTTGTATAATTTAATATGATGCATATAGTAGTTGGCCATGCCCGTGTGGTTTCCGGGTTAGAAAAGTGCCACTCCTTGTCTTCCCGTGGATGTCGTAAGAGGCGAATAAGGGAATAAGGGCTTGTAGTAGGGGAGAGCGGGGCTGAAAGTGCCGGGGGTAAGTTTTTCCGATGATAATAGAAATGCAAGTAAAAAACGGAGCAATATGTATGATGTTTGACGCGAAACGTTATGAAATTATGCCGCTGTAGGAGCCGTTTAAGTTGCTTCCATTATGGTATAATAGTAGTTATGGAAAAAAAAACTAAATCAACAGAACAACGAACCCCACAAAATAATACCTTTTTGCCTTTGATTTTTTGTTATAGAGTTGATAGTGCACACAAAATAAACACATAGGTATTTTGACGAACTACAAAATACTCCTTTAGCGTGTGTGATCTAAGATTTATTGTTTTAAGGAGAAGTTTGTATTTCAAAAGGATGGAACAACCAGCCCCATAGTGGGGTTAGTTGATCCGTTCCGATCGATCTCATAAAAAATGATTTTATTTGAAAACTGTTTAACGATGCACAAAATAATATCACTATTCAGAAACTCCAATAACCATTCTTTAAATGTGTGTGTAAGCCACACAATAAATACATTATTTTCATAGCTCAATTTTGTGTTTTATGAAAATCGGCACTTTCAGCCCCGCTCTTCCCTACTGTTAGGCGATGGGCTTGCAACTTGTCATCCTTGTAATACACTGGTAAACTTCTTGGCCTGATTGTGCAAAATGTAGTTACAGAATTATAAACAAGTCTTTTTAGAGTTGTTGGTGTTTCTGTAACTCTGCCTAAAAGGAATAAAGGCGTGATGAGTATTTAATATCAATCTATTAAAGGAACCTCCACGTTTTGTTATAGGTCTAGGATTTAATCCGGATTCCGGATTTGGTTCAAAAGAAAGTGCGCAAATCCGGATTACTTAGGATGCTTCCGGATTTGCACATCCCTAGTCATAAGCAAAGAGCGGAATTATCCATAGCAAAAATCAAACTGTCAGAGGGATTGACCTAACTGTTTTATCGACTTATCGATAAATATTTGTCACTTAACGAAACAAAGTTAAAGTAATGAAATCAGGCTTTTGGATATACATACAAACAAATTAACGTTGTCCCTAATTGGCTGACCGCCACTGTATTTTAGTATAATAGTAAAGAATAAAACAGAAAATACTTTTTTTTAAATTTTCTATATGAAACTTATCATTAAAAATTAAAAACAAATATTGCTAAGAGTAGGTAACTAATCTTCATTCAAAATAACAAAGTCGAAATCTAAATCTGTACTAAATATGTTATCTTCATCTTCCCTGTAGTAAAAGAAAATAGTCATTATTTTTTCAACATTTTCACCTTTCAAATTACTCCTTTTTTCATTGTAGATCCATTTATAAGATGAAAACGAGCGTTCTACCTCAGTTGAAGTAACAGGAGCATATTTGTAGTACTCGATAACGGTGTTTTGGCTGTAATCACTTTTTTCTATAAAATCAGCATATTTGCGTATCATGTCGTAGTCCGGAATTCTATCTAGTACTTTTTCAAGTTTTATTTGCACTGTCTGAGATCCACACCAATTTAGAATACTTTTCACCTGGTCAAGTATTAGAAGAGAGTCTAATAAGGATAAACAGGATGTTTGTAATTTGATTATTGCGTCACGTAAAATGCCATAACTTTATTTTATGTACAACAGATCATTTCTCAATTATTGTGCTTAAGTAGGTACTCTTTTAGCTTCTCTTATTGCAGCCGACTCTTTTGAATTTAAGTTTGAAATTACTTCTGTAATGCATTCCAAATTTTCTGCATAATATATAGCTGCATTAAGCCATGTGCCCCACCTAGTTATAATAGGTTTTGGAGGCAATAGTACGGATGGACAAATTTGTCTGAATAAGCGTTGGTAAACTATATCTAAGTATACTTTTCTCAGTAATGATTCATCCGGAAGTGATTTTGATGTACAGGAACAACAAATATATTTTTGGAATTTTGTTATAAACTGTGGATTGTTAATCTTTTTCCATGGAATATTGCACGAAACTAAAAATATGATTAAATCTATATAGAATGTGTCTGAACTCGTACTTTTTGAGCATTGTGACGAATAAGTTTTACTCACTAAATGACTTTCAACACAATGTTTCTTTAGCTGATGTAAATGAACGTCACATTTAGAGCAATATATTGTGGAAGAATCTTCTTTGAAACTAAGAGAAGAATCTTTCTGTATCCATTTTTTTATTGTTTTTCTTTTAGGATTACCATTTTAGTAGCACGGCACGGAAATCACTCATGAAAACTCAAGTGACATAAATGACATAATTATGTGACGCTGACATGATTTACTTTAATATGGAGATGCAAGTTGCTTATCAAAGAGGTCAAATGTTACAGAATAATCTTTTAAGTTGATTATGGATACAATGCGATATTATTCCGTAACATCGATAAGTCGATAAAACAGTTAGGTCAATCCCTCTGACAGTTTGATTTTTGCTATGAAGAATTCCGCTCTATGGTCATAAGCAGTCGGGATTTTAAAGTTTTCTTTTTGCTAGACTTTTTTTTTGTGATTTTAACGTTACTGGGTTTGCCAAACCTTGTCCCTAATGCAATATTCAGCGAGTACTCGGCTGGCGAGGCCTCCTGGGCTAGCACATGTCCGCGACTACATTGTTGCTCGGACCTCCCTATCTATCTAGTCTATAACGACAGAGACGCACTGAGCAATTTGTGCTAGCCGGTACAGGAGTCGGGCAAACACCGTGGACCTTGGCTCGGCGCTAAATTGCAGAGTAAATGTCAATTAGCTCCCGCGCCGAAATTCAAAACTGGATTTGCTTTGTTTTTCTCGATAAATGCGTATTTGCCGTCGAACATAACGACGTAGGTCGTACATATTTTCGTTCGAATGGGTGGCATCTAAATTAGTTTTAAGTTCCAATTCTATTTACTGTATGAATCAATAAATTTAAATATCACGGGACAATGCCACCAATTGATCTTGTCGCAAACTACTATGGGTACTAGACGTCGATAAACTTACCTACTTATTTTATAATATAGAGATATCAAGAATTCAGTGTTTGTTTTTCAATTACTTACGCATAAACGGCTAAACGGATTAGGGTGAAACTTAGCACACAGGTAGTTTATGAACTGAAGTACAACATAAAATAGGTAATTTAATCTTCAAAAAATCGATAATTCCGGTGGAAAAATCATTAACGTTGACATTGCAGTCCTGTAGCATGCAGGCCACAACTATACTATTGCTTTAGAAATGTTCTCTCATTTACATGAGTGTAATGGCGGCCGAAATAAGAACAATACGATAACATGTCAATAGCAATATGATTTTACTGAGTTAAATAGGGCTCCTGATGACAAGTAATTTTCCGTCTGCAATCCTAATACTCGTACTTAAAAATGCGATGCTAACCTGAAATGCCTAGGGTGATGGAACCAGTAGGTAATGGACAAGAAACAATGATTGACACTTATTCTTATTTTCCATAAGATACCTACATAACATCACGCCTTCATTCCCAGAGTCGGGTAGGCACATCAAAAACTCTAAAAAGATAATTCTGTAATTTTGCACAAGTAGGTTAAAGTGTTTACTAGGGTATTAGTGTCAGGTTGCAAGCCCATCGCCTAACAGCACTACAAGTCTTTATTCCCTTATTCGCCTCTAACGACACCCACGGGAAGACATGGAGTGGCACTATTTTAACCCGGGAACCACACGGGCTGAACTTTACAGAAGATAAGGGTTATTCATTTCTTTTGCAACAATCAATATAGAACCTATGATCTTTGAATTAAGAGTTAAGTGTCCATTATTGGCACTCAGCTTAAAGTGTCCAACACTGGTGCCAACACCTTTATGCTAGTGATTTCTTCACTTATCTTATCCCCATACCGGAACACAACAATGGGAACACCACTGCTTGGCGGTAGCGGCCCTTAGACAAGATGCATTTAGAATGTTATTCATTTCTTTTGCAACAATCAATATAGAACCGTATGATCTTTGAATTAAGAGTTAAGTGTCCATTATTGGCGCCACCTTACCAGTCATCACCTTAAAGCTAGTATTTTCCCCGGTGGTCTGACCCACAACGGGTCACAACAACCAACACTGCTAATTGACGGTAGATTCAAGGATAACATTAACGATCCAAACGGACAAGGTCACCACTAGCTATCCTGTCCGACGAGAAGGTCAATACTTATGACCTCTGATACCTGGCAACCGTCAATGATGTTCGGCACGTGTTTTAGAATAACCGAGGAAATAAGTTACGCGTCGTAAACATTAATACAATATTAAATAAACACGTACCTACCGGTTTTGATAAACAAGTCACTATGATGCAACTTATGATTCATCCGTTTTGAAACTATTAAACTGTAGCAGCCTTAAATTATAAACGAATAGGTAGGTCTCTCAGGTATTACTTTAGTCATTGCAACTAAGTCAATGATCTTCAATAAAGATGCAATTCAATAGCTGAATATTTAAATAACAAATAAAAATGTCAAATACCTGATACATACATACATAACATCACGCCTTCATTCCCAAAGTGGGGTAGGCAGAGCTACAGAAATACCAATAACTATAAAAATACTTGTTGATAATTCTGCATCCACATTTTGCACAATCAGGCCAAGAAGTTTACTAGTGAATTAGTGACAGGTTGCAAGCCCATCGCATAATACTACCACAAGCCCTTATTCCCTTAGTCGCCTCTTACGACATCCACGGGAAGACATGGAGTGGCACTATTCTCACCCGGCAACCACACGGTTATATTTTAGTATTTTGGCCACATCCTTACCATGGTGTGATTGGGTCAAATGAAAATACTTTTTATAAAAAAATGCTTTTAGTTTCTCATTCCAATTCAAACGTTTCGGAGAAGACGACAAAAAACCAACAACAACTTCCTATTGGTTGTAACAAAAAGGCTCGGCTCGGGCGCTACCTGCGCATGAGTCATTCGGAGGTGTATTCTTTAGCGAGACAAAGGTAAGGGGACAACAAGATCTGCATCAAACCGGCTTAGCTTGACCCTTGCGGTGTAGCGGTGTTATACTTGAACTAACTTAACACTTATGAATCGCCTTCAACGACGTTTTTTATGTTTTTAGGGTTCCGTACCCAAAGGGTTTCAAACGGGAGCTTATTAACTAAGTTTTCTTATTAGAACCGCCATAGATGTTTTTTTACAGAATATGTATTATATCGGCGAATTTCCTAAGAAAGGATATAAAAACAGCCATGTGCGAGTCGGACTTAGGCGAGGGATTCCGTACCATTATCTACACACAATTTATTTAATTAATTATTATTAAACTGAATATATAACTATATATTATGTGAATATTTCAAACGAATACTTGTTGCCGTTACACGTGTTAATTAAAAACCTGGGAATTTTATAAAACTGAAGGAGGTATGCAAATTTAACTCTAGATATCCGGAAAAACTCATAGTACCAAAAGTCATAACGGCACTATTTAAAAAAAAAGCTGTTATCCTATGGCTGTAAAATTATATAATAAATTACCCAGCGAAATAAAATCTCTGTGTTATAAACAGTTCTGCACAAAACGGTTCAAAAGGTTGGTTGAGAAAAATGTTTACTCCGTAAAGCAGTAGTATCTAGATGCTGCAAATTTGTGAGCCCAAGTTTAATTGTATTTTAGATTATGATTGGCGAGAGATATTTGCAAGCCTAATAATAATATGTTGGCAAAACATGTAGAACTAAATTATTTTTAACACCTGTATCGAAACCATGTTTGTTGTGAATAAAATATATCATTTAATTTAATTTCAACAAACACGCCCGCTTTAATATTTATTTTATACTGTTTTTTAGTATTTGTTGTTATAGCGGAAACAGAAAAATCCAATACTTCAGGATTTTTGTAATACTCGCCTAGCCTAACCTATGGGTTCTACACGAGGGTCCTTAAATAAATCCAGTATATTACAGTATAAAAAACGGTTTGGTAAATAAAAAGTTTGGGAAACGATACATGCGGCCGAAAGGCAGGATCCCCCGAAAAGAGCCCAGAAGAGAGTAAAGACTGACTAAGGACATAATTAGGATCTATTAAACTGCTACAGTTCTCCAAATAATCGTTTTTCATTCTTAAACGCAGCCTTACTGGCTAAAGTCTTGTAAGAAATAATTTGGTTGTTAATTTATGTTGTTTAGGTTCATACAATGTTCGTAAACTTAGGTTAGGTTAGGTTAGCCATTAGGGCCTGTTGATTGATCAGTTAAACTAAGTAATTGTTAAAAATCGTAACTAATGGTTAAATCTCAAGGAAATGTGTCAAATTTTCGATAATTTTTTCGACTTTTAACCAGCTCAGTTAACTAGTGATCAAATAATTCGGTCTTAATCCTTTCAATAAGCTTTCCCCGTCAGAGGAGTGTCTGTTACTGCTCCAACGTACTTAGTCTGTGGAGACTGTGGAGAGTGAGGCAGTTTTCTTGCGCCAGACGGCATCAAAGCGCGGCAACCGTAACAGTGCCCTGAAAGTATTTTAATATTTAATGCGCATAACATTTGTACGCCCTTTGGGTATAACTGAACCACATACTCGCCGAGTACAGTGATGTACAAAAACAAAACAATAGAATCTGCGGGCCAGCATGGTCTGCATTCCCTCTCCATATCTACATCATCCCTAAAATAAAGAAAGAGAAGATTATTTGTTTTTTTTTATGTTAAGGAGAAGGCACACGAGCACTCAGGCCACCTGATGGTAAGTGGAATCTGAGACCCATAGACATTTGAATTCTCAACACTATAATCCTAAGACCTCAAATGCGCTGCCAACCCTGAGGACCAAGATGGAATGCCTCTATGCTAGTAATTTCACAGGTTGTGTTATCCCCACTCTGGAACACAACAATGCGAACACTGTTGCTTGGGTGGTTAATGGATAAGATGGTGGTAGCGATCCGGACGGACCCTGCACAGGGTTGATTGTGTTTATCAAACTCACGCCGTGACACATTTTAATGTGAAGTGAATAATTTGATACGTTACTCGCAGAGCTTGTCGACAAACCTCTACTACGATAAAGAATAACGACGTACCAACACATAATAAATTATACGTCTGATAAATATAATGGTAAGGCAGTTCGCTCAGGTAGGACTGGTAGGAGTGTCTTTTGTAATGGTGCGGTTAACTCTCAAGGTTAAGGAAAGATCAGTATTACTATTACAAAAAGGCGAACATGATTTTTAACACGTTTAAATTTCATGGAAACGATTTTTATACAATTATATATTTGAGTTGACTGATAATTTTCATTAAAGTACCTAGTAGATCAATAATCACTACATTCAACATAGGTACTACATTTCAGTCAAATTGGAGTTTTAGAACGACAGACACCAACGCGTTGCAGTAATAAAAAGAGCGATTTTCAGGTGTTCCTACTGTAGAATCTAAATTGCACACCGACATTATACCTACTCGTAGCGGATAAGTACCGTTTGTTTGAGGAATTCACTCTCTACTCGCTTCCGGTACACTTCTTTAGAAGTTAGTAAAGATTTCTTTATGGAATATGTACCTACAAGAAGGAAAGACAGTGAAATATTTACAGATTATTACTGGAATTACACCTACAAGAAACATGAAACATCCGACATCGTTTATGGTCGGAAAAGTTCGTATTTATCTCCTTTTCTCAGTCAGCTTTAGAAGCCATCGATAATCTAATTGAGAAAGCAAGACGATACAAACTTCTCCGACGAAACAAGCTATTGCTAACAAGTATTAAAGCTTGCTTTTACAGATTACAATTTCATCCAGTGGGTACCGTCAGTTACCCTACCGGGGCTGGGTTTCTGTTTCTACACGGTACTTAATAACGATATCGTCTTTGACGTGTTTCCGTATTGTCAACGTTTTGATAACTCATATCATTTACAATAATGGCGACTGTGACATAAACGATTCTAAAACACGTCAAATATGATATCGTTATAATATAACGCAAGTAGAATAGAGGCCCTGATCGAGTGGCTGCAGATCACAGCAACCGTGGGAAGAAGGACAAATGTAGCTTATTGGTGTGGTGCCAATATTGTACTTTGTTCTAAACAGGTCAACCCCAAGCTGTCTTCAGTTGCCACATCATGATTTTTCTTTAAATTATCAATTATACACGAAATTGACAACTTTACGATAGTGTAGTTGTTGTCCATTTGACTTAAAAACAAAGTTTTGATGATCTTAAGCATACTTGTATCTAAAACATTTATGCTTGTTAACTTTTGTTCATCTCGCCCAGCCTTTGCAATGCAACAATCTATTGAACTGAAGTGCTAATGGCGGCAAATTGAGAAAGGCGCGAACCACAGACAATACTTTGTCTATGACGCGCGCAACATGGCCGCGGTTCCCGCCAAAAGGAAATGCTAATGCATTTCCACACAAGGCTCGGATAACTAGCATACGCAGGTGTGCAGGCACTAAATGATAACATTTATTTGTAGACTCGGGAAGCGTTGTTTTTGTTTTTATGTTATACAGAGGGAGGCCATCGAACTCGTGGCTTAAGATGGTTAACAATCATCGTCGAAACTAAGGAACTATACATTAGTACCGAATGCTGACTTAATGCAAATAAACCTCCACGAAAAATAAAGGCTGAGTGTGGAAGTCACGTACACAGTTCTGAGATTTTGACTCTAACGAAAAATTGCGCTTCAAAGCTTAATATCTCATAAACGGATCCCTTAATCGAAAAATTGTTAAACCCGTAATATTGTTGAATGACCTATCTAACGATACCCCACACTATGGGGAAGAAGAGAAAAAAATACAACCCCACGTTATGTGTAGGGGAGGTACACTAAAAAAAAATATTCAAGATATTATTTTACCACTTTGTTGGCGTGACTAATATGTATATTCATGCAAAATTACAGCTTTCTAGTACTCTCTCTGAGCTAGGCTGCGGATGGACGGACATGGCAAAACTATAAGGGTTCCTAGTTTGACTACGGAACCCTAAAAAAAGTCCCACGCAAGGACAATTGCTCGGTTAAAGAGTAATTAACTCCGGTCGACTAAACAGAAGCACATAGGGGGTTAGCTCCTTTATCCTCGCTAAGTCCTTTATTTAAAAAACAAACGTTAGTAACAGCAAAACGATTATCGAAATCTGACAAAATGTATGGAATTGGAACGCGACCGTCAAAGCTTTCGTCATTAAAGCTAAAAGCTAAGCTTTCGTCGTTATTTTCGATAAAGATAACGTTTGCCAAGTGCAGCATGGATAGCACATGGCGGCGCGCGAGCTTCGTCGCGCGCGAGATAGACTACCCGTCATTGTCTAATTAGAACGGTCAGAAAAGGACAGGTAGTCTATCTCGCGGGCGACATAACTTGCGCACCGTCATGTGCTAGCCGTGCTGGTCTAGGGCACTGTACTACCATACCATTAAGACAATCATTATGTTAGAGAAAAACGCTACAGTTCAAAATTATTTTTACCCACGCCTAAGAACGTCCACCTACCAAATTGCACCTCCGATAACGGGGTCTACTTATTAGTAATCTTCTAGTGTTTTCATGTAACACGAGTGACAAATATACTGTCATATACGACTGCGAGGGTGATCGCGATAAACAGCCGATGGCTATTAAGGAAATGATATTACCGACTGTGCTGTAGTTATCTTTTTTTAAGCACATGTAATGACTCTGCGATCACTTGCAAGATGTCTCCATACTTTCATCTTGTCTTGCGATCTGTCAGTCGATCTGTCACTTGCAAATCTGTCATCTTCCAAGCGCTAATGAGCAATTGGCAGCGGCGGCTTTTCGACAGAGCAGAGATACGTCAATAGAGAACATGCCTGAAAATCAGAATTGAGTTTTATTGATACGATTTAGGAGGAAATGTAATAAAAAGCAATACACTAAGCTTTGACCCGTTTATTAAGATTTTATATAGAGTCAAAACTTGTTAAAATTTTAAAACTTCTTTTGATGTTTTGATTGTTTTTTTCGGCATCCTCATTTTATTTACGTACTTTTTTAATTCGACGATATCGGCATCGGCGAAATAAATGCAAATTTATTAGATCTTTATATTTTAAACATGGAACAACAGCTGTGGCGTCATTTCTGTCGTCGATTTTGTATAGTGTTTTTGCAGGGGGTCTGAACTATGACTTTTTAAAGCTTCATATCTTATGAAAAAAATACACGACAATAATTTCGCGTCAACAGTTATTCCTCTCTTTCATAGCACTCTCCAGAGAGCGTAAGGAAAAAATATATGCATGTTCCCTGTTGCTTACAAAACTGCCTTCCCAAGCCAATAAGCAGTAACTCAAATTCAAAAGCCAAAGTAGATTCAATCCTTTATTATCGGTAATAAGGTTGCATTTGCTACAGGAACTTTTTCTAAGATACTGCCATTTGTGTTAGCAGGGCAGATAAGATGATGTTATTTTTGGATGATGCGGTAAATATCGTCTTTATCTCAATAGTCAGGTTAGGGTGACCAAATCAACGTGGGTATAGCAGGGTCATACACACTCTTAAAAACAAAAGTTGTCTCTCCTGTGGTCAATAGTTAAAAGCTTGTGTGGATATAAGTTGTTTTTATATGATAGGTCTAAAGCAGTCCTGACGGCGTTTTTGCAGGAATGAGCTTAGCCAGAAAATTAGGCCTCAAAAACGTTAACTCTCGGTGTGTCCACAGGAAACGTGTGTCCTCAATCTGTGTATGACATAACATAATAGAAGTAAGTCATTAGAAATTAAATTCGGTTATTATACTAAAACTGCGAGTAGCGATGTGATTTGCAAGGGGTTATTTAAGTGCATACCTACGAAGAATAGCAATACATAGAATTCCAATTCGATTGAAATTCTCCCCTAGCGTCTAAGTCCGAGGTCGGCCCAATATGTGCGCCCTTAGGCATGCTAGTGTAAAAACCCTTTACAGCGTGGACTCCCATCAGGAGTCCACCCTCTCTCCGGCGAAGTAGTCAAAGCCATCAGAGGCTAACTACGTAAATCCATCAAAAAAAAAAAAAAAACGTAGAATTCCTGGCTTTTGAAAATTAAAAAGTAAATGTTTGAACTTTTTTATAATTGTTGGTATTTCTGTAGCTCTGCCTACCCCACTCTGGGAATGAAGGCGTGATAGTCTGTATGTTTGAACAAGATCTAACTTAAGCCCTGCACTTGTTTATTAAGTTGCTGTGCCCCACCGGGGTCCATTAAGATCTCATACTTTATAAGTATCCAAATTGTATAAAAATTATGGAAGCAATAAATAATTGAATATTGACTATTCAGTACTTGTTTTCTTATTTTGACATCGAAAAGAAAAGGCTGGACAGAATACTGCATTTTAGTTTTGATTGACATTATTGGCAGTAGGTATTGTATCTAGTGTTGCTTAATGTCGTTTTTTTGCGTGCCCTTAATTTATATGGAAGACAATATTTTGTTTAATTTTAGTACATGCTTGTTGTAGAAGTCGTTATCGCTATTCGCTCAAGAACCATCCAATTTTTCGGGATATAAACTACTCTATGTCCTTCCCCGGGACTCAAACAATCTCATCTAATTTCATCTAAATCGGTTTAGCGGTTTATCCGTGAAAGCGTAACAAACAGACAGACAATTACTTTCACATTAATAATATTAGTATAGATATAGATGAGGTCAATCAATATGTACTGGAGTAGTACGTCAGCTAGTATTTCCCCGCAGGTATTTACCTGCTTTTACATTCATGCCGAGGTTCAATGACTCAGATCAGCTGTCCATAAACGTTATTTAAAATAAGTAATATGGTAATAATAATTACGACAATGACAATTAACGGGTTTGAATTAACGATCGTATAAAATACAATACCTTAAAATACGCTTCAACGTATTTCAAGCTTCGTTTAGGATCCTTTCATTAAAAATATCATAATGAATGAATAAACCTTGATTCCTTTTTAAATAGCAACATATCTTGCAGATTTGAAACATCTCTCGGTAATTTATTTAACATCTTAGACGCCATTTCAAATATCCTTTTTGCTAGAAGTGCAGTATTGTATGGCCTATGGTTTAATTTCCCTGCATGCGACTACTATTAAACTTCGGGAACTGGCTTATGTTGCTTCGCACATAAATAGCAGTTACGAAAATATAGAGGAACGGGAATGAACCAAAACCAGATCGTATGCATTTTTCTGACCTTTAAAAACTAACTAATAATAATGACTGACTGTTGAGTTTTTTGCGGCGTTTCTTCTCAGCAGTGGTCGCCACTTGGGAGGCGCTGGTAGAACTTTGACGTATAAAAGTGCCCGTGAAGCCTACTTACTGATAAAAATCTTTTTTAACTATATGTTTTTTTCTTATAATGGTTATGCGTGGCTAATCTACGCATTATGTCAAACCGCTAAACGTTAACATTCCTTTATGGCACAAGTAAATACGGTTTATCTTAACCACACTTTGGTAAATAGATATATAGCATTTTATGTACCGATGTGAAACTGTGCTTAGATAAGTTATTGTCCTTGTACCGTATCTAACTATTCGTTTAATCTACCAACCAACATAGCCACTAACGTGAATGGAGTTCCGTTCATTGTAGCATATTCTCGTTCAGGCTATAATTTAATTTAAATAAATATTTTTATTGCGTTCTGCAAATACTTTAGAATTATAACCTGCTTTTTAGCGACCCTATTACTAAGACTCCACTCTCCATCTGTCCGTCTGTTTGTCTGTCACCAGACTGTATCTTATGAACCTTGATGGCTAGACAGTTGATATTTTTAAAGTTGATAAATAAAAATAAATAAATAAATATCAGGGGACAATCTCACACAAATTGACCTAGTCCCAAACTAAGCTCTAGGCTTGTACTATGGGTACTAGACAACGATAAACATACTTATATAGAGAAATAAATACTTAAATACATAGAAAACATCCAAGACTCAGGAACAAATATTCGCGCTCATCACACAAATATCTGCCCATACCGGGATTTGAACCCAGGACAGCTGGCTTCGGAGGCAGGGTCACTCCCAACTAGGCCACCGTGTCGTCAATGATGTATTTATTTATGTTGCCGCTATAACAACAAATACCAAAAACAGAATAAAATGAATATTTAAGTGGGGCTCCCATACAACAAAAGTGTTTTATAGTGTGTTTAATGTTGTATGGATAATGGTACGGAACCCTTTGTGCGCAAGTCCGACTCGCACTTGGCCGGATCTTATATATTATTTAGCCGTGGATCTATGTCAAAAGAAATACAACGTGCAAATGGAATTGAGGCTCCGCATACATTCTACTAGGTAACACAATATTGCTTTTCAGCAGCCACTATTGACAAGTAAATAGGACACACACATACAACTTTTTTTTCAGCTGGAGAAAATATGCGTAAAAGGAATTCGGCATAACTGTACATTGGCAAACAAAGTTTCGGCGTAATAGGAACCCTACCCAGACATATCATATCATTTCATATAATCTAAAACAGACTTTAAAATCTTATCTGCCGTATGCCAAAGGATAATATAGTCACTTGTATCATTTGTTAAGTATTTTGTAACAGTGCTGACCACAACGCGACGATTTGATAACATTGTTTATCCATTTCGTTATCGTCGGACGACTTCCTTATCGGTCCATCGCTGGAAGCATCTTATCTGAAGCCGGCACGATAAATTCTTAACATGAATGTGGGTTTTCTCGGCATGAAGGACATTATAAAGTTACTTATCGCAATTTCATAGTAAATGGACCAGTTTTCCAGGGGGGTGATTCTCTCAACACAGCGCTGCGTCGATCTTATAGGTGAAGTTTTATCCGGCAAGTTTAAGAAGTACCGTCGGAGCGTACAAAAACATTTTAGCCCGTGCCTTCTCAATTAGGCAGCTTTATACGACACTGAACTCGACTCACTGCCTACTGCCTAATTGAGAAGGCACGCGCTAAAATGTGTTTTGTACGCTCCGTGTCGGGACTTCTTAAACTTGCCGGATAAAACTTCACCTATAAGATCGACGTAACGCTATGTTGTGTGAATCACCACCCAGGATGGAAGTCGTGATCAGAACCGGAACCCAATTACTCGTATGTGAATTCTTTACGTGTACAAATAGTTTAGTGTTAAAGTCAATTAGTGGTTTTTAATTACATCAGATGGACAAACAAATAAACAGACAGATTAGATTATAATAAGAGCCTTTAAAAATCACAGTTCTGTTCTCTCAACACAGCGCTGCGTCGATCTCAAAGATGAAGTTTTATCTGGCAAGTTTAAGAAGTCCCGTCGGAGCGTACAAAACACATTTTAGCGCGTGTCTTCTCAATTAGGCAGCAGGTAGGTGAGTCGAGTTCAGTGTCGTTTTCTCAAAGGTCTGCAGCGCACTTGCGATTCCTCTAGTGTTGCGGGTGTTAATGGATCGCGATGGTCACTTACCAACAGCTGACCCGCTTGCTCGTCTGCTACCTTTTACCATTAAGTTCTGCACTTTTTAGTGTCTTGTCAAAATGTACTATGTACAGTAGAGTTCATAAATTTGTGTACACTTAATCACCTTATCATTTTCTTCGCTGTGACAATTCCTATATGGCAGTTTAAACATGACATTAAATAGACAAGGTACTAAAGAGTACACAAATGTATGAACTCGACTGGACAAACTAAACATAATTTTTTTAAACACAGTTTTTTAAACATACTCACCGTTTTTATTGACTGTACGTAGAGTTTGCTTTTCTCTTGAAGGTCTCTTCTATTACTCCTTTATTCTTTGTAGTGTACATTGACATAACTGTGCAAAGTTAATTTCAGTGGCGCGAGGAGAGCCGTCATGTATTGAAAACATTACAAATATACGAACGCCCGAGTTGCTAGGTACGAACTTATATAGGTAAGTTGTGCATTTTATCAATTATCATTGAACGACACGACAAACACGAGGTTACCAACCCTTATTGACTCTCCGTATATCAGCCTGATAAGAAAACTTGTTGGCCTGTTTGTCCGTAAAGAAAGCGTGCCAACTGCCAGGCCGCCAGCCAGTCTCGTTTGCCGCCAGTTCCCTTTGTGTTGCCGCCACGACCTTCGTTTAAAACGGTGGGTACCCGACTGTTTTCGGCGTCATTTGACGTCTTACCGTTGCACCATCGTTGTAAATGATTTTTAACAGTTCTCTGCCTTTTCGCCGACAAATCTTTGACAAATGCATCGTTTTGCTACCTATTCATATTTCAGAATATTTATAATACAAACTTAACCTAACCTATAGGGTTCTACACGATGGTCCTGAAATAAATCCACAATTGTTTACAGTTTCGGAAAAAAACGCGGGTTGTCAAATGATATGTTTGTGAAATGAATCATTTGTGAAACGTTGGTTATGACTTATGAAATGATAGGATGCCGATTTAGACGACATCAGTTAACTAGCTTTGCCTGTGATTCTCTTCGCGTAAATTGCAGTCTTAAGATTGTTGTCGAGTCATGACTATAATCTTAAGACGGCAATCCTAAGACTGGAAATGCTTTGCCAACCCAAGTTAGATGGAATGTCTCTATGCTAATTATTACACAGGTAGTCTTACGCCCAGACCGGAGCACAATAATGTAAACACTCCTGCTTGGCGGTATATTAAAGAATAAGATGGTGGGTTAAGGTACACTACAGTCAGCAGCAGAAGCAGCTACGCAACCGAAGAGCTCAAAATGATCTGAAATCGACTCTATCGACAAGAAAATACGTCGTTTAGATAATTTTGAGCATGTTATTCTGCTTAGTTACTTTTGATGCTGACTGTACAACCACTATACGATACATCATCAGTTTACTAGCCTTTGCCTTCGATGTTACCATGGGCCCAAGAACCCACTTAGCATAGGTGGCCAGGGGCTCTATTCCAGTCGGTAAAACCATATTCGCTTTCGCTTTCGACAAGTTATCGTACTGTCAACGTTATGACTACTTATGACAGATCTTATTTACTTGAGTATATGGGTAGCCGAGTTACAAACAATACATGCCAAATAAATAAATACCATAGAACAATGTCACAGAAATTGACCTAGTCCCAAACTAAGCTAAACTTACTTAGTTATAAAATAAAATAAAATAAAAGTTTATTCGGTTCCACAGTAGGGGTGCACATCGCAATAAGGTTGGGATCCCCTATTAAGTATAGCAATACTTGTATCAGGAGAACCCGCTCTTCCAGTAACAAAAGGTTTACCTAGCATCCTAAAGTTAGACCATTGAAATTAATACAATACAATACAATACAATACAAATACTCTTTATTGAACACCAAAAATTAAAAAAAAAAAAAACAGAACATGGAACAGTACATTTAAATCATAGGTATACAATAGGCGGTCTTACCGCTAAATAGCGATCTCTTCCAGACAACTTGTAAGAGAAATAACTGAGGACACAAATCTATGGCAGGCGGTGTAAACTAATTCGTTTAGAACTCAAACTAAATAAATACAAGAAACAATTAAATTATTGCAATTATGAAATTAGAACTATTTATAAATAGACTAAATATAAATACATAAAGTAAATAATTAATGTTAAGAAAAAAAAGATACTACTTTCGTAATTTATTTTTTACGGATTATTTTGTAACACGTTGTATAGAGAAATATTACATAGAAAACATCATAGACTCAGGAACATAGGGCTCGGATACCGGTTAAATTTTCAAACCGTTATTATGCACTTGACGCATCATATCGGTTCCGTTCGCATAAACCGGTATTTTTACCGGTTTTTGGAGGAACTTTTGTACTAATGTTCTTTTTGAATTAACCGGTTTCGAGCTTAAAAAACCGGTTAATCTAGACACGTCATGCACGATACACAAGCGCCGCTTAGTGTTTTTATTCAGTACAAAACTTTTGGTTTCTCGACTCGCCATACTTGGATTAAAACGATTAATTAAGGTTAAAATAAAGTTCTCAAAACGTTTGCGTTCCTTAGAAAAGTTCGGAGCAAAACCGAAATAAACCGGTATTCACCGGTATTTTATACACCGGTTCCAAGCCCTGCTCATCACAAAATATCTGCTTTTACCGAGATTTGAACCTAGGGACCGCTACCTTCGAAGGCACCACTAACTAGGCCAGCGTGTAGTCAAAGGCAATGCAAAATGGGTTTACCATGCCAAATTAAAGCTTTCTAGTACTAAGAGTCTCCGCGCTAGGCTGCGGACGGAAAGACGGATGGACGGACATGGCGAAACTATAAGGGTTCCTAGTTTGACTACGGAATCCTAATTAAAAAAAGCAGCATTGTGTCACAGTGAAACTGCGGCACTGATTTCCAGAGGGCTGACTTAAATTAAAACTAACCAAAATTAAACCAAAAACGGGGAATAGTAAACAGGTAACATAACAAACACTAGCGACAAATAAATACAGAATATGAAATAAAAAGTCAATATAAATGCGCACTTTTAAACATTAATAATGACTAGAGGGCGGACGTTGGGTGCAATATGGTCACAAAAGCATAAGATGAACGAGAATTTTATAAAATTATAGTATAAAAATATTGCAGATTTTTGTAGTCATATCCATATTACGTATATCGTTTGACATGATTTTGACGTAATTTGCATCCGTCGTCCGCTCATTAATAATGACTAATTGAGAATTTGTGTGGCAACACCACAAGACAACCGTTTTTTGTTGTATCGTAGAATAGAGTCCCTGGCCACCCTATGCTCGTTTGGCTTCTAATTGCCATAAAAAAACCGGCCAAGTGTCGGACTCGCACACGAAGGGTTCCGTACCATTATCCATACAACATTAGACACTACTATTATTATTTATTTATTTAATATAGGAAAACCAACAGCTGATAAATTACTTTAAACAAAACAGAAGACACATAAAGCCAATTACAGGTTTTCACAGAGAGAAATATAATATAATGAAAGGAATAAAGAGAAATATTTCCTTATAGAAATTTGCGTTACATGCGAGAAATCACTCAAGAATTATACCTAACCTTTTTATTTAGTTTCACCTGTCTCGGTGTTTGTCTGTGACCACGGTGTACGAGCACGCTCTACATTTATATTACGCTGACGACGCACCGATGCATGCGTCACTATAGTTTACCTAAGACATTTATTATAATTACTTTTTAGTGCAATAAACGTACTCAACTTGGACGGACACATCTTTTACTTAACATTCCGTCCTACTAACAAACAATCAACATTCAACATAAATACATGTAGGGTGTGGTAAACTATTACACCCTACATTTTTGGTCCTTCGAACCGGATTCGATTCTGTGTGATTTGTGTTTAACTGCAATAGCGAATCGGTTTGGCTGGCCTCCCGGAAGAGGGTCTCACCAGTCGAATTGAGAAGGCGCACATATTGTGGTCAGATTACAATCATACGAGTCTGAACCGTACAACAACAACGTATTCAACAGATTTCAACATTACGAGTGATTCAAAACAATAAAAACAATGGAGACTTTGGCGAGACAAAGGATTATCAAGGAAGCAATTGACAAGATGAGGAATAACTTCAAGAAAGACTCCGCTAGTCGCAAAACAACTGACTACATAACATCGCGGGTGACGACCCTTAAGGCCCTTTGGGATGAGTTTAGTGCTAATCACAACAAACTACTACAAGCCGGAGTCCTACCAGAAGATCTCAGTATGTATGAAACAGTGAAGGTCACGTATGAAACATTTCTTCAACAGTTACAAAGCACCGAAACTGTAGTTGTAGCTGCCGCCGCCGCTACCGCTGACAAGAGCATGCCGTCATTGGCAGATGAGCTCTTCAGCCAGCAAAGTACTAACATGAGAGCATTCACACGCATGGTGAAGAATATAAACATCGACGAAATCTCGGAAAGGTGGGAGATCGAAGACAAGTTAAACATGTTACAGTCAAGATGGAAGGCGATTGATGAGGTCCATTGGAGGCTGGACAACATTTTTATAGGCTCAGACGTGGATTATGAACAGGAGTTTGCTCAACATGAAGCTAGTTACGAAGCCACAAAGAGGCAACTTCATAAAAAACTAAACTCTTCAGCACATCAATACCAAACAACTCCGAAGGTCGAAATTCCAACATTCTTCGGAAATTACACACAATGGACAACATTCATGGATTTGTACTGCGAGGCAATCCATAACAACAACATGATAACGAAAGCTCAGAAAATGCAACACCTCAAGGGAAAGCTTAGAGGGGAAGCAGAGCGCCTAGTTCAACATTTAACAGTTTCGGCAGAAAACTACGACACGTGTTGGGAAATGCTCAACCATCGATATAACAATAAGCAGTTGCTTTTTACAAGACTTATGCAAACATTTTTAAACCAACCCGCCGTACAACAACAAACTGCGTTCGAACTAAAAAGGTTGCATGACACGAGTCTGGAAGCCGTGAACGCCATTCGCAACCTGGGACTTGACATTTCGAGTTGGGGTCCGTTGTTAGTACACATTCTTACCAACAAACTGGATTTGGATACCTACAAATCATATATGGAAACAAGGAAAGCACCTCGCGAGCTGCCCCAGTTTGATGAATTCATACATTTTATAGAAGGCAAGTTCATTGCATTGGAACCTATGACGAAGAAAAAACCAACAACCCCCCAGCCAACAGCTAAGAACAACCCTGGATATTCCAGAAACTTACCATCAACATCGCAAAATGAGGCCAGCGGAAAGTTCAAACGTTTTATTGCGAAATCATTTCCTACAACCACAGAACGCAATTGCCCAATATGCAAAACAAATCATATTCTACTTTATTGCAAAACATTCCAGAATATGACACCGAACGGAAAGAGGTCAACACTATCGCAACTAAACATTTGCGAGAATTGCATGTTTTCACACAATGGAAAACAATGTAATTCAATTAAACGGTGCAAGGTTTGCAATAAGTCGCACCACACGTCGCTGCATGATCTAGTGCGCGAACAACAGAATTCAACACCTATGACGTCTGCAGTTGCAACACCGAATGAACCTTCAACTTCGGACAATCAACGAATGTCAACTCACCACGTGGCGGGCAGCTTCAATGAAGTTCTTCTGGCTACGGTGCAGATGAAGGTGAAAGCAGCAGACGGCTCATTCATCATTTTAAGATGTCTTTTGGATCAAGGATCCCAGACAAACCTAATAACAGAATCAGCGGCACAGCGGCTAGGACTAAAGAGACATAGACAAGATGCCACGGTTTCCGGCATCGGTCTGTCAGCCAAACAAAGTCATGGGACTGTACAACTTTACTGCGAGTCTCTGTATGGAGACCATGCATTTACAATTGAGGCTCTCGTCATGGCCTCAATGATCAACAACTTGCCAAATTACTCTTTTGACAGACAACAATGGTCACACATAAATAACATAAATCTGGCGGATCCAGATTATAACATCTCTAGACCCGTTGACATATTACTGGATGCTGGAGTCTACGCAGATATTATTATGGATGGCATTTTAAGAAGCTCTGTCCACACCCCTATTGCGCAACAAACAAAACTGGGCTGGGTACTACTTGGCAATGTGAAAACTTTCAACTGCCACGCCGTCCTGAATAACATTGACGAGATCGCTCAATTTTGGGAAATTGAGGAGATAACAGAACCATCACACAACATTTCGCCAGCTGACGAATACTGCGAAAAACTATACGAAACCACCACACGAAGGCTGGAGAATGGGCGCTACGAGGTGAAAATTCCAATGCGAGACAACTTTGAACAATACATCGGCACTTCTAAGCCACAGGCAGTCGCGCAATTATTACAATTGGAGAAACGTCTAGCTAAACACGAAAACTTATCGAGCAGCTATAAAGATTTCATGAACGAGTATGTGGAGCTCGGGCACATGAAGCAATGTATGGAACCCCAACAACCTAGTTGCTTCCTGCCGCACCATGGAGTTATTAAGCTGGATTCAACCACAACAAAACTACGTACTGTATTCAACGCTTCGTGTCCAACTAAATCAGGGTACAGCTTAAACCAACTCATGGAAGCTGGCCCAAACCTACAACAAGATCTGCAGGCCATGATCTTACGCTGGAGATCTTATCGCTACGTATATACAGCCGATATCGAGAAGTTTTATCGACAAATACGAATACAGGAAGAGGATCAACATTTACAGAAGATTGTCTGGAGAAACAACCCAACAAAACCAATTAAGGAATTTCAGTTATGTACTGTAACATACGGGACTAAATCCGCACCTTACTTGGCTATGCGAACTATCAAACAGCTGATTAAAGATGACGGAGATCAATATCCGCTTGCTGCAAACATCTTAAACAACCAATTATATGTAGACGACCTTTTGGGTGGAAACAATGACCTCGATGAAGCCAAAACATCTCAGAAACAACTGATAAAACTACTACAAGCAGGCGGTTTCAACCTGAGAAAGTGGGCTAGCAACCATCCTAGCCTCCTTGACGAGTTAACGCAAGATCAAATAAGTCAAAACATGCTAGACTTTAAAAACGTACATAACAACAAAACACTCGGAGTACTGTGGAATCCATGCACAGATCAATTTACATTCAACATTACGGACTTAAGCAGTGACGAGAATGACGTCATAACAAAGCGGTCGTTGCTATCAGACCTATCGAAAATATACGACCCGTTGGGCTGGTTATCTCCAGTTACAATGAAGGGGAAACTCATGTTTCAACAACTGTGGAAACAATCGCTCGCCTGGGACGAACCACTCCCACAACAAATACAAGCTGATTGGAGAGCTTTCAGGAACGAGTTACAAGCACTTAACATTATAACAATTCCCCGATGGATCGGAAACGTTCCAAACCAGATTTCTTTACACGGATTTGGTGATGCGTCAGAGAAAGGGTATGCCTGCATCATATTTTGCAAGAGTACTAACGAAGATGGCCGGCCAACAATTCAACAAATAGCAGGAAAAACTAAGCTGGCTCCGGTAAACAAACACATAACCCTCCCAAGATTAGAGCTCAGTTCTGCGCTGTTATTATCAAGACTAATGAAGAAGACCATAGACTCACTTAACAATCAGACAGTACAAATATACGGGTGGACTGATTCAACTGTGGTTTTGGGCTGGCTACAAGGAGACATAACGCGATGGAAAACATTCGTTGCAAATCGAGTGAACCAGATTACTCAAGTTATGCCTGCAAGTTGTTGGAGGCATGTGCGTTCTGAAGATAACCCAGCTGATTGCGCCAGCCGAGGCATATTCCCCGCTCAACTTATATCGCATCATTTGTGGTGGCAGGGTCCTCAATGGCTCAAGGAAGATCGATTAACAGACAAAACAGAAAAACGATTTGAAGACCCCATCGAAGAGAGAAAACGAAACAAACAAACATGCACACTACAATTGACGTCACCGGTTATAGAGACCCTTCTGAACAATAACAGCTCTATGACACGTGTTGTACGAACGCTTGCATGGGTGTCACGTTTTATCAAAAATGCAAGCAGTAAAAATAAAACGAAGTTACCGCACCTAACAACAATTGAACTGAAGAATGCGCACACTGCAATTATGCAATCAGTGCAAAACAAACACTTTGCAAAGGAAATTGCACAACTACGAGAACGTACAAGTATAACACCTAAAAGCCGACTTTTACAATTAAATCCTAAGTTGGACGAAAACAACGTGTTACGAGTCGGGGGAAGATTGAACCATGCGAAGATAACCACACTACAAAAAAATCCCATCATACTGCCACCTAACGACAAGTTAACGGAGCTGCTAATTAATCAAGCTCATATAACAACGCTTCACGGTGGTCCAAGACTGACACTTTCGCATCTCAGAGATAAATACTGGATACTGAGAGGAGTTAAAACAGTAAAAGGGCGGTTGGTTAAGTGTGTTAAGTGTCATCGCTTTAAACCAACAACAAACAACCAAGTGATGGCCGATCTTCCCGCACCCAGAGTGACGCCGTCGAGACCCTTCACCCACACAGGCGTAGACTTCACCGGCCAAGTGGAAGTCAAGGCAAACAAAGGGCGGGGGATCAAGACGACCAAGGGATACATATCGGTGTTTGTCTGCCTAGCGACCAAGGCAGTTCACTTGGAACTTGTATCGGACCTTAGTTCTGAAACATTTCTTGCCGCATTCAGAAGATTCTGCGCTCGCCGAGGAACTCCAGAACATCTCTACAGTGATAACGGAACAAATTTTAAAGGGGCAGCCAGAGAATTAATGCAAGAAAGAAACGAGGCTCTCCAACATTACGTGAACACTGCCCTCATGGACACCCTAACAAACCAAGGCATTGAGTGGCATTTCAATGCACCAGCGTGGCCGACTGCTGGTGGTCTATGGGAAGGAGCAGTGAAAAGCACGAAGGCCACACCAACAACAACTCAATCAAACCCAGCACAACATAAGAAGAAACCAGTCAGCAATTTTATTTGTTTGGTGCTACTCCTGCTCACAGCCTGCATACCAGCATCTGCACAACAGAAGATAACCGAGCTAACTCCAGACAAATTGGTTTATTTTGATAAAGTATCCGATATGCAGATAATACAAGACCAGTGGAAGATGGTGGTCTATTACAATATGACCACTTACTGGCAAGGTTTATCAAGCATCGAAAACTATGTGAATCATCTTACAAGCCTCTGCAGCCAAGAAACGGAATTCATTACCATCGCCTCTCAACTACAACATGAACTAAGGGAGCTGCACCATTACAACAACATAATATCTACAGAGCACGGAACGCGCGCAAGTAGATTGAAACGAGGTCTTATTGATGGTGTAGGATACGTGGCAAACTCACTATTTGGTGTCCTCGACGAGAGATTCGCGCAGCAATATGAAAAAGACATCCAATTAGTACGTGCTAACGAAAATCATCTATTGAAACTTATCAAAAACCATACCTCCATAATGGAGGGCGAGTACAACCTTCTACAAAGAAACGAACAAGTGATGAAGCAACAGTTCTCTGCCATCAACAAACATCTTACGGAACAAGACAAGCGCATCAAGCTCGACCACCATAACGCTATGTACATAACAGCGACTGCACTCGCCGCCAACATGGTCGTAGCAAATTTACGAAGCGTACAACAAATGCTACTAGATTTGATAACAGATGTAAAGGACGGACGCGTTGATATGCACCTGCTAAAGCCAGATCAATTTGAAGAACAGCTCAATATCATCGCGGGCCAGCTTCCGGGCGAACTGTCTCTCCCGTGCATTAATAAAAGGCATTGCACACAAGAAATGTACAAGCTATCACGCGTACATGTGCAACTAACAAACAAATTCCTTTTATTCGAGTTCAAATTACCTTTAGTAAACACGGAACATTACGAACTCAATCGAATATTACCGATCCCGCAAAAAACTTCAAACACAATTCAGCAGATCGTGGAAACATCGGAATATCTGGCAGTAAACCTCAAGAAAGATGCCTTGATACGTTTATCATATCAAGACATAGCAACATGCCTACAGATAAACGAAAAACAGCTGTTATGTAGTGTGAATCTACCTATTTACAACATGAAAGCCGACGCGAACATATGTGAAGCACAATTAATTAACAATAAGAACTTATCCAGTTGCAAAACAATAACATCGGAGTGCGCCGACAAATGGATCCGATTACACAGACCATTCGCCTGGCTGTTCGCGTGCTGTGAAGAGTGCGCGGTTCGCACTTTCTGCCCAACTGGCGTGACGTCACTATCGATACGTCGGGCCGGAATCATCACTTTGGATTCAGGTTGCATGCTCAAAGGAGATAAAATAACAATTCATTCTCACAACAATTTTCACAGCGAGATGATCATCAATGAAGATAACTTATACGTGCAAGAATCAGCAATAAATCACATCATCCAAGCAAAAAACTACAGTTTTGCTCCTGAAGACCATATGGAAGCGCTGAAGACGCTGAAAACCAACATAGAAACAGTAAAAGCCCAACAAGAAGCCATAAAAGAGATATCATCGTCTCATGATACTCATCACTACACCTTTATGTCTTTTATTGGCATTTGCATACTTGTTGCCACAACCTGGACCGGTCTGTACATAAGACGAAGATTTTGGAACACCGCCGCCCAAGTTATCGCCCAGGATCACGGTTCAACGAAGGAAGTCGACAACTCGTCGTTTCGGCAGCCTCGTGACTTCGACAGTGTTAGCGAGGTGGTTGTACATGCCCCAAAACATGTTAACAAGGCAACATCGCCTTAATTTATTTGTTGTTTTCCTTTCTTTTCTTTAAATTTGGCAGCATGTACGAGCACGCTCTACATTTATATTACGCTGACGACGCACCGATGCATGCGTCACTATAGTTTACCTAAGACATTTATTATAATTACTTTTTAGTGCAATAAACGTACACAACCTGGACCGGTCTGTACATAAGACGAAGATTTTGGAACACCGCCGCCCAAGTTATCGCCCAGGATCACGGTTCAACGAAGGAAGTCGACAACTCGTCGTTTCGGCAGCCTCGTGACTTCGACAGTGTTAGCGAGGTGGTTGTACATGCCCCAAAACATGTTAACAAGGCAACATCGCCTTAATTTATTTGTTGTTTTCCTTTCTTTTCTTTAAATTTGGCAGCATGTACGAGCACGCTCTACATTTATATTACGCTGACGACGCACCGATGCATGCGTCACTATAGTTTACCTAAGACATTTATTATAATTACTTTTTAGTGCAATAAACGTACTCAACTTGGACGGACACATCTTTTACTTAACATTCCGTCCTACTAACAAACAATCAACATTCAACATAAATACATGTAGGGTGTGTCTGTCTGGAGCCCTCCTTGAAATTTTATTTTATTTTAATTCTATTGTTTAATTTTAAAGTGAATACAACTAAATATTCTGTGAATATTTCAGACGTCTACATGTTGTTATTATTAATATACAGCAAAAACGGGAAAAAAACACTTGTTGCGGCAACAGAAATACATAATCTGTGAAAATTTCAACTGTCCAGCTATCACGGTTCATAGCCTGGTGATAGACAGACAGATGGGCGAATCAACTTTTAAGGTACTCCCCAATTTTCGACATGTCTCACTATGTCACCTTAATTTGGTAGAATACATTTTTTTTTTTGACGTGGTCAATATATTGAATAAATCAGACAATTAAACTTACTTTCTAGCTGACAATTTAAAAAATTCTTCTATGATTTACACAAATAGATCAGGTAACGCAGGGGACGACGTTGTCCCCGGGTTTTGTATGAAAAACGTGCATTTTCCACTGCGTTACCATGTTTTCACAAAATTATAGAAGTGGTTTATGATTATGAATAGTGAAATCCAAAAATCTGATTATCTAATTTTAACATGTGTAAACCATTATCAATCTCACATATTCTAGTAAGTTTTTGTTAGCGTGTAGAAAAGGAGAACTTTAAAAGTTGATTCACCCAGATAGGCGGACAGTGGAGTCTTAGTAATAGGGTCTCTTCTTTACCCTTTGGGTACAGAACCCTAAAAACAACTCAGTAAAACTAACCAATTAGCAGTCCGCTAAATCTCGTTCCTCCATTTGTTCATTTGTCACACAATGTAGCCTACATTGTGGACGCTTTGTATGTAGCACGGGTGTGCTAATTAAGCGAGGTTCAAACTATTCCGTATTTGGGTGTGCCTACGTATCTTTTAGTACAATAAATACTATGATCTACTGATAATTAACAAGGTCGTAGTATTTACTGATCGTGTGATCTAGTGTTGACGGATACACATACATTCATAACATCACGCCTTCATTCCCAGAGTGGGGTAGGCAGAGCTACAGAAATACCAACAACTCTAAAGACTTACTGATATTTCTGTAACCACATTTTGCACTAACAGGCTAAGAGGTTTACTAGTGTATTAGTGACAGGTTGCAAGCCCATCGCCTAACAGTACTACAAGCCCTTATTCCCTTAGTCGCCTCTTACGACATCCACGGGAAGACATGGAGTGGCACTATTCTAACCCGGCAACCACACTGACAACGAATGAGCGGACGGTGTTGACGGATGTCAGTATTTATCATGGAAATCTTGATTTATAGATTCCGTTATAGCAATTAGTGATAAATATTGACAACTAGCTTCTACCCGCGAGTTCGTCCGCGTACTTTTCGATTTTTGCTATTCCGGGATGAAAAGTAGGTATATCTGTATCCAGAGTACTATCCATATATATCTATTTCCATTCCAAAAGCCGTTGCAGCATGAAGGAGTGACAAACACACACACCACACAAACTATCGCATTTATAATATTAGTGGTATCCCACTAATATTATAAATTATACGGTGATTAAATAAAGCGGTATGCATTGCTGGGCACCGTTAATCAAATAGTTAACTTCGTTAATCGCTAATCCGTTACTATAACTTCGTTAAACGTTAAGCTTTACATTTCGAAAAATTACGTTAATCGTTAATCTGTTAAAACGTGATAAAAAAAATATCTTTGCGTTAGTGAACTACTTATAAAAACTGTTGGTTTGGGGTCTAGAATTGTGTAATTGAGTCATCTAGCATAATGCTCATATTCCCCTACATGGACATTAATAAGTTCTCGTCTGAAAGCGACGCTGAACGTATTATCCACGACGCGGCGCGGTGCAAGCGGTTTTTTTTTAGTAAATAGCAGGTACTGGATTAACGATTAACGGACTTCGGGTAATTTAATAGAAGTTAACGAGTCCGTTAACTTTTTACAAAGTTAACTTCAAAGTTAATCCGTTACTCGAAATGCTAACTTGTTAATCAGCAATTAGAGATTAACGAGTTATTGACCAGCTATGGCGATATGTCAGTATAGTTGCCTACAAATCCATTACACGTATGAAACACGTTACATTACTGATGTGATAAATATTTAACGTGTAGCCTTGCCATGGATTATCCATCAGTTTTTATCATATTGATTGACCAAAGTATTCACTGTACCTCTAGCCTTCGCCTTAGGCCGAAGGTCTATTGTTCTAAACTTAATTTGCTTTTCGAGTGTAAGCAAAAAAACCTCCATGGCAGATGGACGGACACAAAACAGATCTTGGCAGCTTTACACGGTCAATCTAGATCGCGATCCGAGATCGTGATTAGTTGATATCGATGGAGATGTGTAACGTATTGAAATGGCAGATCGCGACATCGAATCACATAATATTATCTAGATTTTTTTAACCTGCGATCAGCGACCTTTGTTGAAATACGATCTGGATTAGCCGTGTAATGGCGGCCTAAGGATTCCGTTTTTATTTTAAAGGTTATGGAACCCTAAAAATAACGTGATATAGTTTATCAGCTAATAGTGTATGTGTATACTGCTACACTGAATTTGTGGCCCTTAATTTCCGATATAGTCAGTTTAACTTTGTGTCATTTGTTCTACTATTCCCAGTGATTTTTCTTTTGGGTGGCGTTTATAATTTCTGAAAATCAAATATTGGTAGCAGAATTTAATGTCGATCTTCATTTTTCCCATTTGCATATTTTCACCGACTCGTTTTTTCCTGTCGCATTTTTTCCCCAAGTAGACATCACGCCAAAAAGCACGGCCGGTTTTTTTACCAGATTTATTGACCTAGAGAACTCTACACGATCTTATGGAAATAGCTGTTTTCTATTCAGAAGATCATTGATTGTTTCATCTCGAGCATCGTGCCCGCCCACGCCCGTCGCTAAGGTCACATTACTACAGTATGGTGTGGCGTTCGTAATAATTATGTACAAGGTGAATCATTACTTGACTTCCTTTAAGTATTTGACACATACATACATAACATCACGCCTTCATTCCCAAGGTGGGGTAGGCAGAGCTACAGAAATACCAACAACTGTAAAAAGACTTGATAATTTTGTAACCATAGTGACAGGTTGCAAGCTCATCGCCTAGCAAGCCTTTATTCGCTTAGTCGCACCCGGCAACCACACAAAGTATTAAGTAATTTTATGTTCGAGAAGTCTATCTGAGAAACCTATATGTATGTATGAATGGTTCTTTATTCCCTCGTATGTCTAGATGGATTGGCTGATTTCAACAAACGAGGTGACATCGTGTATACTTTGTTGTTGTTTGTGTATGCGTGTGTTTTTATAGTGTTTAAGTACCTATTTCATTTATGGGAGTGATGGGACGATCACAACCTTGTCCATAATGTTCTTAGCCTTGTCAGAAGACAAGGCCGCAATAAATTACGTGGGAAAATAAACTTTTTCTCTATAATATTAAGTTTCCTAGTTTTTGTGTTGCCTGCGAAGGCCGGCGTCAAGGTGGAGGCTGTGCAGGCGCTAGGCGGGCGATTTATCACGTCCGCGCCCAGGGCCGAGATTCTACACGTTAAAAACGATATCGTCTGTGACCTGTTTCCGTATAGTCAACGTTTTGATAACTCTTATGTCATTTACAATAATGGCGGCTGTGACATAAACGATTCTAAAACACGTCAAAAGCGATAACGTTATAACGCAGTAGAATAGAGGCCCAGTAGGCTCGCCAAGATGCCGCTGCTAATGTTTCTATTTTCTATCGAATCGAAATGGTATCTTCTTAAATGGTATATTCTTAACCAATGTTTCACAAATGATTCATTTCACAAACATATCATTTGACTACCCGCGTTTATTTCCGAAACTGTAAATAATTCCGGATTTATTTCAGGACTATCGAGTAGGACCGTAGTTACAGAAAAAAAAGCGGGTTGTCAAATGAATAGGTTGCGAAACGATGCATTTGTCAAAGATTTGTCGGCGAAAAGGCAGAGAACCAATCGAAATGTACGGATTTGACATGGCGGTCGAAGCGATCTGTCATCAGCTTAAGTCAAAACTATAAAATTTGTCGATTCTCAAAAATCGCTAACTTAGCGTAATGTATCTTGACTATAGTCTACCTGTAGCAGTAGGCAATAAGAAGTCAATACAGGAGCTTTATTCCATCAAATCAAATCAAATATCTCTATTTTGCTTAAATTGTGGTGCAGGTCGCAATGTTAAAAAAAGATTGTTTTACACAGTTTGCCAGTATTAGGCATGAAAAATGTAATGACTATGAATTAACGTAATAGAAATAAAATTGATATAAGACGAACAGAACCGAGTAGCAGAGTTAACATCCCACAATACTCATTAAATGCAAAATTTTGAACTAAAAATTAACAAGTCACACTTTTAACCTATGTAAACGGTCAAAGTATTCGTTTAAGGAGTAGAAACAGTGCTGCACTAGGCAACTTTTAAGTTTGCATTTGAAAATAGTCATGGGCATTTTTTTATGTCATCGCATAAAATATTGTAAACAAAAATGCTCATACAGTAACTGTTTCCACTATATAATTTCCACCATATTGTGTTCGACACGTTATCGTTTTAACTCGGCCGCCATTACTGTCAAGTAAATAAGAGCTACGATAACGTTGACAATACGATTTATAATATTTCAAAACAATATGATTTTAGCGAGTAGAATAAAGCCCAAGTTATAATTGCATGGCCTGTCAGTGTACCATCAGCCCAATGGAGCCCTGACCCTGAACTGTGTCACAGTGACTTTATGATTCAAGTCGTAAGAAGTGTCAATCAAATTTTATACCTCTCCTCGCTCGCCATACCTCTTTCGTAACTCTTCTTTCATCCATCCTTTCGAAATGACCAGACCATCTTAGCATACCCTTTTCGATCTTCGTCACTACATTTTCTTTCAATCCACTTTAATCCAATCAGTAATATTCGGTTGCAATTCCTTTACTTCTGCATCGTGCGAAGATCGAGTCACGTCTGAAGCAACTGCGATCATGAGTTCTTAATAATAAATGTTTCCGGACATAATACATATTGCTGTCGTGACTGCCCAATAAGCTTTTAAATGTATATTAAGACTGCAAACAAAACGACCTTTTACAATGTCTATATTTTTTTTTTTTATGGTTTCGATAAGGCAAACGAGCACACAGGCCACCTGATGATAAGTGGAAACTGTGATCCATAGACATTTGCATTCTCAAGACTGCAAATGCGTTGCCGACCCTGAGGACTAAGATGGAATGCCTCTATGCTAGTTATTTCACCGGCTGTCTTATTCCCAAACCGGAACACAACAATGCGAGCACTTCTGTTTGGCGGTAGGTTAATGGATAAGATGGGGGTAGCGATCCGGACGGACCCTGCACAAGGTCCTACCACCTGCAAATATATGTTTATGTTTATGTTCGTTTATTGTTGTTTTGCTATATGTTTTAGGCTTCCTATTACTTAACCTCTGTCGTCTGAATCCATTTACACTATGATAAAGTCGGAAGTGTTTTGCGATCTAGAACTCAGTTACCATAACGATCATGTGTCTGTTCTTTGGATTTTTTATTTTGGTCATATTTCATTGTTAACAAAATCCTCGATAGTTTTTTTCCTGAAATATGACACCGTTTTGCATGTTTTTGGGTGAATGTATTGGTTAGGGTGATAAATAAGAGATTGGTTTATAAATGAAAATAATCATTTATTACATTATTTACTAGGAGAGTCGTGTTCTCAACAAAACTGTGCGATCGATACGGGGTGACCCGGAGAACAAACAGGGCTGGGATTCTACACGGTAATAAATAGAGTTGCCACGAATAGTGATTTAGCCGAATACCGAATACCGAATGTTCTGCAACGCTATCGGCCGAAGCGCCGAATATTCGGCCGCCGAACATTCGGCACTAAGTACATGCTTGTCGAATACAAAATCGTGTCGCGACCTGTCTCACTCGAGCGCGGGCGGGCGTGCGGCGTGCGGCCATTTGATTGTTTGTTTCTATTGCGAGTAGGCACGTCACGGCACGCTTTGTCAGATCATTATAAAAATAAAACATCACCTACGATTTTGAAAATAACAAATATCTGGTCGCTACGTTCCTTGATCCACGTTTCAAAACAAGTTTCCTCGGATTGGTTCAAGCAGAAAGAGCAAGACAAAAAATTCTTCTAGAAACTCTGAAACTAAGTTGTAATGATGAATCTAGTAGTACTGATGAAGATTCTAATAACGATGTCGTCTTTGACCTGTTTCCGTATTGTCAACGTTTTGATAACTCTTATGTCATTTACAATAATGGCGACTGTGACATAAACGATTCTAAAACACCTCAAACGCGATATCGCTATAACTCAGTAGAATAGAGGCCCAGTTAGCAAACACACTGCTTTTAAAGAAACCCTTATAAAAACAGGGAACACTTGACACTGTAAATTATTCTCCATATGTGTGAAAGAGAACATCTAGCTAACTACTAGTTTGAGTAGGACAGATTTATTTATGTGAATTCCAACAGAATCTTCGAAACCTTACGATCTTTAGCGATGATTTCTAATTCAATAGCTGAGTATTTATAACTTCTTAATCATGGTAGACCATTTATTTAATGTTGTGGATTAAAAATAAACAGCAATTATTTTAATTTGATGTTGCATATCTTAACTCCATATCAAGCAAAGCTAAGCCATCCCTTTTGATTCTTGTGTGGGCGAGACATAATATGTGGTCTCCTAATAACCTAAAACCCTGCAAAATGACTGATAAATAACTCTTCTATATCACGGCACGCTGGCTGCCTAAGTCTACGTGATAAAAAATCCACGAGCTACCATCTGTGTTTGTTGTATTGTTCATATCTAGCGCTAAATAGTTCTAGGTATTCAGTTCGCCGAGGATGAGTCACGCTTTAAGGACACAGTTAACATGGTGCGCGTCAAAGCGCTTACGGTCTCGACATAGAGTCTATTGTTGCTTAATCCGCGCGCCATGATAATAGTGCGCTCACGGTGTATCGAACATACATAGTTGCTACTTCCTCGAAACGCATCGTATTCTCGAACTATAACACCGAAGTTGGACGTGGTTGTAGTCACGCAGTAATATGTTAAGTGGCGATTACAATACAAGGTCAGTGAATCCTTACGTTATAATATTAATAAAGAAAATAAATAAACGACCAACTCACACAAATTGTAGTCCATAAGCTCTATTCAAAATTGTACTGTTATACAACTATAACGTAGTTGCAGAAAAATACATACCTACATATCGCACCTACGGTGCAACACTGTCACTTATGCAAAAAAGCATTTTTCCAGGAGAAGCATTTAAAGATTTAGTGTGGTATAAAATTATTATACTTTCTGATCTAGAAAAGACGATTTTTTGATATGATTACCTACTGCTACTTTTAGCTTATTATGTTGCTTCAAGGACAGGGTACTTAAAGCGACGTTATGGCATACTTAACTCAATTTTCAAAATCTTGTAAAAGTGACAGTGTCGCACCGTAGGTGCGATATGTACATCGAAAACATCCAAGAGTTCCATGACAAGAGGAACAAATACTCGCGATAATCACAAATATATTTTCCCACACCGGGAATCGAGCCCCGGACCATAAGCTTCGTAGGCCGGAGCCTTGAGGGTAAATTGCTGTTCACGCGGCCAACCGTCTCAAACGCGTTTGCGACCATAGGCCCTAGACAAGATGAGTTTGCTGACTAGCGTTTCTATTCGTGACTTTTCATATGACGCGATCTGCCAGTTACGCGATTGGGTTAAAAACCAAACGAATAGAAACGCTAGTTAGCGAACGCATCTTGGCTAGGGACTCATGTTATTTAAACGAGAAAAGCTAACACGTTCGAGACGTTTTTTTGCATTAGAACTTGAGGGCTCAGTCAAAACCAACTAGGTCGTGACAATCTGTCTGTTTGTTCCTCCTTCAAGGTTCAACGACTTAACCGATCGACGTGAAATTTGGTAGAGATATAGTTTATACTCCGTACAAGGACAAACGGTTCTTTTTACCCGACTGCGGTGAAGCCCAAAAGGAGCCGGAAAATTTGACAGTTCCGAAGGCAAAAATGGTAGCGACTTCTACGTGGACGAAGCCGCGGGCAAAAGCTAGTTGGCTACATTGCATAGCCATTTTTTGTCTTAGTAATTCGATAGATTAAATTGTGGATTTTCACCTGAGCTTATTTAGCTTTTCATGTACTTGACCCGCCTGCCTTCGAAGCTGGGGTCCTGGGATCAAATCCCGGAAAGGGTGTGTGTTGTGTGATGCGAGCACGAGTATTTGTTCCAAGTATATATTTCTCCCAAATATAAGTAAGTTTATCGTTGTTTTGTACAGTCAAGGGCAAAAATATATATACACTTTAGTACCTTGCCGCTTTAATCGCTGTCACAATTTCATATGACAGCTTAAACATGACGTTAAATAGACAAGGTACTAAAGTGTATACATATTTTTGCCCTTGACTGTACCCATAGTACACAAGCCTAGAGCTTAGTTTGTGTGTCATTGTCCTGTGATATTTATTTATTTATTATTTATTCACTAAATGTTCTCTCTCACAAAGAGATTCACATATCTGTGCTTTCACGTCGCCTATACACCATCTTCATACGGGCACATATACTCGTAATTTTATCGAAACACGTATTTAGTAGAATTTGTATTTGATCGAAAGGCATTGCGCACCGCATGAACCAATTGGGTAGTCACTAAAGTCTAACCTATCCTACGTAATTAAAGTTTTAAATATCCTGAAAACATCATGGCTTTAGCACAAAACAGCCCTCGGTGAAATGAAATTCGATTCAATGATACAATCTATGCAGTGAAATTCGATATACTGTACCATCTATACCATATTTATGCAGTTTGACGCCGCCCCATGTGCTTTCGTTTCGTTCCAGTTCTTCTTCAGGACTTCAGTTCGTTTGCAGTGCGCGTGCCGCAGTTTATGCTGGGGTCCGTCGAGGGTCCTGACTTCTCTCCGAAAGGTTATGTGTTCTGGCGGTTTCGGGGCAGCGTAACAGCAACCACCATGCCCCCAATTTCGGCATAACAGAACCACGCTGTTCTGTCACCTCGGTGTAAGATAAGATAAGACAATTTAAAACTAACTAATTCGTGGTGATCGAACCAGTAATGGATAAGGTCCAATGATGGACACTTGACTCTTATTTTACAGACAATAAAGGTTATTCATTTGTTTTGCAACAATCAATTTATAACCTTATGATCTTTGAATTAAGAGTAAAGTGTTATTGGTGCCTGTCAGCTTAAAGTGTCCAACACTGGTGCGACCATTTACTTTAATATTTTTACTAGCAGTCCGCAACTCTGTCCACGTAGAAATCCGCTATCGCTATTCCCTCCGAAACCATTCAATTTTCCGGGATCAAAAACATCCTATGTCCTTCCCTGGGACTCAAGCTATATCCATAGCAAATTTCATATATAACAGATTAAAAAACAGACGGAGTTCCTTTCACATTTACATTATTAGTATGAATGTAGTCTATAAGGTATTTGTAATTATGGACCTTGTTGCTTGAGATAAATCTTCTTATTTTAATTCGTAGCGACGAAATATACCCGCGCCTTAAATCATATCAACCCTCTCCAACAGTCCCTTGCCTAAAATAATTTTGTGATTATACTTTCAACCTTATTACTTAACATTAAGCGCTGGATCATAAACAACACGCCGGTTTTTTACTGCTGTCAGCCTTTCTTGATGACTGCATTCCTGCGATGGTCATATATCACTAAAAAAAATAAACAAAGTGGTACGAGTCGCATTCCATCGCATTATGATGTGGATGTTCGAAATCCGTCGAGTAATTTATCATTTTGAATGGAAAAGAGTAGTCTTGTTACTCAACAAAGATAAACACGTAAAAGCTACCGATGTTAAGTAACATTCTCTACTAAATATAATTATATGGCACTTTAAAAGCAAGTTGCATATAATAAAACTTTCTGGCAAAAAAAACATTTAGGAGACAAGCTTTTGTTGTCAACTAAACTTTTTTTTGCAAAGTCATTTGCTGTTTCTCAAGACCAAACTAATGAGTCCAAATTCGGTGGGTCTACGTTAAGTATAGCAGAGATCCGGTCGCCCTCTGACTCCATCTCAGACCAGCTCAGGACCAGGATCAGGTACCATATTATTATACTATCATCAAGGTTACTTAGGTATACCAAATTTCAGCTCAATTGGTCCCCGGGAATTGATCCAAATCTTCCTTGCAAGATTTGACCCCAACATACAAAACATAGCATGGTAATAAAAAGCTTGCAAAATAAAATATATTTATATTGGAGCGTAGGAGCAAACCTTTATTTTATCAAATGTCACTTCATCGATTGTATCATTAAACATACATACATACATACATAACATTACGCCTTCATTCGCAGAGTGGGGTAGTTAGAGCTACAGAAATACCAAAAACACTAAAAAAACTAGTTTATAATTCTATCACCACATTTTGCACCATCAGGTTAAGAATGGAAATTCATACTTGTTTACGAGTATATCATAAATGCGAAACTGTATCTTTCTATCTGTCTGTTACCTCTTCACGCTTAAACTGCTGAACCGAATAAGATGAAATTTGGTGAGAAGATAGATTGAGTCCCGGGGAAGGACATAGGATAGTTAAAACTCGGAAAATTCTACAGTTCCCGAGGGAGTAGCGGTAAACGACTTCTACGCGGACGGAGTCGAGGGCAAGAGCTAGTATTTTATAAAAGGAAGCGGAATAAGGTAGCGGAGCGGTGTGCGAGGAAAAATCCACCAATAGGAGAGCTGCGCTGAGCGAGACTAGGAATTCTATTGGTGGAATTTTTCTTCGCACATCGCTCCGCTACCTCGCACAACTCCGGTGGAAACGCAGCCTTAACCGGAGTTTTCGGAGATAGAGCTAGCCTAACTTTGAATTTCGATTTACAAAGGGCGGACCCTCACGTGTCGGCGCGGGGCGCGGCCGCTGACAAGGCCGCTAATAAATTCGGCTAGATACACAAGTTACAGCTAAGTGTGACGCGTTAATATTTCTAATGGGGACAGTAATTTAGTAAAGATATTAATATACTTAATGAGTTTACACCGCCTGCTATATAATTTGATTATCCTAAGGTTTTTTCCGTAAAAAATACGCAGGTCGTTAAAATAATAAAAATACACTCTGCGTCTAAAAAAACTGCCTTTGGTACCGTTTCGTAGCCAATTTTCGTAGCTGGCGACTAAATGGGAATCTAAAATTAACTAACTAGTTGTGTAATGTTAACTATACTTAACTTCACTTGTTTTTTTAAACTGCAAATCAAATTGTAGCTGTAACATAAGTTTGTAAAATATCATAATTGCTAGCCCTACTTACCTCTTTCGTCGTAAATTGCCCAGTGAGGTAAGGTGCAGGCTGAAAATCAGCGCTGCGATTATACAATCGTGGCACAGGCTGAGCCTGAGCCTTTTGCCACCTCCATGTTTGTGTCTCTGTTGTGTTCCTTTATTATGTTGTTTGTATGATTGGAATGTCTGATTGTGAGATGAGTGAATGTGAAATGTCTGTATGGTGTAATTTAGTTTATTTTTATTTTTGTTTGTGTATTGTAATGTACCTTTACGTTTATGTTTTATGTTACGTGGCAATAAATGAATTTTTGATTTTTTTGATTTTTTTGAAAATTCCCTGTTTGTAGCTGGCTACATAATGGGCCTGCGTGGTACCGTTTCGTACGTATTTCAAAGCTGGTTACCGACCGCAGTTACCAATCGATATTGGAAAAGTCCCAGTTAGTTGCTAGTTACAAAACGGGTTTTTTTCCCGTTTCGTAACTTTTAGCTACAAAACGGTACCAAAGGACCTTCAGAAATTTTCAAAAGAGGCCTCTAAGTCAAACCTTACCCTACATAAAATATGGTTTATATCTACTTCATGTCGAAATTTCAAAAGGTGCGTTTTTTTTGACGCCGAGTATATGTTATAGCAACTCAAAGTTCTGGGCTTCAAGTATTACCTATGTACCTTTAATTGAGAGCATGCATGAAAATCAAAATTGAGTTTCATTGATACGATTTTAGAGAAAATGTAAAAAAAAGCATTTAAAACGCAATATACTAAGTTTTGACCCGTTTATTAATATTTTATATAGAATCAGAACTTATACATTTTTTCAAACTTCTTTTAATGTTTACATTGTTTTTTCCGGCATCCTCATTTTATTTACGTAATATTTTAATTCAACGATATTGGCTTAAACATAGCAATTTAGAAAATAAATGCAAATCTTAATATATATAAATCTCGTGTCACAATGTTTGTCCTCAATGGACTCCTAAACCACTTAACCGATTATAATAAAATTCGCACACCATGTGCAGTTCGATCCAACTTGAGAGATAGGATAGTTTAAATCTCAAATTATAGTCGCAATTTTAATTTATTGCTAATTATTTGTCTATTACTTGACAGTCATGCTTTCACGCAAAAACTACTTGACGAATAATCATGAATTTTTTTACACATATATTTGGGAGGTACTAGAAGTTACATAGGATACTTTTTATTACAAAAAAAAAAAATTACAAAAATTAAAATAAAAAATGACAAGAAAAAAAGTGCAGCGGGCGAAGCAGCTGGCGGGTCACTAGTTTCTTTATAAAGTCCTTATGTTTTTAATATGGAACAACAGCTGTGACGTCATTCCTGTCGTCGATTTTGTAGTGTTTTAGCAGGGGGTCTGAACTATGACTTTTTAAAATTTCATGTCTTATGAAAAAAATACACGACAATTATTTCAAGTAGGTATACAGTTATTCCTCTCTTTGATAGCAATTTCCAGACAGCGTAAGAAAAAAATATACGCATGTTCCCTATTAGGACATTGGGTCATTATTACGCCCTAAAAATAGCTCGGGCCTTACGAGCTCAGTGAGCACTTAAACAATTACGAGGTAGTGTTTTTTTCACTGGGGCAAATGGGGAAACCCAAGCCCTAGGAGATACAGGGAAACGCTCTTTTATGTGAAAACCATTTTGGCACATTAAAGTCATTGCCAAAGTCCTTAAGTCATTAAGTGTGAGTTGTTAATTACATACATGTAGTGAAATTGACCAAATTTTTTTCGACTCAGGTTTACGATAATTTTAGAGAAAGATTAAAATGATTTTATACATTTTAAAATTGTTTTGTGCAAATACATATACACAGTTCCATGTAAAGACCATTTCATAACAAGACAAGAAAAAAATCGGGACAGCGACAGGTGGTCAAATTTACTAAGTAATATATAAGTCAGTCAATTTTGAAATGTATGACAAAACATCCCCCCACGATATTTAATAACTTAAAGAGTGTAGTTTGACTACGGAACCCTAAAAACGGCGTGTGGGTGATAACCTTTAGCAGCGAAGCACATTGCAACATGAGCAAACGGACACAAAACAAACTTCATTGAAGAAAAATGATCCAAGGCGAGACTGGGAAAACCCTCGATCCGCTGCTTTTGCAATAACCAGATTGATTTGACCTTTTACCGTCCCCACTAGTCCCCAGTCTCGTGCAAACCTCGAACAAGGGAGGGCGGTAGTAGGTTAAGCGAGGGTCCAAGAAATAGTAGCCGACGCCCACAACACGAGTGCACACAAGTGAAAGTAGCCGGATGCGTTTTGAATTCAAGAACTAGGGGTCGCCGGCGGTTTCGCCCGCGCATTCTCGATAAGATAAGTCTGGAAAGTTGAAAACTTTAAATGGGAATAATGGATTGTGGGTTTGTTTGTTTGAAAAGAAATCACTTTTGTGTACTTTTCTAGTTTGCAGATAATCGACGACTGTAACTGCGAGATTCCGGTTTCACGTTTGTGTTCACAATATAGGTTAAAGGTGTATACATGTACCTACAGACGGGCAATTAGTGGTCATTAAATATTGAAACAACTCCCTATGAAGTTAAAATTCCGAGTAAATAGCTTAGTTGGTACTGATCTTATGAAGTTAAAGGGCCCGTGTTCGTAAAGTACCCGGTAAGGGCAAATATTAGTAATTATCTTTATGTAAAAATTATTTTTATTGTTGTCTAGTACCTACGCATAATACAAGCTTATTATTATTATTATTATTATTATTATTATTATTATTTAAATCAATCATACAGAAAAGGAGTCTTCCGTCCCTAAATCGATACGTGTGAAGCGCTCGAAATCTGTTGACGTGTTTATAATTCCGTTTATATAAACAGGACCAGTACAGGTAATGAGGTAATCGTACACACTACACTAGCAGTGAGTGTTGTCCGTCCGAGGTCCGAGTGCGCCCGCGCCGGCGAGGATAGGCTCACCTTGACACGCTGTCAAGGTGGTCCTATCCTCGTGTACCGCACAAACAAATAATCTATACATTATACACATAATAAATATGTAGAAAATTGGTTTTATATTGGTTACTAGTTTCCGCCCGCGAGTTCGTACGCGTATAAATCAGTTCCCAAAGGGAATAGCGATATTAAAAGTACTCTAAGAGTTAATCCAAGATATAAGCGGTTTGCATTCCAAATTTCACCAAAATCCGTCGAGTAGTTTTTGCGTGAAATAGTAACAAACTTTCACGTTAATAATATTAGTAGGATATTGGTTTGACGACACGTTAGCCAATTTAATACTCAAAACTCAAATGTTTATTGCATTCCATAGTGTTAGTTTGCAGCTGTTAGGCTAACATACATAAGTTAATACAGTAGTCATTAATTACATACATAACATCACGCCTTCATTCCCATAGTGGGGTAGGCAGAGCTACAGAAATACCAACAACTCTAAAAGACTTGTTGATAATTCTGTAACTACATTTTGCACAATCAGGCGAAGAAGTTTGCTAGTGTATTAGTGACAGGTTGCAAGCCCATCGCCTAACAATACTACAAGCCTTTATTCCCTGAGTCGCGACATCTTACGATGTCTTACGACATCCACGGCAAGACATGGAGTGGCACTATTCTAACCCGGCAACCACACGGGCTCATTAATTAATTATAACTGAATTATGGACCCTGTTGGGTATAGCAACATTAGGTTAGGTTAGGTAGTGACCCTCCCCCCCGATTGTGCTGCCACCTTGCCGTGGTGGGGGGGCTTGCGTGTCTCTATGATCCCCGTGGCTATACCTGACCTCGGGTCTAGTGACCTCTGTTTTCAGAGGACATTTTAGACCTGAGACAGGTGTAGTGTGGGTGTTTGAAGGAACGTGGACTTACCCCGGTCACTGCGACTGGGGGGAATAGCCTGCCGGAAAACACCCTACACTCCATGCAGGTGTGAAGGGAAGGCGAACCCAGCTTTTGCTGATCGCCTGAACTTCATGGGGAGCCACGTGGGTGAAGGGCCCACATTGCACGGCTCCCCCAGCTTGGGGAGATCGCTGTGTGCGTACGCAGTCGTCTCCTCCTTTGGCGGTGTGCTCTTCGGAGCGGGCTGGGAGGCGCCCAGCGGGCAATGCTTTGGCGGTACCGCGGCGTCTCCGTTAACCAGCCAGGAGGGTTACGCCGGAGTGGTTTTAAACGGTAGTTCGCTAAGGTGAGAGTCCGTTATACCCACCATTGCACGGTCATCCTTAGGCCATCGGGGGGATGCGTAAATGCATTTCCACTTCGTCAAAAAAAAAAAAAAAAAAAAAAAAAAAAAAAAGGTAGTGACCCTGCCTTCGAAGCTAGCGGTCCCGGGTTCAAATCCCGGTAAGGGCAGATATTTGCGTGATGAACAACGATTATTTGTTCCTGAGTCTTGGGTGTTGTCTATGTTATTATAGGTATATTTATCCATATAAGTATGTTTATCGTTGTCTAGTACAAGCCTAGAGCTTAGTTTGGGACTAGGTCAATTTGTGTGACATTGTCCCGTGATATTTAATCATTTTTATATTTAAAAAAAATAACAACGTACTGCTGGCAAAGGGCTAAATCAGCATGATACAGGAACTATTAAATGGGGTTCACTAATGTTCTGCCAAAAAACGTTTCACAAACATATTTTGGCAAACTGCTTTTTTTCGAAACTGTAAAATATCTGGATTTTTATAAAACTAACCTAACCTAACCAAATCAAAAACCAAGTATAATTTCACAACATGTTTTTTCATAGAATTTTAAAAAACGATTTATTTGTGGAATAAATTAGCTTCAATTTAATAATGTCATACAAGAATTAGTTTCGACCAGCTTCTGCTGTTCCAATCTTTTTCTGTCCACACAATCAACTTAGTAATTAGGTACCCTTACATGAAACTGAGACGATTTGTAACGAGGTTGTTACAACCTCCTTTTTGCGTTCCTGGCCACTTTTACATTGCGTTTAAATTCTATCCAAATTCAAAATTGTTCATGATGTGTTTGATGCGATCGATCAATTCATTCTCTAGATAATTTCGATACGCATCAGACATGTGCCATGTCTTGGTGTCTCATTTTATTTTATTTTATTATTTATTTAGATATCGAACTGTAAATCATTTTATTACCAATAGTATTAAACACATAATATTTAAAGAAAGTGATTTATTTAATACCAACTACAGTATCCTGAGTAATAGCATGAGTCTCCGAGATGCTTACCATTATACCGTCAGAGGTTTACTTACATTAAAAACACCCCTTTTTAATGCAGGTCCACCGCGGTATTCCGTAGTGATGTCACTAATATCAAGTGAGTATCAAAAGTAAGCGCTGCGTCGATCTCAAAGGTGAAGTTTTATCCGGCAAATTTAAGAAGTCCCGTCGGAGCGTACAAAACTCTTTTTAGCGCGTGCCTTCTCAATTAGGCAGCAGGCAGGCGAGTTCAGTAAAGCTGCTTAATTAAGAAGACACGCGCTAAAAAGTGTTTTGTACGCTCCGACGGGACTTCTTAAATTTTCCGGATAAAACTTCATCTTTGAGATCGACGCAGTGGTGTTAAGAGAGAATCACCCCCAGGTATCTGTATGTTGCCTTTTATTATAACGCTCCTTCTATGCCTTTAGTTCATATTCTATGTTATGTATCTTATGTACAGTCAGCGTCAAATGTAGCTGATCGATCACTATATGACAATCTTGTTTGACATTGCTTTATTTATTTATTTATTTATTAAAAAAGATACACTAATAGCATTTACACAATTAAAATATAAAAATCATTCACATAATATTATAAGTCTGTGTGCAATACCGGAGCAAGTGTATACAGCACTCTCACAAATAATTATCGCTAAAAAGATAACTCATGTACAATTAAACATTAAACATTACAATTAAATTAAATTAAGATAACAAACTATTAAAAAAATATATAAAATTATTCGATTGCTCTCAACCTGTTCCTAAAGACCTGCAACGAGTCACCGAAGATGTCGATATCATTTTCACTTTTTTGCAACTCATTGTATTTCATGACTTTTAAAACGACCATGTACAAAAGTACTTTTGATGCTGACTATACAAACAACAAGGATTTCTAGGCGAGGTAACGAGTGCAATAAGTGTACAAGTAGGTACTTTGTTAAAGTATGATATTATCAATTTAACATACGTGTCGCGCACGTTTTAATCAAGGTTTAAGAAAAAATAAGCCATCCAAGTTGAAGTCGGACCCGCGTCGACGAAACTGTTTTAAAGATTTAAATTTTTAAACAACTTAGCCTGGTTGTGCAAAATGTGGTTACAAGATTACGTCTTTTTAGAGTTGTTGGTATTTCTGTAGCTCTGCCTACCCCACTCTGGGAATGAAGGCGTGATGTTATGTATGTATTTATTTTTATATAACAATTTTCAATTGCTATAAAATATTAAGTTTTTTATACCAAAAATAGATGCGGGCAAGCAAAGTTATAGGTGAAAAACTTAAGAAAAGGACTTGTTGTATGTAGTTGTGTTCCTTTTGACCATTTTGGTACGGAACCCTAAAAAATCATGGCCGCGCCTTGAATGTTTAGTGTTTCGACTATCAGATTAAAGCGACGCAATAGTTCCTAGATTAACTATCAAAACCGCGATTTACACATAATGCCGATTGCTACGATAAGCCACTTAACACGGATTAATGTTCATTATTGTACAATTTGTTTTCGGTGTCAAAAACTTAAACTAACATGAACGCGCTACCGGGGGTTTGCGCTCAGGTGTCCGTAAAAAAAAAGTAGTGTCAATCCTTATTAAATAACGTCAGTTCAGTATCTTAGGTATACAGTATACTAGGGTTGACACTACTTTTGTAATTTCTTTTTTACGGATTATTTTGTAACACGTAATTATAAAAAATAATGTTAAAAGAATAATTAGCAGTGTTATAGAAGTACTACGGTTATAATACAAAAAATATGAATTGGACGAGTTATAGCGGTAATTTTATCACAAATAATATTATGAATCGCGGTTGCTTATTTTGTACAAGTCTCCCAAAACTCTGTCAAAGATCTGTTCTGAGCAGGGGGGTGAATCTCTTAACAAAACGCATCGAACGCAAAGGTGAACGTAAAGCTCCACTGGGCGAACGAACTCTGCTGCCTAATTGAGAAGGCACGCGCTAAAATGTGTTGCGTACGGTCCGACGGGACTACTTAAACTTGCCGGATAAACGTTCACCTTTGCGTTCTACGCAGCGCTGTGTTGAGAGAATCACCGAAACATACAGCAGCCATAACAGATAGCAGGGGGCTATCTGTTAGCTCCATATAGCCCATGGATTGGTAAATATCTATTGCCTTACTCTGAATGAGGTTGTTCTGATTTTTCAGTGTTGTTCATGATGTAGTGGTTTATGAGTTTTATGACAATCCTAAGTTTTTCCAATCAAAAAGCCCTCCGGATCATTGTTAAACACGTGAAAAACTATTTTTTTAATGTTTTACTTGTTTTCGGCATTTTTAACCACCATGGACCTTTGTTACGACATATAACAAACTGGACACCTTAAAGTAGCTTGCATTTTCAATAACATGAGACTAGGTCTCACTTGGTCTTAGTAGACTACATTTTTTAGACATAGCTGTCCAAAAATTTGCAAAAAAAACAAAACTTAAAAGAGAGATAAAAGTAAGAAGTGAAGTGGAGGTGTGGCTTCAGTGGTTGTACCCTGTGGATAATTCTGCCCTACCTGCACAGCTAGCACATGACGGCGCGCGAGTCACGTCGCGCGCGAGATAGACTACCCGTCATTGTCTAATTAAAACGGTCAGAAAAAGACAGGTAGTCTATCTCGCGGGCGACATAACTCATGGCATGCATGGCCGCCTTTATCGATGTGGATTAACGTGGATAACACATCTGTCACCGTCGCACTGACATACTGGGGGTGATTTTTTTCAACACAGCGCTGCGTCGATCTTAATACGACACTGAACTCGATTCACCTGCCTGCTGCCTAATTGAGAAGGCAAGCGCTAAAATGAGTTTTGTACGCTCCGACGGGACTTCTTAAACTTGCCAGATAAAACTTCACTTTTAACATCGACACAGGGCTGTGTTGAGAGAATCATCCTCTGGTAAGAAAGTGACAGATGTGTTATCCACGTTTATTCACGTCGATAAAAGGCGAACATGCTACGGGCCCGGACTGCCTTAACTCCCGGTAGCGGCGCAGACCTTCAAACGTGTATAACGTTGCGCAAGCGCGGTAATCACAACACAACATTATTGTAGCCGAAACATGGCGCGACACACGGACCAGGGCGCAAGTTGTTTATATACGTACACTCAACAGCAAAAGTAGATGATCATTTTAGTACCTTGTCACTTTAACTACTTTGCCACATCCGAACTGTGGCAATATTGTTTGTTACTCTAGTAATAAAATAAAAAAAAACTAATCTACTTTTGCTGTTGACTGTACATAACTATTTAAACCTTAAACGTATGACAAAGTACAGGGCTATAGGTGAAATGACTGTCGACATTTCAAATCCTAAACACCAATAGGTATGGTTGACTCTCTGCCAATTTTTGTCAGTGTCAAGCGCGCCAAGTAAATAAGACCTACATACATACATAACATCACGCCTTCATTCCCAGAGTGGGGTAGGCAGAGCTACAGAAATACCAACAACTCTATTTCTAAATAGTGTTGCTTATAATTCTGTAACCACATTTTGCACAATTAGGGCAAGAAGTTTACTAGTGTATTAGTGACAAGTTGCAAGCCCATCGCCTAACAATACTACAAGCCCTTATTCCCTTAATCGCCTCTTACGACATCCACGGGAAGACATGGAGTGGCACTATTCTAACCCGGCAACCACACGGGCTCGGCAACCACACGGGCTCCTACCTACATAACCTACATAAACCTACATAATGTGAAAAATATAATTACGACTTTTACGACACAGAAGCAAAACTAAAGCAAAGTGGAACAGCTTACTTGTCATACGTTTAAGGTTTAAACAATAGTCATGTACGTAAAAGGTTTACCCTTGAAATGATGACACTCGTTTCATCAAATGGTTTACTTACTTCGCAGAATTTTCATTTCATCGACAGGCATTTCTACGAGCTACGTCTAACCTAACCTAACCTATGCTTAAGATAACCTAAAAAGAGCTTTCTATGAAATTAAATTCGGTGAAACGACACATTTGATGAAATGAGTTTCGATATATTTTTTTTCATTTCGTCTTGAATGAATCGTCGAACTGATGGACGGGAAAATACGTCTGAAAACAGTTTAAAACCCCTAATATGAATATGACTCCAAGCGAGCTTGTTTTAGAGGTAATAATAACTCGTCATTGGCTTTACCGATTTTCGTAAAATTAAGTTAACCACCACCGGAGTTTACCGCTCTCAGAGAATAACACATGTACTCACTTAATCTCTATTTATTCCTAATCCCCATCAAATATAAGACTTCAAAAAGGATTTCATAAACCCATCATTGTATCATTTCATCGAACGCTATTTTCTTCTGAAACTAATTACGGTTCTATAAAACCATTCGTTTTCAGGATATCTTCATAATTTAATAAGTAGGTTAGGTTAGATTAGATTAGACTTGTGACCAAAGAAAAAAAAACTCATGCTATTACCTTAAATACTTACATATTACTTGAGTACCTAACTTCTACCTATTGTTATGAATCACACAACAATATCAAAATACTACACGCAGTATAAATAAATGAAGATATACAACGTGTTACAAAATAATCCGTAAAAAGAAATTACGAAATTAGTGTCAACCCTAGTATACAGTATACCTAAGGTACTGAACTGACATTATTTAATAAGGGTTGACACTACTTTTGTAATTTATTTTTTACGGATTATTTTGTAACACGTTGTATTGTGTACCTATTAGGTATACAGCTGACTAAGGAATAGAAGGCGACCCACAGTCTTTATTCCTGCAGTTATAATTCGAGTCAGGTTTCCGAACGAACGGTAAACCCGTTCAACCATCGTTCGGCTTAGACCGCGTCGGCGATTCTCGAAGAACGGATGACTCACGACCAACCGCCAACGTGTTGAATACTGTTTTTGCGTTACGCCCGTTTGTGGTCAATTATAGACCACTAAGTTATTATTATTAATAGATATACAGTGGTGCTAGACAAGTTGCATTCGACAATCGTTAGCGATTATGTTTCGATTGATAAATGTATGGAATTGACGTAAGCCACCGAGATAGTAACGTGACACTTAACGTCAATTCCATATATTTTCAATCGAAACATAATCACTAACGATTGTCAAATGCAACTTGTCTTGCACCACAGTTTAGAAAACACTTATAAACATAATGTTTCAATGTATTTAAATAGACTGACTGTGTAGACGACTTCATAGGTAGATATCTAGAACGTCTACTCGAACACTTGTTTGTAAATTGTCGATTTTAGTTTTTAGAATTCTTGTGTAAAGTCTAGACTGCCAATCGAGGCGCAAGTAGAATACCAAGTCTTCTAGCCATACTTATCGAGTTAAATAGAATATAATATATTAATATATCACAATGGGTTCAGCCTACGCAGAGAATACATTTTTTTTTAATAATAGTGAAGGTGCCCTACTGTTATTTATGGGCTATGGAGACAACCGAAATAAAGATAAAAGTTCCTAGTGGTTTGTCACCATAAAATCAATGTTTGTCCTCGGGAGATCCAATCACTACATAGTATAAAACAAAGTCGCTTTTTCTGTCCCTATATCCCTATGTATGCTTAAATCTTTAAAACTACGCAACGGATTTTGATGCTGTTTTTTTTAATAGATAGAGTGATTGAAGAGGAAGGTTTATATGTATAATACTTTAATCCGGAGCGAAGCGAGGGCGGGTCGCTAGTAATTAATAAATTTCTCGCATACCCCTATGTTGGTAATAGGCGCTAGTGACTGTACTACATAGCAAGCTAGCAACCTGATGCGCGGCACGTAGGACCACAAGGTCGATGACACTGCAATACCGCGTAACTAGAAAATTCAAAAAGTTGCAAAATGTGCCTTACTGACATCTTTGTTAAGGAGTATTTTGCAAATTATTCAATTTGTTACTTACGCGGTATTGTAGTTTCACCGACGACATGCCGGTCGATATCATCGATTCGCGACTTTACGATCCTCTAGGACGTTTCCAAGACGTAAAGTTTACGAGGCGAGGTGCGAGGCGAGGCGCGAGGCGAGCTTCTTTAAGTAGTACGTGCAAATAACAGCTCATTGTAACAAGACTTTAAATTGTCACATTTACAAAATATTTCTGAAAGCTTCCTTAAGGGGACTGTGAAGCAAAAAATTCCCATACAAAATGCGTATACGTTTTCCTCCCCTTAAACGTTTTATTCGATTTTTTAATATGTTATAGATATTATGAAAAAATATGTTTGTACGTTTTCCTTTCCAAGAAAATATGTATTGGAATGAAAATAAGATAAAAAAACAAAAGCGGAAACGTACAGACCTAGTTTTCCGTAATATCTACAACATATTCAAAAATCGTGGAAATCGGATTAGATTTAGGGGGTGAGAAACGTTATCGCCCGGAGCTAAGTTTGTATGAATTATTTTTGACAGCTACGCGATTTAGGCATCGCTTCACAATCCTCTTAAATCTCGAACCCTAGTGAGAAAGGAACAGTCTTCTGAGGATCCAGTGAAAAAGTATAGTCTATAGGATAAGACTTTTTTTTTTGAGGGACCTACGTAGTTAGCCTCTGATGGCTTTGACTACTTTGCCGGAGAGAGGGCGGACTCCTGATGGGAGCCCACGCAGTAAAGGGTTTTTACACTAACATGCCTAAGGGAGCTACGGGAGAATTTCAATCGAATTAGAGGATAAGGGTAGTCTCGGTTTATTTATATGTACCCACCCTCTTTAAGTTACGAGTTAAGTCTACAAAATACCCTTTTTTACTAGGACGCCAGAAATATGAAGTTATGTATGAATAATGTAGAACTAGAAACTTTCGAGTTTATAGGAACGTCATAAGCATACGTCGCACTCCAGCGCCACGATACAGAGCTATGTCACGCTATAAGGCGATCGCAGAGGGTTAAAAGTCTAAGAAAGCGAAATTGCTGAAATAGAGTTAGGTTTCCATTTCTGTAATGGAGCAAGCATCCCAGGGACCGTTTTCGTTACGGTATAAACGGTATGGTAGCGGTACTGGATTTCGATACCTCTTCGTTATAAAGGTAGAACTATACCGGTGGAAATATATAGTACGCTACCGGTATAGATTTAACAATATAATACCTTTATTAAAACGGTACCGACATTCCGCTCGAAACTTTTAAATTCGATGTAGGTAGACGTACCTACTCGTTTCTGGGACATATAATTCCCCCTTAGTACTTAGTAGAAAATAAAAAGTTTCAATGTAGGTACTGCAATTGTGAAATTAATTGACACATTCAATCAAAACCGTGGAATTTTAGAGATTTCACCCTCATAAAACCCAAATTATACCTTTACGAAAACAGTTCAGGTATCGAAAAATGACGGTACCGTTATATTCCGCTACCGATTATTTTTATTTGCGCTACCAATTAACCAAACCTAAAACGAAACAGTATGACTGAGTATGACGTCGTACCGTTTTAAAACGTTACCTTTTTTCCGGTTATGCAGTCCCTGAAGCAACCACTGGAGACAAAGCGGGGATTTGTTCCGTATGAGGAGTAGGTAGGTACCTACGTTCGCACCGTGTTGACAGTTAATCTCGGTGTATAATTGTGTGCCCCCACGCCCTGCTCCCGCCCCGCGCCCGTCCCGCGCTCGCCCGCCCGCCGCCGCGCCGTCGCGGCGCCGGAGCCGCCGGCGCGACCAGCCCTGCCACCGGGAATACTTCAGACAACTGGCGAGTGCCGGGCGACAAAAGCGAGGGAGACGGACAGGGTAATCGAAGCTAAAAGGGCTCGTAGAGTGTGTACGATCCAGGAATTTAATTGTTATGCCAGTATGGAACCCTGTCATAATGACAGCGTTAATCATTCATGTTAGCTTCCTTTCATGTGGTTTGACGCTGTCATTATCACAGAGTTCCACAGTGGCATAACAATTAAAGTCCTTAACTGTACCAGTTAAAATCGGAGTGAGGTACGTACCCTATGGATAACTAAATGCATTATCGAGGTCTAGTTGATTATTAACAAAGACGATACGTTGGAATGGTTGGTAGTAACCCTTCCTACGAATTTAGCGGTCCCGGGTTCAAATCCCGGTAAGGGCAGATAGTTATTTGTGTGATGAGCACGAGTATTTATTCCTGAGTCTTAAATGTTTTTTACCGTTGTCTATTATTTACCCATATCCATAGAACAAGCCTAGCTTAGTTTGGGACTAGGTCAAGTTGTGTGAACATGTCCCGTGATATTTATTTAAACTAGCCCCAAACTAAGAAATACGTAATTATTTAACTAAATACCTCCACAGAAAAAAAGCAAGACTTAGGAACAAATAATGGTCCCCACCACACAAATATTTGCCCAAACCGGGAATCAAACTCGACCGCTAGCTTCAGAGGCAGTGTCACTACCAACTAGGCTAAACACGTCGTAACACCTAACCTCATGGTATTTTAACATACTTACTGTATAGAAAACTGCTAATTTACGGCTCAAAATGTATTAAATGACAATAAATTGGCTTGACTGTCAACAATCTAGTGCCAAAGTTGGCACCTTATTTGATATCACTTCTTTTGGTGGCACATGATAACTTGGCCCAGGGTATCTTCTCTAAATAGGAATTTAATTAACGACTACCAGAGAATAGACAAATATATTTCAGTATTATCCTAAGAAAACGGGTGCATTTTTTTCCATTATTTTTCTAATGTGAAATAAAGAATATAGAACCGGCCGAACTTGGATTGCCCTTCACATGCGCTCGGAACCCAAATCTCAGTCAGTTGTATGACGGTGGTATCTATTACATTCAAACAGAAGCTAGGCTAAGCGGGGCGGTATTCAAAAGGCAATAGGTACAGACTAAGCAAGTTCACCATTGAGTTTTATTCTGTTTTTTAATCCATCGTATTTAGCTATTACTAGCGACCCGCCAGCGGCTTCGCCCGCTGCAATTTTATTTTCTTGGCCATTTATTTTTTTGTATTTTTTTTTAATTAGAAGTATTCTATGTTACTTCTAGAACCTCCCAGAATATGTGTACAAAGTTTGATGATGATTCGTAAGTAGTTTTTGCGTGAAAGCGTAACAAACATTCACGCTTTCACATTAATAATATTAGTAAGGATTTGCAGTCAGTTGCTGTATGTGTCACTGAATAAATGTTTTTGTTTTCTTTTTTCTTTAATTGCGTCGACCGATATTGGCCTACGACTGCAACAGTACATTGTTTTCAAATTTAACAAAAAAATCACGGGACAATGTTACACAAATTGACCTAGCCCCAAACTAAGCTCTAGGCTTGTACTATGGGTACTAGTTTACGATAAACATACGAATATAGAGAAATTTATACTTAAATACATAGAAAACATCCAAGAGTTAGGAACAAAATATTCGTGCTCATCACACAAATATCTGCCCTTACCGGGATTTGATCCGGGACCGCTAGCTTTGTAGGCAGGGTCACTACCAACTAGGCCGTGTCGTTTTTTTTCATTTTCTTAAATCGTATCAATAAAACTCAACTCTGTTTTTCATGTTCCCTATTAGAGTCCGTATAGCTATACATCCTGTATGACAGATCGCCGGAAAGATTTCACAAAGAAGTTGCAATGTTATCAAGAACTAACTGCTTGTGCAAAGGTAAAAAGAATTCATGATATATACTAAACAATACTAAAATACATACGTAATGTCACGCCTTCATTCCTAGAGTGGTGTAGGCAAAGCTACAGAATTACCTACAACTCTTAACTTGTTGATAATTCTGTAACCACATTTTGCACAAACATGCTAAGATTTTCATGGTCAGTATAAGGGATATATATAAATATTTTTTATTTATTTTTGGTGTCTTTTACTAATTTTGATAATAGCCGTCTGCGATGCAGTACTACAAGTTTAAATATTAATCGCTTCGAATTGAGCAGCTCAAATAATAATGATAGAACTTCACGTACAGGTAAGTTCGTTTTATCATTAATTACACTCCTACTGGATAGACATGGCGTTAAAAGTGGCGTAAATGTCGACCGTACCTAATGTTGGGTTTAAGACCTAATTATAATCGGTCGGTGTCGGGTTAATCCAGTAATCCCTTTGCCGCCGGCGCCCCGCCGCCGCGCCGCCGCGGCGCCGTCCGGCGCTACCACGGGTGCCGGTCGAATCGAGTCAATTTGGCGCCAGTGGCGAATTCGAGAACGCTAAAATACAATTCAAAATCAGTACTGAATTGGCGAAGATTTGCAGCTGTGTTCGTGTTAAGGAGCGTCCTCACTTAGAGCATTCGCATGTTTGAGTTTTCGGCGTTGAATATTCAAGTAGTGTGGACCACGGTAACGCTCGGGTCAACGTCTACACCAATCGTTTTTTTTTTTTTTTTACAGGCCAATGCTCTCAGTGGGGACGCTCCTTTATGTACCAACCTATCCTTGTAAGACCCAATGTGCATTGATTATGCACATACACAATGATATGGATATAAAGTTAATTTTTCTTTGTTTCAAAATTGAAAATGGCAATATAGAGCAAACGTATTTGAACTTTATTTCCTTGCTGCTAGATACAAATTCCCATGCACAAAAGTCTTTCTGTTTGTAGTGTGGTGGGCCTTACGAGGTTTATAAAGTTTAGGGTAAATTTAAGTGCGTGCTTACGCGTGGCAATGACCACCGCCGAGTCTATTAAACAGTCTGGGTTTAATTGCCAATCGTTTCTGTCCCATTCAGTTCGCATTGCTGTGCTCTAGGGTGGGAATTAGGCAATCGGAGAAATGACTACCATAGATGCATTCCATCTCAGGCAACGTGTTTGCAATCTTGACTGAGTCTTAAGCAAATGTCTATGGTTCTCAGATCCCACTCACCATCAGGTGGCCTGTGTGCATGTGACTATGTTGCATTCTCCTTCCAGTGAAAAAAACGCTTACAAGTAATCGAAACTTACTCAATATTAGAATTTAGTCGCCTCCGGGTCCGATTTGATCGAGCGATACGCGCAATCCCAAGATAACTTCATACTTGTATAATGTAGGATTAGGCCCTTATTCAGTAACAATTTATTTTTTATTTCTTCACTTAGTACGTATTTAATTCAAAACGAGGTTTACTGTTGGATGGCATAACTTTGTTACGCATACTATATCTTTTAGCATAAAATCTTTTGGCCGAAAACGGTTTTTACAATAGATGCGGTTTTATTTGAATCACTTATTATAAAAAAAACTAACCTAAACTAGTCTACACAATACTTCATGCGAAAATATTTATGCGTTTCAAAGCGATCCCTCAAAACGACACCTCCTGGGCCTCTATTCTGCTGCGTTATAACGACGCGTTTGACGCGTTTTAGAATCGTTTATGACACTGTCGCCATTACTATAAATGACATAAGAGTTATCAAAACGTTGACAATACGGAAACACGTCAAATACGATATCGTTTTTACCGTGTAGAATCTCGGCCCTGAGCCACTATTCGATTTAGTAAAACAATCTTGCTCTTGACGTGTTAACGGTGGTAGGGGTTCTAAGCTTCCCCATTACGTGGGACACATATTTGAGAACGCTTAGGGTTAGGATGCCCGGGTATGGAGACCTTTTCGCATTTAGGCCAGTTACTCTTTTGTTTCGGCACTTTATAACTCCAACAAAAAAAACTGCTGTGAAATGCAGACAGACAAACACCGAAGTTTCACCATAAGAGTTCCTTTACCATTTTGGTACAGAACCCTAAAAAGTTGTTATAATATACATTACAAACAAAAAAAGTAGTCATGAAAAAAAATTGGCAAGTAGCTTTAATTTTTTTTAAGTTCATAATGATTCTACCGATGTAAAAAACCACTGAAGAATATTGAAATAATACATGAACTTAAGGGTTTATTGTAACATAGGTAGATATAGGGAAAAAGTACAATAATTCCGATTGAAATGATCAATATCTCCGAAAGTACTAAGAATCGCTGAACTGAACATACATGGGGGTTAAATCGATAGCTTATGAGCATACGTCGCACTCCAGCGGGCATTTTGGGGGCATGTCATTTGGTAAGGTTTACAAAAAAAAACTGAATTTACGAGTACACATACTTAGTTTTTTGTAACAGATATTCTTTTACATTTTCAGTCAGACGAAGAACCTTGACTGCAAAGAATTTAGAGAAAATATTAATCATAATATTAGTATAATGTACCTAAATAAGTGGTTAAATTCAAATATTAAGTACTTTTCAATCTCATATACTTGTTTTATTTTAAAATGAATGACGTCAGTATTCTCGACTAGTTCGGCTAGCAATAAACCTACCTAACGTACTGCATTAGCCACTAAGGTATTGGAATCGCGAAGTATAAGATTAAACAGTAAATAATATTGCAATTTAACCACATGTTTAGGTACATTATACGAATATATAATTATGATTTATATTTTCTCTAAATTCTTCGCAGCCAAGGTTCTTCGTCTGACTGAAAATATAAAAATATCTGTTCGTTCGTAACTAAGGAACGACAACCGTCAATAACTAACTCTGTCGGTGAACTAGTGGAAACCAGTAGGTAATGGATAATGACCAAAGGTGGACATTCTTCTTCTTCTTTTATATTAATGGCGGTCCACCGCAATATTCCGCAGTGATTTCGCCAGTGTCAAGTAAATAGAGTAAATCAGTAAAGATAATAAATCAAAAGTAAAAGCCGGACATCTTTCAATCGGCCAGGGGACATTCTTATTTACTTTTCAACAATTCATTTATGATCACATTTTTTTAATTAAGAGTTAAGGGTCCATTATAGGTGCCTGACACCTTAAAGTGTCCAACACTGGTGCCATCACCCTAACCTAATGATTGATAACTAGATCACGTTAGCGGAGGTACAATTAGGTAGCTGGACGTTCTTAGGCATGGATAAAAACATTTATTATCTCGATATCGATGTTCTTAGTTTTTCAATAAAATTAGTTTCATATACATTTTTTTAGACAAAAATGTTATGAGAAGCAGAATCTGCTATCAGTAGAACAAAAACACTATGATTGCTTGTTTTAACTTTTTTTAATGTTTCAAGGGGTTGTACGTTATTTTACAGACAGAAGTTGTTTAGAATTTCATTTCTTGTACATTTTTTCTCGTATTATCATTTCATAGAATAGTCAATTTATAGAATAATTACTTTGAAGACATTTAAATCATCAATTTTTATTTCAAATAAATTTCAATGTTTCTTTTTTCATATCATATAATAGCAAATTACATATTCTTTGTTCTCATGTTATTTAGTTAATATATAACTTAAGAACTATAATAGTTATTTATGTGGCTGGTGCATAATGAGAGGCATTAAAGCACGAGTGTGGTTTTATGAAACGAGCCGAAGGCGAGTTTCATAATAAGATCAAACGAGTGTTTTAATGCCTAATTATGCGTACAGTCGCATACATAACTTTATCTACATACATATCGTAAATTTTCTACAATATGTACAATCCGGCTAACATTTTCAAGTAACTTTATTTTCTGGTCTACGCACTATTCGAGAGTTCGAAACAAATGAGTGCGGTGCGGTGCAGGTGGGGGGCGGGCGCGCGGGTGCTGCAGGTTTGCTGGATTGTTCTAAGAAGATGTTCGAAATTTGAACGTGATTAAAGTTTCGGCTACCTGCACTTTAATTTAAACATTATGATGCAACCACAGATACATGTTTAGTAATGTATGTCATTTGCTTATCGTTTCTGAACATATTATAGGGAAGTTATACCATGGATGTAGATAAAATCATTTTACAGTGTACGTTATTTTACAGACAGAAGTTGTTTAGAATTTCATGTCATGTAATTTTTTTCTCGTATTTTCATTGCAATTTTTTTCGCATAGTTTATTCAAGAGATGTAAAAAAAAATAACCTCGAAGGCAAGGCGGGAGCTTGCTTCGCTTCGCTCCCGCCTTAGCCTTCTAACCTAACCTATTCAAGTCGGTTCTGCCCAGAGAGGTCATGGTCGCTCACTCATATTTATATCATACTGTAGTATTTAGCTTATAACCCTTATACTTAAAGATAATTTGTATTATGTTGTAATTGATTTTGTTATTATTGGTGTACCCTTACTCTCCAAATAGTAATTTCGTAGAATAGTGTTTCACAAAAATTATTCACAGAATATTGAGTTTCCCACGACTTTGTATACTGTTGTCGTTAGTGTCCTCTTCTTTTACAGAACATTATTTCATAGAACGTATTACTTCGCAGAATTTTCATTACTTAGAAATCTAATTTCTAAAAAAAAATGAAAATTCTACGAAGTGATACGGTCTATGAAAAAATATTCTGTAAAAGAAGGTATCGTTAAAAATAATTATATTGTTTGATAGGTTTGTTTAATGAAAAAATTTAATTATAAAATTCATTGAATTGATATTCTGTGGAATTTGTTTCTTTCAAATAAATAGTTTTAAAAAAAATATATTCGAAACAAAAATACTAGAACCGAATAGTATATGAAACATTTTCTGTGAAACAAAATTCTGTAAATTTTCTGTCTGTAAAACAAGGGGACACCGTTTCAAGGTGCAGGCCAGTTTACGAAATAAACAAAACGGACACGTTTAATTTTTGTCTAAGACAATCATTATGGTAGAGAAAAAATATCGACATAGCTATATTTCAAAATTATTTGTACCCGTGCCTGAGAACGTACAGCTTCCAAATTGCACCTCCGATATCGGGGTCTATTGATAACATGATACCAAACCGATGTCTGTAGGTATATTTAATTTTGTTACATTTTACCTTGAATCAATTTGCAACATGTTTAGGTACGCGTGAAATGGCTGCATGCCAGACAAAACGTTTAATTATCCCGTAAATAATAAACAGCATTTGCCTGTTTGTGAAGGAAAACGTACCTCTTTCCTTCTAAATATTATAATAACTCTGTAATGACCGGTCGAAATTACCTGAATTCAGGAAAATTGGACTTAGTCAGACTGTAACAACTTCCTGTGTGCCAACAAACAAAACAACAGTCAATCACTGGTGTCCTTATCTTGCTTGATTAATAGTAGTTTATGTAGCTGATAGACAATGAGTGTTTTAAGGCCTAATTATGTTCAGTTGCAGACATTATTATGTACATGACATCACGCCTTTATTCCCAGTATGGGGTACGCAAAGCTACAGAAATACCAACAACTTTAAAAATACTTGTTTATAAATCTGTAACCACATTTTGCATAATTGGACATAATGATCTAGTTCTGTATGGAATCATGCGCTTAGGCACAACATTAAGTGACTAATTCACAGCAGCAATTATTTTTAGCTTAATAACAGACAGAGCTCGTTGGGTGTCCACTTCAAGAATAAGAATTAGTTTATTTGAAGAGCGGCGCAGATTAATCTAAACACTTAAGCTCTGTCTCACTCATAAAGAGAGAGAGGGGTGGGGCGCCTGAAGTATTTTGTTCGGAGTAGTTGTCTGAAATGAAAACGGCGCCTGCGCTGAATAACGAGTCACGACGGTGGCGCCGCCAGATTTATGGCGGCCGCGCGGGGAAATACGCTATTATGGACTCAGGCTGAGTTACGAGGTTTTTAGGGTTCCGTAGTCAAACTAGGAACACTTATAGTTTCGCCATGTCCGTCCGTCCGTCCGTCCGCTGTCTAGCGCAGAGACTATTAAGTAGTACTAGAAAGCTGTAATTTGACGTGAATGTACATATTAGTCACGCCAACAAAGTAAAACAATAATATGAAAAAAAAAAAAATGTACCTCCCCTACACGTAACTTGGGGATGTATTATTTTTTTCTCGTATATATAGTGTCGTTGGATAGATATTTCATAAATATTGTGGGTTTGTAAAAAAATATATTGCGATTAAGGGACCCGTTTATGGAATATTAAGCTTTAAAGTGCAATTTTTTTTAGAGTTAAGTGTACCCCCAACAGCCAAAACTATAAATACTAAAAATCTGAAAAAAATCTTAAATGAAAGCGCATATAACCAATTTAAAAGAAAAACCATCACGCCTTAGTAGACATCATTGGTTCATGAGATACAGGCGATTAAAGTGTTTATATGTACTAAAATCATCTAAGACGGCACCAAATGACTTTTAATAGAAAAATATTTATTACTTTTATGTTTGTGGTAGTTAACGGCTTCAGAACCCTACACTGAGCATGGTCCGACATGCTCTTGCCTGGTTTTGTATAATTCTGTGTAATATACTGTGTTTAATTTTACAAGCTTTTAATTAACTGGCTATATTCGTATGTCCGTCATTCTGGTTCATATCTAACACCAACCACTTCCTTCAATACCTAGTAATTGGCTGAAACTTGGAATACATATGTTAAATCGAGGGCAATGCAATATTTAGCTGTTCCGATGATAAAATCGGAAGGTGGCAACGTGGTCCATCGTTCTTAACGTAGACACACGGAATTGAGATTAGTTCGTTTAGTCTCAATGCAATAAGTGTGACTACAAATAAGTCTTAAAAATATTTTTGAGACAAGCTTTTGTTACCAACTGTACTTCAACCCAGTGTACGCATTTAATAATTAAAAACGTGCTTAGCTTAGTACTCGTAAAAAAGACATGGCATTTTCGACCAAACTTATGGATGTTTGATGAAACAACTTTTTAAAGGTAAAGGGACTCATGCTCGCTAATTGTTACATAGAATCAAATAACTACAAAGGCTGTAATGCTTACACTTTTGAAAAAATCTAACTGTACATTTTGTTTCAGACAAAAAGAGATGTTTGCGGCCTTACCCATAGATAAAAGAAGAAACGGACTGGGGTAAGGACCAAATAGCTGGATCATAGTTAAGCGTAGTTAACCGTACAAACAACAAAAGTGAAAAAAGTTTCGTTGTGACACGAAAATTATCCCTACAAATGTATGGCTTTCGTGTCACAACCTCACAACGGAAAAGTTTCATAGAAAATTTAAGGGAGTGAGTTAGCGTGGCTTCCTTTTTGGTCCTTACCCACCTGTTGGCTGACTGATCGATCAACGCACAGCCGTAACCGATGAAACTAGGGACTTCAAATTTAGAGGCAATATTCCTTGGATATTCTAGGGGTGCACTAAGAAGGATTTCTTCGACATAGATCCCCTAAGGGTTTGAAAGAGGGCGAGTAGCCGGAATCCTCTAGTAAATAATAAATATCGGGGGACAATCTAACACAAATTGACTTAGTCCCAAGCTAAGCTCTAGGTTTGTACAGTCGAACACATAAATATGTTTACACTTTACTACCTTGTCTATTTCACGTGTATTAAACTGTCAAATTTAAAATTATCACAGCGATTAAAGTGACAAAGTACTAAAGTGTAGACATATTAATGACCATCGGTACTATAGGCACTAGACAACGATATAAATACATATATTAATAAATACATACTTAAATACGTATAAATCATCCAAGACTCAGAAACAAATACTCGCGCAAATATCTGCCCTCACCAGAATTTGAACCCTGGACCGCTAGCTTCGTAGGCAGGGTCACTACCAACTAGGTCAACGCGTCAAATTGGTACGATTCTGCGAATACTTAACTCTTAGGTCCGAGGGTAGAGTTGCACGTATTCCGGAAATACCCGCAATAAGACGACAGCGTATTAAAGCCACATGCGACACTTTTAGACGCGACCGATGCGAGAGAAATACAATGTCCCGTACACACGGTTAAACAAACACAATAATAATATTGTTGATATATATCCCTATATATAAAAATGAATCTCTATTTCCCTCGGTCACGGCATGACGCATGAACGGCTGGACCGATTTCGCTAATTCTTTTTTTGTTGTGTTCGTTATCGTCAGGAGAAGGTTCTTATGAAAGAAAAAACTGTATAATCCACCGGGAAAGTCACAAATTTGCAGCGGGGCAAATGCGCTGACGGGTAGCTAGTATTTTATGAAATCCAGCCAAGTGCAAGTCAGACTCGCGCACCGAGGGTTCCGTACCGCCGCACAGTAGGCATTATCAATATTATCATATTTCGATTTGAATTTGATTTCAAATCGTATTTGCGCGAGCCCAACTCCCACTTCACCCTTTTTTAGTATTTCTTGTTTTATTTCGCTTTGCACTATACTCATAATAAATTTGACGTTATAACGATCCAATTCAAATTAAAATACGATTAAAAAACACGTTTCTTGTACGGGGACACCATTAATTACTTTACTTTCTTGAAAAAAAGCTCTGAGGAGAAAAATCAACAAACTATCCACTACGGTTCAAAAATACAGTCAAGTAGATACCCTTACTTAAATACATCGAAAAGAAATCCAGGACTCAGGCTTAATTGTTGCGCTTACCACACAAATATCTGCCCTTACCGGGATTTGAACCCGGGATCGCTAGCTTCATAGGCAGTATTTTTTGGTATCGTTTACAAATTAAACCTAACTAAGCTGGCAATTAAATTATTCTAAAAACTCCGGCATAACATGCCTTTCGGAAATAAATATCGGACAACTGAATATTTGGAAAATAAAAACGGAATTTTAAGGTGTAGAAAAAATCAATTAAGTTCGATTGTTTTTCTTGAAGGGTGACGCTGCAATCAGAATTTGACGCTATTATCGTTTTGATGAAAGGTACTTTACTAAATAGTATAAAACAAAGTCGCTTTCTCTGTCCCTATGTCCCTTTGTATGCTTAAATCTTTAAAACTACGCAACGGATTTTGATGCGGTTTTTTTTAATAGATAGAGTGATTCAAGCGGAAGGTTTATATGTATAATACTTTAATACGCAGCGAAGCGAGGGCGGGTCGCTAGTACAACATAAACAAAAGAACGTACACAATGCGACGTTGTCACCTTGCTTTAAAGAGGGCTGTTAAAAACAAATGTCAGTTTTCATTTCGCGCTAAACATTTGTCATCGGCATTGAATCCCCGACTCGAAAACGCTGAAAAAATCTCAATGGCAAGTGATGAATGAACAGAAAATCATTTCCGAGAAAACCGGACAAATCCCTAGTGAAAATACAAAAACAAAAACAAATTAATTATCCTATACCGTTGTAATAAGAGACTAAATCGCGTGGCCCGCGGATGAGTCCACATGGGAAGCGTGCCAGGGTGGCATTATGAAAACGTATAAATATAATAAATATGATGCAACATGTAGGAGTTTCTAGAATGTCTTGATTAGTCTTGGCCTTGGACGCGAGGTATTAATCCCGGGAACTGTCGTATTTGCATCTACAATACTCACTGAAATATGCTTGGTGATTGGAATGCATATGCCAAAATGCATTTTGTTTGGGAGAGCACAAGTTTGTTTGTGAGTTTTAGAGGTAACAAAAAATAATAAATAGGTAAATACCAGGGACAACCTCAAAATGATTGACCTAGTCCTACATGCATGGTATGTATTTTTGTATCACGCCTTCATTCCCAGAGTGGGGTAGGCAGAGCTACAGAAAAATCAAGAACTCTAAAAAGACTTGTTGATAATTCTGTAACAACATTTTGCGCAATCAGGCTAAGATGTTTACTAGTGTATTAGTGACAGGTTGCAAGCCCATCGCCTAACCGAACTAGGTACAAGCCCTTATTCCCATAGTCGCCTCTTACGAAATCCACGGGAAGACATGGAGTGGCACTATTCTAACCCGGCAACCACACGGACACGGAGAAGCAAATACCTAGCATGCAATAAGTTTAATTCTAGTAACTACAACCTTATTGCATTACATTAGGTACCCATAGTACAAGCCTAGAGCTTAGTCTAAGCAGGGACCACGATAAAAAAAATACATAGTTAAACACCCAAGACTGAGAACTTAATACTCGCGCTCATCACACAAACATTTGCCCATACGAGAATCGGACCCGAGACCACTACCGTCGCAGGCAATCCTGCCTACTGCAGACAAAACTACCACAAACTAGACAAACGCATCGTCAGAAGTCAGAACCGTGTCACTGTCCACGCCTGCCTGTTAGCGACCACTTAAACCGAAGCGATGTAAAGGCGGGTATAGCTTTCTATAAACCTATATTTAAGTATTTGTCTATCTTTACGATATAAATAAAATCACTACATAGTATAAAACAAAGTCGCTAGCCGCTGTCTGTCCCTATGTATGCTTAGATCTTTAAAACTACGCAACGGATATTGATGCAGTTTTTTTTAATAGATAGAGTGATTCAAGAGGAAGGTTTATATGTATAATCCTTTAACCCGGAGCGAAGCGAGGGCGGGTCGCTAGTAAATAATAAAAATCCGGGGACAATGTCACACAAACTGACTTAGTCAAAAACTAAGTTCTAGGCTTATTTACTATCGGTACTAGATAACGATAAACTTACTTATATAGAGAAATATACACTTAAATACATACTCGTAGAAAACATCCAAGACTCAGAAACAAATACTAGTGCTCAACACACAAATACCTGCTCATACCGGGATTTGAACCCAGGACCGCTAGTTTTGAAGGCAGGGTCGCTACCAACTAGGCTAACGTGCCGTTTTTTTTTTTTCAGGGGACAATTTCACACAAATTATTAATTAGTAGGTTAGGCTAGGTTAATTTTATAAAAGTCCTGATATTTTACAGTTTTGGAAAAAAAGCAGTTTGCCAAATTATGTTTGTGAAACGTGTTTTAGCAGAACATTAGTGAACCCCATTTAATAGTTACAATGTCACACAAATTGACCTAGTCCCAAACTAAGCTCTAGGCTTGTACTCGTACTATGGGTACTAGACAACGATAAACTTACTTATATAGAGAAATAAATAAATAAAATTACTTAAATACATAGAAAACATCCAAGACTCAGGAACAAATATTCGCGGGAACTAGTGCCAAATACGTCAAACGGGAACTAGTGTCAAATACTTCAAACGGGAACTAGTGTCAAATATTATTATGAAATTACTAAAATAAAATGACAGCCACCCGAAGTTTAAGTTGCTTAATGCTTAGGAATAAAAGGACTCAAATCACAAAGAACACTTTTATTTTAAACCTTTACACTTTATTCTTACGTTGGAATTATTGGAAGCCCGAGCCTATGACAAACTCTTATACCGTGGCATTGTGTATGGCCCACTGAGGTAATATTGACTAACGACTTCGACGCGGACGGAGTCGCTGGAATCAACTAGTAAAAAATAAAGGATCGATTAAACAATTTCGACGTAACTTTACCAGTGATGGACACTTAGCTGAAGGCAATAATGGATATATTATTCGAAGATCATATTAAAAAAATATTGTTGATAAATTAATGAAAAGCCTCGTCTTCTTGAAACTAAAAATCACGTGTCCAACATTGTCCATTACTGGGGCCATCGCTTTATTTGATTCATCTCACTCTTACTTATGAACACATGGGGCAACTAGAAGCATACGACACGACAGATGCCTAGATGTGAGCTCAAGAGCGCCTTGACCTACGCGGGCGGCCTCGCTCGAGCGCGCTTCCTTACACTGGCGAGAAGGAAAACGTGTCCAAGGACTTGAGGCTCATGGAAGATTAGGTACACTGGAGAATGCCATTTATATTGCAACGACTTAGTTTTATAATCCCTTAAAGTCATATTTACATACATATATGACATCCCGCCTTTATTCCCAGAGTGAGCTACAGAAATACCAATTCTAAAAAGATTTGTTGAACATTCTGTAACCACATTTTGATTCCCGAAGTGAGGTAGGCAGAGCTACAGAAATACCAAGTCTAAAAAGACTTGTTGATAAATGTGTAACCACGTTTTGATTTCCAAAGTGGGGTAGGCAGAGCTACAGAAGTACCAACTCTCAAAAGACTTGTTGATAATTCTGTAACCACATTTTGCACAATCAGACTAAGATGTTAACCAGTGTTTTAGTGTCAGGTTGCAAGCCCATCGCCTAACAGTACTAATAGATAACCTGTAAACAGAGTACCTACCTATAAGCTATACTATATCCATTTCAAATCTCATTCTATATCTTCAGTCTAGTACACTTATTTAAATAAGAGTCCACCTACACAAATCGCCTGTTTTTAGGGTTCCGTAGTCAAACTAGGAACCCTTATAGTTTCGCCATGTCCGTCCGTCCGTCCGTCCGCAGCCTAGCGTAGAGACTCTTAGTACTAGAAAGCTGTAATTAGGCATGAATACGCATATAAGTCACGCCCACAAAATGGTACAATGAAATGTTAAAAGAATATATTTTTTTTGGGTACCTCTTCTACACGTAACGTGGGGATGTATTTTTTTTTCTCGAGTGTGGCGTGTCGTTGGATAGGTCTTTCAAAAATATGAAAACAGTTTTTCGATTAAGTAATCCGTTTATGAACTATTAAGCTTTAAAGCGCTAATTTTTGTTAGACTCAAGAGAAAAAAATAGTTATTACTTGTTGTTTTTTATGTTTGTAGTAGGTACTACTCAACGGCTTCGGAACCCTACACTGAGCATGGTCCGACATGCTCTTGCCCGGTTTTTAACCTATCTAATGGTCCCACTACTGCTGCTAAGTTAAGGCCTCTCCTCTTCCCTGCCTTTTGTTCCTATTGAATGCATACCTACTTCCGCCACACGCTTCGAAACGCATCCAAGTCATCTTTCTCTCGGATTGGATCTCGTTGGTCATAATAACTATAATAATGTTATATTATGTCTACTAAAGCTCATAGTAAAATAGCAAGTTAAAATGTAGATTAAGAGGATTGTGAAGCGATGCCTAAAGCGCGTAGCTGTCAAAAATAATTCATACAAACTTAGCTCCGGGCGATAAGAATAGAATAGAATAGAAAATATTTATTTCGCTTTTTACATAGACAGGTATCTTTACATTGCGTACAATATAATGACATTCTTAAATCTAACAAGAAGAAATAACAGTTCAATGACAGTGCTGCGAAAAAGGTATCCACTCAGCTATGTGTCGTACTATAACGTTTCTCACCCCCTAAATCTAATCCGATTTCCACGATTTTTGAATATGTTGTAGATATTACGGAAAACTAGGTCTGTACGTTTCCGCTTTTGTTTTTTATCTTATTTTCATTCTAATACATATTTCCTCCGTCCGTCCGTTTCTGCGTCCGTGTGGTTGCCGGGTTAGAATAGTGCCACTCCATGTCTTCCCGTGGATGTCGTAAGAGGCGACTAAGGGAATAAAGGCTTGTAGTACTGCTAGGCGATGGGCTTGCAACCTGTCACTAATACACTAGTAAACTTCTTGGCCTGATTGTGCAAAATGTGGTTACAGAATTCATACAAGTCTTTTTGAGGTTGTTGGTATTTCTGTAGCTCTGCCTACCCCACTCTGGGAATGAAGGCGTGATTTTATGTATGTATGTATGTACATATTTTCTTGGAAAGGAAAACGTACAAACATATTTTTTCATAATATCTATAACATATTCAAAAATCGTAAAAACCGGACAACGTTTAAGGGGAGGAAAACACGCATACACGCATTTTGTATGGGAATTGTTTGCTTCACAGTCCCCTTAAAGCCTAAGTAGACACTATTTACCAAAAGACAGTAAGAAACCATCTTTTAGGTGTTATTATTTTTCAACGTTGTGCCTGTTGATGTTGCTTCCAAAACTTTAGAGATCAAATGTTGAAAAGATTAGATCCGCGGAACTTGCCTAGAACATCAGATCACATTACGCAACCAAAGGGTATTTTTCTTACTAGTTTTGAATCCACAGAATTGCGATGAAACTTTGGTATGTTTGTATGTTGGTATATTATTTGAACTCACGGGGACGAAGTCGCGCGCGTCAGCTAGTTAGTAATATTTACTGCCATAGGTACATTAACGCATTAGTAGTTTTCTCGGTACCTCGCAAATAAAGCTTTTATGAGTTTGTTTATGATCTGAGAGCAATAAAATAAGCAAGAGATCTCATAAAGCGATTAGCTAGAACAATAAAATACAGAGAATCAAGGATTCAGAATTTTAGTCTGCGAGTTTTTTTAGATTAGAAGGAGTGAGCATTTTCAGGGTTCAGTACCCGAAGGGTGCCAACGGGATCCCATTACTAAACCTCCGCTGTCTGATGGTCCGTCTGTCTGTGTCTCAGCGAGCTGTATCTCAAGAACCGAATAAAAAGGAAGACATTTGATATTTTCACATAGTAAGTACCTATGTATTTTTACTGCCGGTATAACCAATAAGTAATCATAAAAATTAAATAAAAACAAAAATTAACCCTTTGAACGCCAAGTCATGGGCTATCGTGCCTACAACGCTGACTCTTATAGTTGTCACAGGTACAGTTTAAAAAGAGATATTATTTCGTATGGATTTAGTTACATTTTTCATAACTTTTAATACATATTTGGCTTGTAAGTAACGCATTTGTATTTGACGTAGCGCGTTGAAAAGGTTCAAGGTGGGGCCCCCATACAAAAGGGGTTTTCTTTTTTAATGTAATAGAAGATTTGTGTAGTGCTCCTTAATTTAGCGCGTAATGAAGCATGTTTGTCCTCGGCCTACAAAGAAACGTGTGCAATTATAATATTATAATTTGCCGTTATTCTATTGAAAAATACGTGGAAAAATTCAAGGCGTGCGTGGATAACCGTTGGTATAGACAATTCAGAACATACATTTCTGGTCTTGGTTGTTCTATCCTGTTATACAACCACCAAGTTCAGAACTTTAAGTTCGGAAAATATTTGCATTGTTCAAATTGGCAATTTTAAATGGTGTTCACCACGGCAAGCTCGTTACTGCAGAGTTATTATTAAGCCGCGTCACTATTCTTTAACTTTAGGAGGCAAAGACCTAGCTCGGTGTCGCCTTATGAAAAAATCCCATCACCGTGTGGGGGACACATTAACACCCTTAACGATAATAGCTTTAGGGCACATCTTTCAACCTAGAGATAATCTGTTAATTTTTTTTAGCTTTGCTCTTTGCGACATCTTTAACTCGCAGATAAATTTATCTGGGGTTGTAAATGATCGACCCTTATTTCTCAAACGGCTTGTTTCATTATGATGAAATCATTATTTTAGCTTAAGTAAAATTAACTCGGTTTTCAGAAGTCTTTTCTTCGTCGTTTTTAGGGTTCCGTAGTCAAACTAGGAACCCTTATAGTTTCGCCTTGTCCGTCCGTCCGTCCCTCCGTCCGCAGTCTAGCGCACAGACTATTAGTACTGGAAAGCTGTAATTTGGCATGAGTATACATATTAGTGACGCCAACAAAGTGGTACAATAAAATATATAAAACAAAACATTTTTTTAGTGTACCTCCCCTACACGTAACGTGGGTAGACATCATTGGTTCTTGAGATACAGGCGATTAAAAGTGTTTATACCTACTAAAATCATCTAAGACGGCACCAAATGATTTTTAATAGAAAATTAGTTATTACTTGTAGGGTTTTATGTTTGTAGTACTTAACGGCTTCGGAACCCTACACTGAGCATGGTCCGACATGCTCTTGCCCGATTTTTTAAATTGTGGATAGAATTAAAAAGGATTCTATGAAAATCAGCAACTTGGCATTGCTGTTGTTTGTGTACAGGAGCTTCGTATGCTAAAAGCGAGATGCGTATAGATAGTTGCCGGTCAAACATATTGCCGTGAAAATGTTGCTCATCTAACCGGCCCGTAACGTGCCTACGAGCACCGTGGCCGCAGCACGAGCTGGTAAGCCTTCAGGTCTTGCTAGTTTCTCCTCTATGGCTTTTTCTTTAGTTCCAGCCAGTGTCAGCGGACACTGAACAGTCCCAGATAATTTCCTCAGCATTCCACCCGTCCGTGTGTCCGCTGGCTCATCAGCTGGCCGCGCTCCAGGCAATTAGGATCGTTGGTTTATGCGCTCAGCTGCGCGGCTGACTCATCGGGGAGCACGGTGACGGCCGTGCTTAACGCTGGGAGTAAACAAGGAGAAAATAATTATGAAGTAGACAATCGGTGATGTAATCGCGCCCCCTACTTTTAGGTTTAGGGCTGATGACTCTAAACTAACCGATCTTCATCAAACCTAGATAAGAACTTTACTTTGTTTCATAAAAGTCCGTAGATCCGTTTTTTGGGAGCTAGGATGCGACAGAAAGACATTCAGATACAGAAATACAAACAGACACCGTTTTAAGTACTTTTAACCGACTTCCAAAAACTATATATGTGGCTTTCGTTCAAAAAAATTGGTGGTTTTGAATTTATCAAAACAGATATGTGTCTATGTGTGTATATATTTTGTTTTTGCAGAAGCTAATAAAATAGGTAGCTGGAAAAAAGAAAGTGGTCAACTATTAACTCTCTTCTTAATATCGTTAACCTCAGTCAGCTGGTGGTGTCCCTTCGGGTTTCGGCTGAAAAACAGCGCTGCATGGAGTCGCACCTGGCGTGGGCGCAACCATCAGCATTACGCTGACGCCCGAACCCTTTGCCGCGCCCAGATTGCTTAGCTTAGATTTATTTTTTGTTTTACACTAATTCTTGTTAGCGTTGTTTCTCTTTTATCTCTTTTGTAACATTTGTTCTGAGTAATCATTATGCTAAGACTGGTGTGGCAATAAATGTATTTTCTTTCTTTCTTTCTTTCTTGCCGGGTTTACATAGTTGGCAGTACAGTCAGCATCAAAAGTAGCTAAGCAAAATAACATGCTCAAAATGATCTAGACACGACGTACTCTCTTGACAATAGAGTCGAGTGCAGATCATTTTCAAATTTTCGCTGCTGACTGTACACATGTTATTAATTTGCCTTTTTTTCATCACAAGATAAAGTTTTGCATGTTCCGCTCCTGTTTATATCTTTAATTCTTAAATACCTACCTATAGGGCAAACATGTAGACGTTTTAAAATAATCATATTTGAATTTACCAGTTGATTGTTATTGGCCAATTAGGCGTTTCATTCCGTATACTATGGTTTATAATGAGCTTACATTTTGAAAAATATGGAGCATCTATCCTTTCGTACTAGGTAGGTATGTTCCTTGATTTATTTCCTTTTTCCATCCTTGTATTTGGTTGAAAAAAAAACTTACTTACTTAAATTATGTCCTTTACAGCGTTGTGCTTTAGTTTATTTTCCGTGGAGTTTGTTCTTTGAAAGTACCCATTACGAATTGTAGCCATTCTAAATGTGTTTATAGATTAAAGAGTACAACGCGCTGGCGGTGGTCGCCACGATTCTGAGAAGTCGCGTGTCGCCGGCGACCTCGCGCGACAAGATTTGGCCAACTTACGAATTTCACGACAGCTATTCATTGTTAAGGGCACCACATGGGCCCTAGCCAAGATGCAAACGCATCTAAAGTTTTTCTTTTCAATCGCTCAAAATGTATGGGACAACAGTTGACCACGTGGTTTATCGTAACGCACGAGAATGTCATCCCATATATTTTGAGCGATAGAAAAGAAAAACGTTGATACGGTTTGGGCGGTTTTCAAAAAAAAATACAATCGGTTAGGACAAAAATTAATTACATTAAAATAAACGTATCTATATGTATGGCTAATTTTCGTGACGAAATGGAAAAGTTAAATTTTCTTAATTTTGGTCCTTAACGATTTACACTTTTTTTTCAAAAACGGTCGTTTGCATCTTGGCTAGGGCCCTAGATACACCTACTTCGTTTTACTTGACATTATAATAATAACGGTCAAATCTGCGCACGGTTTCTTTGATAACGTAGCTAATAATAAAAAACATATTTTTAAACTTACTCACTCATAAATAATGTAAATACTTATATAGTTTATTAAATAAATGAATAATATCAGGAGACAATCTCACACAAATTGACCTAGTCCCGAGCTCCAGGCATAGGTAAATAAATACCTACTTAAATACATAGCAAAAATACAAATACCCGCGCTCATCACATAGATATTTGCCCATACCGGGAATCAAACCCATGTACTTAGGATTGTTTTAAATACCCATAATTATTGAAATGATTATCTAATATATAAAATTCTCGTGTCAAGGTGTACGTTATTAAACTCCTCTGAAACGGCTGGACCGATTTTAATAAAATTTTGTGTGTATATCGGGTAGGTCTGAGAATCGGCCAACATCTATTTTTCATACCACTAAGTGATATGAAAAAAAAAATAGAAGCGGGCGAAGCCGCTGGCGGGTCGCTAGTAATTTATAATAAATTATAGTTTAGACACGTGTTCTTTCCTTAAAAGGAAATATATACTTATCTACTTACTAATACTATAAATGCGAAAAAGTATTTGTTCGTCACTTCTGTTTTCGCGGTTTAACGCCTCAACTGATCGACGTGACATTTGGAAGTTGGAACCACGATATCAATTTAAAAATTAGGAAAATGCATTCAACGATTTTCAAAAATGTAAAAAATACGCTGTCCGTCTCCGGGTTATATAAACTATCTTGGTTTATGCAGACGACACTAACAAACAAATACATTTATACAATAATATCAGTATGGAATAAGTTTTTTAATATAAATATCTACTTGCAGATTCGGCTTTTGAGCGCCATCTATTGAGTAGTAGTAGAAGTGCCAACCGCATCGACCAATTGATAAAAACGCCATCTATTAGCGAGTAGCGCAGTATAATAAAATAACACATCGTAGTCAAGTCGCTATTACATCACAGATGGCGTTACTAGTTTCTAAATGAATAATAATGTCAAGTAATATTTTTAATTGCTCATTTATTTACTATGTAATAGAACTAAGCATGTTAAAAATATAAAAGTAGAATAATGTCATCACCTAGCTAATAATAATGGTAGATAATCGACTTAAGAGGTTTCCATTTTGACACAACTTCCTACCTACCAAATGTAAAGTGCTTTTGATTGACGACGGCTTCCCCCGCTTTTAGTTTTGACGTTGTGCGGTTTGTACGTAAAATCACAGAATAGATAATAGGTAAAACTTTGTAGCGGGGCGAAACTTCGTGGATCGAAAACACTATTATACGTCGTTTAAATCGACACCACAAATTGACAAGACGCATCTTATCTTAGGGCGGCAGACCAATTTGTGTTTAGTTTAGTCTTCGTCTTCTTCATCCTCTTTGGGTTCGCCCTTCTCTTCCTGCTGCTGCAAGATAAATTGTTATTTTGCTTAATGTTGAGTAACTAACCTATTATTACTTTAAAGAACTCGTAGCACCCTTACCATGAGTTGCAATTACCATACTCGCTAGCGAGTCGAATGCTCAGTCTCTCACAGTATTGCTATAGAGTGGGAGGGTAATGGTTCTGAAGTAAGTCGTAGACTCGTGAGATAACTTGCCTACTGGTGCTGATAAACTTGAGCACGTTCGCTAGAATGCTGGCCGGAATGGGCATTCCGATTGCTTGCTCATTTCAGCGACCGTTCAAGCGAATGCTCGAGTAAATGCTCGAGTCTATCAGCACCTTAAAGCAAGGCCACAAGTCAAAGAAAAGTGCGCGCTAAATTATAATTCGGTAATTTTTGGTTAGTAAAGTCGATGCCATCTCAGAATAAGTTTCAGCACGGCTAGCACATGACGCGAGTTATGTAGCCTGCGAGATGGACGACCTGTCTTCTTCTGACTTTTCTAATTAGACAATGACGGCTAGTCTATCTCGCTCGCGACGTCACTCGCGCGCCGTCATGTGCCAGCCGTGCAGTGATCATCTCTTTGGTCTTCATTATCAGTTCTACCCTTTGATCGCCAAGAACACCTAAAGGCGTCGTGTACTGTCCGTGCCTACCACGCCATCGACGCTTATAGTTGTCACAGATACAGTGACAAATAGACCCGAGTATTTGTGACGTAAGGTTAAAATTAGCTGTGGTTTGCAGCTGTCTTTGGCGTGTGAGGACGAATTTTGTATCAGGTCAATGGCGGCGAAAAGGTTAAATCCTGTTAACCAGGTAGAAAATTTCATTATTACTAACACTACCTACCAGTCACTAGGCCACTATGGACTGTGTTAAAGCGACGTTGTCAACCAAACCGTACTAAATAAACGTCTTGGGATTTGGTTTACAACGCCACATAGTCCTTACTCTAGGAATCATATCGGTTCACTGTGCCTGTGTACTTTAAATTTAATATGTAGTTTAGATAAGACATGCGTAGAATGTTATTTCAGTAAAGGTTAAAATTATACCTAACTATCAAGTTAGTCCAGTTAGTGCATCAAGCTGATAACTCTTTAGTGCATCAAGCTAATACTAATAAACCTATTTATTTCCTGAATGTGACTTACGTCAACTTCCGGCGCTTCTGGTTCCGGAGGTATCTCCTGGAAAACAAAAGTATGTCAATTTGAACCATAGACAGCTTTCAGTTTTGCTTTTGACCTGCTTTCTGCCTGCCGATTTCTCTATAGTAGCCCTCAACCAAAGTGACGACCGGGGCCATAAAAGTCCGGGCGTGGGCCATAAACCTCGACGGACGTAGTGAGGGTAACGTATCGATAACGAAAAGGTTTAAACGTCGATGAAATGAATATATTTTGTTGAGTTTCTGTATTAATGCCTATTTATTTAATTATTATGGTTTTATGGACTAGACAAACCGTATGGTTTCGTAAGTTCTTTTAGCATAATTAATTAGTTGTTACTGGTTCAGTGTATTTAGCTTCTAGATATTTGTGGATAACTTTAATTACATACATACATAACATCACTCCTTCATTCCCAGAGTGGGGTAGGCAGAGCTACAGAAATACCAACAACTCTAAAGAGACTTGTTGATAATTCTGTAACCACATATTGCACAAGTAAGCTAAGATGTTTACCAGTGTAATAGTGACAGGTAACAAGCTCATCGCCTAACAGTACAAGCCCTAATTCCCTTAGTTGCGTCTTACGACATCCACAGGAAGACATGGAGTGGCACTATTCTAACCCGGCAACCATACGGGGTAACTTTTATTGGCCTATCAAAATTGACTAAACAGCTGTTTTCACCTATTATTGCTTGTTGTTATCCGGAATACAGTTAATAAATTATTAAACCACATGGTTAACCCAACAGACCTGGACCTCCTCCTCGACGATGCTCTCCTCCTCCTCGTACTCGTCGCCGTAGCCGACCGGGAACAGCTGCAGGCACTCGCGCTCGCCGGCGTTCACGTCGCTGCTGATGTAGCAGGGGTTCAGCCCCGCCAGCTGCAGAAGCGGATAGCTGCGCTTGCGCGACACCATCAGCACCAGCCGGTCCTTCCTGCCGAGCCGCTCCAGTGTCAATCAAACCACCGGTCGGTTTTAGTGGTGGTAGGACCCTGTGCAGGGTCCGACCGGATCGCTACCACCATCTTATCCAATAACCACCCGCCAAACAACAGTGTTCGCATTGTTGTGTTGCGGTGTGGGGATAATACAACCGGTGAAATTACTAGCATAGATGCATTCCATCTTAGTCCTGAGGGTTGGCAACGCATTTGAGGTCTTAGGATCTTGAATTATAGTCTTGAAAATTCTTGACTGCTTCAAACTCAAGACAGCAAACTAAACGCAGGCTCGAGGCGAGCAAAGCCCAAAATTTCGCGCCATACTTCTAAGACACGGACGCATTCAGAGTCAGTTAAGCTCTCGTGCTCTTTAGGTAGTGACCATTTTTTATACACAAAACACGAACGAGTTGATTGTCTTTTAAATGTCTCCGTTATTCAGCTACGATATAATCTTCGAAAAATCTATAAAACGGATTTTCGGTTACGCTCTCTTAAGCACAGAACTCCTATAAGAACAGTTAACATAAAATGTATAAGTAAATAAATTAAATTACCAACGTCTACTTACATTCTCCTCGCCCTTTCCATTAAGTTGTACTGTTTTACTGTGTAGGCCAAGTGTTCCATGGAGTTCAGGTCGTCGCCCACGAATATACCCAACTGCAGAGAGAACAGAACACCAGTGGCATTAACAAGATGCATTCGGCAAACCGTTGTCGACAATGTATATTAGGATTGACGTAATCTGTCGGACGGGGTTTGTTATTCGTAGGTGATTTTCATAAAAGTATTTTTTCATAGTAGCGAATTTTCCTACCGCGTTCTTTCATAATCGTCACTTCTCTTAATCACATCTTCACGTAGCGATTTAGTATAATAGCGTTATTTGTGATTTTCAATAATCGCATTTTTCTCATCGCAAATTTTTCCATTGCAAATTTTCCCAATAGTAATTAAGGCTTGTTCACGTAGAAAAGTAGCCACAGGTAAATGTGAATAAATCATATTTCTATCAGGGCATTTAAAAAAACGTAATTATGTTATAACAAATGTATTTTATTAAACAATACAAAATAAAAAACGTAACATAAACGCGAAGATTTAGCAAACTCTTTGCCTTTATTTGGAACACTTGTCATCAGCGTGGGGACCGATGATTCTGTAATTTTTCGAGCAGCAGCGTTCCATATTTTTTTTAAATCAGCCGCGTCTTGTGCAAAGTTCTGCACCTTTCTTGAGCAAGTATCGCTTGATGTTTGCCCAATATCTCTCAATGGGGCGAAGTTCTGGGCAATTTGGTGGGTTTATATTTTTGGGAACATAATTAATGTTTTCCTTATCAAGCAAATCCAACGTCTCCCGAGCGTAATGACAGGAAGCCAAGTCTGGCCAAAATATTGGAGGACTTGTATGCTTCCGATAAAGAGGCGGAATACGCTTTTTAATCCACTCCTGTCTATAGTTTAGTTTAGTTTATTTATTGCATAAAATGCAATTACATTACAAATTACATTAAAATTTACATGCATTGATCTATGTTCATCAAAATACATACATACATAACATCACGCCTTCATTCCCAGAGTGGGGTAGGCAGGCAGAGCTACAGAGATCAAGAGAACAACTCTAAAGACATGTTAATAATTCTGTAACCTCATTTTGCACAAGTAGGCTGAGATGTTTACTAGTGTATTAGTGACAGGTTGCAAGCCTATCGCCTAATAATACTACAAGCCTTTATTCCCTTAGTCGCCTCTTACGACATCCATGGGAAGACATGGAGTGGCACTATTCTAACCCGGAAACCACACGGGCAAAATAGGTACAATAATTAAAACTAATTAAAATCATCAGTCATAACATAAAAATAATTAAATTGGACAAATGACTCGCAAAGCTATTGACTGTGCCGGTAGTAAAAAAGCTTGATCTTTTTACGAGTAGGCCACACGAGCAAATAGCTTGCCATACCAAGATTTTACTGGCAAATTTATCAAAAGCTACACACTTCTGCTTGTAAGGGAAGCCTCGCCTGCCACACGTGTATAATACTGGTGACTCGGTAAATTTCTCATGTCTTTTTTACGTCAGTTTCGTCGTCCATCAATATGCAATTGTTGCGATTTTGTTTTAAAAACTTGTGCAACATTAAAGCACGAGATTTTGCTCTTTCGAACTGGGCAGCGGTTGTTTTGGGATTTTCTGTTTTCTCCTGGTCTCTAAGTTGTTTCTTTTTTAGCGTTCCACACATTTCTATCCGAAGTTTTCAGCTATTTAGCAACTTCTCGGGTAGACGCCGAGGGATTATTGCGAAAAGACGCTTCGATTTGCTGGTCAAATTTCTGGTGCACGCAGCCTCTTCTGCGACCTCTTCCTGGCAGATCTCCTAGCGTATTGTTATCCCCAAACTTTTTGTTAATTTTACGGACGCCAACTTTTGATATTTTATGTCTGTCTGTGCGAGTTGTCGCGTAGAAATACCATCTTATGTACAATATGATACAAAATTTAATTTTTGAATACTTGCATTAATCCGTGGCATGATGAAAATATAAACTGTTTGACATAAAGAGAATATTTTTCTTAAACTCGACCCCCATTTTATGGGGCTCCTTTTTTTCGTGAACAAGCCTTACATCATAGTATACGTAGGTAGGTTAGGTTAGGATCGCTTATATATCAGGCAGGGCCAAATCAAGGCAAAAACTATGACTTCTGCACTTGGAAAGATCTGTCAAACAAAACAAAACTCGGCGAAGTAGATTATTCTATGAAATACAGGGTAATTTTTTAATAGGTGCACAAATTTTAATATTTGCTTTGCTATTGTTAATCAATAAATAATGTTGTGTTATTTTTACTCTAGCTTAAAAAATATTAGAGATATTGCCGATTCAATGATTCCACTAACTTGGACCCTCTAATGCAGGGGTGCGAGGAGAGGGGAGTGTTGTTAAGTAAGTTAATAAATGAAATTTCAAATTTAGAGTATCATTAGGAGAGGGGATTGTTGTCTGATAAGCTGTACTTGAAATTTCAAATTTCGAATATCAATACAGTGTATCGCATACCTACAGCTTGACAACCCATGTCATCATTTCTAGTGTGACTTTGTGTCCACACGAGAAAGTAAAAGAGAGATAATTGGCAACAAAAAAAATTTTTTTGAACTTGTTTTATTGTATATATTATATTAACGATACAAAATCATATGTTAAAATTTGTGCACAGATAAAAAAAATACCCTGTACATATGAAGATGTATAGTATGGAGAGCGGCAAGCGCACAGAGAGAGAAGGCGGCGTATCTAAAAACGCCTCCGACACGCTTCCAACCCGGTTTAAAACTGGCGAAGCAAAAATAAGGTCGTCTTTTGTATCTGCGTATGTCTGTTTGTCGCAATGTATGTAGCTCGAAGACGCATGGAACGACGCGATCGGGAAAAAAAGCTTAAATAGTGTGCAAGAAATAGCTTTTAACTAGGTTTGATGATAATCGATTCTCAGCTCTGAAATTAGGGGTTGTTATAGAAACGCGCCGCCCCCGCTCTGTGCGTTTGCGGCTCGGGTGCGTTACGTTCAGGATCTCTTTGCGGATGGGCGCTATGGTCTCCATGACTTCGCCGCGCTTTTCCACGTGGAACATCACCATCACGTGCTGCGGCAGCTCGGCCGTCTCCAGCTCGCCCGCAACCGCCTTTATGTACTGCAACATTGCCACCATCATTATGAACTGCAGTAACTCTATACAAATACAATACAAATACAAAATTCTTTATTCATAAGATACAATGTGGTAATTGATACAAGGGATGGAGTTACCCTTTAGGCAAAATATTGCCTGTGTTGGGCAACACCGCTCTTCCTTCGGTGACATGAGATAAGATATAGTTATTTTAATTAAGTAGAAGTTTAGTTCCTAAATTTACTTATAGATTAAGATTTGACTTATAATTTAAATTTGAGTTTACATAAGCAGGTAATTAATGCAGTTTAATTTACCATAAACCAACTAAACACTATCATCAGTATCATCACGACCACTTCAACGTTATAAATGAAAACTACAGACCTATATTGGTAGATGCCGCAAACACACCTACTTCGCGTGACACCAAAAATGTAGAAATTGACATAATCAATACATTTTTGTCCTCAACAATTTTTTTCTGACTTGCGATGAGTAGTTTTTATATGGAGCAGCCTAAATTAATCTATGTATTGTCTTATTTGTCTGTCGTTATAATGTTTAGTCATAACGTGTTTTAAGTCATAATTATTGCAAGTTATAACGTATTTTAGGGTTCCGTAATCAAACTAGGAACCCTTATAGTTTCGCCATGTCCGTCCGTCCGTCCGTCCGCAGCCTAGCGCAGAGACTCTTAGTACTAGAAAGCTGTAATTTTGCATGAATATGCATATTACTCACGCCAACAAAGTGGTACAATAAAATGTACATTAAGAATTTTATTTAGGGTACCTCCCCTACACGTAACATAGGGATGTATTTTTTTATTCTCGTCTACCGTATTGTGTGGGGTGTCGTTGGATAGGTCTTTTAAAAATATTATGGGTTTGTGAAAACAGTTTTTTTGATGAAGGAATCCGTTTATGACATTTTAAACTTTAAAGCGCTGTTAGACTCAAGACTCTAATCTGATAAAAACTTAAATGAAAGAGCATATAACGAATTTCAAAGGAAAACTATCACGACTAAGTAGACGTCATTGGTTCTTGAGATACAGGCGGTTAAAGCGTTTATACCTACTAAAATCATCTAAGACGGCACCAATTGACTTCAAATAGAAAATTAGTTATTGCTCGTTGGTTTTTATGTTTGTAGTACTTAACGGCTTCGGAACCTTACACTGAGCATGGTCCGACATGCTCTTGCCCGGGTTTTTTAAGAAGCTGTTACAATTCTGATTTTTTTATAAATTACACCTAACCTAACTTTGTCTACACGTTACATATTTAAGACATTCTGAAAATTTAACGGTTTCAGCTAAAAAAAAAAAAAAAAATATGACTATCAATAATTATGTCAACAATGACATTGTGTGTGACCAAAAATATATGGGATACAACTTTCAACCTTCAACTTTCCTCTATGACGTTGAAGTGGTGGTTATCGATAACAGGTTTGTCGATATTATAGTTATGTCAAGCACTAACCACATGTTGTTCCTGCTAGAAAAACATCCAAGTGTAGTTATTTATAATGATCATTTTGCCTTCGGGAAGAATAGAGCCAGCGCATTGGCCTTGGCCAGGTCGTTGGGCGGCGTGTACAGCCCGGGCACGAACAGCCCGCCCGGCGGGATGTACTCCTCGCCCTCAATCGACACCTCCGAGTGGAACACCTCTTCCTGCTCTTCCACCGCCGCCTTCTCGTCCTCCGTGCCCACTCCCTCGTCCCCTGGCTGTGTATGTTATGGATATATGGAGCACCCTCATCAAAATAAGTATACAACATTTTTACATTAACTGTTAGGTATGTCGAATCGGAAATTCGGTACAATATTTACCTAAAGTTGGTAAAAACCCGACCAAAGTTAGGCAAATATTGGCGGCTTCTTAGCTAAATTATTTTAATAATATTTTCCGGGATTCCGGGAACCTTCGTTTCGTCAAAAAGTTTTTGATCAAATGTTTCATTTCCCAAATTTTCATTTCCAAACCCGCTTTGTTTTCTGTAACCGTAAAGTTAACCTAACCTAACCCAAAGGGTTGTAGTAGACACGATGGTACTAAAATAAATTCTGAAAAAATTATATAACATTGGTTTGGCAAATGAAAAATTTGGGAAGTAATACATTTGACCAAAAATATTTTTTTAATTATATTGGGTCTGTCTCCATACCGTTGACGACAAACGTTAGGTATAAGTAAGTGCCATTTAAGGTTTCAATAGCGGTCATCGACTTGACTTTTATCCCGATATCTTAATTTCCTAGCGACAAATCAAATATCCATACAAAACTGTCGCAAAAATGTCATCGCTTGAGTATCATGGTACAGGGTAGGATGGAGCCACGGGCTCACTAGGTGCGTGCAAGTGTCGCAATTACAAAAGTGTTTAGTGATTAAAGATGCCCAATATATATTTATGTCATACACAGTGTATTTATTTAATGTTTTTTAGTATGATGTATATTTTAGTTACAAATTATGAATAACAATAGTTCATCTACTAATAATATGCAATTTATACAGCCAAAATTAAAATCTTAAATGCGTTTAAGTTTGTTTGTTTATTATTATTTATTAGTATAGTATTTATTATGGAGAAAAAGTCATTTCAAAAATTAAAAACATCAACTGAACACTTATGCAGCCGGCAGTCACCGCTAGCCGCTCAGCTACCCGCGGCCGTCGATACCACGGCCTTACATTTTATGACTCTACTCTGACGCATCGAGTCAGGGGTACGGCACGCTCGGTCCGCCATTTGGCCAGAACTGGCATTCCATTTTCGGGTTCGCTTGCGTTCGGTCGAGTTTCGGAATATTACTGCGGATTTTTGTTATTTGTTTAATTTGTTAATTTGTTGCTTGTTGTGTTGTTGTTATTTGTTTCGTTTACCTTATTTGTTGTGTTACGTTACGTTTGTTACGGACAGTGAAGTATGGAACCAGAGGCTGGACCATGTACTGGTGAACCCAGTAAACGTCGTCGTCGACGAAATATATTCTAACCTCAACAAGGTTCTGACTGGATGCCTTTTACTTCACCACCAGCAAAACGGCGGAAGACCATTCTTAGCAGTGGAGAACGTCTTATGATTATTAACATTTTTAAATATGTTCAAAAACAAAACCCGAAGATAAGTACGTATCCAACCACGACCTTGTGAAACAAACTTCGGTAATAATTGGAGTCAATGAAAGGTCTGTTTACAATGTGCTAAATGAATATAGAGACACTCACAAAATAACACAACCTGAAAGAAAACGGGATCGGCCGACTGTGGTCCAGAAAGTTGACGATTTGGATAAATCGGCAATCAGAAGAATAGTCCACAGTTTTTTTCTAAAAGGTGAACTCCCAACCCTAAAAAAAATTCAACAGGCTGTGAATGAAGATGAATCTCTACACTAAGTATGACATCATTGAGACGAATAATTAAACACTTAAAATTTAAATTTATGAAACGAAATCGTAAAAGTCTTTTGATTGACCGAGGAGACATTGTTTTATGGCGAATTAAATATTTAAAACAAATGAAACAATTTCGAGAGGAAAATCGACGGATTTTTTATACTGACGAGACTTACGTACGTATTTTTTATATGTTTAATTCTTACATCATTTATTCTTCATAACATGTGCTCTATATTTCGTATGAGCAAAGCAAATAGTCAGCCAATGTTGCGACACAGTGTCAGTACATAAGAAGTGCAATTGCTAACCACGTGGCATTTTTGTATTACAACTTAGCAACCGAGATGTATGTTCGGTGTGAAGATGCATTTAACGCATAAAACTAAACAATAATTATGTTTGTAATTTATATGTATTTACAGAACTATATCTCTTAAACATTCTGTGTGGTCACACGGTGGGAAAAACCTGGGTGGACGAAAATATAAAAACTGCGAAGCAAGCGTTTAAAGAAGGGCTTTCAATTGGTGCCAAAAACCCTGTATCAAAAGGTAAACGACTAATTGTTGTACACGTTGGAAACGAAGACGGGTTTTTAGACGACTGCAAATGGGTATTTGAGGCAAAAAAAACCGGGGATTACCATGAAAATATGGATGCACCACATTTCGAGAAATGGTTTGAAAAGGTATTAACAAAAATGCAATCGGGGGATGTTATTGTTTTGGACAATGCAAGCTACCATTCAAGGTAAATATGATAAAAGTGTTAACTACTTATAACGAATGTTTAGGAACCAAGTATTTGTTTTCTTTAAATATATTTATATTACTAAACATTAGTAGTTGTAATGAGATAAAATCACCATTTATCACAAAGAAAATTGTATTGACAGTTACGATCTCTTTTATACCAAATAATATGAATCGTAAATGTGAACGATATAAAATTTAATAACGTGTATTCTTAATTTGCACTTATTTTCCAGACGAAAGGAGCGAACTCCTACTATGCAATGGAGAAAAGGAGATATACAAGATTGGCTTCGCTCTAAAAATATGTCTTTTGAAAAGGGAGTTAATGGATAAAGTGAATGAAATCAAGTCCAAATACCAAAGTTTCGTGATTGACGAAATGGCAAAAAAAAAAGGAATTTCGGTGTTGAGGTTACCTCCGTACCACTGTGAACTGAACCCGATCGAACTTATTTGGGCGGATATAAAAGGTTATGTCGCGAGAAATAACACAACTTTTAATTTCAACGAAATGAAAAGACTTTTAGAAGATGATATCGAACAAGTCACAAGAGAAAAGTGGGCCAACTGTGTCGAACACGTAAAAAAAGAGGAAAAAAATATGTGCAACCTCGACCACACAATTGACAAAACTGTGGACAAATTTGTAATAACCGTCACAGATGACACCAGTGAGAGCTCGCAGTATAGCTCCAGCTCTGACGATAAAAGTAGTAATTAAATTATTGAAAAAAAACTGTCTTTTACTAGTAATAATATACGTATATTTTATTTAAAGTAACTGTTATACTTTCGTAATATCACCTGGCGACTAGGGCAATAAAACCTTTTTATCGTGCTAATTTGCACCTGCACGACCTTAAGTAGTGTGTGTCACAACTCTAGTGCAGGTAGTAATACTCACAAAAACTTACCGGCCGACTTTTATTGCCCTAGTCGCCAATGATGTTACGGAAAGTATAACAAAGCTTTAACACAAAACTAATATGGATAGCGTCATCACCTAAATAATAAACGACAACATTGGCTAATATGAAAAGTTTCATTGAAAACCTAAAGCGTAGGTACAAACACAAAATCAATTTTGTATGAAAGCTATAATTTAAATTTATAATTAACCTCAGCCTTTATCACCACTGGAGTAATAATAATTTTAAAATAGTTATTGTAGGCGTCAAGGTTTACAACCCCTGCAACGCTAAGTGGTTTGACCAGATGAATGCATTACCGGTACCAAGATACATTAGCGAAAGTACAAAATACTAATTTCGGGACGTTTCGGGGAACTTAGGTAGGTGTAGTTATTACTAACGGTGATTTCTTGGTAGAAGGGTGTCAATGTCCTCTATTGAAATGCTAACTGGCACTTACTGTACCTAATATTATAAAGGGGTAAAGTTTGTGAGTTTGTGAGGTTGTTTATGGGGTAAATCCTTTTGCCAGTAGAAAGCACTTTATTTGTGAGTGTCATACGCTATTTTTCTAGGTGTATGGAGTCGCGGGCAACAGCTAGTAATAGTAGTAATTGATACAGCATTTGTTAAAATTCAAACAATCTATTCCATAAATTTGCCAAATCAAGGCTGGTTGGTATTAAGACTAATAAGTAGCATATCTACTAGCACTACGGACTGCGTCAGAAAGAGGGTTCTTGTTTTTAGAGTGTGTGTATGTATATTTCTTTGGCACGCTCTGCAGCCTAAACGGCTTGATCTCGTTATATTGGTCCTGGGTGTGGGAGTAACTAGGCTGTAATATTTTAATCAAAGTCATACTGAGAGGGAGAGTTTTTTGCAGTCGGTGCTTTTAAAGCTTAGTTTTTTGAAGTCGTTAGTTGTTCACTAGCACCCGCGAATTCGTCCACGTTGATTTCTATTATCGTTATTCCCTGGAGAAATTTTAAATTTTCCGTGAAAAGAAGCCTTTGTCCAGGATATAAGCTGTCTCCGTTCCAAATCTGTCCAGCCGTTGCAGCGTGAACAAGTAACAAACTAACACACAAACTTTAGCTTTTATAATATTAAGTTTGACGATCTTGGATGTTTTTTCATGTATTTCTCCATATTAGTAATGTTCGTCGTTTAAATATGACAATACTAAAGGTCAAAATCAAAGTGGTATGTGTATAATAATTAAGAAATAGCGACTCCATGGATTCTTGAACCAACTTAGTGACGACACGTTGGCCTAGTTGGGAGTGACCCTGCCTCCGAAACCAGCGGTGATGAGCGCGAATATTTGTTCCTGAGTCTTGGATGTGTTCTATGTATTTAAGTATGTATTTCTCTATATAAGTATGTTTATCGTTATCTAGTACCCATAGTACAAGGCTAGAGTTTAGTTTGGGACTAGGTCAATATGTGTGAGATCGTCGCTTGATTTAATATTTATATTTTATTTGTATTTAGTGTGAACCTAGGTCAATTAGTGTGAGGTTGTCCCCTAAATATGATGCATGGAGTGGGTTCTCACTTCGCCCGGCGTCTCCTCCCCGTCCGCCAGCTCTCCCTCCTCCTCCTCCACCGCGGGCTCGGGTGGTGGCGACCCCGGCAGCTGTGGATATCCGAACTGATCAGCACTTCCACTCTACGGATGGTACTACGTCACCCCTCACTGATTAGTGGGTCCTTTTGGGGATGCGGGCGACATGGGTAATCTCATGTCAAACAGGACTAAACCACAAAACTTACTAAGTAACTGTATTTTATATGGGCAAAACGTACAATTTACAAGCTTAGCTTAGTCAGGAGCTAGATCAATTTGTGTGAGATGATACAGTAGTGGCCACATAATTAAGTAGGTACGCCTACGATTTTCTAATAGAATTGCCTACAAATAAGACTTATTAATTTTGATACGAATTAAAAAAGCAGCATGCATATGAAGGTGACGTTTATCCCTTGAAGCATCCGCACCTGTCTGCCCTTGTCAGAGAGGGACTAGTGTTATCTCTACATTTGCCCTATGCGAAGAACGTGACCATTGTAAGCTGGTAGACTTCATGACATTTACATTTTGCCAAATTTCATTATAACAAAAGCTTTTTTGGGTATAAAAAGGAACAGTACCCGGGCGGCAAGCTTTGGCTCCTCGACGTGGATGCTGTCTTGCAGAAGGTGCTCCACCTAGGACTACAGCTGCGTTTACACGAGACCTGTGCGAGGTAGCAGAGTTGATTCCGAGGAAAAAAACCACCAATAGGAGAGCTGCGCTGAGGAAGGCTAGTTATACTATTGGTAGATTTTTTCCTCGCTCAGCTCTGGTGGAAATGCAGCCTTACACTGTTCTTGCGTTAAATGACATATGGTAATAGGAACATTAACCCAGCGGCAGTTTGCGTCAGCTTCGGCTCCTCGACGCGAATGCTCTCTTACAAGAGGTGCACTGGGACTTACACTGTTCTCGCGTTAAATGACATATGGTAATAGGAACATTATCACAACAGCGGCAGTTTGCGCCAGCTTCGGCTCCACAACGCGAATTCTCTCTTCCAGGGATGCTTCACCTACTAGGACTTACACTGTTATGTTCCTAACATTATCCCAGCGGCAGTTTGCGCCAGGTTCGGCTCCTCGAGGCGGATGCTCTCCTACAGGAGGCCCTCCTCCTAGAACTTACGCTGTCCTCGTGTTAAGTGATCTAACGCAGTAGGAACAGTACCCCGGCGGCGATGCGCGCCATCTTCTCCTCCTCGCGGCGTGTCTTTTCTTCAAGGAGGCGCTCCTCCTCAGCCTCACGCAGCAGCCGCGCCTGCTCGGCTGCCAGGCGTTCCCGTTCCTCTCGCTCTTCTTGCTAAAACCATGCAAGCTCAAAGCTATATTGGCATAAAACACAACAATCTTAATTATGCATAACCCAAAAAATCACTAACGCAATTCTTACTTTCTGTCCAGTCAGTCAGTCAGTTATTAAATAGAGTTCCTAAATTCGTTTTTAGGGTTAAATGTATGTGTTCAATAAAAAAAGATAATAATAAATCAATTTTATACCACGTAACAATAATCGGATATTTTTTGGTTCCGAAGCGGTCACATTACTACGGTAATTGACGCTGTACATAACTTTGTAATGGCGTCCTGCCAAATAGGCATCTAAAATATTCACGGTAAATTCATGTTCCCGAGTGTATTTTAACAACATAATATTACTTTTGTTCCTTGAAAATAATACGAGTATTCAGTATTTGTAATGTATAGGTAACATTTTAGGGGAAGATGGGGTTGGCTTCGTACACTTTTTAATTTAAGAATGGTTAAAAAAAAACTAACCGCTGTTTTAAAATGAGATGAATGCAACTATATCACTCACTTATTTGGCTATAATAATTGTGTATTTCAGTTTGGATACAAAGCAACTGTGCCAAGATATAATCGTTTTCCCAAAAAGTGGGAATCGTACGAATGCACCCCACACGTGGCGTGTACACTATTCGTTTTTCCCCAGGATTCATTGGATTTTCAGCTATCTCACCTGTTTCAGTCACCTTTCAGGCATATCTTACTCACCTGGTTTTGTAATTATAATTATTCTTGATATGCATTTTTTTTACTTACATGCGGTGCATAAGTATGAAATTAGATACATTTTGACTGTACGAAGGCACCCCAACCAGAACGATCCGAAAAGAAATAAGAAAGAAAAAAAACCGTTAAAGTAATCCCAAAACCATTGTTTACAAATTAATGTCAAGCATCTAATTACAAACTATACAAAAATATTTTTTTTTAAATTTGAGTAAAACTTATTAGAGACGGAAGTATTCAAAGGAGAACCAAAAATTACTTTCGGATCGCGAAATCTGCTGCCGCACTACCATCACTTTTTAAGGGTAGCCTATCACATGAGCATATGCATATGAGCGGCAGTGACGTATACAAATATGAACGCTTCAGCATGTTGGATAGTTAAGATATGACCACTGTACGAATGCTCCCTGTGTACGAAGACAATTTAGTTTAAACCAATTTAAATGAGTATACAGTTCATTGTTATAAGTCTTAAAATAGAAAATTTCATTTAAGAGCAAATAATATTGAACTTTATTCACATGATAGTGGATTAAAATTCCCACAGACCAAAATCTCTCTCAAAGCGATGAACCCACTAACTAACCTGTCTTTGCAACATGGCGTTGTGGCGGTCCCGGCGCACCTCGCGTGCCGTCTTGCTGATGCTAGCGTATCTCTCGAACGCCGGGATGGGGGGCAGCTGCTTCTCGGGGGGCGTATCCTCCTTCGGCACCGGGATCTCCTCGTAGAGCGCGTACCGCATCAGCTCTAGGGATATAGTGCCCAGTCATCAAAAAACTGAATTCTAGTACTCAGTTCATTTTATCTCCTCATCATCTAACACTTTTCCCAATTTTTGGGTCAATATCTAAAAAGGTCATTATGGAGTCTGAATCTGCCAAAAGCTGAAAGGGCTGTGTAATTTTACACTCATGAATCATGATTGTCAATTAATAGTAGCTTGTTCAAAAAGGGACTAAAGTAGTATTGTGTGCAAAGGGACTAAAGTAGTATTGTGTGTATACATAGTAAAATGTGGTTACATAATTATCAACAAGTCTTTTTAGAGTTGTTGGTGTTTCTGTTGCTCTGCCTACCCCACTCTGGGAATGAAGGCGTGATGAATATGAATGTGTACGACAGGCTACTGACTGACGAAGTTCCTGCCGTCCGATTCGCCCATCTTGAACATCACCACGAGCGCCTCGCCCGAGGTGAGCGAGTGCAGGCAAGCGTCGTTGGGCTCCACGTCACTCATGTAGAGCGCCTCCCGCGCCACCTCCTCTGTCAGCTGTATTTCTTCCTTCGCCGCCACGGAGACGTCTGCCAAAAATAACATCGACTATTACACTAGGGTGATCGCACACGACACTTTAAGCTGAGAGGCACCAATAATAGACACTTTACTCTTTATTCAAAGATCATAAGATTCATAAGGTTATAAATGGATTGTTGCAAAACAAACCTTTATTGTCTGTAAAATAAGAGTCAAGTGTCCATCATTGGACCTTGACCATTACTGGTTCGATCACCCTACCAGCAACTAGAATGAAAAAAAATATTGTTTAATTTCCTTGTCTTAAAAGTTTCTTATGCTGTCTCGGAGTTCCAGCTGCTACATTTTGACCCATCATAATAAAATTTTTTTCTATCCTTTATTTGATATTGTCATTGTATATTGTACGAGTATAGCATAGTATAGTAGTATAATGTGTTCGAGAAACAGTAATTCTCATCATGTTTGTGTAGTGTGTTCACCATGATTTTATTCCACCACTGTTTTTGTTTTACCTATGTTTACAAATAAACACTTTGACTTTGACTATAATTTTTTAAGCCTGGCAGGGGTAGATACAGGATTTCAATTCCACAGAGTCAATAATGCCACTCCTTGTCTTCCCGTGGATGTCGTAAGAGGCGACTAAGGAATAAGCGCTTGTTGTATTGTTAGGCAATTTACAATTTAGCCTGATTGTGAAAAATGTGGTTATATAATTATCAACAAGTCTTTTTAGAGTTGTTGGTATTTCTGTAGCTCTTCCTACCCCACTCTGGGATGAAGGGGTGATGTTATGTATGTATGTATGTTTTCCCGAATTCATAAATTTGTACTACTATTAAAGTTCTTAACAGAGTATGGTTAGAAAATCTTAGTACATAATGGCTTTGCTTAGGTTATCTTTTTACACATAATGCTGATTTTATAAAATTGTTATTCATAAATATTAACTGTTTGTATTATTTTAATATATATGTACTGATTTCTCAGTCAATTGTGGATTTTTAAAATATTTCTTTTATTATCCTGAGGTGGTCCCATTATGCCTAAGTCAGGATCTGATGATGTGATCTTGGAGAAATCAAGGAAACTCCTCAAGTATTATAGATTATAGAAATACATATAGCGATTTTAGCGTTTTCAGTGATAAGTCCAGCATGATGATGAGTTCCGGTGGCCATCAATGGTCTTCCCATTGATGGCCACCGGAACTCATCAACGGTACCTATTTCAAGACCGGCGATAAGATATCTTTATGATAGTTGAGCGACTACGACGAAGCACATTATTGCAAATGGTTTAAATAAATGATTATGATTTTCCCGTGGCGTTGCATGGATCTTAATAATTGAGATGCGGGACGACATAAATATATTAAGATCAGTAAAAACTATCATTATTATTTTTTTAAACTGAAGTCTTTAGTTGGACTGACCTACCATTTTAAAAGAAATTATTTGCAGGGAAAAACATTTGCACTGTTAGCTTGTCCCCCGCCTAGAAAACCTTTTCCAATATTTAAGTCTATAAATACGTTACATTTACAATTGTATATAGATTATAGAGCTTGTTTTCCGCTTTTCATTTGATATTTTCATTGCAGTCGGGTTTTTTGTTTTCTAATAATTTAGTTTTTCAGCGCTGAGCCGCAGCACGCGGCGCACGAGCGCTCACTGAGGATTCTCCCCGCTCGTTACCGACTCACAAGGAAAGGTACCCACTGTATTGGGAGAAATAAATTTGCTCTCCAAAGTATGTCCAAAGTACTGAAAAGTGACTAAACTGTCTAACTTCTGTAGAAAGTTTTGTTCAAGCAATTGCTATTACTTTTTTTTAAATGGAAACTTTATGGTCCATAATTGGTATTTTTCATGTTCTCAAACATATAATCAAAACAGCAATTAACCAGCAATTAGCTTTAACAAAACTCTCTACAGAAGTTAGAGGGCTTAGTCACTTTTCAGTAGGTACTTTGGGAGGACAATTTCTCCCAATAGGTTGACTTTGGTAGCTCATCACTTCATCGAAACACCTTTCATCGAATTTCATTTCATCGAACGCAACATTAATTACGTAGGTTAGGTTAGGTTAGTTGTTTAAGATACCCTGAAAACATGGGTTCAGCAGAAAATAGCGTTCGATTAGGCTACCTTTCCTTGCCGGACAGTTGGGTACTTCCCTTGTGAGCTTCCTGGCCGTTACTTACCGATCTGGTCCCACTTCTCGTAGAGCTCGAAGTGCGCATGGTGGCAGTGCGGCCAGAACATGATGAAGTTCAGTTGCAGCACGCGGCGCGCGAGCCGCTCGCACACGCGCTTCTTGCGCGCCGCCAGGGTGAGCACGCGCAGCCGATCCTCCACCTCGCGGGATTCCTCTTCCAATTTTAAACTTTCTTCCTGTTTAGCCTGGAGATTTTTAAGGATGTAAACCAGACCAGACATAAGCGATCAGTAGTGTAGAATATACCCAATTGTATGATAGATAACTTTCGAATAAAATTTTAAAAATAAAATAAAAAAAAACCCATTTCACAAAAACAAACTGCATAGTACTCGTGCGGTGCCGTATCTTGCTCTCCCTTTCCCTCTTCCAAACTGACTATTACAGCGAAAAATACCACTGTCCCATTGTACGAGTATATCTATATCTTAGCTCAATCAGAAACATACTCGCGCGCACACACAATAAACAAACACACACGCACAAACACACACACAAACTTTCGCATTAGTGCACTAATGAGATGCATCTCATGAGATGGAATCTACTAGCGCTTCGAGGACTATATTTGCGGAGAAGAAGCGCCGCAAGATACTCGAGCATTTTAAGATCATTTCTTCAATCATAAAATACAACACTTTCGTTTAACCACCCATGGACTACTTACGGCCTCCTCGGGCAGCATGTCGTAGATCTCCTGCTTGGGGCGCGAGATGCCAGTTGTCCTCTCCTTGATCATGAGGAGGAGCTCCTCCTCGATAATGCGGCACAGTTCTATGCCGTTCGCTCCGAACATCGCCTGCGTCAGCTTACCTTTCTGTTATTATTATAATTTTGAAGGTTTAAGCATGATGTAAGAATTTATTTTTCCGTCGTCGTAAACTTAAGGGTTCAGAGGAAAAGCGCAACCGTTGCGGAAGCGGTAACACACTAAAAAACCTTCTTTCACAAATTGACATAACGCCAAAGTAAAATCTAGTACTTTAGACACTAGAGAGCGAGAAATATATTTATTTTACAGATGATGAGCCGTTTCGGATAAACTTCGACCCCTCTAGGGACTATTGTGCAATTTCCCTCTTACACACTCAGCTGTTCGAATGTACAGATTTCCTCACAATGTTATCCTTCACCGTAAGAGCATCGGGTAATGTACTTAAGTTAGAAAAAGTCATAAGTAAATGGTCACCGCGGGGGTTCAAACTCGGTACCTTACGATCGCAAGTCGACTCTAAGGAACTAGGCCACCGACGCTCTTTAAATAAATAAATAAATAAATAAATAAATAAATATCAGGGGACAATGTCACACAAATTGACCTAGTCCCAAACTAAGCTCTAGGCTTGTACTATGGGTACTAGACAACGATAAACATACTTATATAGAGAAATAAATACTTAAATACATAGAAAACATCCAAGACTCAGGAACAAATACTCGTGCTCATCACACAAATATCTGCCCTTACCGGGATTTGAACCCAGGACCGCTGGCTTCGGAGGCAGGGTCACTCCCAACTAGGCCACCGTGTCGTCAAAAAAAGAATTAAGAAACATACTTGCATTAATAAATAAATACTTAAATACATAGGTGAGACCAAAGTCTCTGGCACCTCTGGAATAAATACCTACTCGCGCTCATCCCCCGGGTCCACTAGATTCGTAGGCAGGGGCACCATCAAACAGGCTATCTGCCTCGTATTATATGTAGGATCTTCAAGTTTGTATGTAAGGGCCGAAGTAACTGATGCATCTATAGGCACACGAATGAATATCCCTACAGAAAACAAGCCCTTTTTATAAAATGTAACATGTGACGACGAGCAGCACGCTGCAACAAACCAATATAATTACGAATACGAACCGCCGCCGTGGCGGCGTTTACTTTTTTCTGAGTCCCACACCTGCTACATTTCATATCTTTAAAAGTGGCACATTTATTACTATTATTGTTTTCTAATAAACGAAAGTGTTTTCTTAAAATCGAAGGATGGTTTTTAGGAAGTGCAATTGAATACTTCCCTATCCACTAACGCTTCACTACATAGTATAAAACAAAGTCGCTTTTTCTGTCCCTATATCCCTATGTATGCTTAAATCTTTAAAACTAAGCAACGGATTTTGATGCGGTTTTTTTTTAATAGATAGAGTGATTGAAGAGGAAGGTTTATATGTAAGTATAATACTTTAATCCGGAGCGAAGCGAGGGCGGGTCGCTAGTAAACAATAAAGTACTAACCACTACGAAAAGGAAAACCGGTTCGCTCTTGTTTCTAAATCGTGCCAAGGCATCAATGTTATCCGCCAGTGCCTGTAAATAAACGAAAAAAATAGGAGGAAGATAGGATAGGATAGGGATATCAATAAATTTGAAAAATGGTAAGTAGAATTAAGATATGATTGGGGAAGGCAAAAAAATCTCAACGAATGGTCTTCGTTTTTTGGCTAGCCACAAAAAACAGCAACATTACCTCGTGAGACCCGGTATGCCATAGGAAGTAGACATATCTTAATGACCATAAAGTCAATTTTTATTTATTTCAAATATGAAATTGGCATTTAAGAGCAGAGGTACTTAACTAAACTTTATTTCTTTGCTCGTAGATTCAAATTAACATTGCACTTACAACTAAAAAACACATTAACTTATCATAGTTATCATACTTATATTCCGATCCAGAATTTTATTTATAATTGTACATAAACACGAAATTAATTATATCGAAATAGTGAACAAACATTAGTCCGTCTCCAAACAGTGGTGGTAGGACCCTGTGCAGGGTCCGTCCGGATCGCTACCACCATCTTATCCATTAACCACCCGCCAAGCAACAGTGTTCGCATTGTTGTGTTCCGGTGTGGGGATAAGACAACCGGTGAAATTACTAGCATAGAGGCATTCCATCGTAGTCCTCAGGGTTGGCAACGCATTTGAGGTCTTAGGATTTATAGTCTTGAGAATTTAAATGTCTATGGGTCTTAGATTCCACTTACCAACAGGTGGCCTGAGTGCTCGTGTTCCTTCTCCTTAACATAAAAAAAAACAAAGATATATCACTCAGCTTACATTTGTGCGTGCTGCAAGCCACCACAAGCTCCACAACAAAAGCAAGCTCAACCGGACGGACAGAGCCGGTTTAATCAGGCGCCGTCTCGCTGCGCTTAATTGCGTGCGCACGCGCATCGATCGATGCAAAAATATCACCTAAAATGTCCTATATCGAAAAACCTTGTAATATAGGTAACAATAACTAAAGGACAGGAGATGACCTACTTAAAAGTGATGATGAAAGTATTTATACTACGACGGCAGTACACAAACCAGTAGAACATTTTCGAAAAAAATTACATCGAGTGGGTTGCATTGTGGGTTGGTTGGAGGTGGGGCGTCACATAACGCTGATTAACGCTGAATTGTTACCATCTCAAAATCGCAAATCCTTTAACCTACCGCCGCAGTTATATTCTACTGTGGAGATATAACTAGCATACGGATACTATCTTACTCGTAGCCTGGGTTGCTAGCGCGTTTGCAGGCTAAGGACCGTATTAATAAACTGATCCCGACTGTCACGCCCGTCTCAAGATGCGTCAAAAATAACAGTTTTCTGTGGCGTTGCATTTACCTTGACGTATCTTATGTCGGGCATCCCGGACAAGATGAGTTTATTAATACGGTCATTAGGATTGCAGCCCTCTTCCAACAGATGGCCTGTGTGCTAGTTCGCCTCGCATTATCAAAAATAAGTTTCTTTAAAAAAACATTTTTGGGACAAGGTTTTGCTACCGATTATACTTTTTGTTCAGTCATTATCCACCTATCGAGACCTGTGGGTCTACGTTAATTTTACCGGAGATCCTGTTGCTACCTTCCGACACCATTAGATCAGCTCTAAGATACCATATTGTGTATTGCCCTTGGGTTTACTTGTTCCTTATTTCAGCTAGCCTGCCGAGTCCCCAGGTTTGTCGCTTGAGGACCCGTAGGTACCCTTACCATAAGTTGCAGTTATCGTACTCGCTAGCGAGTCGAATGCTCTGTCCCTCACAGTATTGTAGTAGAGTGAGAGCGACAGAGCATTAGAATCTCTAGCGTGTATCGTAACTGTTACTCATGGTAAGGGTACCGGACATAATGCCAAACATAAAAGGCACCCTATAACTCAATAAAGTTCCTTTACAATGTTACTAAAATAAGAATTCGGTCGTACGAAGTAATAGCGAGAAGTGGTTCAAAATTAATTCGCAAGATTTGAACCAGAATAACCGATATGAACCAACCAAAACAAGTTCCGGAACAATAGACATACGAACGAGGCAAGTTAAATAAACGCTTCTAAAAGTCACCTTGACCATGGCTATTTCTTCTTGGCCAATATCCAGCTTGCCCTTTCTAATGGCATTGTTGGCCGCGAGGCAAGGCCCGCAGAATTCTGAATACACTTCTATACCTGGAGAATAAACGGAAAATGGTCATAACACGGGATTGTTGTGCTTTAAATTGCCATTGTTCGTATTTTGGCCGTGTAATGCAAATCGGGTTAAGTCGGTGATACTCGTACATCCAGTATGTATTACTCGACTAAATTATGAAGAGTATAGGCTTAGGGGGGCGCTGAGCGTCCAGTGGCGCCCTCGTTACTATTATTGTTTTCTAATAAACTAAAGTGTTATGTAGAAAAAAAAAGAAGTGAAAATCTCATACAAATTGACCTAGTCCCAAACTAAGGTCTAGGCTAATTGGTAATACAAAATCAATGTTTTACACACATTTCCCCTAGACTTAGCCCCTCAATTAAGTCTCATACTTTTAAAATAATCAGAAGTATTTTTTTTTAATTTTTAAATTAGACCATTTTTGATGGCTTAACATGGTTATCCTACCGTAATAATTAACAAAGAAGTTTAAAGAATTTCAAATGAACACTTTCCTCTTTGGTTATCGGTCACCTGTCACAATTTATGAAGAAAACGTGTTTTGATTAGTAATTGTCACTTATCAAAGAAAATAAGATTGTATTGTAAATGTAGTGTAACCACACTTTGGGACTTTAATTATTTGTTTTGTCCGAAAATTAGCATTAATTAAATACAGTTAATTTTAACAAAGGGGTTAATATATTATACTGTGTGGCATTAACTAAGCCACAATCAAGTGTTTTGTATTACCAATTTGAAGTCACCCTGTATAGGTACTAGACAACGATAAACATACTTAAATAAAGAAAATACATACTTAAATACATAGAAAACATCCAAGAGTCAGGAACAAAATTATTCGCGCTCATCACACAAATATCTGCCCTTACCGGGATTTCAAAACGGGGTTTTTGGTTTCGGAGGCCACTCCCAACTAGGCTAATGTGTAGTCAAAGGTTTTTTGTTATACATATACATCGCATTATGCAAGATGCATGGGACAAACATTCTGTCAGTTGCTACAGTTCTTAGGGTTTCGTAGTAAAACTAGGAGCCCTTATAGTTCCGCCATGTCCGTCCGTCTGTCCGTACGCAGCTTAGCTCTGAAACTCTTTGTACTCGAAAGCCGTTATTTGGCATGAATATACATATGACCTATACAACATGCCCTTCGCTTGGTCTAAATTTTATGTTCAATGATATACCTACTTATTCCTCTGCATAAAGATTTTTTTGCATCCATATTTTTTGTCCTAAAACATGTTTGACCTAAAATTAAATATATATATACTATATACCTTTAACCTTTTAGTTATATATATATATTGTGTATTGTTGTTGTTTGTATATTTTTTTTATGACTAAAAGGCTAAAAGTACAATATTGTTAGGTATAATTATTCTTAGGCCTAACATTAAACCTCCTAAAACCCAGATGCTGAAGCGAGCGAGCAAGACCGACCGGGGAAACCCCGACTCGGATAGGTTGGGTAGGTTCAGAAGTTAGTTATTTTTGTCGCGCCAATATTCGGAATACCAATTTTATGCCTAAAATACCGTTGACCAAACAATGCTATTCTTCCTTACAAATGTCAGATTAAACAATTTTCGTCCAAAAAATATATGCAAAACAATTTCGGGCAAACAATTTTCGACATAAAAATAAATCGACCCAAAACTATACAGTGCCAAAAAAAAATCGTATAATATAATTATTGCCGGTGACTGTGCCTCCCCTACACATAAAACTGGGGATGGCTCTTTTTTCTCGTGTACCCCGTATGGGGTGTCGTTGGATAGGTCTTTCAAAGGGTTTGTAAAATATAAAGTGCCCCCCCCCCAACCCCGCAGCCAAAATTGCTAAAAATCGGGGTGCTACCAGTTTCTTACTAATTTTTGTATTCAGGGTTCCGTACCCGAAGAGACCAGACGGAACCCTGTTCCTGTTACTCACGTGTCCGTGTCCTGTCACACAGGTTTTACAGGGCTATTGCTTTAATATGTGCATTGTGGTCAAACGAACGTACCAGTTGGATCCGTCGGTTGTATTATAAGTAAAGGGCGGATGATGAATGCAATATGGTAACAAAAGCATAAGATGGATAAGACTTTTATTAAATTGCGAGTAATATTAATGTGTATAAAATATATGCAGATTTTTGTAGTCATATCCATATGACGTATATCATTTGACTTGATTTTGACGTAATTTGCATCCGTCGTCCGCCCATCTATTATTAGCTTTTATGCCCGCGACTCCCTCCGCGTAGAAGTCGTTTATTGCTGCTCCATCAGGAATTTAATTTTCCGGGATAAAATTTCTCCTATGTGCTTCCCGGGAATCACACAACCTCCATACCGAAATTAATCTAAATCGGTTCAGAGGTTTATCCGTGAAAGCGTAACAAACAGACAGTAAGACAGAGTTACTTTCAGTATATATTACTATAGCGACCCGCCAGCGGCTTCGCCCGCTGCAATTTTTTTTCTTGACAATTTTTTTAATTTTTTTTAATTAAAAGTATCCTATGTTACTTCTAGTACCTCCCAGAAGATGTGTACAAAGTTTTATGATGATTCGTCAAGTAGTTTTTGCGTGAAAGCGTAACTAACTTCCACGCTTTCACATTTATAATATTAGTAAGGATTATACGGGTAAGGGGTTTATGTTATTATTTTGAGCAGATAAAAGGTTAAGGTTGAGTCGTACCAGAAAGTCAACCAGTTGACGGAGGACCGGAGCGGTTGGCGATTGCTCCACCGACAAGAGCATGGCGCTAAAGAAGATAGTGAAGCGATGCTTAAATCGCGTAGCTGTCAAAACAATCCATACAATTTTCCTCCGGGCGATAACGTTTCTCACCCCCTAAATCTAATCCGATTTCCACAATTTTCTAATATGTTGTAGGTATTATGAAAAACTAGGTCTGTGCGTCTAGGTCTGACCCCGTGTGGTTGCCGGGTTAGAATAGCGCCACTCCATGTCTTCCCGTGGATGTCGTATGAGGCGAATACGGGAATAAGGGCTTGTAGTATTGTTAGGCGATGGGCTTGCAACCTGTCACTAATACACTAGTAAATTACTTGGCCTGATTGTGCAAAATGTGGTTACAGAATTATCAACAAGTCTTTTTAGAGTTTTTGGTATTTCTGTAGCTCTGCCTACCCCACTCTGGATATGTAGGCGTGATGTTATGTTTGTTAGGTCTGTACGTTTCTGCTTTTGTTATTTTAATTCCTTTTGTTTCAAATATTATAGTCTTGAAAAGTAAAACGTAGCGACCTAGTTTTTCATAATATCGCACTTTTTAGAATTATAGTGACCTAATTCAAACATTTTCAGCTTTCGATTTCGAGTCATAAATTTAGTACTATAGAGACCTAAGTCGAAATTCAAAATATGTGGATTAGGTCACTATAATTCTAAAGGTGCGATATCTACAACGTATTCAAAAATCGTAAAAATCGGACAACGTTTAAGTAAGGGGAGAAAAACGTTATCGCATTGTGTATGGAAAAAATTTGCTTAACAGTCCTCTTAAATACCGAGAGAGAAGGGGGTTACAGAACATGACATGTCCAGTTTATTGCTCATCTAGAAGCCCCCTTAGGCACACTGCGACTCACATATCAGCTGATGGGAGTGTGCGCGTAGATAGAGTTCGAATTCCTCGTCGGTTTCGACGCTGTCCTGGATCGAAACCTGCTTGCGGGCCATCTCTGCCCAGGATTACTCTTAGCTACTGTTAACAATAACAAATAAACTACCCGACCGCAGAATCAGACAGTGTCAACTTGACAAACACTACGATTTGTATTTAGCGTTCAAGAAGCTTATATATGACACCGGAGATTGCCCGGCGAACAGCCTTGAAGCGAAAAAAAAGTGACCTTGAATGACGTCGCTTATGTTTTTTGTCCATTTCTTTTGATACTAAAGAAAGGGACAAAAAACGTCGCTTATGTTTTCTTCCCTTTCTTTTCATCCTAATGAAAGGGACATAAAACATAAGCGACGTCATTCAAGGTCACTTTTCATGGCTTCAACGCATTGTTCGCCTTGCAATCTCCAGTGTCATATATAAGCTTCTTGCTTGTTGTCACAGATTATAAGGGTATTGTATACCCTAAGTGTTAACCTTTCCACCAGCCAGCGAGCACGTTAACACGTAGGTGTAGAAGATTTTATATTATGGCATAGACTTTTTGTAAATCCTTCTTTCTTCCGGGGGGTCAAATTTGTTATCCTTTTACTACCCTGAAAAGAAAACGTTTTTCTGTCATCCCCGTAAATGTATTAAGTCATTTATCTCGAACTTTATTTCTGGAACAAAGAATATTTAGTAGGTACATCTGCCCTCATATGACAATAGGCAGTATCCCAAATTCCATAGCTAAAGCAGATTCAATACTAGTTAGATGAGATTGCATTTGCTGCCGAAGTTTTGTCTGAGATACTGCCATTCGTCTTCGCAGGGCGACAAGTAGAGTACGACATTTATGAACGAGTACGTTAAACGTGGTTGAGGCAATAGCTTACGTGAATTGCACTTTCGAACGAGGCAGACAGTGCTTCTCTCAACTACTGCGGGGAAATAAAACATTTTTTGTTATTAATTATTTATGTAATTAGTATGAAATAGGCCAAGAATGATTTATTTTGTATGAAAACGGCCTGTCATAAAAGTAATGTTTTCTGACCCCAAACAAGACCAAATTTCATGTTCATTTTCAGGGTTCCGTACAAAGGGTAAAAACGGGACCTACTAAGACTCCACTGTTCATCTGTCTACCTGTCTGTATGTCTGTCGCCAGGCTGTATCTGGGTGAATTGCAAAAACATTGTACATAGTTAAGGCCCTAATTGATGTCAATGTTTAATTGAAACGAAATATTTTTCCTTTGTGTAACGAAGATTAACCATACAATTTTATGACTAATTTTCGTCACACAAAAGATTTTTTTTTGTTTCAATTAAACTTTGACATCAATTAGGTCCTTAACTATATACAATATTTTTGCAGTTGAAACTTTAACAGATAATGTATTTCTGTTGCCGCAAATAAAAACAAATACAAAAAACAGAAAAAAATAAATATTTAAGGCCTCCCCTTACAACAAACGTACAACAAACGTATTTTTTTTGGCATTTTTTGCTCGATATTATTAACGGCAACAGGTAGACTAATATAGTGCCTAATGTTGTATATAATGTACCCTTCGTGCGAGTGCGACTCGCACTTGGCCGGTTTTATTTATCCACTTCAAGACCCCATGGTAGAGACCTGGTGCTGGTATTCCACAGCGGCGTGTGCCACGCACGTCGCACGTGGATGTAAATTCACTTCATATAGTGTCAACTAATTAATACCTAAGTCACCCTTAGTGTAGGATCTGTATCAATTGAACTTGGCAAAGATGTCAACAAAACCAAACGAACCATGATTACTCGATAATCACGTACTTGTAATGGTTTACTAATATATGGTCAAAGAACGTTTCCCAAACGGAGTCATTTCCCAAACATATCATTTGGGTAAACGCTTACTTTTCCAAAACTGTAAGCGTTTCAGATTTTTTATAAAACTTACCTAACCTAACCTATAGAGTTCTACACGATGGTCCTGAAATAAATCCTGAAATATTTACAGTTTCGGAAAAAAAAGCGTTTTCCCAAATAATTTGACGACACGTTGGCCTAATTGGTAGTGACCCTGCCTCCGAAGTCAGCGGTCCTGGGTTCAAATCCTGTTAAGGGCAGATATTTGTGTGATGAGCGCGAATATTTGTTCCTGAGTCTTGGATGTATTTCTCTACATAAGTATGTTTATCGTTGTCTAGTACCCATAGTACAAGCCTAGAGCTTAGTTTGGGTTTAGGTCAATTTGTGTGAGATTGTCCCCTGATATCTATCTATCTATCTATTTAATGTTTTTGGGTAATGAAATGAATCAGTTAGCGAAACGTCAGTGCACTACTTTTAATGATCAAGTGAGGTCTTTACAATGTTTTATACACTAGATCATTATTTTCATAATAAGTTTAAAATGAAGTAACTGTACAGTAGTACCACCGATATAAGTTACAACGATGTACCTGCGCAGAAAGAATTTTTTTTGAAGGCGCGAAAATGTTTTTGCCAATTATAAGATTTATAAGGCAGCTGAGATGCACGAGCGCTAAGCGCTAATTTCTAATCGCTAATAGCCATGAGCGAGAAAGCACGAGTTTAACTGTCATTTCATATTCTAACTTACCGGTAACACGACAAGGTTTGTATTGAATTAATTTTTACGTTCGCTTATCTTCGGCATTAGTGAGCACCTTTCTGCGTGGACGAAGATTGCCGGCGTAACTTATATTTGTGGTCTTACTGTACGTTATTTTTAACAAAAACACGCTTTGTGAGTATTTGAGATTATGGTCAAACATCAATTTATACAGACCTTATGTGAAACTACTACAAAAACAATAAAATAAAATCCATGTCGCTCACAAGCGCGTGGGGTGCGCGTGCGTAGCATTGAATTGGCAACAAAACTTTTTTTTAAAAGGTGTTCTGAAAAAAACATGTGTATAGTATATGCGGCTTGTCTTATTCGTAAATACATTTTTTTTTCATGTTCACTAGTAGTGACGTGCCTGTTGAATCTTAGGTTAAGCTTATCGGTGCCGCATTTTATATATAAATTCGTCATCTCGGTTTGAGAAGACGTAGTTGGGTTGGGAAAAACCCACCCGAAGGTGGGTTTTTCTTAGGCGGCTCCGCCTGTCGTCGCCTGGCCTCCTGTACTCCATGCCGCAGTCCTTGTTGCATGTTCTGACAGAACTCCAGTACTCTTTCTGAGAATCCCCGCAGTCGTAGAAATAAAAGCATGTCTTCTTTCTTTGATCGAAGAATGCTCTAGAATACAGAAAAGCATTTAAGTAAATGTCTACTTTGTCTTTTTTTATCCTCAAGACCTCTGCACCGATTTGTTTTTTTTTTTGTTTGATTGTGTGTGAGTTGGTCCCATTTTCATCACATCAAGATCTGATGATGGTATCTTAGAGAAAGCGATGGAACTCCTCAAATATTATTGGATTAAATATACGTGGACGACATAACATTATTCTGCCCTCCTAAGCCAATAAGCAGTATCTCAAATTGAATAGCCAAGGTAGATTCAATCCTATCGTGTTGGTAATAAGGTCACATTTGCTACAGAATTTTATCTGAGATACTGCCATTTGTGTTAGCAGGGCACTATTATGATCACTAAAAGGTATGAAATAAAATAAATGTTTCAGAAAACTAAAAACCGTCTTCAAATTTAAAATGGTAACGAATTCAGTTAGTCTGACCTATTAAATACAATTTTAAAAGAAGTTATTTCTTGATTTTTGAAGCCGTTTTTTAGTTTTTTAAATCATTCATTTTTGACTTAACTGCAAGACGTCAAAAGAAGGTTAATAATTTTAACAGTCCATGCATTAGGTCAGTACGGGTAGCACAAGTTGTATTTTCTCGCTTGTCGCTCAGTGCGTCTCTATCGTTACAGATTGGATAAAAAGGGAGATCCGAGCGACAAACAAGTCGCGGACCACTTGTGCTAGCCCTCCTGGAGGGGAAAATGCGTCAACGGGGCAAGTGTGACTAACCGTATGTTTGAGTAAACTCACTAAGGCCCGTATCGATAAACTCGACTCAAAACGTGACCTGAGAACTCATCAATTGAGACCGTCTCGAGGCGTAATCCTGGAGCCAAGATGGTCGCTTATTTATAAACTCATTTTGAGAAGCTCTCCAATGAGATGATCTTATGTTAGAAGCGCATTTCAATCCCTGCACGGCTAGCACTATCATTTTTTGAACGACCAACGAAACGTTTTGAATCTGCATGGTTCCTAAAAATATTTTATTTTGCGTTTAGACTTGACAAAGGTAAGATACTTAAACCATAATAAATCCATATTTCTAAAGTAAATTGACAAAGCAAGTCATTATTTTGAAAGTATTTCTTTTTACTTGTTTTCGGCTTAAAGATGATCACGTATGTACGTAAAAAATTTAAATATTTCAAACTCTCCTTGAAATTGTATTGAAAAAACGAAACGTGCGTAGCGGGAATCTCTTTAGTTATTGTTTATTGACAGTAGTTTACTTACAGGTTATAATATAACTATAAGATTTTTTAAGTGAATTGGGTCTTTAAAATTGACTATGTACATGTACAATCATTGGTATTTAAGTATTATACAAGTTAAAAAGTGCAGCTTCCGACGCCTTCCCCTCTCACCGCAGGCTGACTGTCGCCGCGCCGTTAGGATTAAGAGCCTCCTAACTGGAAGACGTCGCCGCGGCTCACAAACATACGAAAGGGGATTAAATATGTTCAAATTGACGCCATATGTGGACACCACTGTAAGGGGCGATACCCTGATCTGTCTCCCCGGCCCTGACGGGGGCCGAGAACACCAACGACAAAGATGCAGCTTCTCGAATCCAACTCGGCATTAACCAACCTTGCTAATGATGTACCTACCTATTTAAAAAATTAAACGTATTCTGAAGGTCAACCCCTACAGCAAGCATATCGAAGGCTGGAGCCTGGAAGAATTCCTTCTGCTTGAGATGAAAAATGAAAACCATTACAGGGGAAGAAGCCAAATGCATAATTTGCACCGTGTCCCTTTTATCGATATTGAAGGAGGTAACATTCTTAAGTTGCCAATTTGCCTACAGCTTTAGGTTATTAGGAATCTATTATTAATCAGTCCTCAAACTGCCTCAGTGTATCGGTTAAATATGATCAAGGCTATAATTTATGATCACCAAGACTTACTAGAATTCTTATTTGAATGTTGTTTATCAAAGATAGTTTTGACATGTGCAGACAGTTTATGTGCATTATTGTTGTTCAAATATGAATGTATTTTTTAAACTTTTAGTATTAAATATAAATTAAAAGATCAAACTAACATAATTTCTAAACAGTTAATAAAGTGTGTAAAACAGGTAGGATTTCATTACACTAATTATTTTTGTTATTTTCAGATCTATGGTCTGCCGTCCCCTGGAAAACTGGTGTTTAATGTGTTATTGATAACTTTATTAAATAATTATTATTTTCTCAATTAAAATTCAACTGCAGTTTACCTGAATGTTTTATTTTTGCATATTTTATAACAGTGGTTAGCACAAGTTGTATTTTCTCAGTTGTCCCTTATTTATTGGTTTTTGTTTGTTTATAGACTAGGTGGAGGGTTACCAAGTGACAAACGAGTCGCAGGAACTTGTGCTAACTGTTCAGCAAATAAACCATATTTTTGTCATTGTACCTACAATTAACAATAATAATCCATGCACTAATGAAAGAAATCTATGCTTTATTTTTCTCTATTATGTAATTATTATCTCCTTTCCTTGTACAATAAAATGTTTACATACATACACATATCCCATTAGGGCACTTGTCAGTGTGACACTGGACTTGCTCCTCTCAAGTTAAAAGTTAGGGCCTGGGGCCCGTTTCATAAAAGCTTGTAATTTGTAATACAAGTGCAAGTAATAATATAAGCTATTATTTTATATGCAAAAGGCCCCTGTTTGAATTTTAGTTAAACTAATTGTTAAAAATCATAACTAATGGTAAAATCTCAAGGAAATGTGTCAAATTTTCGAAATTTAACCAATAGTTCAGTTAACTATTGATCAAACAATTCGGCCTAAGTGGAAGTTATCATGTCACAGGTGGACCAGTTCAGATCAGTGCTCTCAAATTTTAAATAACTAAACTAAAATTTATAACATCAAACTTGATTCTACGCTGATGAGGATAGAGATTAACGTTTATAAATTCAAGTTTACAGACATTTAAAATCAGAAAGTTTGATGTTTAAACAAATAAATTTAAGTAGGTACACCATGGTCCCACTGATATATAAAATCAGAGAACACTGATCTGAAAGGGCCTCAGTGTATGAACTAAAAACATTAAAATTCATAATTACAATATAAACACCATCAACCAATACCATTACCCTGGATCCTTGTTGATTTTGGGTTTAAAAAGAAAATATATATGTGAGAATCAAATAACATTGTTTTATTGCTATGCCACATACAAAGCAGCCTTTCTGTATTCCATAATCACTTTGAGGCTGCTAGAAAAGATATAGAGTTTAGAGAGCCTGTTATGGTTACCTTTGGTACATACCTATGTAGGATCCAAATACTTTCATTACGCTGAGTTAAATAATGTCAGAGTACCTATAGTTTGTATGAAATTTCAAGCATAATGGGACCCAAAATGTCTTCACCAATAAATAAAACTACTATTATCATGTAGCAAGTTTAATTTATAAATAAAACACAAAATTTACAGGTTTTAAAATCAACTCACTACCTTATTTTATTTGTATCTGATTCGCTGCATTCTATTGTTTCATTGCTGCAATAAGTACAAAATATTTTGTACTTAGTTTCTCAACACATCAGACTAGGTTGAGGCTAGTTCATTTAATTAATAATATCAAGATCATGTTAACCTAAACAAAATATTTTAACTTTCTACGAGCAATATTTCAAACATTATTTTAATATTCTCAAGTTTTAAGCTGAATTTACCCTCTTTTCTACTCTTTATAATTAACATGTAGAGCTTTGATAGTAGACCAATAATGTTTAACACTTGACAATTCATTATTTGAACATAGGTATTGGACTTAAGAGTTGTAAAACTTAAGGCACTAGCGCTTTGAAAAAACTAGGTAATAAAAATGACATGTCTAATATTATTAATTATTCATATTAATGTTTTATACCATGGAACTAATCAACAACTTTACTTACACATAAGTACCTCTTTTATGTAGAACAAGACAAGGCATGATGACACAATGTAAACAAATTTCTAACCTATAATAAGTTTACAAAGACATGAGTATACTTCAAGTTTGTTTAGCAACTGGCAAGCGAATTGCCATAGTCTTCAACTGCGTAGGGCCGCTACTGAGATTCGTGAACACCGACTTCTCAAAATATCCAAATCCCTTTATTGCATCCTTGATTATTTCCGGCGAACCTCGCCATGCTATCCAAGTTTCCCATTATTGGACTGGCGACAACCTACAAAACGAATTAAAGTTAAACTTACTATCTAATCACAAATGATAGAAACAAGATTCTTCGGGTGGTTCACGATTATTTTTCACATAGGTACCTAGGTAACTATAGTGCTCCTTTTTGCTCCGCGTTTATGTCAGGACCCGAAATTGTTATTAAGTACTACCTAGTTGATTGTGTGTATACGTTTTTAAAGAAATCACTCAGTTTTTATTACAATACCTTCGTAATTAAACGATGCCTACCTTGTCTTTGTTTGACATGTCATTGTCAATCAATTTGTCAACAAAACAAAAACACGAAACGCCCCCTCCTCTCTACTTTTAGCAACCCGTTTCACGAAATGTTTAGTTACAAGACCTTATAGTATAAAGTTTATATTAATCTATCGTTAACAAAGTACCTATTAAATGAGCTTTATTGGTTTTCTATACGGCAGTAAATAAAAATATTAGACATATTGTGGATGCGATTTAAATCGGGTTAAGATTGTTGAAATAGGATTGGATGCAAGTTGGATGGGTAGGTCTGGCTAGGTACCTACATACTGATATGATAAAATATTGGTAGGATTTTAGTATCAATATTTCTTACATAACAAGATATTCACTGGCTTAGTATTTGAGTGCACTGTACTATAAAATAAATGTAAATTGTACTTACGTGAAATGAGCCCGTGGATGGGAGGTAAATTTTTCGCGCCTCCTTATTGCGCATTATTGTTATATATAGGGAACTATTGTGTCGCCGGCTTGGTCGGTCTATTTCCGATATCTTTATACCTAATATAAATTATCTAGCATCTATAATAGTTTCACATTAACACCACACATAGCACACAATTTTTGAAGGCAGTTGTATGTAGCGGCAAAGTCAAAACTTCGATTTAAGTATTATAATTATTATTGAAATACGTTTTAAATGTAAAATTTTGCCTCTTACATTTTATAAATGACACTATTATTTTTGAACCGATTTATCTGATAAAAAGAAACCATATGTTCGACTATTTTGCAGTGCGTCCGCCATTTTTTCGGGTGTTGAGATTATCTCAAGTCACCAAAAGACCATACTCAGGATCAGGATTAGATCCCCATACAACTAGCCGCCTCGTCTGATACAAGGATTACGTTTCACGACTTGAAATATGTTTATTAATTAAAGCTCAGTCTTGTGACGCATCTTGTGACGGGCATCAAACTCAAGTCGAGTTTATCGATACGGGCCTAAGTTACTTTTTCCATACTAAGAAATCTCCGCGTTTGATTTTCACGTAGTATGGAAAAACAAACTTTGTGCGTTTACTCAAAAAGTAGTCATGAAAAAAAACTGGGCATGTAGCTTTAAAAACTTCCTTAGTTCATAGTGATTCTAACCATGCAAGAAACAACGAAAAAAAAATTGAATTAATACATGAACTTAGGGGTTTTTCGTAACACGGACATAAGGAAAAATGACCAAAAATCCGATTAAAATGACCAATATCTCGAAAACCGTGCGACTTTTACTAGACCTATTTGAGCTTTTTCATAACGTCCTAAGTGCCCTCTATCCGTAGTTCAAGGATTATCCACTCATTACCTAACACCCTGTATATTGTCCATATGATTAGTGGACACACTTGCCCCGCCTAAACTTATCCAGCCGGAATAATTATATTATGGTGTCATATCATTTGTCAAGAACTTGTGAGTGCCTAGTCTACATACAGGCCCCCTCTTTCCCACTGGACACTCTGGGCACGTGCACAGGGCCCTCGATCGATGTTGACCCCCTAGTTCATGCCAGTTCACCAAACTATAATCGATATAGGGGGTCATACGTCTCATTATCCTAATGTGCCCTCCAATACGATAAAAACGGCCCTCGCTACATAAGTAGTCATATTTATCACCCGTTGGGTTTTAATTTTTAACTTTTGAATTATGTAATATATTCCTCCACTCTGTCCCTCTCGTTAGTACTTACCTTTTCGTAAGATCGTCTTTGCAGCTTTTCTTATTCGCCATGTTTGGCCTCATCCTGCGGAGACACAGTTCCGGTTTCGATGCTCGATCCTTCTTCTGTCGTCGCTCCTCATGGTGTCCATGAGGCTTCGTAAACTTCAGGCTCCCCATATTGCGTTCGGACTTGTGCTGGAGTTTGGGGGCCTGTAGTGAGAGCTTCTTCGGCTTGGAGACGCAGGCGCGGCGACAGTCTATATCGAAGGTGAACAGCTCGACGTTGCTGGCGGGGCAGCCGCGGTAGTAGTAGCACTCGTCGTCGTAAGGATCGTAGTATGCCCTGCGGAGAGTAACTCATCACTTCATCGAATGTATCATTTCATCGAACGCTATTTTCTGCTGAAACCATAATGTTTTCAGGGTATCTTAAACATTAATTACGTAAGTTAGGTTAGGTTAGATGTTTAAGGTACCCTGAAAACATTTCACAAACATATCATTAGACAATCGCGTTTTTTTCTGGAACTGTAAATAATTCTGAATTTATTTCAGGACCATCGTGTAGAACCCTATAGGTTAGGTTAGGTTAGTTTTATAGAAATCATGAAATATTTGTAGTTACAGAAAAAAAAGCGGGTTGGCAAATGAATAGGTTGCGAAACGATGCATTTGCGAAAAGGTAGAGAACCGATATTAAGTGATCCAGAAGAAGGTAAAGGTCACAAAAGAACTTATTGAACAGAGATTGCCGCCTAAACCCAAGAAAAGTTTTTTACATTGTCGCTGTTTTATTTTCTCGTAATCGAAATGAAAAGCAGAGTGTGTACTCGGTCTTTTTATTCTCGACTTATCTTAAATATCCAACCTCGCCTGCCAGCTCGGATGGATACATAAGTTTGTTTGTTTTATGCCCTTGTTGCGCAATCTACTATTTTTAACCTAATAACGACTTAGTCTGCAGTAGAAGATCAATATCGAGCTGCACATCCCTATAATTATGTCGATAATGTGTGTCCCCGCTTTAGAGAGGGCAGGGCAGTCGATTGTACGTTAACGAAACGCGCGAACGTGACCATTGTATCCTTACCGTGTTAATTAAATAATATATTATCAAAGATTCTGTATTTTCAGTCCAAAAGTAGCAACCTTTATCCTACCTCCATCTGTATTCCCTGTGCCATTTTATGAAGTGGTATTTGCAGAGGCTCCACTTCGGCAAGATGTAGCAGGCGGGGTCTTTCGTCCCATCGACCAAGAGCGAGCTCGAGCCGTTCACACTGGCAAATCTACCATCGTACAAATCCATTTCTAGAAGAGAATTCAAATTAAGAAACGGTCGCAGTCAGGGTCAGTTAATGGCGATTTAAGTCGATCCTTAGTAACCATTTTATACACAATTCTAAAAAGGGAACGAGTTAGTAATTGTCTCAAACTCAAACTCAAAATTAGAGGTCTTTTTAGAGGCCCTCTATTCTACACGAAAAAAAACGATATTGCCTTTGACGTGTTTCCATATTGTTAACGTTTTGATAACTCTTATTTAATTGACGGTACACGTCAAATGATTCGGAAACCATTATTACCAGAGATCGGACAAATGGGTGTCATTACTCGCAATAATGTGGACATGACTCTAATTTTAATTAAGCAAATTAAATTCTATTAATGTATTTCTTACTTGAACTTTAATCTTGATCCTTTGCAGGATAGTTATAAATAAATAATACAGCACATTTAAGAACATAAGTTTTCTCCATTAACATCCGTGGATTGCGAAAGGAGCTTTCACCTCATAAGTTTATTTTAGCCGTAAAAAGGAATTTTGTTTTTATAAATACACATAATAACAAATCTTTGTATAATTTATTTATTAATTATTACTGCCTTGCAAAGGATCAAAATTATTTTTAGGGTAAGTAATCAATTAATGTAATTTAATTTGTTTAATTACAATCTATGGAGTCATGTCCACATTATTGCGAGTAATGACACCCATCTGTCCGATCTGATTATTACCCTTACCATGAGTTGCAATTACTAAACTCTAGCTAGCGCTAGCGAGTCGAATGCTGTCCCTCACAGTATTGTTATAGAGTTGGAGGGACAAAGCATTCGACTAGATAGCGAGTACGGTAATGGCAACTCATGGTAAGGGTTCAGGGAGGTAAGATAGTCGCTTGAACAGTAGCCCAGCTTTTACTTTTGATTTTTGTTTTTGACTCTTACTTTATTTTACTTGCTGATTATACTTACCCTTACTTGACATATTGGCGAAATCTGTAAGGAACCGCCATATATAAACGAAGACGAATACACTTCAAATGCAATATCGTTTTAACGCAGTAGAATAGATGCCCAGCTCTTATTTAACTACTTAATTGACGGTAATGGCAGCCGAGTTAAAACAATTCTATAACACGTCAAAGACAACATGGTTTACAATGTATTTTTTTTTATTTTTTATTTTAAGGAGAAGGCACCCGAGTACTCAGGCCACCTGATGGTAAGTGGAATCTGAGACCCATAGACATTTGAATTCTCAAGACTATAATCCTAAGACCTCAAATGTGTTGCCAACCCTGAGGACTAAGATGGAATGCCTCTATGCTAGTAATTTCACCGGATGTCTTATCCCGACACCGGAACACAACAAAACAATCAGCACAATTTCAGCCCTGGTTCCATACCACATTGTCTTGGGTATAGCGTACTTATCGTAGATAATGCGTCCTATCACAACAAACTTTTGAATCGTGCTCCAACGTCAAATTCTCATAAACAAGAAATGATGGATTGGTTGACTGAACACAATATTTCATATAGCCCGTTGATGTACAAAACCAGTTTGTATGATTTAATTAAACAAAATAAAGAGCGGTTTCGTGAGTACCACATAGATGCAATTTTAAAAGAACATACCCCCCGTTTTACGATTGCCACCGTATTACCCGACATTCAATCCGATCGAAAATATTTGGTCCATGGTAAAAGGATATGTAGCGAAAAGAAACGTTTCTTTAAACATGCAAGGCATTATGAGCAGGGGTCGGAATAGGCAGTGCCTATTTGCCTAAACTTCGCGGGAGAACGTAACTAAGAGTGGTTACAACCACCAAAAATAACGATTTATTTTTAGTGAATGCGGGATATTTTAATAATGCATAAATGTGGAAATTGATACTATAACTCAATATTACATGCTAAAAACATTTATCGTAAGTATACAATTTAACATGAACAAATGACATTTCTGGTTTATTTCTGATGTAATTAATCTAACAAAGTATTTCGTAATATATAATATTTTATCTCATTACCTACTCCTTTAGCCGTGTACTTACTACCTGCATTATGCGACCCCGCTGATAATGGGGATGCTCCATAAGAAAGTGCACGAAAGTACCTATACAATAAATATTTTTAACTTGTGATATTATTATTTTCCCGCATTCAATAAAAAGAAAACATTATTTTTGGTAGTTGTAACCGCTCTTAGTTACGTCCTCCCGCGAAGTTTAGGCAAATAGGCACTGCCTATTCCGACCCCTGATTATGAAATTAGCAACTGAACGAATGAATACTATTACTGCTGAGGACTGGGAAAATATTTATCGCCATGTCGAAAGTGAAATATAATCGATGTCAGGAAGGGGAAATGGATCGAGTTTCAAACAATCTTATTATCAATACTTGTGACAGCTCAGATGAAGAACATGATAGCGAGTAAAAGCAGAAAACAGAGGACTACTCCTTATTCCATTTCTTAAGGGATGGGGGGGGGTTTCCATTTCCATTTTTTATGTAATTTTATTAAATTAAGAGAAAAATATTCTTCTTTTGTTGCAAACGGTACAACCCCTACAAATGTAATTCCATGTTCTCGATACGTATCTATACGTAATATTTTAATTCAACGATATTAGCTTTAACATAATAAATAATTTACGAAATAAATGCAAATTTCTTTGATCCTTATATTTTAAACATGGAACTATAGCTGTGACGTCCTTCCTGTCGTCGATTATGTATAGTGTTTTTGCAGGGGGTCTAAACCCCTCTTGACCGAGTTACCTTAAACGCAAGATGCCAATGAAGGCATTATACCTAAACATGAGATTTGCCTAAAAAGCTGTTTGCCCTAAATGAGGGATGCCTATGAAGCAGCATACCTGAAATGTAAAATTGACTAAGAAACAGATTGCCTAAAGTCGATGCCTACTAAGCAGGATGCCTAAATGGTAAAATGCGTACAAAGCAAAGTGTCTAAGTGGTTAAATGCCTACACATCAAAATGCCTACAAAGCAAATAACACCAAAACTTCAATGCAACGCCCAAAAGGGTTGAACCAAAAACTGGTGCCATCATTGTCCACTACATCGGGGCTATGATGCCTGTCTTCTTCGCCGTTATTCTCTTCTTCGCTAACAATTTTCCAGTCTATGCACATATTAAACATACCTACCGATCTCAGTCAACTTGTATTTCAGGCAATCTGCTTCTTAGTCAAGTCACATTTCAGTCATGCGTTTTCTTCGCTATCCATCGTTTAGGGCAATCAGCCTTTTAAGTCATCATGTATTTCGGGGAAACTGCTTTACAGGTAATTTAAATTTACACTTCAGGCATGCTGCTTCATAGGCATGCCTCGTTTAGGGCAAACAGCTTTTTAGGCAAATCTCATGTTTAGGTATAACGCCTTCATTGGCGTCTTGCGTTTAAGGTAACTCGATCAAGAGGGGTCTAAACTATGACTTACAATGCTTCATATCTTATGAAAAAATTAAACGACAATTATTTTGCGTATACAGTTATTCCTCTTTTTCATAGCACTTTCCAGAGAGCGTAAGAAAATAAACGCATGGTCCCTATTGTTTGTGTGCAATAAAGAGTTTCCACACATAGAAGATAAGGACATATCCAGGACAATTTTACATTTCCGAGGGAGCAGCGATAAACGACTTCTACGCGAAGGAAGTCGCGCGCAAAAGCTACTAGCTATGTATAAGTACTGGTATAATTTCGAAGGAATATTTACTTGAGGGTGAGATGCTGTATCCGGTGCCGAAGAAGGTTATTGAGAGGAACACACACGCGGGCCAAGGCGATTCCATGGTGGCCTCACACCGTGTGGAAAAAGGAAATGCAAAATTAACCGACACGTGATAAGAGTAAGGCTGTAGGCAGCAGGCACTGGTTAAATCTTAATTGGTAGCTCTTTAACACATTCGGAGACCCAGCTGAAATCCGTAATTCGAATTTAGTCCCTTTTGCTCTCGTTGCGTAACTAATACTAGTAGGTACTAGTGTTCGCATTGTTGTGTTCCGGTGTGGGGATAAGCCAACCGGAAATTACTAGCATAGAGGCATTCCATCTTAGTCCTCAGGGTTGGCAACGCCTTTGAGTTCAACTTTTGAATTCACATGTCTATGGGTCTCAGATTCCACTAACCATCAGGTGGCCTGAGTGCTCGTATGCCTTCTCCTTGTCATAAAAAAAATTTGCAAAGTGACGGGGCGTTCCTAAGTACCGATTACGGAATTCAAAGTAGCTACTTAGAGCCGCTGGAGTTGGTTGGTAGTCGAAAGATAGCAACAAGATCTCCGCTGTAGGTATGTAGGTACGTGTGGTGTTCCTTAGGTCAAAACCCATTTAAAAAAAATCATGATTCCTTACACCAGACCACCAGTAATATGTAGGTTTTCACTTGTCACGCTCTAAATTGACTCATAATATTGACTAAAGTGATGCATTGAATCCCTAGGGACTAATTTGTCATTTTACCTCCTAAGGACTAAATAAGTACTTTTCTTTTTTAATTTCCTTATGAGTAAAAGCTACTAACAGCCAGATACATGTTGCTATTTGATCATCGGACTGCACGGTAGAGCCGGCGGAGCTGGGGCTAGGTATACAACCTCCACCGCCTCAGTCTTCGTTTCGGAAATGTTGTCTATGGACTATTTGTTATGTTCTAACACCAAAAACAACCATGTCGTTGTCTCTTTCTGCATTACAGTGACGGGTTGAGAGCAATATAGGATAGCACTATTAAGTTGTAATTTTTTACGTGTCTATGTTGAAAATATTATAGGTAATTTAAGATTTATTTTTCTCGCAATCGAAGTGAAAAGTAGTGTTTAACTCGAGACTAAAAAGCCATAACACTCGAACTTCATCCACCCTCGCTTTGCTCGGATGGTTATACCATCAGGTGCCCATCTTGCTAGTGCCTCCTTTTTAATCAACTACAAAAAGGAGCTTCACTGCAGCCAGGGTGTTAATTGCCAAATTAGAAACACTTGTTCCTAATTAACGAATTACCGACGTGAAATTGCGATTCAAAAAAAAGAATTTGTTATGCGATTCCTCCGGCGCGCCTAGCAAGACTAAAGATGTAATTTGACAGTTGATAAAGATTATTTTGTTAAGTTTTTAAAACGGATTAGCATATACATTTTATTTTTACCCTTATGGGTATCCACATCAGAGTTATTTATAGTTCAAAATGTAGGCCGCGACTTCGTCTGCGGGGATTCAGTACTTTTGATGAAAAAACAGAATAGATAACTTCAAGCTTCACCCTAAATTGTGAAAATTCACACAAACATAACAGTTGGTAACTGTTATTGAACCTTCTGCCAAATACCAAAGGAGGCAGCTGAGTACATAGTAATAGCATAAGCATTTTAGATCTTACGTAGTCACCAATAAAGTATAGAATGCTCTGACTACTACATTGCAGTTAGCCACCCTCTTTGGTATTACAGCAAGCCTTGTGATAGATAGTAAAGGTATCCATTTTAACCCTGTTCCCTGCGTTACTGTGCCTGAAGTTTAAAATAAAAGTCTTACTAATCATTTGTTACTTTATTATTAATACTAGTTTGTCTCACTAGCAGATTAATAATTTAGTTGTTCATAGAACATGTACATACATACCGTTTACTATAACTTAAGTGGCAATGCCTAGGAATGTAGCATCATGCTTCATATTAATTTGGGATAAAATACTACAGGTGATTTCAAATCCAGACTAGATTATACTATACACACCACAAATTGCACTGTCACGATTCTACAGCCACTTATCTACATATTGATTTTACGTGATTGTTATCTAACAACTTTCTACAGACATTGTACTATTATGAGGTACATTATTTTAATGGCATAAACATGGCAATTGCTAAAATGCTTGAATTTGAACTATATTTTTTCTCATTAACAGAGAAGGTACTAAAGTCTTTTAAGAAGTGGCAACACTGAAGGTCAGACAAGTTACCAATTTCATAGCAAACAAAAAATATGTTAATCATTTAAAACTATGACTTTGACTTTATCTTATCATTTCCATTACACCATTGAATGCTATTACTATTGCAGCAATTCAGCCACTTTGAACCCACTTTAACCTATTTGAAATGCTTAGTATCTTTAAAACTATTGAAGCTTAATAACATTATACAGTAGTCAGAAGTGAACTTCATTAATATTCCTAGCACAAGACAACGCTTCACAATGTCAATGACCATTACAACTAAGATTGTCCTATTTATATAATGTATTTTAGAGTGTTATCCGCTTGCTAAATTCTTTTTTTACAGTATTAAATACAATGTCAGGGCTGGTTTCCGCATTAATCCGGCACACAAGGCCCTGCTGGTCGTAATGCTTAATGATGGGCATGGTCTCGGTTAGGTACGTGTTGAAGCGCTTATGCAGGCTCTCGAGGTTGTCGTCGGAGCGGCCGCTGCCCGCGGCGCCGCGCCCGAGGCAGCGCTCAGTGCACAGGTCCCGCGAACACTCAAAGAACAGGATGAACTGAAGCTTGGTTTTGTCTGACATAACGCGCTCCCATCCATCGAGGTTGTCCTTGTTTCGAGGGAAGCCGTCGATGAGGAAACGCGTCTTGCCTGAGGCTTGCATCGCCTTGTGTAGGAGCGAGCACGTCACCTCGACGGGCACAATCTCGCCGTTGCGGATCTTCTCCTCGATCATCTCACCATATTCAGAGCCGGGGCGCTGGCGCTCCTCTCGCAGCAGGTCCCCGGCCGACAGATGCACGAAATCGTACTCCTTGGATATTAAAGAGCATTGCGTGCCCTTGCCGGAGCCGGGTGCTCCTAGCACGAACACTACTTCAGGCACCATTTTGTTAAGCACGACTGAAAAGCGGCGGAGCACGCGATCCAGCATCAAACGGAGTATGACTAATTAACTTTACTGAAGTTAATTTGTTTTATAAAACATGCGCAATGCTGTAACCTTGAGCCATTTGACGTGTGGGCTCAGATCGGTAATCATTCATAATGACGTTACGCGCAGAGTTGCCATAAAAAGTACAAGAATCGATTTTTAAATGAATAATTGAAGAATGCATGCTACGCGTCTTTTTGTGCGATATCGCATAACCAAAGCCACGCCAAAGCACATGCGTTAAAATCACTTGTCATTTTAGTAAAAATCTTATTCACGTCAAAATCAAAATCAGCTTAGCTATACTCTCGCCCTTTTCATTACCACAATCTACTTAAATAGTACAGAAGAATTACAAAATGTCATGAAATAAACCAACTTGATTTGACTTAAAAAAAAATATAACAGAATTTTTAAAGCCTCAATGAGGATAAACATTTTCTCGAAATTTAAACGAGGGTTTTTAGCGACCTTTTACTGAAAGTACAACCTAATTTAATTTGTTAGTGACCAAACAGCTATAATATACTGGGTGATTTTTCATTATGTCATGATCAGGAATGGCCAAAAGTGAATAAGATGGTCATACTGAACAACTTTTCCGATGGGACCAACCACAAAATCGCCTAAAAAAACCAGCTGTTCCATATATTAATTGTCAATTAATTCACCGTTAATGTATGGAACAGCTGTTTTTTCTTTGGCGATTTCGTGGTTGGTACCATGGGAAAAGTTGTTCAGTATGACCATCTTATACGCTCTTGGTCATTCCGGATCATGACCTTAAAATCACCCAGTATTTGCGGCCATTAAGAATTCAATTAAGAAAGAAAAACGCATATTTAAATAAAATAGTTATACCTATAGCCAAATATTCATTTTTAACCCCCGACGCAAATATAGGGGTGTTTATACATTTTTGAACATGGTTCAAGCAATGTCCTTGCCTAGGTCGAGCTACTATAAAGGTGCATTACATGGGCATAGTATAAATACTTTGCCACGACCAACTTTTAACGGCAATTTATAGCCAGCAACATTAGCTATCTATAAGGAACCGCCATAAATAAAAAAAGCTGTTACTCTGATTTTGTGTAATAGAATGAGACAGACGTACAATTCACGATAATTCATCGTTAAAAATATTTCTAAGACCATTGTGTACAGGAAAGATTTCGGGCATTATTGAAATCCCCCTCAAACACTAATTTCCATCCGCGGTTCGAATATAGGGTTCGGCCGTAAGTAGACATCATAGGTTCTTGAGATACAGGCGATTAGTGTTTATACCTACTAAAATCATCTAACGGCCAAACCCTATCAATTGGTGCCGTCTTACGGCCGAATTCAAACCGCGGATAGATAAGGCTTACTTCGGGATGAAATTTGACATCTGCCCATACAAAATGACTGTGTCAAATTTTAATCCGAAGTAAGGCTATTTGTCTGCATTTCAAGGGTGGCGATAAGATATCTCGATTTATTTGAGCGACTATGACGAAGCACATTTAAATTACTTGGCCGCGGCGTTGCTTGCGGCGCGCGTGACATATCCTGTGGTTCTTATTCATTGAGAAGTGCGAGTTCAGTGGGATTATTATCAATAAAAGCATTAAATTAAATTAAATGTATAAGGAAACAAAAATCCGCCATCAACCTGAAGCCAAACTGAAGTCGGCGACGCACCATTTTTTAAATCAAGTCCTCTTCACTTCAGTTTGACTCGCCTATTACCATTTGAAAAGAAGTTATTTTTTGGGTTATTGATGGCGGTTGCATTATTTTATAACGCAGTCTTGCGGCTAGGATTCAGGGAGGGATAACTGATAAACGTATCTTCCTTAAAAATATTTATTTTTTCTACCACGAATTTTCAATAAGTTATAAATTCCAAACACAAATTCCGATCTGCTCCACACAGCATACCTGAGAACAAAAATAATCAAGTTAATAAATTAAAGATAATAAGAATGATGTAAGAAGAATTACAATAAATTAATCAGTTTATATTAAAAGTTTGACCTCAAAATAATTCAGAACAGGTCTGTGATATTCATCATGTTATTTTTTTTAAATGGGAAAGGGTTATTTATTGGGATTCATTAGAACTTTAGAATTTTGATTATCTTCCAGTAAGATTTTAACATTTTAGCTGTAAGCAAATCATATAAATATTGTAGACTAATCATTTAAGTAACTAAATACCACCAAAGGCGCACGTGAAGCAATTTTTAAACTTACTTTTTACGATTGGCAAGATAACTATTCTTCAGTGCGAGCAAATATCTGAAAAAAATAAAATAAATGTCAAAACAATATTAGAGAAAACCAAGTAATATTCTCGAATAATGTAACTTCAGTCCTGTTGAGCTTATATAAACCGTCACAGTAGCGTCAGGGGAACTTTATCATCATATACAATTTAGTATTAGAAACATCTAATGCATATTGTGCTTAACCCTCGCCTCTCTTGTAATAGATCCGTGACCAAAAATTGGATAGTTTTTTTTTGTTTTTTGGTTACATATTTTTTGGACTTTATCATTATTCGAAGAGACTGGAACTTCGTATTTTTTCACCTCTGACAGACGAGGGGTTAAGTCGGTAGTGTTCGGCAATCTGGATCTCAACCATTACGCCTTTGTCTGTTCTTTGGATATAACTTATTTTTCAGCTGTTTAATTATCTTTTTAGCATGTTTTGATCGAATCTTAAACAATGATTTTGGTTTTAATAGTAGAGTATCTATTGTGTGTGGGCATGTTGGCTCTTAATGTAGTGCCTCCTATTTTAAATTAAGGCTACATAGACAAATGGCATCACTACAGCTATAAAAATCTGCATATAATCAATACTTACTTTTAGTTCATTGATCATTTTTCAGAGCCAGCACCCATCACGATATCTGTGAAAAGAAACGGCTATTCAAGAGTTGCTCAAATAAGACACGTGCTAATTTTAATTTAAAATTGATTGTCAGTCCTGTTGAGCTTGTTATAACCATCATAGTGGCATCAGGGGAAGTTCTATCATCATAACTATTAGAACATGGCATGTTCCACATGAAATTTTAATGCAAAACATTTAAGGGTCATTGCCTAAAATTTTACTATCTAAATAAAAATCTGATCCGACCAATTTGGCTGATATTTTTGTTTGCAACTTTTCTGGACGTATGAAAGGAAGAACAAACAAATAGTGATGAAGAAATATAATTACCTTCAATGATAGATGAGCATCCAGTGCTTGCCTAAGTACCTAAAAATGAAATAAAAACATTAGGATAGTTGAAAAAAATAATTACCTAATGCATTGTCATGTTTGAATCAGGTTATTATAATAAAGCTTTCCTCAAAAACTATTCAGAACAGGTCTGTGTAAATCATCACATAAAAAGTACGAACATGAGAAATAAATATAATAATACTGACCTTTTTATATTTTGTAGAATGCAACAAATCTGAAATGAAACATAATAATCATAAGATCATCTATATAAATATGCATACAGAAACAAATGTATTTTACAAAGCTTTACTCACCAGTTCCGGTGCTGCATCTACCTAACTACCCTACTTTTAAATTAAACAATGTCATTACAATAGAAAAATTATAATTTAAAAATTAATTACATTACAGTATAATAAAGAAAATTCCAGGTTCTCGTCTTCATCCAGTGATACTATAATATATTAATCTAGTATCACTCGTCATATCGGTATATTAACAATGCGTATATCGACCAGCAATATTTTATTTAACGTACGGACACTTACAAACTTAACGAGGCGCAAAAACTAGTCAGAACTGGGGAGAATAAAAATTATAAACGTAAATAGGATTGTATAATGTGGTGTATGTACGTGACGCTGGTAATCGTTATATATTACAGTACAGATTGCATTAGCTACGGGCGTTTACAGTTTGTCCAAGTATTGATTTACATCTGGAAGACCTTCCTTCAGCCCCTTTCGTTTCCTCGTTTCCTGTGAAAGAAAGATGTCGTGAGACACATGATATGCAGAATTGGTTTCATGGTTATGTTGAAACTATGATTGTGGCGTCCGCCCGGAGCTAGCGGTCCCGGGACATAAGGATAGCGGTCCTACGCAGCGTGGCGGGCGGGCGCGGCGCTCTGCGCCCGGCGCCGCCGCGCTGTCCCGGCGCCCGGGCCGCGAGCGACCGGGGCGCTACAGCGCGGTACATAAGCCAGGCGCGACAAACACCTTACACAATAATCGAAAGTGATTGTGTAATATTATGCAATCGTTAAATTAGTTGACGAAATTCATGCAGATATGATAAGACAATGATTCGACAGAATAGTCTAATAACAGTATTCTAAAGGACGAAAATGAGTGTATTTACCTGGACGACGGCGAAGGGCTTGGAGCCAGCTTCGCACGGGTCTCCGGGCAGCACCTGCCAGTGGTCGAACACGCACTGCGGGAAGGCCTGGCCGCCGGTGTTGGAGCGCAGGTCGGCCGTGAACCCGAACGACTCGTTGACGGGCAGATACGCCTTCACCACGAACATGGGCGTTCCGGCAACTTGGGACTCCTCGAACACGTGTCCACGCCGCCGATTGAGTACGCCGTAGATACCGCCTACCGCCACCTCAGGGCACTGTGAATTAACCGGGTCTTTTAGCCACACGCAGGACGACAAGGTGGACGCCACGATATTAGGCTATTATTTTTTTAAATAGAGGAACAGTTTTGTTAGTTCCCCTATTCAGGCAAAGTGTACGTCGGACGACAACGCCTAAACAAAGAACTGTTGATCTGCCACGATACGGAAAGGCGGAACTATCAACCAAGCTAGCCCGCTCAGGATTAACGTGGGTACAGGGAATATTCTAGGAATGTATTATATTTTTGGTACATTATTAAAACTTTCCACGAAATGAATAAAGTCATCTTAAATAAACAAAATAAGTGGCTACCAAGGACCTTAGCTTTGTTTTCCCCTTTAACTATAGTAGTTGATTGCTCTATTGGACATCTGCCAAGTAGTTAAATTTAAAACAACCTTGGTCTAGTTGGTTACCTGGATCTCGCAGAGGTACACGGGCTCCATGAGACGCGGCTGCGCGGTCAGCAGACAGGCGTATAGACATCTTCTCGTCGTAGGAATGATTTGGCCGCCACCTCTGTTAAATTGTATACGCCATTAGATATTTTCATGAGCGTTTTACAAAACAAAGCAAAGAACTGCCACTGACTGATAAGCTAAACTGTACTAGTACTGAACGTTTTTTTTCGTAAATCTTAAGAATTCAAACTATTTATTCCGTAAATTGGCCACATGAAGGCTCTTACACGTCGGCAATATCTATGTAATTAATGATGCTCTTAGGTGGGTCGAACGTGCCATTGTGTCCCGTTCTATCGCATAATTCGTAATCATTAGCACGCAACGCAATCCATGAGTGCAAAGATGTACAGTCGAGGTCATAAATATGTTTACATTTTAGTACCTTGTCACTTTCATTCACTGAGACTTTTTCTTATATTATATATGAAATTGTCTCAGTGAGTGAAAGCGATAAAGTACCAAAGTGTAAACATATTTATGACCTCGACTGTACAATAATTTAAAAAATAAATAGTATGTCGTTGACTGGTACATTTGACACATGTAAACAATACTAATGATTTCAGTTTAAATCGTTTCTGAACTTAGTACTGAAAAGACACAAGTCGTAGTACTTCGAGCCTACAACAACAGCTGTTGTATATTTGAACAGTACCAACCTGTGGATAGCGTCAGTGTGCAGCGTGACGTCGTAGATGTTGAACCGCACGCCGCGAAGATTCTCCTCGGCCATGACTCCCTCCTTGGCGGCCCACTGGAAGCCTGCCACCACTGAGTCCTTGATCTCGTTGAGGTACTGCACTCCCTTGGAGCAGTCCACCATGAGGTTGGGCCCGGTGCCCTCAGGGCCGAAGCACCAGATCTTACGCGCCTCAGTGATGTCGTACTCGTATTTGTCGGAGAGGTAACGAGCGCGAGTCTTGAAGTCGTCACGCGGATTCACGCGACCCTACACAAGGATACAATATTTGTTGGTTAAATAGGAATTAAGACTTGTTGTTGCTACTTTTGATCTTTTTCTATGTAGACGCAAAGACAAAATTGTATATAAGTGACCTTAAAGATATCATATCATGACACACAAGCGTAATCTTATCTTGAGGTCAAGCTCAAGGTGAGGATGATCGGCCAATCAACCTCTATATGATTACACCCAATCTCAGGCACTGCTGTTACTGTTAAACGGGTGGACTGTTGAGTGCGCACAAGTTTCACTTACAGACCTTAAATAGCTAGGAAATCAAGGGGTAAACTGACCTCGTCGATGTCCTCGGGCAGACCGTCGGGCATGGGTTGCGCCTTCATGAAGAGACGGTTGTGCTTGTTGGGCGACTTTGAGAGACACATCTGGTCGGACTCCTCAGCCACGGTTTCGCGGTACGACACCACAGGGTCGGACTTCTTGATAGGAATGCAAGCGTGGTCCTCCTCTAAATCCTGTAAGAGGCAGACGTTTTTAGTATAAACTTCTTTCTACTCTACAGGATAGGTATTCTTTAAGAATTAAGTTTTTATTTTGACCTCCTTTACGACAATTACAACAAAGCTCATTATTTTTTATAGAGAGATCTTAACCACCACACAATCTTTTATAATTACCTTTTTTACAATAAAAACCAAAACATAATTTACATTGGATTTATCCGCAGTATGCAATAGCTGGGTGAGTGGCGAGAAACCTTGCGAGGCTTTAGCTTGGTCAAGCCCAGGTATAAGTGAATATAAATATTACCTTGAGGCAAATCTCAAGATGCAGCTCTCCGGCGCCGGCAACGATGTGCTCGCCAGACTCCTCGTTGATGCACTGCACCATGGGGTCAGACTTGGCGAGACGCTTCAGGCCCTCCACCAGCTTGGGCAGGTCAGCGGGGTTCTTGGGCTCCACGGCGATGCGCACCACGGGCGACACACTGAACTTCATCACCTAACAATCAAAAAATACAATTAAATTAAGCTCATCACGCAGCACATCTTATAAAATTTACGATCTTTACTTCACGTGTCCACGATACGTAACATAGGTGAGACAAACTACAGACATATCATAATCATTTCAACTGATACACATCCACTGCTAGACATAGACCTACCCCGCTCTCTATCAGGGGCAATCCTGTGCTACTTGCATGGCCGTTCCCTGGGACCCTTAAGATATTTGGGCCCCCTTGTGGGAGGCCTTCCAAAATTATGCATTCCAGTAGGCTGTTGCCTCCTGTTCGGTAAACAAAACCCACCTTCATGTTATGAGCGTTCTTGAAGGTGGTGATGGTGCCAGTCTTGACAAGGAACTGGTCGACACCGACCAACCCGCAAATGTTGCCGCAGGGCACGTCCTCGATGGCCTCCACGTAACGCCCCATCATGAGAATCGTGCGCTGGATAGTCTTCTCGTACACATCCTACAACAATAACATTATTTATTAGCCTTGTGACAAGATATCGACCTTTTAGTATGCCTCGTTGAACTTAAAACAGAGAATATCTTGGTTATACAGTTAAAGTTTTAGTTTTAACAAGTTAATAATCAAATTTGTAGCGTCCGCCCGGAGCTAGCGGTCCCGGGACATAAGGATAGCGGTCCTACGCAGCGTGGCGGGCGGGCGCGGCGCTCTGCGCCCGGCGCCGCCGCGCTGTCCCGGCGCCCGGGCCGCGAGCGACCGGGGCGCTACAGCGCGGTACATAAGCCAGGCGCGACATACTTAGATCACAAGTTTCTTCTCCGAGCTAGTTACCTCTTTCTTGCCAGGCTGGTAGTTGGGCCCCATGATGCGGGCCTTCTGTCCGGTGATAACCTTGCCGGAGAACACGCGGCCGAACGCGTAGAAACGGCCCTTGTCCGAAGTCGGTACCATTTTGCTGACGTACATCATGAGCGGCGCCTCAGGGTCGCAAGTCTGTCAAATCACAAAAACCACTAGAATACTTTCTTTCGGCGATAAGTGCTACGATTGACAATATATAGTGAACAATTGTTTCTTACATTAATGGGGTTATAAGCTACAAAGTTTACAACCAATTCCGGAAAGAATTTTTATATTAGTCCTCTTTGACACCCAGGAACTTATTTAAGAGGTAACTGGCAACACTTGGGACTTGAATTTGTTTTCAGGCTATATAAGTTTGGATAGATTTAACAGTGCTTATGATGTATGCAGCTGGAGCACTTGCGCATGCAGTATGCACAAAAAAGTAAATAAATAAATCACAGGACAATGTCACTCAAATTGACCTAGTCCCAAACTAAGCGCTAGGCTTGTACTATAGGTACTAGACACCATAACTTACATATATAGAGAAGTATATACTTAACTAAATACTAAACATCCAAGACTCTCATCACACAAATATCTGCCCTCACCGGGATTTGAACCCAAAACCCACTAGCTTCGAAGGCAGGGTCACTACCAAGTAGGCTAGTGTGTTGTCAATTTACGGAGCCATGCTGGACACTATACAGTTGTTAACACAATGTCATGCATATGACTTGCGCAAGTGCTTCTACATAGACCAGCTACTTAGGTAGGGTACTACCAAAAGACTGTAGGTAAGTGAAGTATAATTTAAAAACATCTCAAGAGCTCAATATTCAAGTTACCTTGATACCAATGGCGGCCTCATCGTCGTGCGGGCCCTCGTACAGCATCTCCATACGGTACTTCTGAGCCACGACAGGCGACGGCAGGTGGATGGCAATCATCTGCAGCAGCGCCTCGCCGGCCGGCAGCCAGCTCCTCATCACAACCTGAATTTAACACCAATACAATAGAGAAAAACTGGTTTCCGGTGAATCAAAAGTAATTCCAGGGCCTCTATTCTTCATGGTAATACAATATTGCTTTTAACGTGTTATCGTAATGTTTTTAACTCTGCCACCATTACTACCAAGTAAATCAGAGCTATGGTAACTTTGACAATACAGTAACACAGCCGCCATTACTACCAAGTAAATCAGAGCTATGGTAACTTTGACGATACAGTAACACAGCCGCCATTACTACCAAGTAAATCAGAGCTATGGTAACTTTGACAATACAGTAACACAGCCGCCATTACTACCAAGTAAATCAGAGCTATGGTAACTTTGACGATACAGTAACACAGCCGCCATTACTACCAAGTAAATCAGAGCTATGGTAACTTTGACGATACAGTAACACAGCCGCCATTACTACCAAGTAAATCAGAGCTATGGTAACTTTGACGATACAGTAACACAGCCGCCATTACTACCAAGTAAATCAGAGCTATGGTAACTTTGACAATACAGTAACACAGCCGCCATTACTACCAAGTAAATCAGAGCTATGGTAACTTTGACGATACAGTAACACAGCCGCCATTACTACCAAGTAAATCAGAGCTATGGTAACTTTGACGATACAGTAACACAGCCGCCATTACTACCAAGTAAATCAGAGCTATGGTAACTTTGACGATACAGTAACACAGCCGCCATTACTACCAAGTAAATCAGAGCTATGGTAACTTTGACGATACAGTAACACAGCCGCCATTACTACCAAGTAAATCAGAGCTATGGTAACTTTGACGATACAGTAACACAGCCGCCATTACTACCAAGTAAATCAGAGCTATGGTAACTTTGACGATACAGTAACACAGCCGCCATTACTACCAAGTAAATCAGAGCTATGGTAACTTTGACAATACAGTAACACAGCCGCCATTACTACCAAGTAAATCAGAGCTATGGTAACTTTGACGATACAGTAACACAGCCGCCATTACTACCAAGTAAATCAGAGCTATGGTAACTTTGACGATACAGTAACACAGCCGCCATTACTACCAAGTAAATCAGAGCTATGGTAACTTTGACGATACAGTAACACAGCCGCCATTACTACCAAGTAAATCAGAGCTATGGTAACTTTGACAATACAGTAACACAGCCGCCATTACTACCAAGTAAATCAGAGCTATGGTAACTTTGACGATACAGTAACACAGCCGCCATTACTACCAAGTAAATCAGAGCTATGGTAACTTTGACGATACAGTAACACAGCCGCCATTACTACCAAGTAAATCAGAGCTATGGTAACTTTGACGATACAGTAACACAGCCGCCATTACTACCAAGTAAATCAGAGCTATGGTAACTTTGACAATACAGTAACACAGCCGCCATTACTACCAAGTAAATCAGAGCTATGGTAACTTTGACGATACAGTAACACAGCCGCCATTACTACCAAGTAAATCAGAGCTATGGTAACTTTGACGATACAGTAACACAGCCGCCATTACTACCAAGTAAATCAGAGCTATGGTAACTTTGACGATACAGTAACACAGCCGCCATTACTACCAAGTAAATCAGAGCTATGGTAACTTTGACGATACAGTAACACAGCCGCCATTACTACCAAGTAAATCAGAGCTATGGTAACTTTGACGATACAGTAACACAGCCGCCATTACTACCAAGTAAATCAGAGCTATGGTAACTTTGACAATACAGTAACACAGCCGCCATTACTACCAAGTAAATCAGAGCTATGGTAACTTTGACGATACAGTAACACAGCCGCCATTACTACCAAGTAAATCAGAGCTATGGTAACTTTGACGATACAGTAACACAGCCGCCATTACTACCAAGTAAATCAGAGCTATGGTAACTTTGACGATACAGTAACACAGCCGCCATTACTACCAAGTAAATCAGAGCTATGGTAACTTTGACGATACAGTAACACAGCCGCCATTACTACCAAGTAAATCAGAGCTATGGTAACTTTGACGATACAGTAACACAGCCGCCATTACTACCAAGTAAATCAGAGCTATGGTAACTTTGACGATACAGTAACACAGCCGCCATTACTACCAAGTAAATCAGAGCTATGGTAACTTTGACAATACAGTAACACAGCCGCCATTACTACCAAGTAAATCAGAGCTATGGTAACTTTGACGATACAGTAACACAGCCGCCATTACTACCAAGTAAATCAGAGCTATGGTAACTTTGACAATACAGTAACACAGCCGCCATTACTACCAAGTAAATCAGAGCTATGGTAACTTTGACGATACAGTAACACAGCCGCCATTACTACCAAGTAAATCAGAGCTATGGTAACTTTGACGATACAGTAACACAGCCGCCATTACTACCAAGTAAATCAGAGCTATGGTAACTTTGACAATACAGTAACACAGCCGCCATTACTACCAAGTAAATCAGAGCTATGGTAACTTTGACAATACAGTAACACAGCCGCCATTACTACCAAGTAAATCAGAGCTATGGTAACTTTGACGATACAGTAACACAGCCGCCATTACTACCAAGTAAATCAGAGCTATGGTAACTTTGACAATACAGTAACACAGCCGCCATTACTACCAAGTAAATCAGAGCTATGGTAACTTTGACGATACAGTAACACAGCTGCCATTACTACCAAGTAAATCAGAGCTATGGTAACTTTGACAATACAGTAACACAGCCGCCATTACTACCAAGTAAATCAGAGCTATGGTAACTTTGACGATACAGTAACACAGCCGCCATTACTACCAAGTAAATCAGAGCTATGGTAACTTTGACGATACAGTAACACAGCCGCCATTACTACCAAGTAAATCAGAGCTATGGTAACTTTGACGATACAGTAACACATCAAAAGCAATATTGCTTTACCATCTTCAGTAGTGGAATAATTATAATGTCTCTTTCATTTATGGGGTCATAAACTATTTAGTTTACAACCAATTCCAAAAAGACTTCTGCTTTATGTCCTCTTTGACACCCAGAAACTCATTTACAAAGTAACTGGCAACACTTGGGACTGAAAATAAAGTGCACTCATTTTATCTTGCCTAATTTGGTTTCCTAGTACAGGTAAATCCATAAATAGCACATGTACATTTTTTACGTTAAAAGTAAATAATTTCACCAGATAATTAACAGATTTTCATCTAGTGGCAGTGCATTTCAAGTTTTTTTTTATAAAGCTGGGTACGAATCCGAGCGGCTCAGCCTGAGGCATGCTCGCTCCACGCGCCGAGCTGCTCGCGACCTAAATTTTTGCACATAAACAAGCGCGGGTGAGGCAGCGTGCTCGCCGCAAGCCGACATTTCAAAATGGCGTCGGACACGATGACAGCCGCGGCTACGTTTATCACAATTCACCGAATTATTAACAAAAAGAAGAAATCGCCTCGGTGGTGGAATGGCTCAGCAACTTTACCAAATTTGAACGCGCCTCGGCCACAGACATTGTCGTTCTGCCCGCGGCACGCTCGAATACACGTCCAAATTACGTGAGGCAAGCACACCGAGGCGCCTTTGAGCACGGTTAAAAGACCGACTCTCGGTGGGTCGCCGCGTGCTGCTCGCCCGCTGCTCGCGCACAGCGCGTGAGCGCGTACTAATTTGAGCAAAATAGGTGAGCCGTGCGTGCCTCAACCCGAGGCTGCTCTAATTGGTACCCAGCTTTATATTTAAATCAAATCTGCTCACCTTGAGCAGGGCCTTGCCGTCCTTTTCAGAATCCTCGTGCTTGATGGTGACGCCGATCTTCTTCAGCAGCAAATCTATCTCCTCCTTTTTGAAGTTCATGATGGCGTCGAACACCTTGTAGATAGGGTCCAGAACGTACATGCAGAAAGAACGCTTGTTGTCAGAGTCTCTCTGTTTCGCCCACTTCTTTGTCTTGGCGTTGAAGAAGTTCTCTCCCCAAAGTCTATGGAAAAAATAAGGCGGTTATTGGAATTGCATGTATAATACAGTTACAATATGAATAAATATGAAATTTGTATTAAAATGTCTCTAAACCAGTTTTGTAAAAAGTTTATAAAAACAATTCACACAAAGGCCAGTTAAGATTACAATTTTCGTCCTTGTCTGCCGCCGGTGTATAGCATTAAAGTCTTTACCCAGTATCAATGGGACGAAAGAATAAACATCACACATGGTGCTCCCATTTCATAATATAAAATTATATATTATGAAATTATATTAGAGCGCCATCTTAATTTATTAGCTGTATATTACCTGTTCATGAGCTTGACCAAGTCAATCTTGAACTTGTCGGCGTACATCTCAGAGAACTGCTTGAGCGTAAATGCCCATCCGTGGAGACCAGAGCCGAAACCCACGGAACCCTTGCTGGGGTCCACTCGTACCTCACCTGGTTAATGATATAATATAAGTCGTAGAATAGTGAAAACACAATCCCAGTCAGGAAAAAAAATTGTGTTAAGAGTGAATTTGTTACAGAGTCCTGGGTGTTTATTCATTTATTTTTACAAGTCTGCTTATCATTGCCTAGTACCCATTATCAAAATCAAAATGTTTATTCAGTAAATAGGTCACAATAGGGCTCTTTTACACGTCTGTAATATGAAGTGAATCTACTAGTGTTGTGTAGTTGTCCAAAGACAAGACCATCAAACGCGGCAAGAAACATTATAAGTACTCAATAAAGTAATAAATAATAATTATTAAAGCTAGAATAAATAAAATCATTACAAATGTAAGGCTTTACAGCCTAGAGCTTAGTTTAGGATTAGGTAACTCATTGCAGTATCATGGATAACTAACTTTAATAGAAATGATCAAATGACCAATCACAATACCATTACATAAATTTGTGATATGATGTAGATGAAGTACTTTGGTAGTATCTTCATGTTTGTTCTATCTTAGTTGTTTATTCTATCTACCGTTATATGCATAATAATCTTGCAGTCACAAATACTTATTGATTAGGTAAGAATGACTACACATATCGACGCTTGAAAGGTGAAATGGGATAAGCGACATTTTTTGTGATATTGAGTTACATATATCGTTCAAATCAGAATAATCTGCTGATTTGAACGATATTATGTAACTCAATATCAAAAAAAATGTCGCTTATCCCATTTCACCTTTCAAGCGTCGATATGTACATCACCAGACAAAAATTATGTCCTTTAAATAACCCTTGTATTTTCAGATAGGATTAAGTAGATAATCAATATTATCATTAAAACAGTGATATGACAAAAACATTGCCAATTGTTTTGTAACAATACTCTTTGTACCTATATCCAAAGAAAGTCCAACCTGGGATCATGCACTGGATTGCACAATGAACTTTGTAAAAAGACCAACAACACAAGACAGTTTTGTGTCAACATCAGCACTAGCTAACACTTGTAGAAAGTCACAATGTGTTTAACAGAATTTTACTAGTGAATCAATTGATTGATTAATCAAGTAATGACATACCCATGGGTCCACTGTCGTCAGAGTAAGTGGCGATAATGACGTTGACATTTTCAACAATGCGCTGGAAAGTCTGGTACAGCTCCTCAGACTCCAGCTGCAGCTCCAGCAGAGCGCGGTCCATCTTGTTCATGAACAAGATTGGCTTGATACGCTCAGCAATGGCTTGACGGAGCACAGTCTCAGTTTGTACGCACACACCTACAAAAAAATAGGACTTTACAAGACTACTAACAATCAATAAGGCTCCTACAATTGTACAACTGGATGTTTAGTTTTGAAAAAAACCTGCCCAGCAGTGTTTGGGCCAGTCTTTGGTAGAAATCCGGAAGACGAGAAATGCATTGTAAATAAAAGAATAATTACAACCACAATAACAATTTATATAAACCACAGCATTTACATAATATATAACTTGTTTAATAACAATTAACAATAGCATAATAGCCGTCACCAATATGTTAACACAGCATTGTGTAGGTCATGTAGGTCAGGCATGGTTTATAAATTATAATTTAAACCCTAGGACATGAGCAATTATAGTATCTTATGAAATTATGTAGCAAAAACTCCTTGCACTTTGGCAATAAACTAGATAGGTCTGTACTGAAGGGTTATATTTGTTTTGCCCTTACCTGAAACACAGTCCACAACTACCAAGGCACCATCAGTGACACGGAGAGCAGCAGTCACCTCAGAGGAGAAATCAACGTGCCCAGGAGAGTCAATAAGGTTGATCAAGAAACCCTTCTCCCCCTTTTCACGCTGGTCTATGTTTGTGATGAACACCATGTCCTTCTCTTCGAGTTCGAAGAACATGGAAATAGCACTGGAGAAATTCACATGTGTTATTTTGAGGTTATGACAAAGTATAACAGTGGGGTATCATTATTCTATGATCAGATGGCCGTTCTGAAGATCTTCAAAGGATATTCAGCTTTTAATGGTAAGAACATTCATCATTTTATCAATGAATCAATAAGGTTTTAATTGTTTCAAGAGGAAAAAACATTTGAACAGCAGAAATGCACCTTGACAAAGTGCATTTATTGAGCAACATGTTGCAATGTTGAAATTGTTAACAAAGATCCATCAAAGAAAATGTTGCACATCTAATCGAAACAGAAACTTACGTAGACTTGATGGTGATACATCTGTCCTGTTCATCCTTGCGAGTGTCGGTGAAGCGAGTCTCGCCGGCGCGGGCTCCGGCGATGATACCGGCCTTTGACACCAGCGAATCTGTCAGCGTCGACTTTCCGTGGTCGACGTGGGCGATGACGGACATATTGCGGATGTTCCGCTTCTTGTCCATCATCCCGCGGATCTCGTCTACGGTAAAATTCACCTGCACAAACGAGAGAACACGTCAACATGTCGCAGCCTCTTAAACACAACACAGATGGACCTCCACTGTCACACGCACGTTTCGTTTTCAACATAAATACTTTCGTAATATTCATGAGCCTATTAAGCCCGTATTTAATTCAATTCACTGACACTTAAACGAAATTCATTGTGACACGGTATCAGTGAAATACGTCATCGGACTACACAGACAGTCGTGAGTGGAACGAAGTTTTATTTCTCAATTTTCACCGAAAACCAAAAATAAACTCGCGAAACGTTAGTTAATATTCACCGTTCCACATTTATGAACACGATTATGAAGTTAAATACTCACCATTTTGGATGGTTTTAGATTTTACTTTCAATAAAATAAACTACCATACGCCAGCAATGGCGTACGCTTGAAAAAGACCCTTTCCTGGGCCGGATGTGCCCGCCTAAACGTCAGTCGACGTTGATAACCATAGACAATTCGTAAGAACCGCAGTACACAATAGTTTTCCGGTATTTTGTAAAACATAAATCTGAGAATGATATATTTTTATTTTTTACATTTGTAAATAATATTTAAGATAATTGTTGCTGCGATTACGCATTTGCATAAGATAAAATTAGGAAGCCCTATATCGTTACTTTATCTTCATCTCTTTTTCTCGATCTAGTCTCGAATGACTTGCGAATGGCAACCGAATATTAATCACCGTATCTTACGTATTTTAACATTAAATGAAGGAATATTACTAAAGATCACCATGAATTTTTAAGTTAATATAGAAGGAAATAATAGGCTCGTAATTTATAAGGCTTCATGATAAGCTTAGTCTAAACGCACTCATATTATACCAGTCACAATAAAATTATGATAACATTAAATTTATAAAGCTGTGAGAAAAAATGACAATGTGGGGTGGCGATGGCGGCAAAACTTAGTGTAAGTATTCAAACATTTTTTTGTTTTGAGATGCAACTGCAAGCCTTGTGTGCGAGTTTTAAAGGCTGTTGTGTGTAATTATGTTGAAGAATTGAAGATTCCGGTTAGTGTCATTAAAAGTAAAGTATCTAGGACTAATTATTTCCTAATCTAGGGTTGAAATAATTTTCTAAAGAAAAACGTAAAAATAAATAAATATAATATTAAGAGCAGGCTAGAGACCTAGCAGGTTAGTGAGTAACGACACCATGGACCTTAGTGTTCTCAAGAGTAATATTTTGAGATCGTTCCATAACGGAATTTTCGGTGGATACACAGACCACTTACCTAATGATCTGTGGGTGGGATACCTTGGAGGGTCTCCTACCTGGAGGGTTATTATGACATAGCTATGCAGTAAATTATATAAACTCTTTATTGCACATAAGCAATTACAAGGCATGTTTGCATCGATATAGATAATGTACATAGGCGAACTTATCCCACATGGGATCTCTTGTCTTACAGTTGAAGTATCTGCACCGCGCGTGCCTGAACGCCATAGTAGTGGACTCAGTGCTATACGAACAAAGCAGAGTTTCTACTTTAAAATCCGTAATTCGAACTTCGTCTATGGTTATCCCTTTTGCTCTCGACGCATAACTAATTCGCAAGAAAGTGACGGGACGATCCGAAGTTTGAGTTACGGAATTTAAAGTAGAGCCTCAGACGCCGTACCTACGTGCATTGCGGCCGCCGCGAGCAAATGAATGCGTACGCGTAGTAATGAACAAATATCAAGTTTTTAACTCCCGACGAAAAAAAGAGGGGTGTTATAAGTTTGATATGTGTGTGTGTGTGCGTGTGCGTGTGTTCGATATAACGGTGACACCTACTTTCAGAGCTGATATCTCTTAAACGGCCCCACCAAATTTCATGAAATCTTGCTAAGAACCATCCCGATTAATGTAGCTTTTTATTATATGGACACCAAAACCAGGATATTATTGAGTTTTCTAAATCTATCCATCACGATAACATTTCTTGGAAATTGAGACTATTGTGGATATTAAGTGAAACCACCTTTGAGTTAAACAAATTATAATCGAAGATAAAATACTGCGACGATAATATCGGTTCAACTGGCGAGGCGAACGGCAGCCGCGGGCGCTGTAGTGCCGATTCTAAGAGAGGCATCCGTCTCGCTCTCGCATGATATTAAAGCGCGAAATTCAAATACCGGTTAGGCACGCGTGTTCGGCGCGTTGGGCGCGTAGGTAGAAGAGTTTGCGATAAGACATAATTGAACTTCTCGATCCAGCTTAATTTCCTGGTTACTATCGTCACTAAAATTGTAACTCAGTGATAGATAAAGTATAATTTTAATTAGCTATTAATAGTTAGTAATCAATCTCGTTTGAGTATAAAATCCTTGTTTCTCGGGGAAATCCGACGATAAGGTATATATAGCTCTCTATGGTGAGCTGTAAACGAAAAGTAGGAAAACGTCACGAGAAAACAAAAGCCCTACCTATTTGTCAATAATAAATACAAAGTCCAACTTAGTCTTTGGTGGTCTTTGGAGTTTACGTTTCAAGAGATAACTTTTAACTTTTACTTTATATTTCTTAGAACTAGCTGTAACTAAGTTGATGCTTTGTAGAATTGGAGAGTTTTAGTTGAGTGACCGCAACGCCTTGCAATACCTAACCAACAACCATGCTGCCGATAGTGGTTATGTTATGGAGGTTATACATAGCCCGCAAAAGGAAATTAATCTTGACCATTGTAGAGTTCTTATTTCCTGTTGCTATATTTGTCGCGTATTTAGTAATTAAACAGAAATTAGAAAGTGGATCGTCGGATTTAGAACCGGTTAGTTGTAATTATAAACATTATGGATTTTTTACAGGTTTGAGAAACGGGTTACTCTCGAAATTCCCTTTTCGCCAGTTGACAATATAGCTCATACGTCTGGATTGTGTAATGACTTTGTTGCTATATAGACATGAACGCGAAATGTATCTTTAGCAAAACGTCTGGATCTTAGAATGTTACAATTATAAATACACTAGTAGCGAAAGGTCTTTATCTTAGAAATGTCTTTATTACTTAATAGACATAAAAGCTGAATGGCCCGGTAGCGAAACGTTTGTATCTCAAAACATCCTAATTACTAAATAGACATGAACGCCAAATAGCCCGTTCGCAAAACGTCTGGATCTTTAAACGGCAAGTGTTGATATGACACCTGATAATTTCAAACTCCTTTCCACATAATCCAATTATTATCTATTATTTAAATCCCTGGCACTCGTTCTGTGATCATGACAGTCAACTAATTTTGCTTTCGACGAATTAAATATTCTAAATATACGGACTATTTTAATTTCCAGACGTTTTGCTAATAACTCCTTCTATGTTCATGTCAATCAACTAATTTTACTTTCGGTTAATTAGGTATTCTAATCACACGGACTATTTATATTTCCAAACGTTTGGCTACTTGTTCAATTCAATTCTGTGACGTCCTGCTAAATTGACACTTTGCTGACTGAGTATTCTACTTTCATGTCATTCAGCTGAATTGACTCTTTGCTGGCTGTGTATTTTACTCTTATGTCATCTAGCTGAAATGGTCCTTTGGCGAAAAGGGAATTTTGAGAGTAACCCTGAGAAACTGTTAATAACGAGGTGTGTATTTGAGTATTCTATATACTTGTTGTAATCTTCTGATCTTTAATGCTAATCCTGCTAAGCTTGTGGAAAGCCCTGGTTGATTGAGAAACAACGATATGGGTAGGTTGTACCCACAGAGTATGGTGGGAACAAAATAACATCATTATCAGCATCATCGTGATCAAGATGTCCTATCGACATCACTAATTCGAGCGTCACGGCTCTGTCTACCAGCAAATAATTCATCTATGGAAATGGCAATATTCATAGAATAAGAACTAAAGGCATAGGAGCCTAAAAACGAAAGCGTCCGATCTATAACTGTCTCAAAAATTTCAATATGAATATTCATGAAGTTATAGTCCGTTCGTGTTCTCAACTCGTGTAAACTGGTCACCAACTGGTCACCATGGTCGTAGATTATTTATGCAACAGCAACTGTACGACCATGATATTTTAGCTTATAGAACTCTCTTTTTGGCACACTGAATCCCAATAAGACTGTGCATATTAGCTATCTGCACGTTGCCTTTTATTTTATCGCTCCTTATTTGCCTTTATTAGTTCTTATTATATGGCATTATTTACATCAACAAACAGGTACAACTTCAGGTACAGTCATACCATGCATACTTCACGGTCATCGCGCCAAATATAGACTTTCTCGATGGCATTAGGGATGTGCCGGATGTCTAGATATTTTTGACGACCGTACGTATAGCAAGATAATTTAAAACAAAATGGAATAGACGCCTAGATGTAATGGTAACATTCCATAGCATTTTGAGAGAGACTTCTCGCCTTTCAGGATCCATCGGCGTACCCGGTGGCCGCAGCGCCGCTGCGCGTGTGTTACTCCCCGGACACGGAACTGACCAAGGCGCTGATGGACGAAGCAGGCCGCCGGCTTTTTCTGAACCGGCTCGACCATGTACCTGGTGAGTCGACCTTTTGTGACATCTTCGTACTCTGAGAGTGACGTCCGTACCTGGTAAACGTGGCGCCGCTGCGCGTGCGTTACTCCCTGGACATGTGTTTTTGAACCGGGTCGCCCATGTACCTGGTGAGTCAAACTTCCATCTTTGTTTCATACTCGAAGTTTTTAGTTTCTTACGCTTATGAGATAAGTTCGATCCTCAGTAGTAGTAAGTATTAAACTCGTTATTGTACAAAACACAGAATTCAAATACAATATTTACAGGATATGAATGTACAAAGGGGAACTTCTCTTTAAGGGATCTCTTCCAGCTAACCTTATTCCAATGAGCAGTTCTTAGTAAGTGGTTGTAAGGGCCTACGCTAGCAGACGCGGGTTCACGGAGCGGGTACACGGCTGCGAGTCGAAATCTATGAAAAAATCCGTCACACGCGTCCGCGCCGGTAGCAAATGCAAACGGCGTCCAGTGGTGGTGGTGGCGTTGGCCGTAAATCATACCCTCTTACTTATTAAACGTGGAATAACCGGTGGGGAAGCTTATGCCATGCTTTGTCTTTATCTATAACTGTGACATTTGCGTCTGTCAGAAAATGACAAAGCATGGCATAAGCTACCCCGCGGTTTTTCAACCTTTATAAGTAAGAGGGATAGATTGAAGGTAAAATATCGCGAGGAAACCTATGAACATAATCTAAAGAATAGGGTAAAAGTGGGATAGTTGCCCCACATTTTGAAAATGTTAATTATTTCCGAAAATACAATAATAAATCAACAGATATTTATTTGTAATGAAAACCATGTTTATTAGTTACTACGTGGTTAAGAGCAATTGTGTAAAAATATAACAATAATATTAAAAAAAAATATATTTTCAGAGTACTAGTTGTGAGGATAGATGCCTATTGTGTGGGTTAGATGCCCCGATGCTTTTATCTCTATGAGGATAGTTGCCCTTTGGGATTAATTAAGGCAAGTATAATTAATGTTTTATTTTAATCTCTTTAAATGTCACAAAATAAAATTATTTTTCCAATTTCTGGATGTGCGCCACCAAATGTTTTTCGTTATCAAAATCAAGAATAGGATGTTTTCCTGAAAAAAAGAAAAAATAGTCTCAGTTTCATTATTTTTAGTAAAAAAAAATTTAAATCGATCCAATGAAGAAACATTTGCTTACCCAGTGTATTTTTCACAGTATTTTTATTTGAAAATCTTCTCCTTAATTTTCTCGATGGAATTCTATATAAACGAGAAATTGCGTTGATCCCCATAGTGCCTTTCGATATCTCATCCAAAGCAGCTATTAAGGTCTCTTGCCTCCATTGAGCACGTGCACGAGCGCCAGCCTTCCTCTGATATATACGAGGCATGCTAAAACCAAGCGTTAATAAAAATAAAGACCATGCAAGCTTCCCCTTAAACCCTATGGGGATAGATGCCCTAAGGGCATCTATCATCTTAAAGCCCAAGGGGATAGATGCCCTTAAGGGCATCTATACTCACAAGGCATCGAGGCATCTATCCTTTTTGATAGGGATAGATGCCCCTATTTAAAAATAATAATAATTGTTAGTAAAATTTCCAAACTTGTACTTATACGTAATATTCGAACCATACACTTGCAAATAACAATAGAATAAAATAAACTTACTTCACAATATTAAAAGTTACCTACACACTTCCAAAAATCCTTCAATATCGTAATCCGCCGCGACCCTGAGCGAAGTCTTCGAACTTAATTTTATTACGCGCGAAACGTCCGTTGCACGCGGCTGCCACTCGCATACGGCATACAGGCGGGGCGGGGGGGCGACCTTTACTAAAAAACATTCGCCTCGGCTGTGGTATGTTTGTAACTTTTGATTTTAAATTCGGGGCATCTATCCTCCTGGGGCAACTATCCCACTTTTACCCTATGTAAGATATGAAGGGTATAGTTGCACAAAGATCCCACAGGGTCGAGGATAAGCGGAGATGGGTATCTGGAAATTATAAAATAAGGTATGGCATCTTCTCCACTAACCTTAGACAAATACCAAGTTTTAAAAATCAAATACGTATAATTTTAGTTAGAATTAGAAGCACCTAGTTAGAAGAAGTGTTCAATATTTTCCCATTTGGTTCCTTTGTGTAACGCTCCGAATATAGGTGTGTTATTTCTGTTAATTCTTTTTTGTGTTGAAAAAGTTGCGGATTACGGGTACTTTAATTAGATGTTTACTTGGTATAAGGGCATCAGTTTGTGAGATTCACCTAAAAAAAAAAACAGCGCTGTCCAGATGCGGCCTGTCGCACGCGCAGCAAATGCTGAGTTGGCTCCTTTTGCCGCAATATCTGCTTGTTTTCACTTTCGTTATTGTACTTAATTTTTTTTTACCTTTGTAATAATTTGTAACAAAAGTTTGTGGCAATAAATTCCATTCTATTCTATTCTAAAATTTTGCAGGTGAATTAGAAGAAGGCTTTGCACCAGTTTCAGACAGCGTTACCATGGCGGAGTATTCAGAGATAATGGAAGTGGGTGATGCAATCGTCGAATTCCAGGTACAGACAACAACTACGGCATTGTGATAAACAATAATTAGTACTTAGCCGACAGCGAATATCAGCGAGCCGCCGAGAGTCGGCCTTTTGACCGCGCTCAAAGGCGCCTCAGTGTGCGTGATTCGTGTAAATTGGACGTGTATCCGAGCGTGCCGCGGCAGCACGACAAGTTCTTACTTGTATGTGGGCGAGGCGCGTACAATGTGGTAAAGTTGCTGAGGCGTTCCACCACCGGGGCAATTTCTTCTTCTTTTTGTTAATAATTTGGTGAAGTATGATATACGCAGCCGCGGCTATCAGTTGTCACCGTGTCCGACGCCATTTTGAAATGTCGGCTTGCGGCGAGCGCATGTTTTTGTGCTACAATTTGACTCGTGAGCAGCTCGCCGCACGGGGCGAGCATGCCTCAGGCTGAGCCGCTCAGATTCGTACCCAGCTAAAGATCACGCACCGTGGCAGTTGATATTTTTTTCTTTTGTCCTACAGGGCATGTATGGCAGTTCATTTCCGGAAAAACTGAAGTATACAATTCGAATGAAGTCCGTAATGAGGGCTCATAATCTAGTGAAAATCGTAATGGGAAGCGGTGAAGTGCCAAACAAATTTGGTAAGTATGTGAACAATTATCTCTAGACATTTAACAATTACAAATTTAAATATCCTTGAATCGTTGTGGAAGCATTATACAAGCCTCAGCCGGGAAGGGCGGTTGCTGGACTCTGTAGCGCCTTGACTGTGTCTCAGCCGCGCTAAACGTATAGTCGTCCTGCAATGGCTTTTTTCCCGGCCTGTGCAGTAATGTACCATTAATAAGCTATACTGTTAACTTTAACAGATGCGATATATGAACCCTTCGTGCGGTTGCAGTGGGCATTGGACATCAGCTTTCTGCAACTGACAACGGGCGTCTACATAAATCCGGTATTTGTCTTATTAATCATATTGTTGACGTTATATTTACCCCACCAGTTCAAATACGCCCACTCAAATATGCACAATTATTTTAATTAGGACATATGAAGCACAAACCGGCAACAGCGCGCATCCATAACGTTATTATAAAGTTATTCTCGTCGAGTTATGATTTTGATTTCGTTACGCATTACGTTATGAAAAAGAACTGTATTTGCATTTTTTAATTGTAAAATAGTTTTCCTACTCCTCTTCACTTTCACTCCGTGTCACACATTAAACACCTATTCATATACTAACATTCACGTACACTCCTCAACACTTCCTCACAGTGAACATGAAATCTGGACATTATTCCTTTGGTACCGTTTCGTAGCCAATTTACGTAGCTGGCGACAAAATGGGAATCTAAAAATCCCGTTTTGTAACTGGCAACTAAACGGGACTTTTCCATTATCGATTCATAACTGCGGTTGGTAACCAGAGGCCCTAGCCAAGATGCGTTCGCTAACTAGCGATTCGATTCGTTTTAATTTGAAACCAATCGCGGCACTGGTAGATCACGTGACTCGTCGTATGACGCGATCTACGAGTGCCGCGATTGGTTTAAAAACAAAACGAATCGAATCGCTAGTTAGCGAACGCATCTTGGCTAGGGCCTCTGGTTACCAACCGCAGTTATGAATCGATAATGGAAAAGTCCCGTTTAGTTGCCAGTTACAAAACGGGATTTTTTTCCCGTTTCGAAGCTGGTTACGAACGTTTAGCTACGAAACGATACCAAAGGACATTATTTTGGACCAGTGATCAACAAAAATATCCAGTCGAGTCGCACAGCGGTGAGTGGCAACGCGCAGTGGTCGCATGCACTCCGGCGTGATTTATTGGGTGACTTATTGGTTGAGAATATTGTGCATTCGTGCTATTAACTTTGTTACGGAGCACCTTGATCGCTATACTCAACCGCTCGCACCCTCTGCGTACCTCCAGGACTTTAGCCAAACAAAAACTCAGTATTTATATTTCAACGTAAAACACTAACGAGCTATAGCGTAATGATATCGTTATTAATACAAAGCTCAATGATAAGGGAGAAAACAAGAGTGACAGCTGGCTCTCCTAAGTTAACCAGGAAAAGTAGAGATGGACATGATGCATTAATAACAGGATAAGTTAAGCAAAACAGTCATTGAATGGTACCCAAGGAAAGGCGAAAGGAACAGAGGTAGACAAAACAAAAGATGGAGGACTAGATTTAACTTACAACTGGCTACAACGAGGAGAGTCACTAAGTATAGGCAACAATGGGATCGTCAGAGGAGGAATTTGGAAATTAGCATGAGGCGCGCTGAATTAAGAGATATAATTTAAATCAAAAATCAAACAATTTATTTCATTACATTTAGAAGTTTTGCTATTACTGATAGTACATAGATCGTGGTAATGAAAAGGGCGTGAGCACAGCTTAGCAAAATTTGAGCTCGCCCGTGGTCAGCCATGGAGAGATCACATTGACTACGGCAGTCAATTCGGATTTACCAAGGGACGATCAACAACTGACGCCGGTTCCACTTTGGTGAAACATATCTTTGATGCCTGAGAAAATCACTAGATGTAATTGGAGTTTATGTGATTTTTCCAAGGCATTTGATTGTGTTGATCATGTAACGTTAGTGCGAAAGTTAAGCTACTATGGTATCAAAAACAGTGCACTGGATCTTATTACATCTTACCTTGCTCACAGAACTCAGCGGGTAGACATTAACAGGACACAATCTTCAGAATCATCTGTTGCTATGGGAGTGCCTCAAGGCTCTATTTTGGGTCCGTTCTTTTTTTAATCTATATTAACGATCTCCCATATGTATTGCACGATAAACATGAAATAGTTTTGTTTGCTGACGATACTTCACTTATGTTCAAAACGGATAGGAAACAGGATAATTTTAATGACATCAATGACGCGTTGTCTACAATTGTTGACTGGTTTACAGCCAACAACTTACTTTTAAATGCCAAAAAAACGAAGTGCGTAAAATTTTCCTTATCGAACGTGACGAGAGTGAATGCGGCTAGAATTAAACTGAAGGATGAGAAACCGGAATTCGAAGATAGAACTGTATTTCTTGGTATCACTCTAGACTCAAAACTGCAGTGGAGTGCGCATATATCCACACTTGCAGGTAAAAAAGTTCGGCGGCTTATGCGGTAAAGCGAATCCGACAATACTTACTAACGTCGAGACGGCGAGACTTGTATACTATAGTTATTTCCATAGTGTTATGAGTTACGGAATTTTGCTGTGAGGAAGAGCGGCAGACATCAAGACCATTTTTGTGTTACAGAAGCGGGGTGTACGAGCCATTTATCAATTGGGGTCTCGTGTTTCACTCAGGGATAAATTTAAAGAAGTTAATATTCTTACAGTCGCGTCTCAGTATACCTTTGAGAATATAATGACGTATGTACGTAAACACATACATGAGTTTAGGCATAACCGCGACGTTTACAATTTGAATACTAGAAATAGGGATAAGCTTGCTCTTCCAGGGCACCGTCTCCGTATGGTAGGCACTTCGTTTGCGGGGAACTGTATACGTTTTTACAACAAGATACCATCTGATATCGTCAATATGCCGTTCAATGAATTTAAATCTCACATCAAGCGCTGCTTGTTGGGTAGGGCATATTAAGTATACTGTAAACGACTTCATTGGTGACCGAGATGTATTTAAGTAGTATCTAGGCTATTATTAAAGTAAGATAATTTCGTAAGCTAAGGATATTTATAATATTTGTATTTTAAGCACGCCCTTAGGCAAGCTGTGTATTCAAACACTACTTTTTATGTTTACTATCATGTATTCGTCTTTTATCTTTATTAGTTCTTGTGCGTACGTGACGCTTTTATGAGAACACACTGTGATGTTTCTCTCCGGACAGCTGTTTCACGCAAAATTACTTCTATGTTGTACGGCAGCTTGAGCAAGTCATGCTCGCTTAAAGGTCTTTGCTTACGGCGGCGTCGTTCATCGGGTCGCCACTTTCCCGAACACATGGTTGAGAGAGGTGATGGCTGAGATACGCGTCGTACTCGTGAACGGGTGCTTGGTGGGGTCCGATCTGCAAGGACTGGTTCTTCAGTTTATTATTCTAGTTATGGCTTTTGACGTAGAGACCTCGTCGTGTTGTTCTCCTAGACTTATTATTTTTAGTTTAATGTTATTAACCTTACATTTGTATTGATTTTATTTGTTCAAGCGTTAATCATTATTATTTATTACTTTATTGAGTACTTGTAATGTAACTTACTTTTAAGTATTTCTGTACTTTATGTTGAAAAAATGACCTTCTGCTGGAGTTTCTTGGCGCTTCTTCTCCGCAGTGATGGTCTTATCTGAAGCGCTAGTAAATTCACTTCATATTACCGACGTGTAAAAGAGCCCCATGGGGGCCTATTTACTGAATAAACATTTTGATTTTGATTTTGATTGACTACTACTTAGATTAACGAGTTACATAAAACTAAGCTTGTAATAAATATAAGAGTAAGTATGAATGAACAGTAATAAACTCCCAAATATTGTATGTTAAGTTTAATTGTAAAATTTTAATTTTATGGACGCATCCCTTAACGGGCTCGCAACAATTGACATCTACCAACATAAACATAAACATAAACATTACATCAAAACATTATGTCAAGCTTTCTTAATTCAGAATAATAAAGGCTATTGATTTGATTTGATATCGTTATTTTTAATGGACGTAAGACGCGATATGAGCGGCCGTTGCTGCTTGAAAACTTGATGCGTCTGCGCACGGTGCGTGCAGCGGCGCTCAGGCGCGGTTGTGGTGCGCGTGGTTTTAAACAAGCGACGAGACGGTTTCAAACAAGCTTCGAACCAAGTGGTTTGCAAACCAAGGGCAAATTTGGTTTCAAACCACTGACTACAGTTTCGAGGTCACCTTGGTTTTAACCCTGGTTTCAAACTGTGTATTAACACGCTTAATTTAGACTAACCATGATACTTAAACAGCTCTTTGTTCCAGACGCTGACCTTGGAGGCAGTCCACAAAGACGACTCGTCCGCAGACTACATTCCGGTGTACAATCTCCTTGCGCCTCTGCAATGCATTCTTATATTGCATGCTAGTAAGATGGCGCTTTTTGCACCTATTTTGTTTTTCATAATGAGACTGGCTGACGAGAAAAACAGTGGCATAGAGGTATGTCCCGGTGCCTGGTTGTCTGTATATAGTTCAATTTGTGATCTTGACTACATTGTTGCTTCCGGTTACCTTCGGGGAGGGAAGATGGCCGATTTATAAAGATGTCCGGCTTTTACTTTTTATTTATTCTGTTTACTGATTTACCCGCTTGACATTTTCGAAATTACTTACAACGGAACACCACGTACTCAGCAGCAGAAGTAGCTAGGCAACCGAAGAGCTCAAAATTATCTGCACTCGACTCTGTTGTTAAGAGAATACGTCGTGTCTCATCATTTTGAGCATGTTATTCTGCTTAGCTACTTTTGATGCTGACTGTACTGGAGTAATGTAAATTAACACACTCTGATTCTTAATTAAGTAGTAAAAACAAAGTAATTTTATAAAAATAAGTTTTTAACCCTTTATTTCTTGTTTAGGTACATGTGGGTATTTGTACTGAGCCTCTATTTTTACTGTGTTATCGCATTGTTTTTGTCCCAGCCGCCATGACTCAAGTAAATACGCTCGTATGTTGTATACGATAACAGTCAAAGGCAAATCATTATGGTTTTTCCTAGTAGAATAGAGGCCTTAATTATAGAAAAGACGTTCGAAAATCGCAACCTTATCGTAAAGGAGCGTCCCCACTGAGAGCATTCGCGTGTATTCCACATCACTTAAATATTCGACACCGAATGATCTCAGTGAGGACGCTCTTTTACGCATCTTGGCTAGACTAGCTCGCGATTTTTGGAAATCGACGAAATGTATAGGATTGAAATCAGCTTATGATAAAGACTTCTTGATAATTCTGTAACCACTTTTTGCAACATCAGGCCAATAAGTTTACCAGAGTATTAGTGATAGGTTTCAAGTCCATCGCCTAACAGTGCTTACAAGCTCTTATTCCCTTCGTCGCCTCTCATGACGTCCACGGCGCTCGTTCCCTTAAAACCATCATTGCAAAATATCAAATTGCTGACATACCTACATGCTAATAATATCAGATTCCTGCAATACTAGTATTTTTATATATTATGTTCCTTTTTATATCAGTTTAATAAAATACCATATACTCAATAAAACATGTTCCCTGTAAAAAACCTTATGCCCAAAATATCAAATTTCGAAATCACAAGAATCGCAAAACATTGAAATATTTTACAAACCTGGGCATCTATTCGACTGCGTTATATAGCGATATCGTGTTTGACGTGTTTTAGAATCGTTCGTGTCACAGTCGCCATTATTGTAAATGACATACATAAGAGTTATCAAAACATTGACAATACGGAAACAGGTCAAAAACGATATCGTTATAACGCACTTGAACTTGAATAGAGGCCCTGATTTGGAAAACACAATTTTCTCGAAACAACTTGATCTCACCTCAGCATGATCATGTAATCGGCTCGGCCATTGCCCGTGGTCCATCTAATTAGTTCACATCTGTGGATTGCGGAGACTAAACTGGTTAAAACCTATACGTAGGTTTAGGTTATGTTAGTTCTTTAGGGGGCCCGAAGGGCCAAAATACCTCAGAAACAGGAACTCCGCTGTCGCGGAGCTCCGTCGACTCGGTTACGTGGTGCTAAAATGTCCAGGTGAACTAATTAGGTGGACCACGGGAAATGACCGCATGTAATACTTGATTTTTCAAACGGCATATTTCCGATAAGATAAGGGGGGTGATTCTCTTAAAACAGCGCTGCGTCGAAGGCAAAGGTGAACGTAAAGCTCCGCTGGGCGACCGAGCTCTGCTGCCTAATTAAGAAGGCACGCGCTAAAATGTGTTTCGGATAAACGGACACCTTTGCGTTCTACGCAGCCCTGTGTTGAGAGAATCATCCCCCAGATTTTCGATATACCTACCAGGTTTCAGAACACCAGATCCCCAGAATACCAAATATCAAACAAGTGCGATCAGGTGCACCCACGCAAACCTTTTTTTATTTTGTTATTCAGACTGTATTTGCCAATTGCTAATGAAATGATAATGTACAGTAAGTAGTTATAAATAGATGACAGTTAAATTTTGATATTTACAGTCGGTTTTGTTGTCTAACCGTGCTTTTGTAATAGGTATAGCAAAGTAAAAATTTGGTGTTTTAGGAATGTAGGCATTCGGAAATCAAGTATAATCAGCATCTGGTGTATAGAGAATTAAGTAAACTGGCAATCTGGTATTTTGATTATCTGGTAGATTAAGAAACTGGGTGATTCAAGTACATTGTGTTTTGCCAGCCTAGTGTTATCAAAATCTGGTATTATGGGAATTCGGTTTCAAAGGAAACATGGTGTTTTGAGAACACGTTGCTATGGCAATCCGATATAAAAAGAAACACGGTAAAATGAAAGTCTGGTATTATGGGAATGTAATTTTTCGGGAATCGGGTAAATCGGCAGCATAGTGTTTAGCAGTTCTAATAATTTGGGAACCAGCGGTCCACGGGTAGACATGGAGTGGCATTATTCAGTCACTCTAAATTTTGAAAATGTTAAACAGGAGTTGCTCAAATTGACGAACATGTCCAAGTACACCCTGTACGGGCTGCACTACATCAACATGATCCCAGTGGTGCTGATCTACGCCCTCGGTGTCCCGCTGTGCCTCAAACTGGGCCAGAAGCCGATTCTACCCGCAACCTCGTATTTTTTACTGGTATTAGTTTTCGCCTTGGAGATGTGGTCCGTGATAGCTTTCGCGGGTTTCATTACGAGCATATTTGTGCGTAAGTTTATTAAAGTTAACTTATTTAATACAATACAATACAAATAAGTACTCTTTATTGAACACCAAAAATTAAAACAGAACACGGAACAGTACGTTTAAATCATATGTATGCAACAGGCGGTCTTACCGCTAAATAGCGACCTCTTCCAGACAACCTTGTAAGAGAAATAACTGAGGACACAAATTCATGGCAGGCGGTGTAAACTAATTCGTTAAAACTCAAACTAAATAACTACAAGAAACAATTAAATTACTAATGTTATTTTACCTATACAATGTGTCCCTGGATAAGGTGCACAAACGAATCGGGATAAAACTAGATGCAATTTCACCGACAATAAAATAAATAGGTGTTTTTTGTTGGTGCTTTGAATAAAAAAAAACAAATTATGACATACACAAAAAAAGGATTGTCTTAAAAAAGTAGTATATTTTTTGGAAATTCCTGATAATTCCTAAAATTACTTTTAAATATGTCCGTATTATTTCCCCTATTGTCTCTGTTATTTTTATATATAATTATTTATTAACTCATCTTAAATAAAAAAAAAACTTTCTAATGCAAAAGCGACATTTTTGATGAGCGGTCCAAGATATGTCGTTTTTGTATTGGGCGTTATTTTTTCGTTTTTTTATTTTATTTGATTGAAACAGGAAATGCTTCAGTATTAAAAACCATTAATTTTGTCTCGTTAGAGCTCATATGAGGCGAGATATTTCACTTTGTTCCTATAGGGTTGAGCAATCAATTAATATTTAATGAAAAAAATTAGGCCATTTTTTTTGTCAGTGAAATTGCATCTAGTTTCATCTCTATTCGTTTGTGCATCTTTTCTAAATTCCAGGGACACACTGTATAACCCAACCAGCTTTCCGCCCGCGACTTTGTCTGCGGAGAGTCAGACCTTCCGTTAAAAGTACAGATACATTAGCTCTAGAACTAGTATACAGGGTGTTAGATAATTAGTGGATAGGGGGCACTTAGGACGTTCCGAAAAAGCTAAATTAGTCTTAGTAAAAGTGGCACTGATTTCGAGATGTTTAGACATTTTTGTTTTTTTATAATGTATAAGACGACATTTGTAACCTGAACCAAAAGTAAAAATATTTTGAAAATTACTGCTACTTTACACACAGCAGGTCACGGCTTATCCATTAATAACCTAACACCCAGTATTTAGGAGTATTATAATAAATTTATCAGGCAATATTTGAGCTCAAAAAACGTTACCTTTGTAATAAAATAATAGATGAGGAAATTTTGCATGGGTCCGCATAAAAGAGGTATAGTTCCATTCGCTTAGATAGTGTCGCACCCGCACGCACTTGTGGTTATTGTAATAAAATATGAATTAATTCGATGTTAACTGCCAAATTCACTTGTGGGTACGCCGCACGCATTCTTAGTTTACGCGGCGGCATCCTTTGACAAAAGACGGCACCTGCCAAGGTGGCGTGATACAAAGGCGACGACAATTTCCCCTGGGTCCCTAACGTCTTTTTAAAATTTGACACTTACCCCATACAAAATGTGTCAAATTTTAACGAGACGTTTTGAATATAGGGACCTAGGATAAGCGAATGGACTTTTTTGTTGTTTCAGCCAAACGTGCTTTTGCATTTGCCATGGTAGCGTACGGAGTTATAGCGATGGTGATACCAATAGCTAGTAGTCTCCTAATAAAATATATCGGAAATGCAGTAAACATCGTTCTAGTATTTGTACCATTGGAACCTTTCCAGTGGATTCTTCAAGGAATTAGCTTTTTTGAAGTACTCGGTAAGCTAAATCTTGTTTTTTTATTTGATGACAACTAAGTTGTATTGTAAGAGAGTCAAACTGAAAGTACTTAGAAAATCAAAACTGAGTAAACTAGCAAGTTATTAGTTTTAATAACTTTTCAAAATAGTGTCCATTCATGTCAATACATCACTGCATCCGATGGAACCACTGAGAAAAGCACTTTCCCCACTCGTCCTTAGGGGTCTCTACGACGGCCTTTTGAAACGCAGCCACAGCTTCCTCGGCGTCCACAAAACGTTTTCCTCGAAGTTTTTCTTTTATTTTCGGGAATAAATAAAAATTGCAAGGTGCGAGGTCAGGGCTATACCCAGTAATTCCACGTTTGACGTCGCCAAATAGTCAATCGTTCGCCTGGCGGTGTGCGACGAGGCGTTGTCGAGGTGAAGGAGGATTCTACTGCGAGGTCGTTTCTCCCGAACTTTTTCCAAGACAAGTGGCAAACAATTGTTAGTGTACCACTCTGCAGTAACTGTTTTTCGATCCTCTAAAACATACATACATACATGACATCACGCCTTAATTCCCAGAGTGGCTGCTGCTGCTAGCTAGCGGCCCCGGGTTAAAATCCTGGTTTGAGCAAATCACTGAAAAAATATTGGTCGCTTCTAACAAGATTGTGATTGTTGAATGAGGGTCTTGATTCCATACGAGCCTAACAAGACTTTAGGGTTCTGATGTGGGAGCTCTTTAATTAAACACAATTGTTTAATTATAAGTATATTGACACATATAAGCTAGTACACGCTCGGGAGACGACTGGGGCACCGTGCCGCGTCCCAACGCTACATAGCGCCGCGAGGCGAGCTAAATGCTGACGACAGTATTCTTAGTATTCCTTGTTCCTACAGTCGTCCCCCCTTAAAACAAAATTTTTATATAAAAATTTCAAACTTATTCTGAAATATATTTGTTATTCAAGTACAATGATGTTTTCTTTATGTTCCCTTAGAATAAATGAACAACTCACTTACTTACGTAATGATTACTTATGAAACTAAACACACTACATTGTTGTGCGCGACACAGTTGAGGCGATTCGTCATCGATGTCTGCCTACTGTTTATGCTGCTTTTCTAAGTATAGAATTAGTACATAGTATATGTTACGGACGAATCGCTCGCTTTCGTTTTTTGCGCTAATAGAATCTTGTTAGATTCGAATTAGCGTATTGCGTAACTATTTCATAAGATTTTGTCTAGTTTGTAATGTTTTATGGAATGTGAACCTTTTATTTTATTGCCGCTCGTCCCCATAACCTATAACGACCATGTTTGTTTTATTGTGATCCCCGAGGTACCCGGCCTCATATCTAACCTTGGTCCTGAAGGTCGGGTACTCTCCGAAAGCATGGGAGGGTTCCAATCAGGAATAAACTGGGATTGGGCCCTCCCGAAGCTACTGAATGTCCTACCACCGGGAAAGTAAGAATGTTACAGTGGTAGGACATATACATAATAGACGGGCGGCAACCTAAGCTTTAATATGCACTCTTTCATAGAGAAATCGATAGGCAGGTTCTAGAAAGAGAAATTAAAATTGTATAATTCATAGAGGATCTCGAACACAAAAAAGAGCGAATTGGTGCCGTGTGCAAACGGCTCACTTTACGGTAAAGCCTGGGGGTATATATACCGGAACACACCCTCAGTCATTGTAGTTGCAATAGAGCAGTAGTTGCAATAGAGCAGTAGTAGCAGTAGGAGCAGTTGAAGAGTGAACCAGAGGAACCCAAAGGAGCAAAAGTGAATCAGAGCGAACATTCGGACGAACATTCCGAACGAACATTCAAAGCGAACATTCGGACGAACATTTGGACGAACATTCCGACGAACATTCGGATGAACATTGGAGCAAAATTGGAGAGAACTTCTTGGCAACTGAACCACGAACCGCAAGGAAGAACTCATCCTCGAACCCCGCTCATTGTCGAACCTCGCTCATTCTCGAACCTCGAACCTTGTTAAGTTTAGAATCAGTTTTGAACCTTTAACTAGAATCTTTTGCTTAGAATCGTGTAACTAGAACCATTAACCATAAAATATACAGTCCACTGAACCTGAACCCTTTTTTAATTAATCGAACGAGCTACGTAGAGACACCGTTGAGTGACCATCCTCAACATCGCTTGGTCCTTCGAACCGGATCTGAACCACACCATCGAAATGGTTGTTACGCGATCCCAGACCGATCGAACGGACGCACAGGAACGACTCCTAGAACTGGAGACTTCAAGATCTGCACCACCGTCTACCGAACAAGCCGAAACTACGTCAACAGTCACTGCTGCAGTGCAGCAATCGAACCTAGCTGGACCCTCTGCTCCGGCAGACCTTGCCCGGAGTGCAGTTGACCCGACTACCATCGTCGACGATCCACTGTTATGGCGTACCGATCTCGACCGTCGTTTAAATGCGCCAGCACACGTTCCCGGTTACGTGTGCTCGGCTGCCCGCGATCATACCGATGCGCCAGCACATGTCCCCGTCCCCGGACGAGACGGTTTAGGCCGTTACGTGTGCTCGGCTGCCCGCGAACGTAATGCCGCCGCGCCAGCGCATGTCCCCGTCCTCGGACGAGATGGCTTCGGCCATTACGTGCGCTCGGCTGCAGGCGGAGATAGGGACGCGCCAGTGCCCGAAACCGTTTCACGAGGCCATTTCGATCGCTACGGGCACTTGGTCGCCGCCGCGCAAAACCCACTCGAGCCTAACGTCACAGCACCCACAACGACGCGACGCGATAACGCGACTTCACGAACCGCTTTGAATAAAACCGTAGTATTCCGCCAATCGTCCGCAACATCAAGATGTTCGAACAACACAGCGATGCGTATGCGGCAAGCCGAATACGAGGCAGAGCAGAGAATGCTAGAAGTCAGCCGTCGAGAGCTGCAACTTGAAAAGCAAATGATCCAGAACAAACTTGCTTCGCAATTGGACATTTTGGAAGCCGAAGGATCACAAAGAGGCAGCGTATTAGGGCAACCTGAGACCGAACAACAGGTTGACTCTTGGCTGGCGCAATGCGCATTCAACGCGAACCAATTGAACCCTCCGAACCCATTGAACCCACCGAACCCATCGAACCTATTCGAATCGACGCCTCGACGCGAACCGCGGGCGTCGACTCGGACACCGACCCGCGAACGCAGCAACAGCGGCAATCGCGGAATTGCTCAACTGGCTGAGGCCATTGAAAAGATATCACGCCAGCGACCGCCGCCACGTCAGGTATATGAATTACCGACGTTTAGCGGGGTGCCCGGTGAATGGCTGCCGTTTCAGGCGGCATACAACGAATCTACGAAGGCGTATTCGTTTAAACCGGGAGAGAACATGGCGCGGTTAAGATCATGCTTAAAGGGAGCCGCCCGCGAGGCCGTTTTGGCACTGCTTCACACTGCAACCGATCCCGAACCAGTGATGCAGACCTTACGGCAATGCTACGGACGTCCCGAGATTCTCGTCGATAGAGCGCTTGACGACTTGAAGAGACTGCCACGACTGGGCTCGTCCGCTGCGGACCTAAACGCTTTCGCAGTGAAGGTTCAGAACATAATCACAGTCGTGGCGAGTGTTGACAAGCGCAAATATTTGTACAACCCGTTACTGACAAGAGAGATATTGGAACGCTTGAGCCCACACTTGAGATCCAGATTTTGCGATTACGCGGAACTGAACATCGACACGAACGACCCGGAGGTTGTCGTATTGACGAAGTTTTTAATGCGAGAGGCAGATCGCGCCTTACGTTATACGTACTCGACGGCCGCAATTGGGACGTCGACTACAGCAGTCCCGCCACCGAACCGCCGGGAACTGCGCTTTAACAAACCGAGCGGTGGCATAGCGCCACGCCGACTGAACCCCGTTTACTCTGCAGAACAAGTTGAACCGTGCTTAAGCTGCGGAGGAAACCACGAAACGACGCAATGTAAGAAGCTGCAGGCACTTACAGTTGCAGCCCGATGGAGCTGGGCTAAGGAAAACAGAATCTGTTTTAAATGCATGAGCAAGAAACATCGGCGAGACCAATGCCGAGCTAAAGGATGCAGCGTAGAAGGATGCCCGCATTCGCATCATCAACTTCTACACATGAACATCCCGAACCTAGCACCGGCGCCGGCTCCTAAATGGCAAACGCAGGCGCCACGAATTCCCGCGCAGGTGCACCGAACGCAAGCGCCAGCGCCTCAGGCCGCGCAGAATTCACAGAAACTGGAAGCGTCAGGAGCGTCAGAGTTCGTCACGAACACGACGAATTTCGCAACGAACGCACCAACGGTGCTGTTAAAGGTGATCCCTGTAATTTTGTACGGGCCCAAAGGAAGAGTAGAAACTTACTCTCTGCTGGACGAAGGATCGACCGTTAGTCTTATCGACCACGATCTCGCCTTAGAAATAGGCGCCACTGGACCGGAGGCGGCGCTCTACATAAAGGGCGTAGGCGATATGACGCAGCATCAAAGAAGCCGACAAATAGAAGTTGACGTTTGCGGCCGAAACGGTGGTCAGATGCACCGCTTGAAATTTCGAACCGTGCGCGGTTTGAACCTGCACAATCAAGCGGTGAGCAAGACGCTTACAAAAAGCTATAGTCACTTGACGGGGCTTGACGAAGCATGTTACAACACTGCTGCGCCTCGTCTACTGATAGGAGCCGATCATTGGCACGTCATGGTCTCAAAGGAGACCCGAACCGGGCGTGCAAACGAACCAGCGGCGGTGCTCACCGACCTTGGATGGGCAATCTACGGAACCACGCCGCACATGATCAAGACGCGCGGCTATGAAACCGCCCTACACACAGCAACGAGCGAAGACGACTTGCACAACCTAGTGGAGCGTCATTTCGCCGTTGACTCTTTAGGGGAGGCCCTGAAAAATAAAGTCCGCCCCATAAACGAACGTGCGACTAGGATCTTCGAGGACAAAGTCTGCAAAGTTGACGGGCGTAACGAACCATGGCGGAACGACGAACCGGAGCTTCCACCTGACGTAATGAGCAGCGTTGCGACGCTGCGCATACCCCGCCGTTATTTCGTGACGGGGGGAGATGTCCGTCCGCCACTACAGATAGCCGAGACAGCGAAGGCTGAACAGCGGCGATGGGTGCGGACAAAAGAGAACCCGGCCGACGACGCGACACGCGCCGACTGCGAAATCAAAGTTAGCGATCGCTGGTATACCGGGCCTAACTTTTTACGAGGCCCGGAAGAGTACTGGCCACAAGAACCCGCAAGACAAAATGAACCCGAACCAGCCTTGTGCGCGTACACCACGAAGCAAACGAACAAGTTCCCGCTGCCGGATATAAGTCGCTTTTCGAACTATAAGCGACTTATACGAACCACCGCATATGTGTTGCTCTTCATTGAAAGGTGCCGCAAAGAAAGAGCTACGTTACAGCCGCGGCACCTAGAAAGAGCAGAGCTTTTATGGCACAAGAAGTGCCAAGCAGATGATTTCGCCGAAGAAATAAAGGTATTAGAGCACGGGGGGAGAGTGACGAAGAAAAGCAAGTTATTTGCTTTAGACCCCGTGCTCGAAGATGGAGTATTGAAAATGCACGGACGCATAAACGCCGCTCCAGTGAACATGAACAAGAAACCGGCAATCTTAAATGGAAGACATCCGTTCGTGCGCCTGCTGATACTACAGGCACACTGTGACGCCGCTCATTCATCGCACGAGCGGATTGTGAACGATCTACGCCAGCAATACTGGATTTTACATCTGCGACCCACTGTGCGCGCAGTCGCGCATGATTGCCGTGCGTGCCTAGTTCGCCGAGCGCGCCCGCACGCGCCGGCCATGGGCGACCTACCGCTCGCACGCATCGAACCTCACCGGCGAGCATTCACCAACTGTGGGGTCGACTATTTCGGCCCACTGACGGTGACGATCGGCCGCCGCCACGAGAAGCGCTGGGTGGCATTGTTCACCTGCCTCACCACCCGCGCTGTCCACCTGGAGCTAGCAGCGAGCCTCACTACCGACGCTGCCATAATGGCACTAAGGCGAATGGCAGCGCGCCGCGGATGGCCTCGAGTCATATACAGTGACAACGGGACCAATTTCCGCGGCGCAGACGTCGAGCTCCGGGCCGCCTACCAAGAATGGTTGCCGGCGCTGCGCGATTACGCGCTGCAGCGCCGGACCCAATGGCGATTCATCCCTCCCGGCGCTCCAAACCAAGGCGGGGCGTGGGAACGACTAGTGCGGTCTGTCAAAACCGCACTCACCGCGACACTGAACACGAAGGCGCCGAAAGAAGAGGTGCTAACGACCCTGCTAACTGAGGCCGAGAATACCATTAATGCTCGGCCTCTAACACACGTCTCTACCGATCCCCGAGACGACGAAGCCCTGACTCCCAACCACTTTCTGTTGGGGAGTTCGACTGGACTTCCAGCAACCGGACCATGTGAAGAAAGCGACCGTCGAACTTGGCGAGCCAGTCAAGCTCTCGCCGACCACTTTTGGTCACGATGGGTGCGAGAGTACCTGCCGGCGCTCGCTCCGCGACGATCTCCTAGCGGAGGCGAGCGCCCACTCCAAGTGGGTGACCTCGTCGTCGTCGTCGACGCCGCGCTACCTCGCAACGTGTGGCCCCGCGGCGTTGTCATCGAGACCTTCCCCGGCGCAGATGGCGGCGTGAGAAGTGCGGATATCCGGACAAAGGGAGGAGTGTTCCGGCGCCCCACGTCGAAGCTCGCCGTCCTCCCGGTGACATCGGATGGCTGCGAATAGATCTACGCCGGGGGGAGAATGTTACGGACGAATCGCTCGCTTTCGTTTTTTGCGCTAATAGAATCTTGTTAGATTCGAATTAGCGTATTGCGTAACTATTTCATAAGATTTTGTCTAGTTTGTAATGTTTTATGGAATGTGAACCTTTTATTTTATTGCCGCTCGTCCCCATAACCTATAACGACCATGTTTGTTTTATTGTGATCCCCGAGGTACCCGGCCTCATATCTAACCTTGGTCCTGAAGGTCGGGTACTCTCCGAAAGCATGGGAGGGTTCCAATCAGGAATAAACTGGGATTGGGCCCTCCCGAAGCTACTGAATGTCCTACCACCGGGAAAGTAAGAATGTTACAGTGGTAGGACATATACATAATAGACGGGCGGCAACCTAAGCTTTAATATGCACTCTTTCATAGAGAAATCGATAGGCAGGTTCTAGAAAGAGAAATTAAAATTGTATAATTCATAGAGGATCTCGAACACAAAAAAGAGCGAATTGGTGCCGTGTGCAAACGGCTCACTTTACGGTAAAGCCTGGGGGTATATATACCGGAACACACCCTCAGTCATTGTAGTTGCAATAGAGCAGTAGTTGCAATAGAGCAGTAGTAGCAGTAGGAGCAGTTGAAGAGTGAACCAGAGGAACCCAAAGGAGCAAAAGTGAATCAGAGCGAACATTCGGACGAACATTCCGAACGAACATTCAAAGCGAACATTCGGACGAACATTTGGACGAACATTCCGACGAACATTCGGATGAACATTGGAGCAAAATTGGAGAGAACTTCTTGGCAACTGAACCACGAACCGCAAGGAAGAACTCATCCTCGAACCCCGCTCATTGTCGAACCTCGCTCATTCTCGAACCTCGAACCTTGTTAAGTTTAGAATCAGTTTTGAACCTTTAACTAGAATCTTTTGCTTAGAATCGTGTAACTAGAACCATTAACCATAAAATATACAGTCCACTGAACCTGAACCCTTTTTTAATTAATCGAACGAGCTACGTAGAGACACCGTTGAGTGACCATCCTCAACAGTATATTAACAATCTTAACTTAATTTATGTATCGAACGATTTGCACTGCACTGAATTTACTTTTTTTTTTAACTTGTATTACACTGTCAAAATTATCTGTTGCGGCTGCGCTGGAGCAGTCTGAACCTGGTTCTGTACTTGCGCTAGTTTTCTCACTCGTTTGACGAACCACGTGTCCACCTTCTTTTTGCAACCTCTGTAGATCATTGCTATCAAGAGTATTGCTAAGATTGCGACGATTACTATAATAACAATAGTGAATGTATTTAACTGCGATGCAATTCCAGCCATATGTACTGATGCTTGCGCCGTAACGGTGTTTGACTTATCCGTATTCTCAGAATCTTTCTTGCTACCCCAATTACCCATGATTACCAGTAGTGTTAATGCTAGCTGAGCTTGTGTTCAAGTGCTAATTTTTCGATACGTAACCTTACATTAGTGTCCTAAATGCTTATTATTTAGTTTTGTTATTTCGCAATTATATTTGCTTAGTGTATACATTTATATTGCTACAAATGAGGTTTACTCGTCACTAAATTTTACTGACCTCTTTATCACTCGACCACTGCGTGTGACGTAAGGCATGGGCATAGCGTTTCCGCTATCCGCTTGTGTCGTATTTTGTGCGTTAAAATTTTGTGACGAGTTAGCTTTTTCATTAATTAAATATGCGGGTTTAAGTCGATCTATTGACATATTCACTTGTTTGTCCTTGAATTGAATCTTAAACACTTTATTATCTCGCTTGATAACTTTAAATGGTCCTTCATAAGGAGTTTCTAATGCTGTTTTTACAATTTTTTGAACAAAAACATAATCACAAGTTTTTAGATCTGTACTGACAAAGGATTTGTTATTATTATGATGACAATCTGGTCTTGGTTTCAAACTTCGAATTGTCTCATGAATTTTATTTAACATCTCATGTGGATCTGTTACTATTTTATTTGAGTTACAAAAAAATTGACCTGGTAATTTGATGTTACAACCATAAACCATTTGAGCTGCACTGATACCTGAGTCGGATCTTGGTACAGCACGGAGTCCTAACAATACGGTATTTAATTCATCAACCCACGAATTGTTGTTGCATAAACGTGCCTTTAATGCTGTTTTTAGCGAACGATGCCAACGTTCAACGATGCCGTTGCTCTGTGGATGGTACGGTGTGGTTCTCATTTTTTCTGTTCCTGTATATCTCATTAATTGCTGGAATAAATTGCTTTCAAACTGTCTGCCCTGATCACTGGTTAGTTTACCAGGACAGCCGAATCGTACGATCCAACCATCATAAATAGTTCTAGCTACTGTATCTGCGGTAATATCTTGTAACGGAAATGCTTCCGGCCAACCGGTGGCTCGGTCTATGATCGTAAGACAATACCTATGCCCTTCTTGTGATGTTGGTAAGGGTCCTACAATGTCCGTATGAATATGCTCAAACCGGTCAACATCCGGAAATTTAACATTACTTGATTTGGTGTGTCGCGATATTTTTGCTTTCTGGCATTGAACGCAGGTTTTGGCCCAAAGACCTACATCTTTGTTCATGTTGCTCCAGAAATACCTATCAGCAACCATTTTACGTGTAGTCCTAAGTCCTGGATGGCTTAGGCCATGTACCGTGTGAAAAACATCGCGTCGAAACTTCTCCGGAATGTATGGTCTCGCGTTACCTGTCGCTATTTCACAATAAATACTGTAATTGCAGTCTGGAAACTTTATCGCTTTGAATTGCAATTTGTTTTGCGAATTTTGTAGTAACTGTTTTAATTCCTCATCATTTCCCTGTTCTCTGGCTATTTCTGAGTAATCGATACCTAAATTACAATTAATTGTTTCTATTCTGGATAGTGCGTCCGCTACTACATTATCCTTGCCCTGGATGTGGCGAATGTCAGTTGTGAATTCACTAATAAATAGTAATTGCCTAGTTCTTCTGGGTATTTCTTTATTATTGTTACCCGTTAATTTGCTAAATGCAAAAGTCAACGGTTTGTGGTCCGTAAAAATAATAAGCTCTCTGCCCTCATGTAAGTATCTAAATTGCTGTACTGCTGAATAAATAGCTAATAACTCTCTGTCGTATGTACTGTATTTTATTTGTGTGCTAGTAAGTTTCCTAGAAAAATATGCTAGAGGTTTCCAGTTACCGTGAACTAACTGTTGTAACACTGCACCTATACACATATTACTGGCGTCTGCACACAGTGAAATAGGTACGTTCGGCAGTGGGAACGATAACGTGACCGCGTTCTGTAAATTGAGCTTACATTGTTGGAAAGCTTCGTCAGCTTCTTTTGTCCACGCTATGGGAGTTTTGTCGTTACGTTTTGCTTTATGTACGTACCTAAGTAATACTTCTTGGACTTTTACCGCGTCCGGCATATGCGGTCTGTAAAAATTAATCATGCCTAAAAATGTTCGCAAATGATTTACCGTTAGTGGCTTGGGATAATCTATGATGGCTTGCACCTTGCTTTTTAATGGCCTAAATCCATCTGTTGATATCTCGAATCCAAGAAATTCTACTTTACCTTTTTTAATGACGCATTTTTCTAAATTGATTGTAATTCCAAATTCACTAAACCTTTTAAATAATTTTTCAAGATGACCGTCATGTTCTTCCTCTGTGAGAGAAGCCACAAGTATGTCATCACAATAGCAATACACGAAATCAAACTCGCTCAAAACTGTATTATTCATAAATCTTTGAAACGTTTGTGCTGCATTTCTCAATCCAAAAGTCATTCTCTGAAATTCATATAGACCAAACGGTGTTGTAATTGCTGTTTTCTCTATATCGTCGGGATGAATCATTATGTTATGATAAGCTCTACGTATATCTATACATGAAAATATAGACTTACCTGCTAACAGATAGGTGAAGTCGTGCACCCTGGGAATCGGATAACGATCTGGCTTAGTTATCGCGTTTAAGGCTCTGTAGTCCCCACAAGGACGAATTTGTCCATCTTTCTTTGGAACCACATGTAAAGGACTAGACCAAGGACTCTTTGAGGGTCTGCAAATACCCATTTCAATCATATCTTTAAATTCCTTTTTTGCTTTTTCGTATCTTTCAGGAGGCAATGGTCTAGTTCTTTGATGAACTGGAGGGCCTGTTGTCTCTATGTGGTGATACGTAGAGTGTTTCGGTGTTTCAATAAATGACAAAGGCTTCAATATTTCCGGGTACTTGTTAAGTAGGTCAAACGCAGGATTATCAGTGCTTAGTGATGTAATTGATGAGTCATAATGGTTTATGATCGTACCAATTACCTTTATACTAGTTATCTCGTCTATTAATTTTTTTCCATGAAGATCTACAAGTAACTTAAAATTACGCAGAACATCTGCTCCTATAATCGGTTGTTTTATATTGCAAACAATAAAAGTCCATTTAAATACTCGTCTCAAATTTAAATTTAGCGTCAATGTCACATAACCATATGTCGCTATTTCTGTATTGTTCGCTGCGTATAACTTAAAATCTTTTATTGGTTGCAATAAATCTTTGTTGTATTTAAAAATTTTGGGTATAACCGACACGTTAGCACCTGTGTCAATCAAAAATTTCATACCTGATATCTTGTCTGTTACATTAAGGCGATAATTGTTTACCATGGTGCAGTGTCCCGCCGATGACGACTGCACGGCGTCTAGTTTTCCTTCTGTACCTTTTTCCACTTGCATGGCTCCACGCACTTGTTGGCCTTGTCTCTGAATCTGAAGTGGTAAAAACATAACCAATCTGGGCTTTCCGGTGTCTTCCTCGGACGGCTGCTGCTTTGCGATCGGCTTCGACTGCGCTCTCTTCCGTAGCTTCTGACTCGGCTTCTGCTCCTTCCTGTATCCCTGGCCAATTCGCTGATCCTGTCATTGATCTTCGCTAATTCCGCTGCGATGAAGTCTCTTGGTGGACTCTGTTTCTTGTTTCCTTGGTTGATTTCGGCGACCTCGCTCGGTTTCCAAGTTTCCATAACCTTATCCGCTATGTTTGATAGGCTCTCCAAAAACTTGGTGTCCGCGGCAACCAGTACTGCTCTTACCGATGGTGGTAGATGTCCCATCCATAAAATCCTTAGGGTGTCATCGTCCATCTTATTACGCGCAAGGTCACGCATGCAACGTAACAATTGTGAGGGGCGCTGATCTCCCAGTTCCATTTCTGACATCAGCTTTTGTAGTCTTTGTGTTTCAGATTCTTCGTAAATACTTAGCAATCTTTCTTTAATTGTTTTATATTTTTCTTGCTGTGGCGGTTTTTCCAGGATATCCGCTACTTGTTGTATTACGTTTTTTCCTAATTTTGCTATGACCATGTTGTAGTTTGCTAGGTCCCCTGCCTTTTGCTGTGCGAGTATGGCTTCGACTTGAAAGAACCATAGTCGCGGTTGATCCTGCCAAAAATCTGGTAACTTTGCAGACAGCGATATCGTCGATAACTCCACTGTAGTGACTGCTGGACCCGCAGCTCCTGCAGCTTGCGCTTGTGGCGGTGTCGGCACTTGAGACATGGCGACGCGTCTTGAAACTTGCTTCTAATAACCCTGGCGCGCGGGGAGTCGTTTCCCAATCTTATATTGTTTCAAATAAGTAAAAGTTCGCACTGTTACACTAGAGCTCAACCAGAAATGTTCGAAATGTTCTAAGTCGGGGTCACCACTTTAGGGTTCTAATGTGGGAGCTCTTTAATTAAACACAATTGTTTAATTATAAGTATATTGACACATATAAGCTAGTACACGCTCGGGAGACGACTGGGGCACCGTGCCGCGTCCCAACGCTACATAGCGCCGCGAGGCGAGCTAAATGCTGACGACAGTATTCTTAGTATTCCTTGTTCCTACATTACCTTGTTAAATACATTATCTAATATGTTTTTTTTGCGGGGTAGGAGCAAATACGTTATGTATGGTCCAAAAATTTGGGCATGCTAACTCGAGCAAATATCTACGAACATTTTCCGTTGTGCAACGAAAACTAGCCATACAATTGTAAGTATACGTATCATCGCACAGCGAAACTTTTTTCAGCTTCGTTGTATGTATGGTTAACTACGCTTAACTACAGTCCAACTTTTTAGTCGTGACTCGTATACAGCCAGACCAGTTCGACTGCATGCCCGACTCTACTGGGTATGGTGCCGAGTGAACGGCGGACTAAAACCTCCTCCCGTGTGAAGTGTGTTGAACACGCGCCGCTATCTGTGTACCTACACGTTGTGTTTGAATGGGTGTATTGTGAATGTGAGTATGGGTGTGTGTGTGTGCGCGTGTGTGTGTGCGCGTGTGTGTGTAATGTGATAAGTCGGGAGGGTAATGTTGAAGAATGTTTCGGGGTGTTGTTGTAAGTTAAAAGGGGAATAGGAATGTGTTGTGTGATGAGTTGAAAGGGGAATGGGAGTGTGTTGTGTAATAAGTGAGCGAAGTAAGTATAAGCGAATGGTATGTAAGTGGAAGAATAAAACAAGGGGTTGTAAAAGTATTATTCGAATCGGAAGAATTAACATTTTCAACGCTATGAGGTCAAATACAAAACCAGAGCGAATGTCAACTTTGCCTCATAGATACCAAGGTCTATTTTGCGCTATTAACCATGACGGAAATACCCATCATACTGACGTTAAAAAGGTTAAAGAGGATGGATAGGTAATGCTAAAAAAGATGAGGAAATTAGCATAAATGCTGTTAGCGTAGTCCACTCTCTTTTTGATTATTCGCTACATCGCAGATTTTCGAGGGCATTTGGAAAAGGAGGCGCTAAAGTTAGTTGGATCACTAGAGAACTTACTGTTGTTACTATCAGCCTTGGTTGATGTAACTAATTTATAATTTTATTGCATAATCCAAGTTATCTATTAGCCTAAAGCTATGTTTGGCACTAGGTGAATTTGTGTGGCATTGTCACCTGATATTTGTTTTTTTTACTTATTTAATACTAGCTGTTTCCCGCGTCTCCGTCCAGGTAGAAGTCTTTTATCGCTATTCCCTTAGTAACCGTCCAATTTTTCGGGATATAAAGTGCCCTATGTCATTCCCCGGGACTAAAACTATCTGAATACCAAATTTCGTCTAGAAGCTTCCGCGGATTATCCGTGAAAGCGTAGTAAACAGACAGACGGACGGACAGATTTACATACCTTACTTTTTAGATCAAGGCGCTGGTTTTGGTGCGCTACCGAAGACGATTAATCCAAAGAAGAAACCCTACTTGAACATTGGCGAATGTTGTATAGCCTTGTTGATGCAGACTTTGATCTACTTTGAGCTGGGCTTGTACATGTCTCGTATTATACCTGGTCCGTATGGAGAAACCCAAGACGCTGGCAGCATTTTCTCGGTAAGTCCCCAAAAGGGTTCTTTGCCTTTTCGCTGACAAATCTTTGACAAATTCATCGTTTCGCAACCAATTCATTTGCCAACTCGATTATTTTTCTGTAACTACAAATATTTCAGGATTTTTATAAAACCAACCTAACCTAACCTATAGGGTTCTACTCGTACACGATGGTCATGAAATAAATCCACAATTACAAACATATCATTTAACAACGCGGGTTGTTAAATGATATGTTTGTGAAATTAATCATTTGTGAAAAGATGGTTTTGAAAAAATAGGATCCCTAAAAGACTGTTATAAAGATCACAGTCGTGCGTGTCGATATACTTATTAGTGGTGGTAGGACCCTGTGCAGGGTCCGTCCGGATCGCTACCACCATCTTATCCATTAACCACCCGCCAAGCAATAGTGTTCGCATTGTTGTGTTCCGGTGTGGGGATAAGACAACCGGTGAAATTACTAGCATAGAGGCATTCCATCTTAGTCCTCAGGGTTGGCAACGCATTTGAGGTCTTAGGATTATAGACTTGAGAATTCAAATGCCTATGGGTCTCAGATTCCACTTACCATCAGGTGGCCTGAGTGCTCGTGTGCCTTCACCTTGTCATAAAAAAAAAAAAAAAAAAAAGGAGCAATAAAAACGGGTTATTTTCTATGGAAATTCTATATTAAGTGACCCAATTCAATTGCTCTTTACTGTAGTTACGAGTACCTTACACAATGGCATCCAACGGGACGGAACAAACCTATTACAAAGTCTCCTTCGTCCGTGAGAGGAGAGTGGGTTTTAATTTAAACCTTTTTTAGTGCTTGAAAAAAGCTCCTCCCGAGGCTCCGGTGGAGGACTCGATGAAGGCGGTCAAACCGGACCCGAAGTACTTCGAGCAGCTGCCGAGCAACCTGCCTGTGGGAATTCGGATTAAACAAGTCACTAAGGTATATAAAGGTATTATTTACATACATACACGCCTTAAATCGCGCCTGTTTCCCAGAGCGCTAGGCAGAGACAACTGCTTTCCACCTGCTACGATCGTGACAAATCTCTTTCGCTTCTTCCACATTCATACATCGAGTCATGCATGCACGTTTTTTAGTATTTAAAATTCGCCCCTTTTCCAGTAATTCTCTGATTTGGTCTAAAAAAGTACGCCTAGGGCGCCCCCTTCCACTAACTTTCGCAATGTAATATCTCTTTCGTCAATCTTCTTTCATCCATCCTTTCCAAATACCGAACCATCGAAGCATGCCCTTTACAATCTTAGTCACTATATCTTATCCACATTTATTTATTTATATAATTACTAACAGTAAAAAATACAAACAACCGCCTGTATCTCAGGATTTAATCAAGTCTACTTAGTCGTGCTAGTTTTTAGTTCTTTTGTTTCTTATTAATTACTAGCGACCCGCCCTCGCTTCGCTCCGGATTAAAGTATTATGTATCCTCTTCAATCACTCTATCTATTAAAAAAAACCGCATCAAAATCCTTTGCGTAGTTTTAAAGATTTAAGCATACATAGGGATATAGGGACAGAAAAAGCGACTTTGTTTTATACTATGTAGTGATGTGCTTTCATTTTGATTTTAAATATTTTTCGGTTATACTTGTAGATTTGGCTGTTTAAACAAGTAACTGTAGCGAAAATAACACCTAAAAATTTATAAAAGTACGTTCCTAATGAATTATTGTTTAAGAGCTATCCAATTACGAGTATACACCACTCGACGTCATAATGTTAAAAAAATACATTTTCTTTACTTGTATGGGAGACCCGAAAAAAAACATTTTTACAAGATTTAATTTTACACCTTTGTCGGTGCTACTTAAATGTATAACTATACCAAATTATAGCTTTGGGATACCAAGACTGTCTAAGTAAAATCGCAGACGGATGAACATGGCGAAACTATAAGGATTCGTTATTGACTTCGGAACCCTAAACAGGTCAAACCCTAGTCAAGTCAACAAATGGCTAATAAGGGGGTAAAGAGAGCGTAAGCAAGAACCTAAGCCATTTCTTCAGAAATTTGTTCACGATACTCCGGCTCATGTAACCACCCCCCTTCTGCCTACTACTAATAATTTAATACTATATAATACTTAACTTAATATATTTAATTTAAACTCTTAATTTATTTAAACTCCTAATGAATAGAATATTCTAATTTGATATATTTAATTGGCCTTTTGATCGTCTAGTGTCAGAATCCTACATTGCACCGCAGCACCCATGTCTTTTATATGGAGCATAGTCAGATTTGGAATTCTTCTAATTCTACAAGCCCTAATGATTCTCCTATATTTTTTAAAAATATAATTATATAAACTACCGTTCCTTTATTAATCTCACTCCTAATTAACCTACACTGACCCTTTACTTTATCTAATGTCTTTAATAATATTTAATTACTAGCTGTTACCCGAATACCTAACATGTAATATTATTCCCTACCTATGTGTTTAAGAGAAACAATAATTATATTTGCCCTACCTAAACCCCTACCTTGAAATGAGGCCGGTTACAGCGAGAACCTATTTGATCTTAGGTTTATTACTACTATGGTATGGTATGGTATGGTATGGTACTATGGTATTTAATAGTTATTTGAACTGAAATCTAAAATCAAATTAGTCCTTTCTTTGGATGGGGTCTGGCCTCTCTAAAACGACCTATGACAGTGTTATGTGTATATTTTTACACTTTAGATTCCCTTGGGAATAGCGTGATGTTTTAACCCCTAAACACTAGCTGATGCCCTTAGACAGTGACGGCTGAGTACGTGACTCGGTAGTTTTCCTAGTTATATTTAAATAACAATTTCTAATTTATTACAGTAAAGTTTTCCAGTCATTTAACCATTTAATTAATACAAGTAAGTACTTTAATATAGACGGGGAGACCTCTGTCAACGTTACGTGTATATTTTTTACACTTTAGATTCCCTTGGGAATGGCGTGATGTTTCAACCGCAAAACACTAGCCGATGCCCTTAGACAGTGACGGCTGAGTACGTAACCCAGTATTAAGACGGAGAAAACAACAGCCGTAGAAGAAGAAGACAGTCCAACCCATAAATATTACCTGAATTTTACTAAATGCAGAAAGTCTAGAACTGGAAATAATTACTTCCTGTCAAACTTATATGAACACAAATGGTCAAATAAAACATGATAATCTGAGAACTTCTCAGAATAAAATCCTATGAAAATATAGTTAAATTCCCGAAATCTATATTTATGGCGATTATTAGATTAAATTGAACTTCTATTTATATGCAGTGGCAGTACAAAACCAAACGTTAACAAGTTTAAAGGCTAATTTTTTAGCGCATCCTAAACTATTCCTAAATAAAATCCTACTGATTAAATACCTAAATCCCTAATACCCTAGACAATTGATTCTACCCTAACTCTACTTATAAGGCCTATTCTACAAAGAACTACATCCTAGAGGCTTACCTTATCCTCGTAATTAGCTAGTTCCCTAGGTAAACTGTAAAGTTCAGCCGGGTCTGCTGAGAAAGCAACCTAACACCCGTGTGATTGCCACCCCCCTCACACAGACCGAAGTCCAAGACGGTGAGAGTATGACGCCCTATTGTGTGGTTTAGTGTATATAAATATATAGAGTTTTAAGGAACCAATCCTCAAACTTCCCAGAGCTTTCACGGGTGCAATTGCATGCCCAACCTGTGGACCCCGATCCCACTCCAGGCTGGCGAATGAGAATGGTGGGCTCTTATACAGATGTCTGTGTTGGTAAAAAGATCATCTGGGCTTGCCCGAGGCTCTTTTAGAATTTAATAGTTCCGAACCAGACCCGTTTGTCACCGTTATAAGTTAGATATAGTTCGTCAGACACACTGTTTGTCTAGTCATAGTTCTAGCGCGAATAATGCTAATCTAGCTTAATACAAATAGCAAAACAACCTCCCCACAAGAAATTGTCACATTAATCCCACACTAAATTTATTAATTTTGCAACGCGCTAGACACTAATGACAACCAAGAATTAGTCCACCCGCAACTCCAAAGTTAGGCTTCCTCCTAATAAACTTCCTAATTTTTTTAACAATTAAATAAAACGAATAAACAAAATCTTCGCGACTATAACTCAAATGCAACGCAAAACTACCTATTTCCTCATAAAATAAACCGAGGATATACGATCCCTATTAATTTCGAAACTAAGAAACCGTATTTTAAAACAACTTGAACAATTAACTTCAACCATAAATGCTTTGAACTAGCCGTATTTTATTGTAGGTATTCCAACTAAACTAAAATAAAATCGACACAAATCGTTAAAACCGCAACTAAATGTATGAAACTCAACCTTTGAATAATATAATAATGAAGTTAATTATGTATCAAACATAACCCGAAAAGAATCCTATTTTAATAACCCGCACGCACAAAACCGTAAGAAAACATTATTATTTACAATATTAAATTTCACTATAAGCAAAATGAACGAGTTAAAAGTTAAACCATGTACGTAACGCACTTCTATTACCCGTTAAATCTGTGTCTACGCAGCCTTATACAGGATTATAAGCAATTAATCGATGCAACACGATATTAAATACAAACATGACTTTAGCACAACATAAAAAAATAAGCACGTAACCGAACCGTAAATACCTAGATAAATAACTATAAACTACGCGACGCCGACCCTAACACGACAGAACCCTTCGCCGACGTCAGCTGTAAGAAAATAGACCCCGAATCTCACAAGGTATGAACACTATAAACAACGTTAAAGTTAAACCGTGAACGTAACTTGTTTCTATTATCCGTTCATTACCGCGGCTATGTATCCTTACAATAAGCACTATAACGACCGACGACGTTATAAATTAAACCGTAAACGTAACGCACTTCTATTTCCGTTAAATACCGTGACTATGTATCCCTACACAAGATAATTGTAAACTATGATCTAATGAATCTACGTAACACGATAATAAAAACAAACGCGAATTTAACACAACGTAAATAATAAGCACGTAAACGAACAGCAAAATACCTAAGTATCGATTTAAGCGAACGTGAGGAAGCCCTTCTCTGACGACAGTTGCTGATCTTCTGGACCCCGATTTGCGACTGACATCCCCTTTTATAACCTTCGTAATTGTGGAAAAATCCAGAAATTCCACAAGATTACCTTTTTTCATCCGTACCTGTTATTGCGCAACAATAATAGAAATTGCCTTATATGGGCATGCATCCGATATCAAAGTTAAGTCTCCAAAAAGCACGAATTTGCATTCGAAAGTGAACTATATATCTTTAACCGTAAAGCTCAAAAACAAAAAGTAACGCGCCCTGTCGCGAAGTAGCTGAACTTCTAACTAACGTTGTAACGACAAGTAACGCCACTCGCCGCCAAATAACAGTGCGCCACTAACATATGGAAAACACGAAGTTGTACTCCATTTGACAACAGATGGTATTGTTAATAGCGGTGAATATTTTAGAACCACGCGAATATTCTAGATCCCGGAAATGGATTGTTGACAGAAGAACTTCCGCCCACTTTCTTTTGTCCGCTTTATTAGTAATAACGTTGTTTTTGTTCTGCAAATTCCTCTGGTCAGTACCTTAGGTCGAGCCTCTCTTATTTATACTATTTTTTATGCAGTTTTTATCTTCTCTAAAGTGTGTTTTTCGAGATTTCGAACTATACCTACTGAACGCAGAACATGAGTTTTCTTTCTCGAAATCACACCTAACTAACATTAAATGGTTTTAACATAATACCTAGATTATCCAGGAGCCCTAATTGTGTCCCCGAAGGCCTATCATCACCAGTGCAATCTATTGGTGCGTAGCGTACTAATGTGAACTACTCGACATGTTGATAGGTGTCGCTTTTCACTTACTAATGATTACTAATATAAACGCCATCTAACGCTATCTGTATCAACTATTAGCCTATGTTCAATACGTAGCTTACTTAAATCCTTCCCTCGCAACAATGTATTGTAATTAGTTCTAGATATAACCGCTAGATTGCGCTGCAACCAAATCTCTATGATGTTACCCTTTGTGTATAAGATACAGATGCTCCCCCATTACGATAGCCTTTATAATCCTACTTTATTACTTATTACAAATAGAGTTTGTATACTAAACAACAGTGTTGCCTCACTGTGGTTAGTTACACTCACCTCCTAGAAGTGGGGTCTTTTAGTATGTTCACTCACTCCCTCAGCATACTGATCAAATTTCTGTAGGAATTGCTATGGTTCCTGCTCACGCACTCTACACTTCCTTTATTGACTGGACTATAAGTCTTGCTAGCTGCCCGCAGATGCTTGTTTTGTTCCAGGTGTTCCCCAAGCACGTGGCGCTGGCGAGCCTCGACCTGGACGTATTCAAGGGAGAGATCACGCTGCTGCTGGGACACAACGGCGCCGGCAAGACCACCCTCATGAACATCATCACCGGTGAACATTGCTCATGTTTAGCCAACTGACAACAATACCTCTATTTGATACTTTACCCATAAAAAGCATTACCGGTTATACCTGTCAGTGTCAATATACTTGTTTATTTGTTTTCGTAAAAGTTTTTAAATTTATTATGTAAATCAAAATACACACAATCAATTTAATTATCCAGGTTCTAGTAGACACTAGTTAACCAGCCATGCACAATAATGTCATCGCGTGACGTACCCTGTTACACTTGGTATGCTTTAGTAATAATGTCAAATTGACGTCTTTTTTATGAGGTGCATTGAATAGCGGTATTGAATACCGGTATTTAATATTGTAAATAGTGTATACATAGCGATAAAAACAAAAGCGGAATGACAACAATACCTCTAATTCGAATATAGGTATTATTTTTTTTAGCGGTAATAATTTGACAATTTAAATACAGGTATTGAATAAAACCGGTTTTGCAATCCCTGCTAAGAAGTTTAGCAGTGTATTAGTGACAGGTTGCAAGCCAAGCCAATCGTCTAACAGTACTACAAGCCCTTATTTCCTTAGAATACAATGTTATATTATGTATTTTTGATTCAGGTATGTATAATCCCACATCGGGTAAAGTAGAAATAAATGGCATCGATGTGCAAGAGAACCGCTCTGAAGCATACAAGCACCTGGGGTTGTGTCCGCAGCACAACCTGTTCTTCCCTGACCTTACCGTCATGGAACACGCCATGATATTTGCATTGGTGAGTGCGGTTTTGTTTGAAGAATAAAAAACCTTTCTATAGCTACAATGCATTGTAGCTATAGAAAGGTTTTTTATTCTTGTAGGTCTCACCATTGCAATGGTGAGACCTACAATGCCCAGCAATATGTTAATTATCTAGTTAGTTAGAATCAATATCGATAATGTGTGTTGTTTTTTATTATTTAAGGTGTTGCATTTGATTCTTTTATTAATATTCTAAAAATACAGTAAGTTATTTAGTTTAACTTGCAAGAGCTCAGGGCTGGAATTCTACAAGGTAATAACGATATCGTTTTTGACCTGTTTCCGTATTGTCAACATTTTGATAACTCTTATGTCATTTACAATAATGGCGACTGTGACATAAACGATTCTTAAACGTGTCAAACACGATATCGTTTTAACGCACCTGAATAGAGGCCCTGGTATTCGCCTTTTTAAAATATTTCGTATAGGTTCTGGGGGTAGACTCTATAATTTCGATAAGGCAATTAACATTTAGACCTTTGTGTTCTACAGCAAAGTTGTATTTTATAGAAATTAACATGATTAAATGCTCTTACGACAAATCACGTTTGGCAGGTGGTTGGCAATTGAGTCGGCGTCCCACAATATTTTTCACTTCTCTCGCTATAAAATGACTCGTTATATAGCAATGTATAGTACTAAATGCATTTAATCCCTAGGAACTAAACTGTCATTTTACTCCCTAGGGACTAAAGTTTGTTTTTGCTTTTATTTTCTTATAAAAGCTTTGGAATACTACGAACAGCCAGATGACCAGCCGTTGCCGTTTGATGATGTCACCCTTGTCATCGGCGTGCGCGGTGGAGTTGGTGGAGGGCAGGCTGGGGCTAGGCATACAACCTCCACCACCGAGGTCTTCGTTTCGGAAATGTTGTCTATGAACTATTTGTTATGGTCTAACCCCAAAAACAACCTTGTCGCCTTTTTCTGCATTACAGTGACGGATGAAGAGTAAAAATGATAGCGCTCTTAAGTTGTAATTTTTTACGTGTCTATATTAAAACTATTTTAATATTTATTTTCTCACAATCTAATTTAACCCTTGAATGACTGGAGAAATGATAAATAAATTAATTCATTTTACTTAGGCTGTGCATATTACATACTTATTTCAACGAAGTTTAAAAAAAGTACCTTTGTCACTATGGAGTATATGTATTATACAGGATGTTAGGTAATTAGTGGATAAGCCGTGACCTGCTGAAGAGTCCTAGTAAAAGTGGCAATATACTATGGGAAACCAACATGAAGTTAACAAGATAAAATATATTAATAAAATATTATTCTTAAACATTTTCTTTCTCGCATTCGAAGTGAAAAGTAGTGTTTAACTCGAGACTAAAAATCCATAATGATACTCGAACTTCATCCACCCTCACTTTGCTCGGATGGATAAATATCTCGTGACATGATGGCTTACTTTAGTCCCTTGTTGAACAATCTACTATTTAATCAAAAGCCTACATCAGTTTGGCTGACCTATTAGCATTTGACAAAGAAAATATTTTTTGGGTTTTTTGAAGGCTGTTTTTAGGGTTCCGTACCCAAAGAGTAAAAACGGCACCCTATTACTAAGACTTCGCTGTCTATTCGTCCGTGTGTCGGTCACCAGGTCTGTGTATCTCAAGAACCGCGATGGCTAGACAGTTGACAATTTCACAAATTATGTATTTCTGTTGCCGCTATAACAACAAATACTAAAAACAAAATAAAATAAATATTTAAGGGGGCTCCAATACAATAAACGTGATTTTCTTGCCGTTTTTTGCTCGATCTTAATACAGACACCGTGTTTGTATAGACAATGGTACGGAACCCTTCGTGCGCGAGTCCGACTCGCACTAGGCCGGTTTTATTTAACATGTTATTTTATTGAACCTGCCTTTGTAAATGTAAGGCAGGAGGGGTTAAGCTCGCCTTGACTTTTCAACCTGTACATGGACGAACTGATTGCCAGGTTCAGCAGTACCGGCATCGGATGCTCGATCGGGGGGGTAACCATAAATAACATTAGCTACGCGGATGATATGGTACTGCTGTGCCCGGCGATCAGTGCCCTTGTCAGGCTTATTCGTATTTGCGAAGAATATGCGGTGGCCCTTGGCCTAAGCCGTAGAGTCAGAGTGAGCGAGAATACGATACCAACGGTCCATCTGTGTGGAGCTCCTCTTAAGAGAATATCTCGGTTTAAGTATCTGGGGCACTGGGTTACTGAGGAACTCAGGGATGACCTTGATGTTGAGAGGGAACGCAGGGCATTGGCGGTGCGGTCAAATATGCTGTCCCGCAGGTTTGCGCGGTGTGATAGGAACGTCAAAACGACTCTCTTTAGAGCGTTTTGTCAGACCTTCTATACGTGCAGCCTGTGGGCCAATTGCTCCAAGAACTCCAAGAAGACACTGAATGCCCTGCGTGTCCAATACAACAACAGTTTGAGGATGCTGATGGCTTTGCCCCGTTTTTGTAGCGCTTCTGGAATGTTCGCGGAGGCGCGGACTTATTGTAGTTGGTGATACATTAAGGAACTTTTTTATTTTTATTTGACAGTTAAAAGGATTCACTGTCGAACAAGCTACACATTCTGCTTGTTTAATTATAAAACAACTAGGATTGGAGGGTAAAGAGGACAAATTCCCGAGCACTCTTTCTGGAGGAATGAAGAGGCGCGTGCAGCTGGCTTGCGCGCTGGCCGGTGACTCCTCTGTGCTCATCCTGGACGAGCCCACCAGCGGGCTGGACGTAGAGACCCGGCGCGGGCTGTGGGACCTGCTGCTGGTAACTATACTATATGTACATGAAGCGGCGCGTGCAGCTGGCCTGCGCGCTCACTGGCGGCGCCGACGTGCTCATCCTGGACGAGCCCACCAGCGGGCTGGACGTAGAGACCCGGCGTGGGCTGTGGGACCTGCTTCTGGTAACTATACTATATGTACATGAAGCGGCGCGTGCAGCTGGCCTGCGCGCTCACTGGCGGCGCCGACGTGCTCATCCTGGACGAGCCCACCAGCGGGCTGGACGTAGAAACCCGGCGCGGGCTGTGGGACCTGCTGCTGGTAACTATACTATATGTACATGAAGCGGCGCGTGCAGCTGGCCTGCGCGCTCACTGGTGGCGCCGACGTGCTCATCCTGGACGAGCTCACCAGCGGGCTGGACCTAGAGACCCGGCGCGGGCTGTGGGACCTGCTGCTGGTAACTATACTATATGTAGATGAAACGGCGCGTGCAGCTGGCCTGCGCGCTCACTGGCGGCGCCGACGTGCTCATCCTGGACGAGCCCACCAGCGGGTTGGACGTAGAGACCCGGCGCGGGCTGTGGGACCTGCTGCTGGTAACTATACTATATGAAGCTGCGCGTGCAGCTGGCCTGCGCGCTCACTGGCGGCGCCGACGTGCTCATCCTGGACGAGCCCACCAGCGGGCTGGACGTAGAGACCCGGTGCGGGCTGTGGGACCTGCTGCTGGTAACTATACTAAGTATATGAAGCTGCGCGTGCAGCTGGCCTGTGCGCTGGCCGGTATTTCCTTTGTGCGTTAGAAGATGATCCCACCAGCAGCGGTAATTGAGTTGCAAGTCGGTTTAACTGTCATCATACCACTACTCTTGGTGGCACATGTGAACTTAACTTATTTTTTTAAATTATGGTTTTGTTGGGATAAGTAATGTGTGTGTCCTGCCGGCTCCGTTCTGCCTGGTCCCACCTAAGCTGTGCACACACGTGTTCTGTGCAGTCGCTGCGCGGCGACCGCACGGTGCTGCTGACGACGCACTTCATGGAGGAGGCGGACGCGCTCGGCGACCGCGTGGCGGCGCTGCACAACGGACATCTCAAATGCCACGCGACCCCCATGTTTCTCAAGAATGCTATCGGTAAGCATTAGGGAATCTCACCAGTTAGCTGTCATTTAACCGGTCGTGTCGGTAGGTATCGTACACAGGAAACAAATCATAGTAATTTTCCATAGCAAGCAACCTAACGCGGTGTGAAGCTATAGGCAGCCGATGCGACAGAGTAGGCCTTGACTCTTCATGATTGGGTTTGGGTGCAGAGGTACCTATATAATATTGTGGGCTGGATAGTTTAGTTCCATCATTATTTTACATTTCTATTTATAACTTCAAATTTCTATGGCTTAGCTGTCTACTTGCCGTTAAATCTGCCTTGGAATTGACATCGGTAGGTGTTATGTTTAAATGTGTATTCTCGCTATTGAGACGCCAGTAAATAATTGCCTCCGTCAAACCGGGCTTTCGAATATTCGTGTGGTATGGAGATTGAGCCGAGCGCTACTGTGGTCCCCACTAATTGAATATTCAAAGCCGAATGCTCGTTACACGCGAATGCTCTCAGTGAGGACACTCCTTTAGCGTAAAACTGCGAACGGAGCCGCGGTCAAAGGCTTGTATCACGCGTCCACATCGCTAACACTATCTTATCCTTTAATGTAACATAATACCAAAGAGATGTGTTTGTATTGGCGTGGGGTTAATACAGTTCTAGTCCAGTAAAATGACAAACATTACGAGTATACTACTAGCTTCTGCCCACGACTTTCTCCACTATGGAAAGTTTTTAATTTGCCTATGTGTTAATCCAGGACGTGAGTTATCTGCATTCCCATTGGAATCCGTGCGTTGCAGCGTGAAAAAGTAACAAACATCCACACGTCCATCCATACAAACTTTATAATATTAGTAGGATAGTACTTCATTTTGTTCAATCCGAAGTTTAGCAAAGCATTGGCAATCTCGAGATTATAGTCTAAAGAATGCAAACGTCTCTAAATCTCAGATCCACTTACCATCAGTCTGTGTGCTCGATTGCCATACAAAAAAGAAGAACATTCGGAAACCAACATCGCCTTTTTGAATTCTTTGAACATACGAACGACATGAAAAATAATTGCCTACGCTAGCTGACGCAGTTTGCACGATGCGGGTGGACGACTATTGAAATATGGTAGGAGCAACGCTACCGGCGCGGATACGTGAGACGGATTTTTTAATAGATTTCAACCCGCAGCTGTGTACCCCTCAGTGCACCCGCGTCAGCTAGCGTAGGCCCTAAGGAATCCATGTCAGAATACCGGACCCTTAACCACTCGTCTGTCAGAGGTGAAAAAAATACCAAGTTTTAGTCTCTTCGGATTAAGCTACCCAAATTTTGGGCACAGATCTGTGACAAGACAGACAAGGGGTTAAAGATTACGAATACCATTTGGGTCTTTCAGGTGGCGGGTACCGTCTCACGATTACTATGGAAGAGACAAAAGCAGATGATATCACTGATCTGATCCGTGAAAGTGTTCCGCGTGCTTCCGTCTGCGACAAGACCCACAAAGTGGTCACATATAACCTGCCGTCAAAGGACAGCTCAAACTTCCCGAAAATGTTTTTCGATTTAGAGGAAAACAAGGATAGTTTGGGAATTGTGTCTATTGGAGTTGGAAAGAGCACGCTTGATGAGGTTTTCATAAGGTAAGATTTATCATTTTTACAGAGAAGTTCTAGTTGTTCTGAATCTGGAATAGTAAGTATGGCAGCCATGTGTTCACGTTGACCAACAACCCACAAAGTGGTCACATATAACCTGCCGTCAAAGGACAGCTCAAACTTCCCGAAAATGTTTTATGAAAACAAGGATAGTTTGGGAATTATGTCCATTGGAGTTGGAAAGAGCACGCTTGATGAGGTTTTTATAAGGTAAGATTTATAATTTTTACAGAGGTAAAGTTCTAGTCGTTCTGCGGGCCTATTATGGTCGTGTTTATTTATGTGGATAAACGTGGATAAAACAGCTGTCACTTTCTGATCAATATGTAAGTGCGAGAGTGACGGATGCTTTATCCACCGCGATAAAGGCGACCATAATACGGGCCGTGATCTGGATTAGTAAGTATGGCAACCTTGTGTTCACGTTGTTTCTGGCAAGTGGTGCTCGATGTCGCCCAACGTTTCAAGCGAAGTTTTTTCGAGACTTCGTCCGACGTGTTTAACGACACCGTGTCTCGGGACATTTCTCCCCTAGAATCATTCATTTCATGGTGGGAAATAAATAAATAATATCCGAGGAAAATGTCACACAAATTAACATAGTCCCAAACTAAGCTCTTGGCTTTTACTATGGGTACTAGACAAGTATAAACTTATTATAATATAGAGAAATACATACTTAAATACATAGAAAACATCCAACACTCAGGAACCGCAATAATGTCACTATTGAAATGGTTTTGTTTTCACTCTCGAAATTAATGTGCCATTACAATCGCGCTTCTCACACGATCACACGAATATCTGCCTTAACCGGGATTTGAACCCGGGACTGCTAGCTTTGTAGGCAGGGTCACTACCAACTAGGCTAACGTGTCGTCAATAAATTCCTGTGTGTTCCGTTGGGTTGGGTGGATGATAGAATAAAGCGGGAATAAGGCATCTGGGTTGGCCACGCTAAACTCACGCAATTAAATTTTCTATGATTTTTATTCGTTGTGCGACGAAAATTAGCTATCCAGTTTTAAACTTTTCTTTGCACATTGGAACTTTTTTCACCTACGTTGTTTGTATGGTTAACTGCGCTCAACTATGGTCCAACTTTTTAGTCCTCTCCCATCTAGGTGTTAGCGAAGGCGGCAGAGAACCGGAGAAGCGGCTTCCCTTTTTCCCTAATTAAGTACTAATTAAAATAAAGAGGTTCCGTGTGGGTGCTGGGTTAGAATAGTGCCACTCCAAATCTTCCTGTGGATGTCGTTAGAGGCGACTTAAGGGAATAAGGGCTTGAAGTACTGTTAGGCGATGGGCTTGCAACCTGTCACTAATACACTGGTCAACATCTTGCCTGATTGTGCAAAATGAGGTTACAGTTACCAAAAAGTCTTTTTTAGACTTGTTTGTATTTCTGTAGCTCTGCCTTCCCCACTCTGGAAGTAAAGGCGTTATGATATGATGATGAATAAACAGGTTATGATTTTTTATAGACTATTCTAAATTATTCCCCTCCTTTACTCACCCAAAGGACCCTACTTTGGGTAGGTATCCATCACTGTGCGACGTATCGGAGCGGTGGGCGACAACAAAATCCACCAGCAGGATTACTTAATTTTCCTAGCCATCGCAGTTCTGTTACTGGTGAATTTTTTTCGAGACAAAAGTATTAATACCATAATGGATTTTTCACTAGTAAGAACTACCTTGATTTAACAAGATTTATATTAAAAGCCCGCGCCCGTATCGGTCGGTGTGAGAGTTGCAATGCAACACAGATGAACTCAGACACGCACACAAAGATACTATACGTTAACCCTTTGAACGCCAAGAACACCCAAAGTCGTCGTGTACTGTCGTGTCTACTACGCCATCTACGCTTATAGTTGTCACAGATACAGTGACAAATAGAACCGAGTTTTTGTGACCTAAGGTTGATATTAGCTGTGGTTTGCAGCTGTCATTGACTTTTGTATCAAGTCAATGGCAGCGAAAAGGCTAGACTTGCCATTCCAGTATTTTTGCGTTGGGTGTTAAAAAAGTGAATTGTTTGTTTCAGGTTGTGCAGTGACACCATAACAAAGTTTGATGATGTATCATTTGTACCCGGTAAGCGAGCCCTTGTTAGACAATATTATTACTGCCACGCTCAGAATCCCTGCATTGTGTGCAAAACACATGTAACAAAAATACGTAAAAGAACAAAACAAAATAAATACGCTTTTACCTATTGCCCTTATCTGTGGTACTGTGGTAGTGGTTATTTACCGGCCTTTAATATGGCCGCACCATAAAGCACGGGCGCTGACCATAAATAATTTCGTACATTGACTCGCCATTACTTGTCTTTGCCACTCTCGCACAGCGACATTGACCGCAGGCTTCTTGCATTGTAAACTTTTCTGTATACGGTGCACTGTAGTAGTGAAGGTCAATGTACGAAATTCTTCGTCGTTAGCGTCCGCGCTTCAGTTTGTTAATCTCTGGACGCAACCGATTTACATAAAAAATATCTAAAAGCAAATAGACAAGAGAATAATGTATACGTTTATATCATGAGAAAATAGGTCACTTAACAAGTCAAGTGATTATTAGGAAAAACAAACTATAATTAGGATCACATACATTATAAATTATAGAGCTCTTTATTCTAATATTTAATATAAATAATAGGTACGTACGTGCGGGGAACCCTCGGTGGTTAAGTCAGACTCGCAGTTGACCGGTTTTTTTTATACACGTGGCTGCTTGGTTAACCTTTGGTATGCTGAACCTTTGAGCAGCAGAGATCGAAATATGAGAATGTTGTGGTGCTTATTAACCCGAACCGGACTCATTTTTATTCATAGGTAGGTTTTGGTACATAACAAAACATAAAAGTGCCTAATTTACATACACTTTATAGTATGCTTATACAAATTTTCGTTAAATAATAATCACAAAAGAAAAGTGTGTAGGTCTCAGATTCCATTTACCATCAAGTGGCCTGAGTGCTCGTGTGCCTTGTCCTTAACATAAAAAAAAAAACAATATTAATTGACTGGAAATTGGACTTTTTAACCCTGCAGCCTTGCAGCATACAAAACGCTTGATGCTGCTTGATCCTCGTAGTGGAGACAAGGGAACGTCCGGTTCACCTTCCCACTAGTTTGTAATTTCATGGTTGAAAGTAGGTGTCAAACTCAAGTAAATACTTACATAGTTTCTTGGAAAATGGAAGATGACGTTATCTGTTTCTTTACAGAGCGAAAAGTGGAATATATTACCGGTATTCATCTCTACCTTCGCATGTTTATAGTGCTAATGCAACGGCAGCTACGCTTCGTGAGGGTCAACCTGATATCGTATCTGCTAATGGTAAATTCAATGACTTCATACGTCTTCGTTCATCTTGTTGACCTAATGGAACTTTTGCAATGAGCGGCGAGCGGCATCAAAAAAATTAAATGAGATGTATGAAGCACGCCACTAGTCGCCGTGTCGGCGATGAGGCGATTTCTGTAGAAGCATTTGCGAGTGATTCACTTCTTCCAAACAAGACATTCAACCCAGGTTGGATATTGGGAATATAATTTATTATTTATTTTTTCCAATCACATGTTGGGAATCACTCACATTTGTGTCCGCCACACGCCGCTGCCGCCGCGCAGACAGAGCCAGAGGCCCTGGCCAAGATGCGTACGCTAACTAGCGTTTCTATTAGTTTTGTCTTTACTTTATAGAAAATTAATTATTACTTGTTGATTTTTATGTTTGTAGTACTTAACGGCTTCGGAACCCTACATTGAGCATGGTCCGACATGCTATTACCCGGTTTTTTTAAACCAATCGCGTCACTGGTAGGTCACGTGACTCCGTATGACGTGATCTACTAGTAACGTGATTGGTTTAAAAACAAAACGAATAGAAACGCTAGTTAGCGTACGCGCATGCATATCAGCGCTAGCTTCGTAGGCATTGTGAAAATAACAGTCGCGACATTTAACCACGTAAGACCCAGTGTGCCTTAAGAGGTACATAATCAAGGCAATTTAAACTTTATTTTAAAATGCATAAAGCTAATTTTTATTTGCTTCAAATTTGAAAATGCTATTTAAGAGCAAAGGTAAATGAACTTTATTTCCTTGGTGGTAGATTCAAATTCCCACTTACAAAAATCCCCCTGTTTGTAGTACGGTCGGCCTTACATGGTTAATGGTTTTGTTCCAGCATGCTCTGTTGCCTATCATAATAGCATTTGGTGGTGGATATTTGATCAACCAAAGAATATTATTAGAAGAATCGAATAGTAATTCGGCTAGTAATACGCAGCCAAATGATCTTAGAGGAAATCATGACATGTACACTGTTCTGACTGGAAGTAATGCCAGCTTGCCGAGGGTTGGATATGAATATGTGGATTCAAAAAGGGCGATGAATCCGGCTGAGGGTAAGTATTTGTCTTTCGGGTGTATACCCGTATCGTGTGCCATAATCATTATTAGGTACACATTAGAAGTATATTCAATTTTGAAATTTCATCCTAAAAAGATGTTAGGCGAAAATATTGTAGACTAAACAATACATTAGGACAAACAATATTGTTACGAGTAGGTAATGTTAGGTAGGTAGGTAGATTTGAATCGCAGCGCCGACTCAAGGACACCTCTATTTTTAACGGGTTCAATCGAGTTCAAAGCCAAGGCCGTCCCTATTGTAATACAAAGCCGCAACGAGTAGAACCTTCCATTATCGAACGTCCCCGGCGGGTCAAGGTCCGTCGGTCATTCGAGGAGGCATTCTGGAACATTCAGCGATTGGGAGTATGAAAGGTGAGGCGCGCGTGCGGCGATTCATTCCTTAGAGAGCGAACAGTGCGAACGAGTGAACCGAGCGATCATCGAAGTTTATTGTGCGATAATTGTTTGTAATAATTAAGTGAGTGTGTTAATAAAGTCTAGCTCTTAATTATCTTCTATCAGTTACCTATCCCCACGTACATAACAATATTATGCATTTTAAAGGGATACTATGTTTTTCATCAAATAAATAAAAAAGCGGGATGAGAAGGAAAATTCCAACCCCAAAAAAGAAAGTAATTTAAAATAGGGAATTTTCGGTGGTACAAATGCCCCTCAAATCAAATCAAATCATTTGTGTGGAATTTAGTTACAGTACAAGGTAAATATAATATAATATTGCAAAATTTTAGAAACACTAAACCCTACCTCTTCAGGTGTCACACATGTTACGCATATTATCACAAATTTTACTTAATATTTATACTTGTTTAAACGAATTTAACAAAAATAATTACCAAATATTAAATAAAAAACAATGTCCCATCGAGTAAAAATGAAATAAAATTGAATAATAATTGTCAAAAATCAAATCATACAATCATTTACTTATAGCATAAAAACATTTATCTATAAGCCATTCCTTTGTCCTTTTCTTAAATATATTTAGTTTATTTTCTTTCAAAGCGTCAGGTAACTTATTATAAATTTCAATGCACATGATATACAGTTTTATTTGTATGGCTTCGAACTCGGCGGCTGCATAAGTCTTGTTTCTTAGTAAAAAGAGTGATGTGTTGGTGTGCAAAAGCACAAACTTCTAAAATATACAAACCGGCCACAGTGAGAAATTTATGTTCCAAAAAGTATGGGCGGCGCATGACTCTACCTGTTTTATGTTAAATATTGCTCTAATACAACGTTTCTGAACTATAAATATTCTATCTTGTGTGCGCAATGTCCCCACAAAACTATACAATAACGGAGTACAGACTCAACATATCCGTTGTATGCGATTAACGCGGCTTGTGTCGATACTGTCTCTCGTATTATTCTTAGGGCAAATACGAAACCGTTGACTTTAGAACAGATGAAGTCTAAGTGAGCCTTCCAGTTGCAGTTACAGTCAAGCATCACACCTAGAAATTTTGTTTGAGTCACCTCCTCTACTGATTCGTTATTAAAACTTACAGTTAAACTTTGTGGTTTACCCTTACTTGAACAAAACCGGATCAGCTTAGTTTTATCAACTTCTAGACAGATTATTCTTCTTTAACCATTTTATTGATTAAATAAAAAAAATCAGCGGACAATCTCACACAAATTGACCTAGTCCCAAACTAAGCTCTAGGCTTGTACTATGGGTACCAGACAACGATAAACATACTTATATAGAGAAATAAATACTTAAATACATAGAAAACATCCAAGACTCAGGAACAAATATTGGATTGTTCCAGTGTATGATTTATTTCATCACTATAGGTTGCTAAATTATTCCCTTTTATGATAATGGACGTGTCATAGGCAAATAAAATACACTCATAGTCATGAGTGAGACAGTTAGGAAGGTCATTTATGTATGTACATCCATCACTTCCATTAGCAAAATGTACCTTAAGAAAAAACAAAAAATACAAATACTACCCAACTTCTATACTTAATGTGTTTTATGGAACATAAAAGAGACAATTTTAATTTAATTCCACATAAATAATAAATAAACAAACATGCTCTTAAGACGACACGGTGGCCTAGTTGGGAGTGACCCTGCCTTCGAAGCCAGCGGTCCTGGGTTCAAATCCCGGTAAGGGCAGATATTTGTGTGATGAGCGCGAATATTTGTTCCTAAGTCTTGGATGTTTTGTATGAATTTAAGTATTTATTTCTCTATATATAAGTATGTTTATCGTTGTCTAGTACCCATAGTACAAGCCTAGAGCTTAGTTTGGGACTAGGTCAATTTGTGTGAGATTGTCCCCTGATATTTATTTATTTAAGTTACAGAGGCATTCCATCGTAGCCCTCGGATTAGGATTATAGTCTTGAGAATTCAAAGGTCTATAGGTCTCAAATTCCACTTACCGTCAGGTGGCTTGAGTGCTCGTGTGCCTTCTCCTTAACGTACAAAAAAGGTTATTGTTTACGTGTTGTTTCCCGTATGTAGACGTCGTTTATCGCTATTCCCTCGGGAACCGTTAAATTTGTCGGGATAAAAGTAGCCTATGTCCTATTCCACCTCTGTGCCAAATTTGATTTAGATCCGTTTTGCTTTTCTGGCGTGATTGAGTATCAAACAACCTTCCATCCATCCAATATAGTATTAGTAAGGTGATGGGTGTCGGTGGACTATAACGGCATTTTATGCTCTAAGGCGTAGAAGTGATTCCTTTTTCCAAGGCATATTCATTTATTTGCATAACCATGGTATTACAAGGTGGTCTTAAAAAATAAAAGTACATACATGGACCCTACTAGGGCATCGCAAATTGTTTAAAAACTAAGTACAATTATAAAAGAAATGGTTTGAGAATTACTATCTAATATTGCGTTCTCTTATTAATTATTCTGTATCTATTATAATTCTATTTTCTTAATATTATTTATTAATAATCCATGAACTCTTGCACAGAGTACGGGCATTTACAAATAAGATATGTTCTTAATTTATTAACAAATGTTACATATTTTTCTTCCTTAGAGATATCTTTAGGAACCGTGTTATAAATTCGTATGGACATTGCATGGGGACCTTTATTGTTCATTTGCAGCTTACATGGAGCAGAGAGAACTAACCTATCTTTGTGTCTTAAATTACGCGATTTTTGGTAGATGTTGTTATGTTTACGCACGAATTTGCAAGTTTCTAATATATATAAGGATGTTAGAGATAGGATTTTTAATTTTATAAAGTGCGGTTTGCATGTTTCATCATTATTTATGCCAGTTAGTACTCTTATGCATCTCTTTTGCAGTAAAAATAAATCTTTTATATTAACACTATTGCCCCATAATATTAGGCGAAAGACCGTAGCAGTAAATGACTGCAAAAAAGTACAGTCTGCATCAAAAGCTTGTCTCAAATGAATCTTATTTTTTAATCGAGTCTTTATACACCGTGTTTTTTTTGATTCACGATAACTTTAAGGGCACGTTCTTCAAGTCAAATTAAGCTTATTTCCCGAAGACAGACATATGATAACTCGTACGGTTATAAAGATATTCAATTATTAAAATTAATCAGTTAATCACGTTAAACTAATGTAAAAGGCTCTTAATTGATACCTAACAATTTTCTTTTAATTACCTATTATGAGTAAAGAGTTTTCAATTGTTAGGTCGTGCACCTGTCAAGTGTTATCTTTACTTGTGTGTGTGTATGTCACGCTGACTTGACGTATTTGACACTAACTATGAGTTAACTCTAAAGACCCTTTTAGAATGATTGAAGACACAACATTTAATTACTTTGTTCTAAACATTTTTTTTTTTTGCAATATTTTAAAATCTAATGTACCACGTAGTTTCTATACGTGTACCTAACAATATGCCGAAGTTATCGTAAATCAAAAAAAACACGGTGTAGGCTTAGCAGTTAACAAGTCAAACCTATGGTTCTCTGATATTTCGCCGAAAAATCTTTGACAAATGCATCGTTTCGCAACCTAATCATTTGCCAACTACCTTTTTTTCTGTAACTACAAATATTTCAGGATTTTTATAAAACTAACCTAACAAACCTATAGGGTTCTACGCGATAGTCTTGAAATAAATCCAGAATTATTTACAGGTTGGGAAAAAACGCGGGTTGCCAAAAATCTGTGAAATGAATCATTTGTGAAACAATGGTTATGTTATGAAATGATAGGATCACCAAACCTATCCTATGTAATTATTGTTTACGGTATCCTAAAAACAAAAAAACTCTTAAAGGGATAAGCTCACCTTTGTGATAAATCCACTTTTGGAACTTATTCTTATTACAATGCAATAAGGTGAAAAAGTGGATACATCTCTTTGTAGTGGACTGTACATCCCTGCTATATTTTTGTCTATAAACTGTTTACATACATACAACACGGCTTCACAGTATAGGATCCGAGTATACAATGATTTGCGCCCATCAGTTTAATGGATGAAAACTATTTTAAGTGTATCAAATTTAATATTTGATAATTTTACACTGTGTAACGAGAGTTACCCATATAGTTTGTACGACTAACTTTCGTTACACAAAGGATGCGATCGTGATTTTTGGTTTAATTAGACCTTTAACGATGTAATTTTTTTTCTGAAACCGACCCATAAGACACGTCAAAGCAAAAGTCAAGTTTTTTTCATGAAGATAGAAGTCACAGGAAACTGACATTTTACACTCAAGATATACTCTTTCCTAATGATAGCGCAGACAGACGAAAATGCCTAGAAAAACCTTTTTTCTTTATATTTTTACATCTGCCCTGTGTTAACTTATTTCCCTAATTTGACTCTTGTTTCATAACTACTTACTTAGCACCCTGCCTCATTAGGCTATAGGAGAACTGTTAATTATTGTTTGCCATGTTCACCTTTTTCAACGTTATGTCAAATACAAAATTTGACAATCATAGGCTATTGACAGTTCAACACCAAAGCTAATGACAACTTTGCCGCATAGACAGTTAGGTCTATTTTCCACTGTCAACCAATCTTTTACATTTTCGAAAATGTTAACTGTGAACACTGTTTGTTGATGATCAAATTGCACATGTAAATGGTTTTTGAGGATTATGTTTGTGTTCCAATAAATAAATAAATAATTGCGATAAGTGATAAGAACAGATAAAGGCGTATGTGATGTGATAGATTACATACACGTGTTTGGTTGCAGATTTGTTGCTAAGAAGCGACGACAAAGGTTATCAAATTAATGTTGAGTACAACGACAGTCATGCTAAGGTATGCTTTGTAATATTTTTGACCCAAGATAGGGAATGTTGAAGCTTAATCTTTTTAATACGGTTTATATACCATCAGATTGACTTGCATTTTTTTATTCTAACAATATAATATGGTAGGGTAAACCATACAGTTATTGCCTGCGACAAGTGATTGCTCAGTTTATATTTTAAGAGACTCCAATCACAGAAGAAAATATTTCGACACAAAATGGAAGATGTCAGTGTTGTCTGCACGTAGTGTACGCAGTATGTGGCAGTTAGAATAGATGTCAGTGTGTCGTTTGTCGGCACATAGTGTAGGCCTAATGTGGCAGTTAGAACAGATGTCAGTGTATAGTTTGTCGGCACGTAGTGTACGTCGTATGTGGCAGTTAGAACAGATGTCAGTGTGTCGTTTAATTGTCTGCACGTAGTGTACGCCGTATGTGGCAGTTAGAACAGATGTCAGTGTGTCGTTTGTCGGCACGTAGTGTACGTCGTATGTGGCAGTTAGAACAGATGTCAGTGTGTCGTTTAATTGTCTGCACGTAGTGTACGCCCTATGTGGCAGTTAGAACAGATGTCAGTGTGTCGTTTAATTGTCTGCACGCAGTGGCAATTAGAACAGATATCAGTATGTCGTTTGTCGGCAATCGGTATACGGTGTGTTGTCAGTCGGAACAGATGACAGTGTGTCATTGTTGACAGGCGGTCTGGGAAAGGTAAATCACGATGTGTGTTATTTGTTGGTAGGCCACATACGGTGCATCGGTGCGGCAGGCAGCGCCGGTAGCAGTGAACTTGTTGTCCAACTTGCTGGCGCAGCGCTGGCTGGGCTCGTCTGGTACGGGTATCACCGTCCTCAACCAGCCTATTGACGACGAATCCGAAATGTATGCAGAAACGGAAGTTCCCCAGAAAACTGATTTCACATTGCTACTTTACGGAATCCTTCTCGCCCTTCGTAAGTTAAAGTTAAAAGTCATTCTATAAGATGGGTGGTAGACGGAATTCCGTTCTCAACGTTCAGTTACCTACATTAACAAGTTATTTACTTGCTCTCTTTTTTTTGCTAGCCTATTTGAGTGTCCCGCTGCTGGGCTAAGGCCTCTCCCCTTGATCTCCACGTGTTCCTATTTGGTGCCTCTTCCGACCAGGTGTTGAGGAATGCATCATCCCGCCATCTCCGTCTCGGCCTGCCCCGTTTACATCGCCCATTTTGCGGCACCCACTTGGTGGCTACGATAGCCCAACGGTCCGGGTGCATGCGACAGACGTGACCGGCCGAATCCCATTATTGACCTAAAATTAACTGCCCTATACCTAATATTAGTAGGATATACGATACAATTACAACAAAGGGCTAATTTAAAAAAAAATGGTGGTTTTCGTGTCATATAACTAGTGATCGTTATCAACGTCCTGTAATGGTAGCAAAGTATGGTTGACAAAAAAAACAAATAACGAAGTATATTAAACATTATATATTTTACAAATTATGAGATTTATATACATATTTATAACAACAAATCCAAATTATAGTGAATAAATTACTAAAATTTGTTCAACAGATTTGGCTGTCAGTCGTTCACGTCGATTGGAAAAAATCCATTTTAAATAGCTAAATGACCTTTCTACGTTAACATAAGTCACAGGAAGGAAATTTAAGTCTTTAAAATATTGCACACTATTTTTATTCACACCTTCCGGCATATCCACCTCTTTACCTTCAATCAGCTGCTGCACAACGCTTACAGTACTGTAACCCGGGATTTTCTTTAGGACATATTTTAGTTTAAAATAAACTTCCTTGCCCTTGGGATGTAATCTCAACTTTGCCTTTTTTTTTATCAAGTCCGAGATAATTTTTAATGAACTTTTCAGTTCTAGATTTGGATCCTCCAGCAATTGAATTGACTTGGCGATAATGTCGAAGTTTGTGTCAACGAACAATAAATCTGATTTTAAATTGCGATCACGGAATTTTTTCTTGGCGTCGACAATTGTTCTTGCTTCACGTGAATCTAACGCATTGATCACAGTCTTGATTTCATTAAAATATTTGTTGTAATATGTAGCAGCATTTAACCATGTTCCCCATCTGGTTATCACTGGTCGTGGAGGAAGAGGAATGTTTGGATACATCATTCGGAATTTTTTCGTTCTAGATGGAGCTTTACGGAAAACTTTTTTTACGCAGTCTATTAATTTGTTGATTTTAGGGTAAAGACTTCTCACTTTTTCTGCGACGCGATTCAGTCCGTGTGCGAAGCATGTTACATGTGTTAAATTTGGATATTCCTGTGTAAGACATTTACCCGCCTTGAGCATGTATGATCCAGCATCAGTTACAAAAAACAGTAATTTGTCTAAGTTCTCATTATATTGATGGCCCCAAAGATCTTTAAGCGTTTCGTTTACTAGCCTGGTTGTAGTTAAATAATTGGTTTCTTCCAGAACCTTTGATGCAAACAAATACATTTTTGTGCTTGTTCCATCCAATGACTGGATCAAAACGTTTGCCACTTTTTTCCCACATGAATCGGTTGTTTCATCAACGCTAAGGCAAATCGTCTTATTTTGTAGTTCCTGCCTGATTTGGTCTTTTTTTTGCTCGTAAATTTCAGGAAGATATTTCAGCCTTATATTAGATTCACTGGGTAAATTGACGCTATTTCCATATTTATTGTTTAAAGTATTTTCCATAAAATTTCGAAATTTCGGGTTGTTTAGTTTTGACCACGGTTTGTTACAATGAATCATGAATTCAGTCAAATCATTGTTAAACTGTTTTTGTCCATCTTTCATTTTGTGTTTTTGGTGAGAATCAGTTTTCATATGCCGGTCCAATTTAGATAAAGAGGGATGAAATGTCGAATCACACAATTTACAAAATAACTTACAGTTTTTGATTTCAAAATCAGGGTTGTCTTTTAAGTTTTTTTGTAGCTTAAAAAGACAGAATGAACCGCTTATTTTATTTACATGTGATTTTGACTTTAAGTGTTTATTTATATTGTGCTTTTTCCTTTTAATATTGATATTACAAGCAGTACATCGCGTGGCTTTATCCGTCGTAATAAAATACGGGTATTGTGTCAAATCCATGCTGTCAATGTAAATACTGTGATCATACGTGCACTTTATGAGGACTCCACTAAAATACTTGAATATCCACTCTAGATACGATATGCATTGTTTTATTTAGATAAACACGTCGGGTAGTGTAATTGGATTTTCAACTACAGTTATATTTTGATGACATTTTATGTCATTTGACGTACACTGTTTTAAAAATATATTAGGGTGGAAAAGGTTTTGTACATGCGAAGGATTTATATCTAGAGGTGTAATCTTTAGAAGGTAAGTATTTATTTTATGGTTAAGATCAAAAGTAAACAACCAAATGTGTTTGTTTTTTCTGCCAACCATACCCTTTGCTACCAAAAGTGGACGTTGATAACGATCACTGCATATAACATACGGGGTCCGAGAGTCTTTTAGCGATGTGACATCATACAATTGGTATGTCGATATTTAATATAGAGAAACAAACATAATAATGTGACAACATGAAAACAAAGCAATTCATATAATATTTATAGCGACCCGCCAGCGGCTTCGCCCGCTGCAATTTTTTTTTCTTGACAAGTTTTTATTTTATTTTTGTAAACAAATTTTTATTGGATAAAAAGTATCCTATGTTACTTCTAGTACCTCCCACGATATGTGTATAAAGTTTCATGATGATTCGTCAAGTAATTTTTGCGTGAAAGCGTAACAAACATCCACGCTTTCACATTTATAATATTATTATATCCTGAAGCCTTAGTACCTCATGACCATCAAAATACATATATCATACAGTGTGATTTGATGCATAGCAAATTTAATAATATAACTATGTGATAATACTTACATATTATATATATATATATATATATATATATATATATATTTTAATTAAACAGTTTTAAACAATCAAGCACTAATAATTAAAAAGCAAAAATAATTTCACTGTATTATCTTCACTACAATATGAATTTAATTTATACATCAGTATAAGTAACACGTGGCCAACTATGCTTACACCAAAAATTGAAAAATCGAGAACAATTGAATTTCACTGTATTTCGTTTACTCCAAATTAAATTTAGGTTATACATTAACCTCAGCAACACGTGGTGGTTATGCTATTGAATTGTAGCTTACCTATATAAAACGTTTGTATTTTTAACATAGCGCCATCTTTTGAATATTTACTCATTCCAGTCAACAGATATCGCCATCTGTTAGAATCCTGTGGAGCTAACAGATAATTATGACTGTCAAGTAATAGACAAATAATTTGCAATAAAATAATATTGCGACTATAAATTGAAATGTAAGCTATCCTATCTTTCAAGGTGGGTCGATTTGCACACGGTGTGCAAATCAAATTTAAAATCGGTTCAGTAGTTTCGGAGTCCATCGCGGACAAACAACGTGGCACGTAATTTTTATAGATAAAGAAGATAATATAATAATAAATATTTATAGTAAATTCCTTCGTCAACCATACATTGCAATTCTTGTATTTTACAAGTGATGTCTAACTGAATATGCCTCGAAATAACAAACAATTGACAAGATTTAATATTTTTAAGACTATAATTTTATTAGTTCTCTGTATACTGTTTGGAAGAAGGAAGACGCCAATAGTTTTAAATTTCCCCTAGGATTAATAGTTAATTTAATATTCATATATTGAGGTGTACTTATTCTAAAAGGGCGAAACGCCAATTCTACGACACAATAGACATTAGACACTACGTTTGTCCAGTTTCTGTTTAAAAAAAGAGTAATGGTATTATATATATTCGGGCCTATAGTCTGTACTTTTAGGTATTTAAAAAAGTGTAAACAAAAAAACCACGTGACATTGACAGATGACAGTTTGTCAGCCAATAGGAGCGTAACACTGATACGTCAAAGCTCGACCAAACAGCTTGGATTGGTTGATGAGCAGAGCCACGTGGTTTGGTTTGTTTACACTTTTTTAAATACCTAAAAGTACAGACTATAGTCTTGGTTTTTTTTTTTAGTTTGTAGCTTGTTTACTCGTAATATAGAAAAAAAAAATTAAACAAACATTTTGTCATTATTAGAAGACACAATACTTTCGATTCCTATAGTAATTTACAGGCGTCTCAAAAATTAAACCTTGTCTTTGGATAGATTGAGAAAAATACATTAATAGTACGAGAGTTCTGGCCGCTTGTTATTTATGTCATTAAAAAAGGACTCACACACGCAAACTACCCAAATTATTTGTGTTGCAGAGGGTGCGCAGATCACTAGTTTCAGTATCACGCTCGCGGTAAAAGAGCTGACCACAGGCACAAGGCACATTCACCAGATGTGCGGCTGCCCGCTCACGCTCTACTGGGCCGTCACTCTTACCTTCCACTTCATTGCCATATTGTTATTTGGGATAGCGGCAAATATGATTTCACTTTCCTTACTAGACGAAGAGAATATTCTCAATGACGCGGGATTTTTGCGTAAGTATTTGAAATGTGTAATTTACTTTCCGCGATTTACGAGCTACTTAACCACTGGACTCTACCCTCGACTTCTTCGTCACTTCATCAGGTGAGGTAGAAGGTCATAGTGATTGATCTCTAATTTGTCCGTAGTCTAAAGAAGTAGTAAGTTAACATATAATAAATTTGACAAAATTTCGCTAAAAATCCTTACATGTAACATGAAACCGAGTTGACCAGCACAAAAAAATATAGGTATGATAAATTCACACTTGACCAAACATTTTATTGAAATTGGTTTTCACAAAAAAATAGGTACTTAATGGTTCCTACGACAGTTGGCCGAGGAAGCCAGCAATAAGCGAGAGCATTATTTTAACTAAGTATAGATAGCAATACTAAGGCTTTCGGTAATTCTCCCGGTTCCCTGTCCTGAAGCAATGTGCAGACATGTGACACGTCCCCATACTAATAATAAAATTTAATTTAGTCTTTTTTTGTATAAGCCACGTCATTGCCTTCAAGTATTTTATGATACTTACTTTGTGTCATAGTGATTGATAGATAGGTATATAGGTGGAAAACTTAAGTAAATGACCTGTTGTTTATTTACAATACGTAATAAGTATAACTAACTAATAGTAGTTTAACTAACGTGCATAATTGATTATTTGTAAAGATAATAAAATTACCCACCCTTATCAAAACGCTTCATTGGGATGAAATCTGGTAAGCGTGGAGGCTCATTTAAGCTCTGGAGCGTTCAATCCATTGCTTTGCCTATAGCACTTGGAGTCAGTTAATGACGATTACGTCGTTTCTTAGTGAAAATTTTTCATTTACAAGTTAAAAATACGATCGAGTTAATTGTCTCTAATATCTTATATCAGCGGTTAGAGGCCATCTTCAATTTGTAATAATATCTACCTTGTTTTTTTCAGTATCGTCCTCCTTAATTGCTTTTTTGGGTACATTCGCGTATACAACTTTATATTTTGCTGTCGGTACAAAATTATCGGAGTCGCTTTCATCCCTAGTGATGAACTTCCTTCTGGTCGTGTTTGGTAAGTGTAGCTGGAGTAAGGCTTGAAGCGTCAGTGAAAGATGTTGATAATTTATTAATAAACTAGTAAAGGGAGTGTTTTTTTCCACATTACCAGAGCCCAGTATTTTCGTAGCACTTTTGAGCTGTCATAGGGACTTCTCGTTTATCGACTTCCGATATACATGTGTATATCGATAAATACAGAATTCATTTTTTTTTATATTATTACGAGTAGAAGTAAGATACATGCAGTCTTATTGCGAATGAGTGATCTCTTCGAGACAATATAAAATTATGACTATCTATTTCTTTTATAGATAAACTAATGATGAAACACTTGTTAGCACTAAAACTGACTTTGAACATGAAATTGATAAATGTTAAAACACTGAACTGAACTGATTAAATGTAGAATTCTTAACTAAAAATTGCTACGAAAATGCCGGGCTCTGCACATTACACTTCCTTTGTGTAGTCAACACAAATGAATAGTAATGTTTTCTAGATTAATTTCAGAATGGACCTTATTATCAGTGATATAGAAGCGTAGTGCAGATATTTATGACATCTTGATAAAGCGTATACTTCGATAGTGGTACACATAATTTATGTAAGTATGTGTACCACCACACTGCGAACGTGACAATGATAATGAACGTCGAATGATTACCACGGACAGGAGTTTTCGTGGCACTTTTCAATAACCGTAGTGAGTTCTCATTTATCGAGTTCCGATATACATATATCTAATTATCGATACGATACAATGGAATACAGAAAACAAAATCAAAAGTAGATTAAAAGATTCTAGGTAACCTTTCGGTAGTTGAAAATTTGAAATCAACATATGTAATTAAATTTAAAAGTTACTTGGATAACAATATATCCTGAAGTAAATCAGTTCCCAAATACGGCTCATAATACCTAACCTTGCCATTGCTGCCTTTTCAATATACTTGCTAGCGCTAACAAGAGTATATATAGGGTAATTCCGGGGTAGATGGCCATAAGGGAGAGATGGCCCGTCGAAATAATTCCTGAACGGTTGGCTGGATGGTACTAGTAATAATTTAAATCGCTTCGCGACCGGCGTGGTGCAGGCGTACGTGCAACTTTTTGGTGAAAAAAATCAAAAAGTAAGTAAAATCCATGTTATTTGTTTCGTATAGTGTAAATATTTTTCAGAGGGTTCTTGTCTAAGGTTGTTATGATATTAGTTTCGTAAAATAATTGTTATTTTTGATTTGGTTGCAAAGTATACGAGTAACAGTTTGTCCTAATCTCAAAATTACTCGCATCGTGTTATGACTTGTTTTTTTTTAAGGTGTGGCCATCTCTCCCGGATGAAAAGGAGAGATGGCCAGTGTTAGTCGGTATATGATGGCCATATGGCCGTCTTATACCGGATACAGAAATTATATCTCATTAAAAACAATACATTTTTTTTTTATTTGTTCTAGATGCCTAATAAATACAAGCGAAAGGCAGTAGCTGTGAGAGGCAATTGGAGTGAAGAATCACTAAAAGCAGCTATAGGTAATTGCTGTACAAAATAATGAATCTTCTGTGCGTGCCGCAGCTCTCCAGTACAACATTAAAAAAAAACCTTAGAAAGGAGATTAAAGAAGAATAATGACAAAAAGGGGCGTATAGGACCATCCAGTTGATTCGGAGAAATGCCATTTCGGGCTTTAGAGCAACGGGTGTGTATCCTTTGAATCCAGAAGCAGTGCCAGAATATGCGTTTATGCAAGAATCAGCAGGTACTTCGTCTAATACTTCAAACACACCAGCAATTCCTCTAACTACATTTACAGTGGAGGATAATATAGATGCATCCATTGCAGGTTGTTCTAATGAGCTAAGAAGAGATACTAGTCATAAAAGCACCGAAACCTCATTGAACACTGCCATTGTGTCGAATGTTGCAAAGCCAAGCACTCCACAAAAGCATCCATCCACTGAAGATCCAGATTACACCCCATCTCGAATTTTACAGGAAATAACACCTATTCCACAAAAACAAATTGAAACCCGTAAACGGGCAAAACAGTTTGCAACACTATTGACTTCGGAAGAACACATCAATGTCAGAAAATGTGCTGCAGAGAAAAATATAAAAAAAAAAAAACTAAAAAATCCGGTAACTAAGAGGCAAAAAAGAATACTGTTCGGCGAGTTAATAAAAGAAAAGCTATCCCGAAGACTATCTGATAGCAGTGACGACGTCCCCATTAAACATGATAGCAAATAAGAATAAGATAAAGAAGTTAAATGAAAGAGATAATTGTCGCGGGTGTGGAGAAAATTATTATGAAACTCTTCTCTTCGAGGACTGGCTTCAATGCACGGTGTGCCAGTTTTGGGTACACGAAAATTGAACTGAATTTGAAGACATGTGCTCTAAATGTGGTGCAGAGAAAAAAAGGCTGTTAAAAAATAGGAAATAGGACCAAAAACTATGTTACAATTAGAATTAAGGATATGGCCATCATACCTCGTCTGCCATGGTCATCACACCCGGACACCTCGGGAGAGATGGCCAACCGTGAATAAAAATAAAAAATATTTTTTTATGTCATCTCATTAGTAATTGTTATTTTTATTTCTATAATTCCAAAGTTAATTGTTTAAAGTTTAATTACAAATTAAAAATTCTATAACAATATGTAAGTTTTTTTTTTAACAGTATTTAAGAAAAACTATGGCCAACTACCCCGGAATTACCCTATCTAATTTCTTCATAAATTCAATAGATTGTCCTATTTTTTTCTATATTATCTCGTTACCCGCATGACAGCATAAGTTGCTAACAATCTATTTAGAAGTTTAGTTTAGTGAGAAGTCACTTACGACAGCCCAGAATTACCACGAAAATTGTAACGATTACACATGGTATGGAATTAATATTTCAGGTATGTATAGCAGCATGGTTGAGCTTCTCTTCCGCTCACCGACTACGTTCACAGCTATAATAGAATTTTTCTCCCCCCCACACAACTTGGTAATGGGAGTATACAGATGTGGGATTACTGCAAATTTAAATGCAAAATGCAGAATACTCCGGAAGAAATGCCCGAACCCGCGCACGAACGATTTGCAATTCGATAGCGAGAGATGCTGCGGTAAGAGTAACACAGAACGATTCATCACCACACCATATCTATAGGCTAGTCTGTAGGGACACAAAATATTGTTACCACGCCTTTAACCTGCTTACGTATATCGACCATGCTTCGACATGTAACTTAACTCCTTCATGCAATAAAAGTCCGGTTTTTTTCTTATCAGTTGCCATGACAAAAACGAACATGACGAAACTATACAAAAACACTACTTACTAATAAAATATATACCACTTCATAAAAAGTGGAGCATAGACTTTTTGTTCTTTGTTGTAGATTATTTTGTCTGCTTAAAATAATTATTTTTGGAAATAAAGCCATACCCACATCACCATGTCGGAACGTCGAAACTATAAGAGTACATTTCTTGTAACCAAAAGTACATAAAAGTACGTTATTTTCATGAATATGTCCTGCAAAACTTTCGTTTCTTACATTTCTTCGCAGTTTTACTTCAAGGTACAAAAAAAAACCGTCCATAGGTAGAGCACTTTTTCATACTACTTATAATATTCTTTGTTTATTAATATTAAATTAAAATATATTTGAATATTGATTTTATAGCGTCCTCCGGCAACTACGAGAGTTATTTCCGCATGGACAGCGACGGCGCTGGCAAGCAGCTCTTGTTTTTAAGCATTCAGACGTGCTTTGCTGTCGTAAGTTCCATTCCGCTTGTCTTTCTAGTTCAATTATTAGTGTTCTGCACTTAAATGGTAAATAACCGGGCAAGAGCATGTCGGAGCATGCTCAGTGTAGGGTTCCGAAGCCGTTAAGTACAATCAACAAGTAATAACTAATTTTCTATTTAAAGTCAATTGGTGCCGTCTTAGATGATTTTAGTAGGAATAAAAAATTTAATCGCCTGTATCTCAAGAACCAATAATGTCTACTTAGTCGTGATAGTTTTCCTTTAAAATTCGTTATGCTCTTTCATTTAAGTTTTTTTTTTAGATTTTTTGTATTTTTGGTTTTGGCTGTAGGGGACGACGACGACGACGACACTTGCTCTAACAAACATTAGCGCTTTAAACCTTAATATCGAGGGTTGAGTGGTCAAATCCGATAAATAGAAATAATTGTTTACCCAAATTTAAACTGTTATGTCTTGATGATTATGTTATTTTTGACACATCAAGTTATATCGACTTATCGGGTTTGACCACTCAACCCTCGATATTTCATAAATGGATAACTTAATCGAAAAACGGTTTTCACCAACCCGTAATGTTTTTGAAATACCTATCCAACGGCACCCCACAATTTAGGGTAGACGAGAAAAATAAATACATCCCCACGTTACGTGTAGGGGAGGTACCCTGTTTTTTTTTTACATTTTAAAGTAGTTAGCCTTATGTAGCCTTTACTTTATATTTTCATTTTATCTAGATTTAGTATTAATATAAGTATTGTAAGTTATTGCACTAACATTTTTGGACCATTAAGGGTGTCTGTTTTTTTAATAGTAAATAAATAACAAAAAATAACTTACTAACTTTTGAGCACAACCCTGTCCGCGTAAAAGTTGTTTATAGCGATAAACTAATTCTAAAAAAAGTAGAAAATTCAAAATCATTTATTGCGTATCACATTTCATTAACATCAGATGGAACTGTACCATTTTTTTGGCGTTACTAATATGCATTGATGATGATGATGTGCTCCTGTTATCCCTCATTAGGGACATAGGGCTTCTTCCAGCTCTTTCCAACCGAGACCAATTGAGCCAGCCTCCTTCTCAACTGATCGCCTCCATGTAGTCCGAGGACGCCCCGGTCGTCTTCGGCCAGTAGATATATGCATTAATATGCATTAATCATGCTAAATTAATTACAGCTTTCTAGTACTAAGAGTCTCGGCGCTAGGCTGCGGACGGAAGGACGGACGGAGATGGCGAAACTATAAGGGTTCCAAGTTTGACTGCGGAACTCTATGACGAGACTTCAGTGTCCATCTGTCTGTCAGCTGCAGTACATATAAATATTTTAAGGCGGCCGCCAAAATAGTCACTTTTTAACTGAACCGTAATTTCCAGTTTGATTTGAGCCCTTGTAGTTCTGTTATTTGATTATATTAAGCAATAAATGATTTGGTTTCCCTTGTGGAGCCATAGAGGAAAGATGTCAATCACAAAGTCTTTACATTAGCTTCTATTAAGTGGCAAGGATTTTTTAAGTTCTTATACTACCAGGACGAAGTTGAAAAATTGGCCACGCTAACGCAATTAAATTTTCTATGAAAAAAAATATGCGTTATGAGCACTATGCGAAATCATACATTTAGACAGTCGTGATTATGCGAATACAAGAGGAACCCGAGTGCTTCCCGGGAGAATAGTGCCACTCCATGTCTTCCCGTGGATGTCGTAAGAGGCGACTAAGGGAATAAGGGCTTGTAGTACTGTTAGGCGATGGGCTTGCAACCTGTCATTCATACACTAATAAACTTCTTGGCCCAATTGTGCACAATGTGGTTAAAGAATTATAAACAAGTATTTTTAAAGTTGTTGGTTTTCCTGTAGCTCTGTCAACTCCACTCGGGGAACGAAGGCGTGATGTAATGTATGTATTTAAGGGGAACAAGGTGAAGTCCTATAGTTAGGACAGTTATTTTTTTCTCAGTGGCTGCTGTTCATGCTCGATAGCGGAGTATTCTCACAGCTCGGCGAGAAGTGGACATCCTGCAAAGGCAACCAGAAGTCCCGCTTCACAGACAGTTTGGTTGCGGCCGAAAGGAAACATGTGGCGAAGGCGATCAGAAAACGTATTGAATTTTAAACCAGAATACTTGTTAAAAATATTTCGCTCACTTGCTTATTATGAATTCATATCGTTTCTTTGGAAGATGCCTCTTGCTAAGGCCAGCTGACAACTTCGCATTCATCTTTTTTTTCATGTTAAGAGGCACACGAGCACCACCTGATGGTAAGTGGAATCTGAGACCCATAGACATATGAATTCTCATGATTATTATCCTCAAACGCGTTGCCAATCCTGAGGACTAGGATGGATTGCCTCTATGCTAGGAATTTAACCGGTTGTCTTATCCCCACACCGGAACACAACAATGCGAACACTGTTGCTTGGCGGGTGGTTAATGGATAAGGTGGCGGTAGCGATTCGGACGGACCCTGCACAGGGTCCTACCACCATTAAAATCATCATCTCACTAAATGTGATGCAATAAATCTATTGAATTTGAATTTATTCGATTTGTGTAGCGGGAAAGTAACTATACCTACTCTCGATTCATATTCATGAATCAAGGTTATCTCCCAGTTATCAATTATCAAGAGAAATTCAAATAGGTACTTATGTGACGTTGCCAAGCACAGCTTTTGTTTTTTGACTTTAAGAGCCGATATTTGCTGAGACAGTCTTCTCGAGATACGTCAGAAATTACAGTTGGCTGTAGCTTGACGTTAACTTTGGTGTGTGATTCGTTTACATCTCAGCGGAGATCAGTTTATATACCTTGATAAATTGATGTTGAGAGAGACGCTCGACTCAAGACACATCAAAGTGAACTCCATCAAACCCATTGGTACCCAGTTGGTACCCGTATAGCACCATTGGTTTTTTATGCTAAAAGAGGAGTGACGATACTGACGATGTAAAGTGATCACTGCCGCCCATGGACACCTGTAACGCCAGGAGAGGAATCGCAGCTGTTGCCGGCATTTGCGAAAAGAGTATGTTCGTCTCTCGAAGGTCGCCAAGTCGGAGCGGTCCGGAAATATCGTAATACGCTGATTTATTTTTTAGGATCCCCAACAGTGGATACAATGTTTTAGTAGCTATAAGCATTACACAAGAATTGGTTCAAATATATTGTTCCACCAATTACATAACACATGCACTGCATGCTGGTTCCATAACATTACCGTGGTAACGCAACGTGATAAAGTTCCGTAATAACGCAAGAAGTGGTGGAAAAGGATAGCTGAAGTCTCGAAAAATTACGTCCGATTCATTAAAAAAGAAATAGAATTCCTCATGTGCCCAAAAAGACGTACGGAATCGTCCGTCTTTTTACCAAGAAATGTATTGGATTTGGGTAAAAAAACGGACAACTCAATACACATTTTTGGAACAGTATTCCGTTTAAGGCCTGACCTGTACCTCGTAAAGTTGCAGACGATGGGTCAGCGTAAAATACTGTCGTGCTATATTGGGCATACCCAGCTTTTTAGAAACCCATTTAGCTTTATCTTCCAAGTGACCGCGAAACTGAACAGTTTTAACAAATGGAATGGATAGTGTGTTTACAGTGTCCGAAATATAAGTTAATTGTTGATTTGCAGCTAGAAAAGATGTGGAAGAGGCGTTATTATTATATGATGTGCATAAGAAGTACACGACGTGGTGCTCGCCTTTTATGGCCGTTAATGGACTTAATATTTCCGTGAAAAGGCGTAAGTTATTTTTTTATGTGGCGTATCCCAAAAAGAAATCAAATCTTTTTGAAAATTGCTATTATTACGTTTTTCAGTAGGTTTATGAACAGACATCGAAATTTTAAGAGCGAAATTGAATGAGACGCTGTTAGTATCGGCAAGCTCACTTATCGATGCTTTTCCCCTATACTAGTGATCGCTCGCAGCATCGTTTGTTTGTTGATGAAGTACATAGGTTTCACAATTCAAGAAGAGTAATTCTGAAATACAAACTGCGGTAAAACACGATGATGAGTGAAGTTACAAGAAATATTTTACAATAAATAAGGAGAGAATTACTTAAGTTGTTACTGTTTAATTTTCATACTTTTCATACAAATATATTATTACAAACAAAATTTGGAGCGATCACCAATTTCGCTCCCAATATTCCGATGTCTCGTTATGAAAGATAGGGGTTTTTCGTTGTCATTTGATCGCACACTGTCATTGCAGGCGAATGCTACGGCTTGCTAGGAATTAATGGTGCTGGAAAGTCAACAACTTTTAAGATGATAACTGGTGAAACGTATCCTACTCGCGGGCATCTTTTGTCCAATGGATACTACATTAATGAAAAGATAGCAGTAAGTGAAGTTAACCTACATTATTTCCCCTTTTAGTGCACCAACCTCAAAATGTTCTATTTTAGGCATTACTAGCTAGCATCCTCTACGTTTGCGTAGAATCTAATTGAAGAGAATTAACCTTATAGCCGCCATAGTTTGATGTTTAAGACACAACGGTCCTGCCACTATCGCCGTAGTCTTATAAATCTTAAAATCAAGACAAATTTCTTGATGTTTTTTGCAAGATTCTTTACTTCTACTGAGTTTACTTTATGATTCGAAAATATAAACCGATGCAATTTTTGATTCAATAGCAACAACACAGAACTGTTCCTTTAGTTTTATTTTCCAATTGAAAATAAACTAAAGAGCATTGGATTTCGTATAATTTTACACTAGGGCTTGCCAGCCAAAGTCTTATGTAGTAAACATGTGACGATGTGTGTGGTATTGTAAGAATGACATCAACTTGCTCATTGATTGATAAACTCGGGTGACCAATTATTTTAAAACCTTCCCTATCAAATAATAAATAGGTTCTATTGCCCTATGATATGAATGCAGTGCGTTTTCGTGCATTTCTGGCCGTAAACACGCATTACAATTTACAAATGATGTGAGCAGAATATAATGGTAATAATACCTAATCTCTAAAATCCTTTTTTCACATTTTACTCTTTTTTCATTGGAGTATATAATTTCTAAGATGTTACGTGTGCGACATGATCAAATGGACTGCGGAAATTATTTGATTGATTTATGCTTTCGACCAGAAAGCATTGCAAGTTGGTTTTTAACTTTATTTATATCCATCCAATATCTAAGAACGTATATGATGTTTAATTTGACTAAATACACCCGCAATCTCCACTAATATGTATGTTCATGCCAAATTACAGCCTTCTAGTAGGTACTAAGAGTCTCTGCGCTAGGCTGCAGACGGACAGACGGACGGGCGGACGGACGGACGGACGGACATGGCGAAACTATAAGGGTTCCTAGTTTGACTACGGAACCCTAAAAAGTAGTTACTTATGTACCAAAATTAGTTAAGTAACGCCGTGCAGCCTTTATTTATACTAAAATAGTAGGTGGATGGGATTTTTCAACTTGTTTCGGTTACACGATAGTTTTGTCCGCAGTACATGAAAACGTTTAGCTACTGCCCGCAGTTCTTCGGTCTGGATGACTTCCTCACCGGCAAGCAGAACATGATCCTCGTCTTGACGCTGCGCGGACTGAGCGCCGCGGACGCCCAGGAGCAGGCGGAGTCCTGGCTGACTGAGATCGGTGAGCAATCCGGCCAGAACCTCCTGAACGACTTTACATTCGCAGCACTTGATAACTGAAGGCATCATGCTTCATAAGCGCGTGTTTTCAAAACTTGTTTTGATTGTAGGGCTCACGCAATATGCCAATCAGTGCGTGTCAGGCTACAGCGGTGGCTGCGCGCGGCGCTTAGCGGCGGTGGCAGCTCTGTGCCAGCATTCACACATCGCGCTGCTCGACGAGCCCACCACCGGCGTGGACACGGCCGCGCGCCGCCGAGTGCACGCCGCCGTGCTGCGCGCCAAGCGGACCAAGTCCGTCGTCATCGCCTCCCACAGGTCAGTCGCACTGTGCCAGCACTCGCACGTTGCGCTCCACGACGAACCCACCACCAGCGTGGACACGGTCACGCGCCGTCGTCGCGTGCACGCCGCCGTCGTCGCGTGCACGCCGCCGTCGTCGCGTGCACGCCGCCGTGCTGCGCGCCAAGTGGACCAAGTCCGTCGTCAGCGCCTCCCACATTTGAATTTCTGTGTTTTATACAATAAAGTGTGTACCTACATACATACAATGATCGGTTCTATTTTGACCGCACCCAGCGGACTCCCGTTTCTTCGATCTACTTGGGCAAGTTGCGTATTCTGAAAAACAATAACCATGCGAGAACGTGTTGATTCTGTTGAGTGGTCTGTATTGCCATATCACGTCTAGCAAGTGTAGAACGTAGAACGATATCGGCTGTCGTGGTTGTACCTGACGCCCGTCCCGTGTGCAGCATGGACGAGATTGAGGCGCTGTGCGACCGCATCTGCATCATGTCGGCGGGGGAGGTGGCGGCGCTGGGCACGGCGGCCGAGCTGCGCGCGCGCCACGCCACCGGCTTCTCCGCCGTCTTCAAGCTGAGCGCACCTAACGGTTTGAAGTGTAATTTTATCGTTTACTGTCAAAAGCGATATGGTTTTACCCAGTAAAATTGAGAATGGGCCTCAAGCAGGAGGTATCCTCGTGAGACCCGATGTGTTATAGAGAGAACATAATTAAAGCAATTTAGTTTGAGCTTTATTTCAGTGACCATAAAGTTCATTTAAATGGTTTAGGTTAAAAATGACATTTGAGAGCCAAGGTAATTGAACTTTATTTCCTTGCGGTTAGATTCAAATACCCACTTGCAAAAATATCCCTGTTTGTAGTGTGTGTGTCACGAGGATATACCAGATAATCAAAATTTCGACTAACCTGCCATTTTTAGGGTCCCAAAACATCCTTTCGGTCCGTTTCAAAGGCATTTTAATAACACCTTAGCGTAGCTTATCTGCTAATAGTGCTAATAGAGCCAGTTAATGACGATTTAGTCGTTTCTTTGTCACGATTCATACACAAGTTTAAAAATGGAACGAGTACGGCGGTAAGACCAAAGCGAAAGAAGCGACTTGCAACGAGTGTATAACGTGATGAGTAGGGTTCGGAGTTTTCTTAGCACGGACTAAAGCGAGGTATGGAGTCGAAGTTAATATTAAAACTCGCCTCATACTCAATCTCACACAAATATGTATTAATACATACATACATAACATCACGCCCTCATTCCCAGAATGGGAATGCAAAGCAGATGGCTGATGGCAGATGCAAGGTAGAGCTACAGAAATACCAACAACACTAAAAAGATGTGTCGATAATTCTGTAACCACGATTTGCACAAGTAGGCTGAGATGTTTACCAGTGTATTAGTGACAGGATTGCAAGTACATCGCCTAACAGTACTACAAGCCCTTATTCTCTTAGTCGCCTCTTACGACATCCACGGGAAGACATGGAGTAGCATTATTCTAACCCGGCAACCAAAACTAAGCAATTTATACATTTAATTGAATAAGAAAAAAAAATCTGAATATTGCTGTAAATAAAAGGAATTTGAAATTTGAATTAATGACTGGGTATTAGTACGAGTATAGGTGTGAGGTGAGTTTTACTATTTATGTCGACTCCATATCTCGCTTTAGTCTTGCCTCATCACTCTCATCATACTATTTATAATTCTGTATCAATCAATTGAGACTACATGGCGACGGACTTAGTAGAACAATGTCGTCTCCATAACTCATATTGTTAACGAATACACCACTAAAAATGACAGCTGACACGTATGGTGTTGATCTCCTTAATCGGCAGTTATACTTAGGTATCTCGCTCCCGGCCTCACCAAACATTCCAGCCTGTACCTGCTCTTCAGAAAAGTTACCATAGTTTTGTATCTCTAAGAATAATAACGACTGTTTCTGTACTTACATAGCATATAGCTATATGTTCTGCTAAAGTAGTAAAGAAACTAGGCCTATTTGTAATCCTCTGGGATGGGATCAGGCCAACTATAGGGAACAAGAAAAAAACACGGCCTTTTGTACTATTTTTTACAGCTATCATGGTGGCAGACAAAGGAACCATGGCGCCAGAGAAAGCAGTAGAAAGAAAAGGAGCAGGCAAATCGGCCCAAACCGGGAAGGAAAATCAGGAAGGAAAATCACCGCCACCCCCGGAACACCCCAAGAAACGGGCGTTCATGCAGCGGATGCAAGCCAGCTTCGACTGCCGAGTCGTGGACGACCACCGGGTAAAAGGGCTTCTTATCCTATACACAATCGTTTGTATGTCTGTTAGTTTCGAAATTCCTCAAGGAATACCGGTGGGAAATGAACTGTTAATAGCGGCCAAGTTCCAAAAAGTAAATAAAATAAATTATCCCTGTCTAACTATAATAACTCCAAATAGCATTAGACAAAACTACCCTCAATTAATGTTAATTCTAACATAACAGATAGCACAACTTATGTTAATGTTCAAAATAACATTTACTTCGAAAAAGAGCTCTTCTGATAGGTACCCTGAGAAATGAGCTTTTGATCCAACCACTGATGCGTATAGCAGCCAACGTTTTAAAAGAATATTTGCATTTGTCCTTTTTTTTACTCAATTTATATATCCTAATTAATATTTTAAGATGCAAGTCTACCAACTTAACCAACACTCGAAAGACTTGTAAACAGCTACGCACTGTACTGTCGTTATACTTGAACTCCCATAAAATCTCAATTTTCTCGTTATATTATTGCAGACGATGTGTCATTTCCATATAAACGACTTGATGCCGTACAGCAAACTGTTTGGGATAATCGAAGACTTGAAACAATCCTACTCGGACCTTATAGAAGACTATGTAGTCTCGGAGACCACGCTCGAAGAGGTGTTCATCGCCATTGCTAAGGAGGGGCAGCAGTATATAGAAAGTCAAAAGAAAAAACCCCAAAATAAGTAAACTTCTGAAAGAAAGTGGTTTCATTTCATAGCAGTATCTCGTTGCCGCAGATTGCAAACCTCAGAAATGCAACTGTTTAACGTTAAGTAGGTAAGTAAGTAAGTACAAACCTTATTCCTCTCAAACGCGATAGATTCACTACCCATAAAACAAGGTCTTCCCTGTAAGGCGACGATATAAAGTTTATTTCGTTTTAAAATGTCACATTGTTTAAATATAATGGAATAAATTGTATTGATAACATTAATCCTGTGAACGCCATGGTCGGCTGTAACTTTACGTGCCCCAGACGACCACGATTTCATATGCCGCAACCGCGCCGATACAAAATGTATGCAGCGTACTGAACACGCGGCGTCCCTGGTACGATAATCCGATGAGGTGATTTGCCGACATTGGGGGTTAAATTCTGAACGGACCGAAATACTTAGGATGCAACAGGAGTCCATCTTCAGGGTCTGAGCTCATTTTATTTGAAACGGTATGGTAAGAGGGCGAGATGGAATGGGAAGTTAAATTATAATAGGTAGGTACATACATCAAATCATTTATTGGGCAAACCAAATAACGCTTTTTTTTTCAAACTATACCTACTTGTACCCCAGTCTGTTTGAAGTGTTTATTATACAGGTAATAGTTATTTGTGCAACAAGAGAGCAAAGTTGTTTTTTGCTGCGAGTGTTGATTTTGAATCCCGAGCAAGCGAAGGATTCTAGAATTGAATCTCATTCTAGGTTAGAATCCTGAGTGCAGCGAGGGATTCAAAGACACGAGACGCAAATAACTTTGGTCCTGTGTTGCACATACAATTGTTTACCTTAGCAGCGAGAAAATATAACTTTTATCTACACACATTTATTATCATAAACCCTCTATGATGCGTTCAAAAACCGCAAATTACAGTAGCATAATGATGATAAACTGTTTTGTTAGGACACATTTCTTATTTGTGAAAATGTAATTATTGCTTAATAATAATTAATGCCATCAAATTCGATATCAATATTACATTCAAATTTCGAACATCTTTGAAAAACAAAGCAATTTTATTTGACCTCGATTCTAATATCACTCGAGATGACATTTTATTCGAAATGAAATGTCAATTTTGCATACAATTTTGACAAATCTCGCTTGTTACTTGATATCGAACGATATGATAGTAGAGGCCGACTCTAGTTTGTCTCTGAATTTAAAAAAAAACTAATGGTGCCGCCATTTATGACGTTCTATTTGTCTTGTCGCAAAAAATAGTTTTTTTTTTATAATAATATATGTATGTAGATTGTAACTGTACATAATTAGGCATTAAAACACTCATGTGATGTTTTTATGTAACAGTCACATAAACTACCATAAGGTAAAATAAACAACATGGTAAAAATAAAACAACATCCCCCAGCCGCCCGTGCTCCGCACCACGGCCACAGAACAAAAATTAAAAAGTTACTTTGTCTCACGCTCGCAGCATAATCCAGTATAAATTATAACCTCAAACTCAAGACTAGGTTATAAATTGTACTGCGATGACAGCTCAGATTCAGAATTGAGCTTCGACACCACTATTGAATAACATCGAAATGGTATTAAAGAGTATATCAACTCGATGACTGTAGAAATGAATCTTCTTTTGCGCACTAAGCAACACTTCCACATCAAGAGTAAGATCGGGAGCATGGCAGCGGCGCACAAGCTTTCGATCCAATGTTGATTCAGTTATATTTAAACCGCTATCGATTTGTTACAAATAGTAGTCACTTGGTGAAATAAAGTTAATACTAACTATCTATTATTGACAATAAGTGCGTCAACAATTTTCTTATTTAGCTACAGCACCATAGAGGTATGCATGGAGTAGGGGAGATAAGATTAATGTCATAAGTTGAAAAATAAAAAGGAAACCATTTTAATATGGTATGGTATCCGTAATACACTTGTTTAGTTGTTCAGTAATTTAAATTTCATGACTTGTCAGTTATAGTAGATTGCTATTTAATAGTAGAGTTGCCGCGAATACTCGCTATTATTCGGTATTCGGCATTACTCGTAATTTTTTTGATATTCGTCGAATACCGAATAATAGCTAGTATTATTCGGCATTCGGCGAATAGTCGTCTAAAATAAACTTTTATCGAACAAAAAAAACGAACGAGTTAAAAAAACGACAACCGAAGTCGAAAATCAAATATTTAACAAATGCATGCCGCCGCCTATCCTAAAGACAAGCGTATTGATTGAGCGGGAAATCCCCTACAATAACAAAATGCTGGGTTATACAAAACGGGGTATTCCCCGTAAACTATGTACAAGAAAAGGGTTGCCACTTGCCAGCATTTAAAAATTGAAAATTAAATTTACTACAATATGTAGGTATGTATAACATGAAACAGATTTCTTTAACTTTATTGTTTTCTTTTGCTCACAACCTTAGAAGAAATTAGAAATATTTTAATGTGTTAAATATTTTTTTTATGTCGAATAGTAATGTCGAGTTATTCGACTATTCTCCAAAGTGAATGGCGATCAATCGGTATTCGACTATTCGCTATAACCACTATTCGCGGCAACTCTACTTAATAGTAGATTGTTCAACTAGGGACTAAACGATTAAAATAAGCCATTATGACACGAGATATCGGAGATATTTATCCACCCGAGCAAAGCGAGGAACCTTTGGAAACTTTGCACATGCGCGAACCTACTTAAAAGTGGACTAGGACTTTGGTTCTATATGTAGGTAACCCGGAAAATTAACTTTAACAGGGCCTCTATTCAGGTGCGTTAAAACGATATCGTGTTTGACACGTTTAAGAATCGTTTATGTCACAGTCGCCATAATTGTAAATAACATAAGAGTTATCAAAACGTTGACAATACGGAAACAGGTCAAAAACGATATCGTTATAACGCACTTAAATAGAGGCCCTGGGCCTCTATTCTGGTGCGTTAAAACGATATCGTGTTTGACACGTTTAAGAATCGTTTGTCACAGTCGCCATTATTGTAAATGACATAAGAGTTATCAAAACGTTGACAATACGGAAACAGGTCAAAAACGATATCGTTATTACCTTGTAGAATCCCAGCCCTGGCATAGGTGTTTGGATGAATCGTACTTGTTAGCACTTAGGTAGGTACACATAAAAAATAAAGAAATAAATGCATTTATTCGTGACAAACATCAACAAATAACAGAGAAATACGCACCAGAAAATGTAGTCACGAAATTAAACTCATTAATAGTTACAATGATGTAAATATAAAAAGAGGAATCATTATTACATTCAAAGATTTTAAGATTATGGCGGGTCGCGGCCCTGTGGATAATGTTGCTATGTAGAAATATTTACATTTCCCGTGGCGTCGTGGTAATTATAAATTATAAAATAACAAAATTTTCATTGGTGAGGAGATAATAAATGTGATTTTGTATTTGTAAAAGTATGTCAAGTGCGCAAGCTATCAGCTCTTTGCTGTATTCTTTCTGACAAATGTTGTATGACAAGACAACACTAAAGCAAACATCAAATCAGCTTGGACTGTCACTAATGTCACTGTCAATATTGTCATTTCGTTGTACAGCGTTCAATACTTCGATCGGAATACATTCGAAAAGCGAAATCTAGACTCGTTCTGTTTAGTAAAATTATAATTAATTGTATTTTCGGCTGCAACATGTAAAAAGTACTTCAAGAGAAATTTCTTACTTGGCGCGACATATTAAAACTTTATGAACGTGGTTGACTCGCTGGTAAATGAAATGGCGAAGTGTTTATAATAACTGGGCCACTGTGGCAAAGACATTGTAATTTGAGTGTTAGTGAATCATATACGCGGTCTGCGGTGTTGCAGAACAATGGGCGCCCTGGCGGTGTTACTGTGGAAGCATTTCGTCGTGCGGAAACGCAGATTTATCCACACACCCATAGAATACCTGTCGCCAATAATTTACATTCTGATTTTGTTCCTCAACAAAGACAAACTTGTTCCCGTAAGGAGTTTTGATCGATACAATGAGGTGCATAACACGGTAAGTTTATTTCTTTAATTTTCCTGTAAGAATTGTTGGTAGAAAGGCTAAAAGTTGTGTATCAACTACATTTTATATTGGATGTTTATAGCACTGCCATAAAAAAAATTTAATAAGATTTTTATAGCCAACTCAAAGTCAACTTATTTAAGTTACATATTCAATTAAATATAATAGATTTAGTGTCATAACAAGGGCCATTGGTGCTCAGGCACAGAGCGAAGACCCTAGAGGGGCTTATAAATGACCAGACCATGACCAAGTAAAGCATTTTGCAGTGCAGTTATAGAAGCTTGCAACTGGTGCATATAAGGCTAGTTGCGGCACTGATTATGTTGTACCACTAATACTTAACAATATTTTCATGAGTTGCATATTCAACATATGCTTGTCTCAGATGAGCATTTTTCAAAACAAGTGTAGGTTGTAAAGGACAAAAATTAAGAAAGTAACTTTTTCATATTGTACGAAAATTAGTGGCATATTTAGATACTTAGATACATTAGTTTTTGTGATGAAATGGAAAAGTTAAAGTTTATTCATTTTTGTCCAATAATGTACACTTTTTTTGAAAACCGCCTTGATATTCTGTTCGTAATTTCTGAAAAAAGCATTAGTCAAATCCATAAAGGTGTAATCTGAAACATTTCACTACCTACTGTAGTAACAGCCAAGCTAGTGTAGTTTTGTTAGTTTGGTTTATTTATAACATGACACAATATAAGTTTGCATTACATGTCAGAATTAAAAGTTTTCACATCATGATTGTGAAAGACAAATATTATAATAAATATTGTCATCCCTATAAAAAATTGTCCTTGTTCCATTCCCCGTATGGTTCAATACTTGTATGATGAGCATGGGTATTCATTCCTGAGTCTTGGAGTTTCCTATTGCATTTAGTTCTAGAGCTTAGTTTACAACTAGGATGAATTATGTGAGACTAGCATTTGCCCTTGACTCATCACCATAGAACTGCCGTAATGCCATAGAAGGCAGCTAACAGTATAGTAATAGAACAAGCATTTTAAATTTAACGTGGTTACCAATAGAGTATAGAATTCTTCGACTATTACATTGCACTTAGCCGCCTTCTTTGGTATTACAGTAGAGATGTTGCTTATGCTATTCCTTTAATTTTTTTGCCATTAAATATTGCCTATGTGCTATTCCATACTGTAACCTATCTCTGTGCCAAATTTCATCAAGATCTGTTCAGCCATTATTAGTATGATTATAAGATTGTCCTCTGATTTTTATTTATTATCATTATTAGTGCAAAATGTGATTACAGAATTATAAACAAGTCTCTTTAGAGTTGTTGGTATTTCTGTAGCTCTGCCTACCCCACTTTGGGAATGATGTATTTATGTTTTGAGTGTCTGATGTTTCAGCTCTTTGGCTTTAGTAGCTGGTGTTGTTTGTTAGTGATTGTATCATTCTGTGTAGTTACGCAACAAATCCAATTAGTCCAAAAACTAGAACCATTTAATGTAAAGCCATGCAATATCAACAAATAATATTAAATCATGTTAACGGTCCCATAAATTTTGCTGTTCTCAGCTTTGCATGTTTTATAATAATCTATAATAATGTAAGGCGACTAAGGGAATAAGGGCTTGTAGTACTGTTAGTGATGATGGGCCTGGAACCTGTCACTAACACACTAGTAAACTTCTTGGCCTGATTGTGCAAACTGTGGATATAGAATTATATACGAGTCTTTTTACATTTGTTGGAATTTCTGTAGCTCTGCCTACCCCACTCTGGGAATGAAGGCGTGATGATATGTTTATGTTTTATAATAATATTAATAATGTTACAATTAATGTGAAAGTTTATTTGTTTGTTTGTTGAAGCACAGCTACATTTTTGACATGTAAAAATGCAGCCTACCTACTGAATATACTTTCTTACTTATCTTTTAGTACAGAGATTGTAAATATGGAGACATCGGACATAGGGTAGGTGCTATTACAGAAAATATAGAAATTGTTTAAAAAGCCGGTCAAGTGCGAGTCGGACTCGCACACCGAGGGGTTCCGTACAAACTTATAATAATGTAAAATTTTATTGAGGGACACACTTGACTTTGCCGTTGAAAAACTGTTGTCTCCATACATCAACATAGGTCGCGATTAGTTTACCAACTGCAAGTAAATTAGCAATCGCAATGTTTTTTTTTGTATTTTTGGATATCGTCGATGAAACTGCAATACCACGTAACTAGAAAATTCAAAAAGTTGCAAAATGTGCCTTACTCACATCATTTTTAAGGAGTATTTTGCAAATTATTCAATTTGTTATTACGCGGTATTGTAGTTTCACCGACGATATTTCTTTACTTGTGTTGTAAGACCTTCCTTCTTGCCAAATTTCAGGTTTCTAGGTGTATGGGAAGTACCCTATAAATTTTGATTCCCTTGAGAGTGTCGAAATATACGTTTTTGCGGCATAAACGGCAGTACCTTTTTTTACGTTAACATAGAAGTTTGAGTTTTTCACAGCTTTGGGGAACTGTAGACCTGAATTTCTAAGGTTTTAATTTCAACTCGAAACCTCCATGCGTTCCCGAGATAAAGGATCTTGACAGACATACGGACGGACTACAAAGTGATCCTGTAAGGGTTCCGTTTTTTTCCTTTTGAGGTACGGAACCCTAAAAACATGCAAGCAGAGTCATGGGTAATAAATTTAATAGTATGCAGTATGTAGTATAAATTAAAAAATGTACAGTGACATTTCAATACATTAGGTACCTACATTCATTGAATGTTTCCTTTTATTGGTTGAGAATATTACCATAAATTCCTTTTGGAAATAGTTGGACGTTGTGGATTGAAAATGCCTTGCTTTGTGTATATTTGTGTCAAGACCAAGCACACTCATTGCTCATGCAACAACAAATACCAATAAAATGTTGAATGCCTTCCTGCTTACAATGTTTCCTCCCTCCCCCAGTCTGAAAACTTAATCTGAAAGGATGTTTTTTTTTCATGGGAGCTTAATTATCATATATTTTCTTTAATATTGTTTTAGTTGAATTTTAAATTGTAAAAACATGTGCTTGTTTAACCCAATGATCTCTGCTGGTACTAATATGTTCCCCAAAATTAGAATGTTGTTGTAGGTATAATTATTTTCTTTTTATGGCAAAGAGAATGCTACTGAGTTCACAGTCCACCTTTTATAATAAATTATCATTATGGCTCTAATGAACATTTCGTCACTACTTTGAAAAAAACCGCGTATCTCATATTTCGTGATCTACGATTTTAAACTTAAATATGAAAAGAAATAGGTTTAAAATCGTACATCACAAAATATGAGATACTAGGTTTTTTCAAAGTAGTGACGTTTTATTATAAAAGGTGCGTGTGAACTGATTAGCATTCTCTTGACATTTGAATTATTACTAGCCCTTGGTTATTTAACTCTAAATGTGTATCAAGTTTTAACTTTTTTCGTCCAAAAAATCCATGCTAATATTATAAATGTGGACGTAGGTAACTTTGTCTGCCTGTTTGTTATACTTTCACGACTCAACAACCGTTTAACCGATTTTAACGGGGAAGGACATGGGTACGACTTCAACGTGGACGGAGTCGCCGGCAACATCTAGTCTTAATAAAAGGGAAAATAATAAATTTTAGAGCGTTAGCTGCCTCTTAAGACAATCACAGTCCTAAACGCGAGTGATCATATCCTGCTAAGGCCCAACGAAGTCCTACCAGTAGTACTAATGTTTTATACTCATTCAGACCCGAGTACTTTTTTTATTTCTTTTTATTAGCCTGTTTTGGTGTCCCACTGCTGGGCAAAGGCCTCCCCTCTTTTTCGCCATTCGTCCCGGTTGAGTGCATGCTCCCGCCATTGGCTTTGAAACGCGTCCAAGTCGTCCCGCGATCTCCTTTTTGGTCTGCCTCTGCTCCGGTAGCCATCTTGCGGAGTCCTTTCGTTGGCAACCCTGGCCCACCGTTCCGGATGCATTCGGCAGACGTGTCTAGCCCAGTCCCACTTAAGCCTAGCGGTCTTGTTGCCCACATCAGCAATGCCAGTTTTGGAGCGCAGTTCGGTGTTTTTGATCTTGTCAGTTCTACGAACCCCGAGTATGCTGCGCTCCATTGCTCGCTGGCAAATCTTGAGTCGAGATTTTTGGGCTTCAGTCAATGACCAAGTTTGGGCACCGTAGGTTAGGATGGGAAGAATACAGACGTCGACGAGTTTGCGCTTTAGTGAAAGTGGAAGGTTGCCCTTCATTAGCGCCTGCATGGACCAGAAGCTCAAGTACTTAAAAAACTTTTTTTTTAAATTATTGTACTTGTGTAATCATAGCGTACCACGGTGTTACCAGTAGGATTTCTAGTAAGTCCTACTGGTAGGACCGTGGTAGGCTATGACTACACAACTGTCGAAGGAGCTGGTCTGAATGACAAAGTTAGTAAGTACTATGGGTAGGACCTTGGGCCTTAGGTGGCTATAAGGATCTTGTTTGAACATCGGATTTACTCCGTCGGTTTTATCTAAAACTAGTGGAACTAATTGCCTAACTATTGTCCAACACTCTGCCCTCCTAAGCTAAAACACAGTATGTCAGATTCAATTGCCAAAGTAGATTCAATCTTCTCTTGTTAGTAATAAGGTTTTGATTGCTACAGGAGACTTATTTGACATACTGCTATTTGGCTTAGCAGGGCAGCCCTGACCTTGCGATGGGTTTTGTAATGAAATCAATAGGCACGACGGTGTTGGCAATTTATCTATTTCGATTTTTACACGATTTTATACTCTTAGTATATTTGACGGTGTGATAATTTAACTTGACATGTTAATAATCTGAGGATTCGTACATGACCGAAGAGACCGGAAAGAAAGACACGAGCAGGATCGGACATGAGGTGAGGGAGCGAAATCGTGCTGTGTCATATTAGGGCGAACTACATCCTATAAAAAAGTTGTAAACAAGTCCAATTAGTTAATATCTTAAATGTTGAGTAAAGTGAAATCAGGAAAATATTTCGAGCAGCGCCTTATTCTGCTTTGTCTCTACACTATTGCTATCGTAAAGTTTATGACTCGGCCGCCATTACTGGGGCTTTCTACTCGGTGAAATCTAATTACTTTTGACATGCTATAGTATTATTTTTAACTCGGTCGTTATTACTGTCAAGTTAATAAGAGATATCATAACGTTGACAACACAATAACATCAAAGGAGCAATTAGGTTTTACTGAATATAGAGCTTCTGACAAGTAAACAAGGGCTATCATAATGGGACTGCCGCGGTTCTGCAGTGCATCAGGCATGCCGAGGCGCGTGTCGATGGCTTTCAGGCCTTAATGCGCAAAAGGGGATCCTATCATTACATAACCAACGTTTCACAAATGATTCTTTTCACAAACATATCATTTGACAACCCGCGTTTTTTCCAAAACTAAATAATTCTCGATTTATTTCAGGACCATCGTGTAGAACCCTATAGGTTAGGTTAGTTTTATAAAAATCCTGAAATATTTGTACTTACAGAAAAAAAAGCGTGTTGGTAAATGAATAGGTTGCGAAACGATGCATTTGTCAAAGTTTTGTCGGCAAAAAGGCCAGGCCAGGTCCAGAGGGGACATTTTGCCTTTAATTTGTAGTTAATATCTTAGTAGGAATTAGAAAAACAATATTAATAAATATGTTTATTTATTTAATCTTTATTGCACAAAAGAATATCTTATCCCATGGATAAGAAACTATATTCCTATTCCCACGGTTACTGGTATGTAATTTTGCTTGGCCTCCCGAGTCCCTAGGTTTGATGACATAGCAAATATAAAAGGCACCCTATATTAAAGTTGATAAGGTTGCAAATTAAAATGTCATTAAAATACGTTTAAGAGATTTAGTACCAAATTCACCATACGATGTTAAACCTAACGTTAATCGACTGTTAGTTCATACATTTTGACAACTGTTAACGTTCTAATCGTCTGTCAAGTGGTTAACATCGTATGGTGAAATTGGTACTAACTGTACCTACAAATGTAAACTGGCAGAAAAGATACTTGACAATGACGAATAATTATATCGATTCCCAAATTCGATAATTTTAATTAAAAATAGTACAGTCGCGTTTAAAAAAACAATTTCACAGAGCTTCCGGCCTAATAAAAATTGGGAAAAACTGCAACCGGGATAAATCTAGAATGGCAAATATGCGGCCGACAGAAATTAATGGGGAATATGTGATAAAATTATAAATGGAAAGAAGTGCGACTGGAAAATTTGCTTGACCTACCTACCTACTTACTCATAAAGACATTGTATGCGTGAATACTCCTTTCTCGGAATAACTTGTAAATGAAAAACACTGTTAAGTTATTCCGCGAACCATGTTTTATCAACGGATGCAAATGCATTTTGTTTCACTTAGGATAGCAACAGATGGTTCATTATAACTTACCCCTCGTCTGTCAGAGGTGAAAAAATACCAAGTTCTAGTTTTTTTGGATTATGATAAAGTTCGAAAAATATATTAGTTACAATGTTTATTTTCACATATCGTTCTATGACTTAGCAATTTCATATTATTTCGACTATTTAGTTATGCAATATACAGATCAATCCAAATGGGTCAGTGTGGGGATTTCGGAAACTATAAGTGTTCCTGGCCAAGCCCTTGATTATGGAAGGAACATAAAAAAAAATACGGGTACTAACAGGGATGATCGGTTGGGCCGATTGCAAAATGTCTCAATTAACATTTACTTTGCCTTTCACACTACAACGGCCCTAAAATGGAATGTCTGTGTGTTAGTCATTGGTTATCTCTTGTTATGATGCCGGCCTTATTATAATATAGAAAAGGTTCAATTTAGTTCAGAAATGTAATTGTATATGGGTCCTGTATTACTAGCAGCATAGGTCATTAAGAGTTCTTGGTACGTGTCAGCTGCCAAGAAACATTCTCTTATCAGCTTATTACTCGTAGTCGTCAGTACCTATTGTCGACGTCGTAATAATGACTCCGGTCGCAACCTCAGGTTTCTGTTCCAAAGTATTCCAATACCTCATTCATTGAAGAATACAAAACGGCCACATTCCAAAATCAGTCAGTGTTGCGTTTAAAATTCTAAGCTGTTCATATAAGGATTTTCAATGCAAGAGCAAAATGATTTTGGAATGTGCCCGTTTTGTAATCAACTAGCGACCCGCCCTCACTTCGCTCCGGGTTAAAGTATTATACATATAAACCTTTCTCTTCAATCACTCTATCTATTAAAAATAACTGCATACCTAAGGACTGACATTAAGCGGGACTTTGTTTTATACTATGTAGTGATGAGCGAGCTGTATGGCTAGCACAAGTTGTATTTTCTCGCTCAGTGCGTCTCTATCGTTACAGACAAATAAGTCGCGGATAACTTGTGCTAGCCCTCCTGCCGCGATCTCTCCTGGCTGGCACACGGCGCCAGAAAAAGTTAGAGCAAGAATCTTATATCTTTGGGGTGTGATGTCGTTCGTGGCATTGTGTTTGGCTCTCGTGTGCGCGCGTAGTGCCGTGTCATTTATCGACACAGACCACAGATAACTTATTAATTTAATCTAACATAAAAAAATATAATAGTATTTTTTTTAAATAAGTGTGTTTTTATAAAATTCTCTGTTTGTTTATTTTAAATTTTTTATTAAAAATAATTAAAATGGCGGAGATGATAGAGATTTAAAGATGGTTTTCTTCCTTATCCATCCATTTGCATTAATTTCGCAATGTTCCTTCTGGACTAGGCCGATGAAACTTTTGTATGATGTAGAATATAATTTGGTTCATATTTGAAAAAGATGTGTGTACCATGAGCCGAACTTGTTATACAGGGTGTTTTTTTATTATTGTTTTTTTACACGAATTTAAAGAGTTAGGAAAGTCATAATTTTTTAACATATAGCTTTTAGTGTCATTATTATTTGTACAAAATTTAAAATTCGTCACTTTCATAGTTTAGGAAAAAATAAATAAAACAGTTTTGGGGTTAATCGAGTGTTTTTCACCCCCAGGGGGTAACAGAGGGATGAAACTTTGTGCAGGATATTACCTCCTCAAAAGGCATCGTTTGATTATATTTTCGACCCACAACGACGCTGGGGGCAATTTTTCTTAGGCTATCCTGCTATACCCTTTCTTTATAAGGTCCGTATATTTTAAACATGGAACAAAAGCTGTGACGTCATATTTCGTCGATTTTGTTTAGAGGGTTTTTGCCGGGGGTCTGAACTATGACTTTTTAAAGTTTCATATGTTATGAAAAAATAACACTACAATTGTTTCGAGTATACAGTTATCCTTCTCTTTTATTGCACTTTCCAGAGAGCGTAAGAAATAAATATATGCTTGTTCCCTATTCCTAATGGCATTCCGTTCCAGTGGGAGTCAATAATAATATTGTTATGACATTTTCTCCAAATTGACCGAACATGGTAACCTTCCCTTATGCCACCCATCTAATATCGACGGATCTGTGACTCAACCTCGTATATTGAATTAAGTCCAGTATAAACTAACACGCAATAAGTACGCCAGTGCATACTTAGTGCGTGTCAGTTTATACTGGACAAAATTCAACATACGAGGTTAAGTCACAGAACCGTCGATATGCATCATAAGAGTCACCAGCTGCAGAATTCTATGAATTAGGACATTAAAAGCATAAACTGGCAACAAAGCGCTATTCATAACGTTATTCTGGTTTTGATATAATTTTGATTTCGTTGCGATGTAGCATAACGTTATGTGAAAATATCGTTATATTTAAACGAACTGAAAACACTAAATATCTAGGTCAAATGTGTTAGTTAGTTAGTGTTTAGTTGCAGGAGTGGGCAAAGCTCACTACTTGGGACCGCGTCTATCCACTGAAAAAACGAAAAGGTTGATTTTAGCTATAATTAGGGTTGATACAGGCCCTTTCCGTGAGTTTTGTAAAAGGGTATTTCTTCCAGCGTTTCAACCGCTTTGACTTCGGTGTCGCATTTTTAACCATTTCCCTGTACGAGTAGGATAACTATTTTCGGTTATTTTCTAGGAGTCCAGGCATTCTTCAAAATAACCGAAAATGGTTATCCTACTCGTACAGGGAAATGGTTAAAAATGCGACACCGAAGTCAAAGCGGTTGAAACGCTGGAAGAAATACCCAAAAATAACACAATGAAATGTTTCGTGCAACCTTTTCAGCGTGTTATTTTTGCAAAGGTTTTTGTTAACTCTCCTAGCCTAGCTCACTGGGTAGGACCTAATTATGGGTAAAATCAAACTATTCGTTTTTTCAGTGCCCGCTCGCCTTTCGCACTTGCCCACTAATGCTCCTACCAAATGCACTAGACACTACTATTCACCAGATTTAACAACCAAAACGTTTGTTCCAGTTCCCGGTTCCGATGGGTGAGCTTGAATACCCGAGCCGCATCCTGTACACGCCGGAGACGAGCCTCACGCGCGACCTGATGGCCGTCGTGGGCGTAAAGCTCAACCGGCGCATGCTCGATTACCTGCCCGGTATGTATTCCTGGTACTAAAAAAACCACTGGCTCTTCGTGTTAGCTAATATATTAAGGGTGGTTGGACCTAAATGATAAAACTGTAGTATAAATAGAATAGTGCCTCTATTCTAATGGTTTATGATAATGTTCACTTGGAATTTTCGGTTTCGGCCGAAACTGAAACCAAACCCGAAATTCCGTATTGGTTTCTGCCGCAATAACTGGTTTTGGTTGGACACTAGTTGCATTTGATTGACTTGGTTCAAACTGCTGATTTTAACTCGACAGGGATGAGACAGACTGGCTACTACGCGTTCACTGATCCCTCGGTGGTAGCGGAGTACTCGCAGACCATGGGCCGTCTTGACGCGATCATTATATTTAAGGTAAGTCGAACCAAGTGTAGGAAGCAGATCACGTCGGGGTCACCAATGTAGGAAGAGAGAGGACAATAGAGAGATCTCTCTCCAGGCGGGTGTCATGCCCGGGGACCGAAGTCCATTTGGATGAAGTTGGAAATGGTATATAAGTCATCCGACTGAAGAAACTTCGTTAGCGCTGTTATACGTCGTCACTAGATGTCGCTAGGTCGCCACAGATGTAAGATATAATTGTTTGAACAAATTATCACATACATACAATGATTAAACTCGAATAGACTGTTGTGTTTAGTGGTGGTAGGACCCTGTGCAGGGTCCGTCCGGATCGCTACCACCATCTTATCCATTAACCACCCACCAAGCAACAGTGTTCGCATTCTTGTGTTCCGGTGTTGGGATAAGACTACCGGTGAAATTACTAGCATAGAGGCATTCCATCTTAGTCCTCAGGGTTGGCAACGCATTTGAGGTCTTGGGATTATAGTCTTGAGAATTCAAATGTCTATGGGTCTCAGATTCCACTTACCATCGGGTGGCCTGAGTGCTCGTGTGCCTTCTCCTTAACATAAAAAAAAAAAAGTTAAACTCTTTGCAGGCCTTTAGTGGTGGTAGGACCTTGTGCAGGGTTCGTCCGCATCGCTACCACCATCTTACCCATAAACCTACCACCAATATGCTTGCATAATCCCATTAAAAAAATAAAACAGTATCTATCATTAATTACTAACCTATTAACGATTTGGCCTTATTAATAAAAAAAGCTTCGGCAGAGACCCGATGCGAGTCATTTGCCATGTTTTGTTTTTGGATTTTGTACATTCGATAACCGAATTAATTGACTACATAAAAGTTGGTGATTTAATAAATGACCTTATCTTACAACAATACATGCGTTTGCCTAACATTTGGTTTGGTGAAAAAAAAACTGAAACGTTTAGTTGTCAAGTGAATATTTGCCGAAATTAAATTTAGCGATAAAAAGTTTGGGAAGTGGTAACTGTAATATATAATACTAGCGACCCGCCCTCGCTTCGCTCCGGATTAAAGTATTATACATATAAACCTTCCTCTTCAATCACTCAATCTATTAAAAACAACCGCATCAAAATCCGTTGCGTAGTTTTAAAGATTGAAGCATACATAGGGATATAGGGACAGAAAAAGCGACTTTGTTTTATACGTAGTGTCTTTCGCCCATACTGGTTTTTTTTCCTTAAGAGCTCGCACTATAATCCCACTAAATTTAACATTGGAAAAAAGTTTCTTGTACGTCATAACGACTATCAATTATGCTGACGCTTTTTTTCAAGTGCATAAAAGGCATCGTTCCATTTGTTTAAGCAATCGGTGAAAAGTTTGTAATTATGAGATAAACTTCCCATAACAAAAACCGGTTGTTCATGAATATATGAACGTGCATACAGTTCGATTATATGTAGATTTAACGAAATTTTGTTTATCAAACAATTACGCCGCTTTCATAAATATTTTAAAATCCGAGTAGTTTTCGCTTGCAACTCCATCGCGCAGAAGTTATGTATCCCTATTTCCTCCGGATCTGTCAGATTTTAACACACACAGATTTTAAAACAATAACACTTCAGCAAAACTTGGTGAATTGCAATGTTAGCATTGCAAAACAAGAAATAACAAAATCGGCCAAGAGCGACGCGGGCAGTACGAAACCCTTGGTGCGCGAGTACGGCTTTCATTTGGCCGGTTTTCAAACCAATAAAAAGGTTTAAAAAACAATTTGATGCTTGTATTTAACGAAAGAACAAAAATATTAAAAACACATTTCTTGTTACAACTTTGTTTTCATATAATATTTTTTAGGGAGTACACATATTTCGTATAAAAAAACTGAGACAGAAGTACGAACATGGAGCCTTCATGCCTTTTTCAAAGCACTGTAACTGTATTTAGGATTTACGACACACTTTTCTTTTATTGCTACTCCCTCTGCAACTGTCTAATTTTAAGTGATTCACAGTACCCTATGCCCTTCTTTGGGGTTCAAGCTATCTCCATACCAAATTTTATTAAAATCGGTAAAACGCGGGCGCTCAACACAAAAAATGTTGTACATTGACTAACCATTACTTGTCTATGCCACACCCGCACAATTAATTTGCCGTCGCGCTTGCACAGCGACATTGGCCACCGGCATCATGGATTGTAAACCTTTTCCCTATAGTAATAAGGTACGGTACGGTGCGGTGTGCGGTGGTGGTACGGTACGGTAGTAAAGGTCAATGTATGAAATTCTTCGTCGTCGGCGTCCGCGCTTTACCGCAGGTACAAGCATGTTAGTTAAAGTAAACTGTGTTTTTCTTCTTGCTCATCCATTATTATATATACAGTTAGGTGCAAAACTGAGTCAATATTAGCACCTTAGTAGAATGTTAATAAGTTGATGACAATCAAAGCTATTTACAAATGCTTAATATAGAATAATACTCCTTGGAGTTTGCTACATAACTGCTGAACAAACGGTTTTCTTGTCATTTAAAGTTGTTAAGTAAAATTAAACCAAAAACTGTAAAATTTTAATTTATGTATTTATACTAGTAATTTATTTTTCTCTATGACAACCCCAAATCATAAAACGATTCAAAATAGCCATTCCATGTTTTTTGAAATGAGGTACCCACTGCTTGAATCAGGGACGTAGTTTTCTAGTTATTGCAGAATTTTAATTCGCGCCCATAGTGAACTAACAACCAGTTTGTATGGCTAATTTGTCTCGGTGTAAAGTAAACCGTGCGCCGAACTAATGTCGCCAATTACTTCCAACAAAAATATGGCTGATTTTAATAAATTCGTACTCATTTTAAAGAAGCTAAATTTCTGTAATGGTGGTGCTTAATTGGGGTTGCCATAGAGAGAATTAAAATGTTAGACAAATAAAAAAGGTTAAATTTAACATTTTATACGTTAAAATTACTTGAAAACTGTAAATGACAGGTAAATTATTTGGTAGGCGGATTTGTAGCAAATTTCAGGGAGTACTTGTCTGTATTAAACATTTAAAAATACCTTTAATTATCATGTACTTATTCAAATTCTACTAAGGTGCTAATATTGACTCAGTTTTGCACCTAACTGTATATCTTATAAATCAAATGTTTATTTTTACGTTTCTCTTAATAATGTCCTAGAGTATATTTATATCATAGTTAAAATTATATGCTACAACTTAATATTATAAAATTATGTGGTTATTCGTTTTTATGTTGGTAAATCCTATTAACTTTATTCTGTTAAACGAGAAGTAAGCAAGGGCAGGTCGTTAGTCTAGTAATAAAATAATGCTGTCATTACAGAATATCAACGGGACTTGGCCGAAAAAGCTCGAATACACAATTCGTATGAAGAACGAATTTGATACGCAATCGTATGAAGCTGGGGACGGCAGTCGAGGTCACCATGAGTCATTCGGTATGTTCCTGTACACAGAATAACTAAAAGGTCGTGTAAGGCAGTTGACACACGGCGATTCAGTAGCCAGCGATCGCAAAAAGCCTTGGAGACAATCGCGATGATGTCGCTGGTCGCATACCCTTGCCTAAATTCGGTTGTACCGTTTTTATATTTATGACTTTTATAATGAGTAAGAAAGAGATAGGCTTAAAGGCAATATATCCTTTTTTATAGGACGCCGTCAACAGATTGGTCATTTTCGATAATTTCATTTATTTATTTATTTATTCACGTGTGGTTGCCTAGTTAGAATAGTGCCACTCCATGTCTTCCCGTGGATGTCTGTTAGGTGATGGGCTTGCACCCTGTCATAAATGCACTGGTAATGTTTACCAGTGCCTGATTGTGCAACATGTGGTTACAGAATTATCAACAAGTGTTCTTAGAGTTGTTGGTATTTCTGTAGCCCACTCTGGGACTGAAGGCGTGATGTCATGTATGTATGTATTTATTTATGACGCAATAACATGCTTTCAGTACATACCATATCACCTGTTATGCATTTTTTTTAAATTATACTACTTATACAACGTGTTACAAAATAATCCGTAAAAAGAAATTACGAAAGTAGTGTCAACCCTAGTATACTGTATACCTAAGATACTGAACTGACGTTATTTAATAAGCGTTGACGCTACTTTTGTAATTTATTTTTTAAGGATTATTTTGTAACACGTTGTATACTGTTCAATTCATCACGTTGGTCTTGAGCACGTCAAAATGCATCTATTTTTAATGTGTGTAGTTTACGAAAGTAGCTACGAAAATGATCAACTGTGTGAAAACTAGCAATATGTTCTAGAGTGCATAACAAATTATGGGTGATTTATTTATTTGTCTATAATTAACCAAAATTTAGAACATAAACTTGGCATTGGATACTCACAGATATGAGTATTTTACATGGTCATCTCCGTATCAAATGAGGGTGAAATATATAGAAAACATCAGTAACTCGTACTCAACACACAAATAATTGCCCATCGATTCCAAGACCGCTAGCCTTATCACTTCTAACTAGGCTTAACGCGTAATTAATTCTGGTGCATGATTTCAGGTAGGATATACGAGCCCTTCATGGCTCTGCAGTGGGCTGTGGACACTAGCTACCTCTATCTGCTGACTGGCGCCGATATAACGCAGGTCTACACCTATTTTTAATAAGCTTTTATTTAACTCCCTTCTTCGAAAGGCTCTCATTCTGGTGCAAATCTTGGAATGACACAAGACACAAGTCAATCTTAATGAGTCAAGGGTAATGGGTTTTCGTTTATATCCCTCCTTTCACACCATTACGTACGCAGTTATCTAATGGGCTGAAATGAAGAATAGAAACGAAAACCCATTAATTACCCTTTCGGATACACTTCGACCCTTAAGGGTTTTTGTGCAATCACCCTAAGCCACTAGGCCACCGGCGGCCCCCCTTCCCCTGCTCCCTCCTGCTCCCCCACCTAATAGAATTCTAAAGTCGCCGCTGGGATAGCTCAAACACTCATCCCTCCCTTGCTCCGTTCAGAATCTGACGGTGCAAGAGTTCCCGTACTCAAAGGCGAAGGAGAACTCCTCGGTGGAGACGGTGTGCCTCATCCTAAACTGGCTGTGCCCGCTGTCCCTCCTGCTGGTCTTCGTATTCCTCATGGCCAAGCTGCTAGAAGAAAAGAATTCTGGCATACAAGTAAGTGGTTAGACTTTTTAGGTCTGCTAATATGCATTCAGATTATCTCTTTACAGTTCCTTGGTCTGAATTTTTCAAAATTTTAGGTCTTTTACAACAACAGGAAAAAAGATATTTTATCGTATCTGAATTTCCATTTGCTTTTTTCCGTGACGCGTTTTTTACTGTAGAATTTTAAAAAGTACTCTCAAAATGTCTTTCTGGTTAAAGTCTTTTAGACTAGCAGAGACCGACCGAAAAAAGATGTATCCGATTATGGACATTATTACAAAGCAATAAGGCGAAGAAGTGGATTAGACGATACATATTTTTGTAGTAGACTGTACTTACCTATTTAGACCTTATTATGTGTTAGAAATTTTGCTATTGAAAGATGTATGAATCTTAAAAAAAGGCGACTGGAAAAAAATGTAAACAGAAAATTCGTGTCATAGCAAAAAAAAGGGTATAATGCTCTAACAAGAGTCGAACCCTTTTTATACGTGTTACCGTGTTAGGACGTTAACTTTGGATAATCTTATGAAGTCTGAACTAAAAAAACCATTTCATTTATTTAACAAGCCTAATTGGCCTACCATATTCGCGGGTTTAAAAAATGCTTAAAGTTTAGGCCGCTTCCTGACTTGTCGGTATGCTTGCAGTAGGATGTACAGGCGGCGTAAACGCTGCGCATTGATTGGTAGATGCCACTGGTTGCCTAGAAACACTTGCTGTTTCCTTGTTCTCCTGCAAGCATACCGACAAGTCAGGCGGCTTTAAGTAATGACTGCCAAATGAAAATCACGTGGTTGAGAAAGTGATTGGACTGTGTAACAGGAGCTGGTGCGGATGGTAGGCGTGTCTACCAACACGCTGAGCCTGTCCCACTTCCTGAACGCGCTCCCGGCCGGGGTGGCCTACGCCGCGGTGTGCTCCGCCCTGCTGACGGCCTCGGAGCGGCCCTTCCTGCCGAACTCCAACTGGTTCATTCTGTTCGTGGCGCTTCTACTGCACTTCACGAGTATCATCGCGCTGGCGTTCGCTTTCGCGTACTTGATTAATACGAGTAAGTATATTCTAATTTGATCATCAGCAATTACGCCTATCGTGTTTTTAGACGACTTCAAAAAAGGAGGAGGGTATACGTTCCACTGTATGCTTTTTTATGTATGTTCACCGATTTTTTGGTTTGATAGAGTATACTTCCGAGGCGGTCCCATTGTCACCAACTCCGAATCTGGATCTGTGGGGAAATGAGGGAACTCCTTAAATATTGTAGGCAAACATATAGCGAGTTTGGTATTTTTAGTAACAGTTCTAGTATTTGCACTCAGATAGTATCACTTGGTGAAGTGGAACTGATGATGAAGACCTCAAATGGCCATCGGAACTCATCAACGGTTACTATTTCAAGGGTGGCGATAAGATATCTCGATTAAGATAGTTAAGCAACTACAACTAATAATATTTACTTGTTGAAATATGACTACGACTTTCCCGCGATGTTGCTTGCGGCGCGCTTGAAATAACTTGTTACACATTTAATAATAAAAAAACAAAAAAGGGAAACCATGAACAATTTTTTAAAAACTGTATTAGTTGCATCCCACAAACCACTGCGACTGTTTCTGATTTATTCACGAAAATGTAAAAAACCAAGGCAATTTTAAAACTTTAATTTTAGCTAAACCAAGCTTAGGAGTGAAACCAAATAAATACAGAATTGAGGAAGATAGAATGGGGTTCATAATGCATATTTTCTACAGACCTTTATGTCCTTAAACTTAGATGAGAAAACCTAGTTTCTTTTTTTTGCTTCTCGCGCAGAAATAACTACTTTGTCAACTACGTATGTACATTAAAAAACAAACAATTATCAAGGTGCGTCATGTCAAAAAAAACGAACGTCATCATATCACTCGCATGCTTGGCTTATAGACCAGGGCTGAAGCCATTGAAAATGGTGAAAAGTGAAAAAATAATTAGAAGGATGAAGCCCGGAAAAGGAAGAGAATATTACAAAATTAAAGGAAAAATAATTTAAGGGTGATCTGTGGCCGGGAAGTGGAAGGGTTAAGGGTAAAAAACGGTTATCTCGATTTCCGCCAAAACTACAAGTCCTATGGAAAAAAGTTAAATGGCAAAGTTGTAGGTATGATTGCAACTTTTGTATGTACTTACACGTTTTTCATATAACCTCAAAATATATGTGAATATATATAAATATTTTTATCTTTTACAAAAAAATGCCTTATTTTCCACGAAACTTGGTGAAAAGTTACATTTGCATGTTCCAAACACACTGTAAGTTTTTTGATTTGGAATATTATTTTTTTCACCTTATTTTAACATCAAGTAAGCACCCTAATTTTCAATTTTTTAAAATATCTGCTTTTTTAAAAGTCGGTGGGATTTTTTGTTTGTTGAAATCTCTTGTTTCTGATGGTGTATTTTTTTTAATACAATGCTAATTGTTCTCAGAAAATGCAAAGAACCGTTCTTTACGCTTATACTCCATTTCATATACCATGGCCCGATGCACTTGAAGCTTAACAATAGGGCTCATAATGTTTGCCTTTTGTTATCTAATTAGGAGCACTTCAAAATGGCACGCGTCGGTCCAACCTGCATACCACGCCGCAAAAGGGTCTGGCCAGGTATCTTTTGTTATCACTAATCCTATTGTTAACGCCTAATGACCGTCTCAAGTGCATCGGGCCATGGTATATGAAATGGAGTATAACTGTTTAGTCGTTCTTTAGCGGTGTTTTTTCACACGTAAAGTTTGAAAAATATTCGAGGTTATTGTCTCTATGAGTACGGTGGCAAGTCTTTTGTCCAAAAAAGTATTCAAATAAATAAATATTCCAGCCCAGCACATCACATCGATCGCGGTGTTCGTGTACATGTTCTGGTGGCTGCCCGCGGCGCGGATGGCCGAGGCTCTGGGCCGCGCGGGGCGCGCGCCCGCGCTGCTGGCCGGCCTGCTGCCGCACGCTCCGCTGCACTGGCTCTGGCGGGAGGTCGCCGCGCTCGAGCAGTACGGTAACTATCGAGATCATCACCCGTGTACATGGTCTGGTGGCTGCCCGCGCTGCTGGCCGGCCTGCTGCCGCACGCTCCGCTGCACTGGCTCTGGCGGGAGGTCGCCGCGCTCGAGCAGTACGGTAACTATCGAGATCATCACCCGTGTACATGGTCTGGTGCTGCCCGCGCTGCTGGCCGGCCTGCTGCCGCACGCTCCGCTGCACTGGCTCTGGCGGGAGGTCGCCGCGCTCGAGCAGTACGGTAACTATCGAGATCATCACCCGTGTACATGGTCTGGTGCTGCCCGCGCTGCTGGCCGGCCTGCTGCCGCACGCTCCGCTGCACTGGCTCTGGCGGGAGGTCGCCGCGCTCGAGCAGTACGGTAACTATCGAGATCATCACCCGTGTACATGGTCTGGTGGCTGCCCGCGCTGCTGGCCGGCCTGCTGCCGCACGCTCCGCTGCACTGGCTCTGGCGGGAGGTCGCCGCGCTCGAGCAGTACGGTAACTATCGAGATCATCACCCGTGTACATGGTCTGGTGGCTGCCCGCGCTGCTGGCCGGCCTGCTGCCGCACGCTCCGCTGCACTGGCTCTGGCGGGAGGTCGCCGCGCTCGAGCAGTACGGTAACTATCGAGATCATCACCCGTGTACATGGTCTGGTGCTGCCCGCGCTGCTGGCCGGCCTGCTGCCGCACGCTCCGCTGCACTGGCTCTGGCGGGAGGTCGCCGCGCTCGAGCAGTACGGTAACTATCGAGATCATCACCCGTGTACATGGTCTGGTGGCTGCCCGCGCTGCTGGCCGGCCTGCTGCCGCACGCTCCGCTGCACTGGCTCTGGCGGGAGGTCGCCGCGCTCGAGCAGTACGGTAACTATCGAGATCATCACCCGTGTACATGGTCTGGTGGCTGCCCGCGCTGCTGGCCGGCCTGCTGCCGCACGCTCCGCTGCACTGGCTCTGGCGGGAGGTCGCCGCGCTCGAGCAGTACGGTAACTATCGAGATCATCACCCGTGTACATGGTCTGGTGGCTGCCCGCGCTGCTGGCCGGCCTGCTGCCGCACGCTCCGCTGCACTGGCTCTGGCGGGAGGTCGCCGCGCTCGAGCAGTACGGTAACTATCGAGATCATCACCCGTGTACATGGTCTGGTGGCTGCCCGCGCTGCTGGCCGGCCTGCTGCCGCACGCTCCGCTGCACTGGCTCTGGCGGGAGGTCGCCGCGCTCGAGCAGTACGGTAACTATCGAGATCATCACCCGTGTACATGGTCTGGTGGCTGCCCGCGCTGCTGGCCGGCCTGCTGCCGCACGCTCCGCTGCACTGGCTCTGGCGGGAGGTCGCCGCGCTCGAGCAGTACGGTAACTATCGAGATCATCACCCGTGTACATGGTCTGGTGGCTGCCCGCGCTGCTGGCCGGCCTGCTGCCGCACGCTCCGCTGCACTGGCTCTGGCGGGAGGTCGCCGCGCTCGAGCAGTACGGTAACTATCGAGATCATCACCCGTGTACATGGTCTGGTGGCTGCCCGCGCTGCTGGCCGGCCTGCTGCCGCACGCTCCGCTGCACTGGCTCTGGCGGGAGGTCGCCGCGCTCGAGCAGTACGGTAACTATCGAGATCATCACCCGTGTACATGGTCTGGTGGCTGCCCGCGCTGCTGGCCGGCCTGCTGCCGCACGCTCCGCTGCACTGGCTCTGGCGGGAGGTCGCCGCGCTCGAGCAGTACGGTAACTATCGAGATCATCACCCGTGTACATGGTCTGGTGCTGCCCGCGCTGCTGGCCGGCCTGCTGCCGCACGCTCCGCTGCACTGGCTCTGGCGGGAGGTCGCCGCGCTCGAGCAGTACGGTAACTATCGAGATCATCACCCGTGTACATGGTCTGGTGGCTGCCCGCGCTGCTGGCCGGCCTGCTGCCGCACGCTCCGCTGCACTGGCTCTGGCGGGAGGTCGCCGCGCTCGAGCAGTACGGTAACTATCGAGATCATCACCCGTGTACATGGTCTGGTGGCTGCCCGCGCTGCTGGCCGGCCTGCTGCCGCACGCTCCGCTGCACTGGCTCTGGCGGGAGGTCGCCTCGCTCGAGCAGTACGGTAACTATCGAGATCATCACCCGTGTACATGGTCTGGTGGCTGCCCGCGCTGCTGGCCGGCCTGCTGCCGCACGCTCCGCTGCACTGGCTCTGGCGGGAGGTCGCCGCGCTCGAGCAGTACGGTAACTATCGAGATCATCACCCGTGTACATGGTCTGGTGGCTGCCCGCGCTGCTGGCCGGCCTGCTGCCGCACGCTCCGCTGCACTGGCTCTGGCGGGAGGTCGCCGCGCTCGAGCAGTACGGTAACTATCGAGATCATCACCCGTGTACATGGTCTGGTGGCTGCCCGCGCTGCTGGCCGGCCTGCTGCCGCACGCTCCGCTGCACTGGCTCTGGCGGGAGGTCGCCGCGCTCGAGCAGTACGGTAACTACCCTTATGCCAACAATTATTTAATTATTTAAAAATCTAGATCGATGCTTACCCAACACGCGTTCCGAGGTGTCCAAGCCTGAGCTGTAGACGTGTGTCAAACGACGTTTTATTTAATAATTTTGCGAGAAAATGTCAATGAACCAGAAATAAAAATAAAACCAACGGTAATAATCCTTAATCAGCCATGCGGTCACCCATAATACCTATTTAATCGATAATTCATAATAGTCATTCAGCCAACATAATAAAACCTGTTATGAAGTTTTTTTTTTATGTTAGATAACCTTTTGATTGGGCAAGTATGCAATTTTAATCTTAAAAATATATCATCTGTATAGTTTTAATGTTAAATTACGTAATAAAAAAAGTGGTACGGCAGCAATAGTTTTGCAAATACTGTTGATTTCCAGGTCGCGGCGTAACATTCTCGAATATGGCCTACACAGCTTCCCTTAAGAACGGCTCAGTGCTCGCGGCGCTGCTGTTCATGGTGCTGCAAACCGCCTTGTTCGGTCTGCTCGCCTGGTACTTCTCGCTCGTCCGCCCCGGGAAGTACGGGCAGGCGCTGCCTTGGAGCTTTCCGTTCAGTGTAAGTTAACAGATGAACGACAGTAATTTAATCAAATTAACTCTTTTTACCTAAAAATCCGCCTGGGCGCTGTGTATGTATTGTGAACTTGTCCACGGTCGTCCGTGTTTTTTTGTTACTTTGTTCTGTTTTGTAACAATGTTTGTTTGTTACAATCAGGGAGCGAAACTTTGGTCCCGGTGACGTCATTATGCCGCAAATTCACATATAGGATGCTTTTATATAAATTATATTGCGACAACCCACTGATTCTTAACCATGCTATAATGATAATGTAAATATTAAATAAATGACAAAGACGATACAAATAAATATAAAATAAAATGGATAAAACAAAATATCATTACTTGCAATCAGAAAAGGATACTTCTGCAAGTAATGGAAACTTTTCTCAAGCGAAACTATAATGTTTCGGTTATATTTACAAAATACAAATAAAAAATAATTAATGAGTTAGTCTCCAACAATCTTCTTTTTAACGACAATGGCAGTAAATTATGTTTTTTATTAGTACTGGCCGTCTCAACTCAAGTGCCAATATCGGTAAACTAAAGAGGCCACTAAGTCGTTGTTAGTGATGATGTAAAATCTAGATAAAATATATATCTAGGCACACATAATAAAATCTAGATACACTCTGTATGTAGCTTGACGTCATACGTCTGTCATCGGCACCAAAGTTTCGCTCCCTGGTTACAATGTTAAGACTGCCCCAGCGACCGTCGAAAAAAAATCTTTAGATTTCAAGGCAATTCTCAAGTTTATTAGAAAACACAATAATCGTAATGACGACACCACTGGACGCTCGGCGTAGTCTTAAACAATGAATCGAAGGATTCTTTGTCATATAAAAAAAATACTGGACTGCCTCTCAACTTTCTATTGCATTTTCCACTATCCGTCACTTCTAATACCCTGGTACCTTATCCTTGTGTATTCAGCGTCTGGTTTGCTATGTGCAGAGGCAGTACTGGAGCAAGACTCCGAAGGTCGAGACGGTTCCCCCTGAAGAGGACCAGCTCAGCCAGCCGGAGCCGCAGTACTTCGAGCAGGCGCCCAAGGGGCTGCCCGTTGGCATTCAGATCATCGGCGTCACTAAGGTACGTTGGTATACACAAAATCATCAGAAGAGGTTCACAGCGGGACATAGGCCCATTATGAAACAAAAATGTAATATAAAATATTTTAGTAACGCCTGTTATCACTAGAAACTTTTTTTAGGGCTCCGTACACCAAGGGTGCCAACGGGACTCTATTACTAAACCTCCGCTGTCGTCCGACCGACTATCTTTCAGCGGCTGTATCTCATGAACCGTAATAGTGTTACAATTATTTATAAACGGTATTGATTATTTTATTGTATACGGTCCTAGTTTAGTTTGTAATAATAAAAATTAATTCACTTGACGACCTCCTTTATCCTTGCTAACGCTGACTGAAAAAGATAGGGCATCACGCGGCTCAGTAGCGCCACAGTTTCACTTTTACACCGCCTTTGGCGGCAACAAAGTCCGGGAGTATCAGCAAAAACTAAGAAGTTGTAAATGATTACATTATTGGATTTGAGTGCAAGCCAATATTTGATTTTAAGAGGGTTAATTCGTGGTGCCTAGCAATAGATAGACGTTTGTTTTTTTAACTATGACCGCTAAAACAACAAGTAGTAATAAGAGTATAGTTAAAAAGTAGAGAGCGTACAAGAAACGTGGTTTTTCTTGGGCCTTTTTGCAACACATCCATATTCTCTTGGCCGGTTTTTTACCAAGAAATATGTCCAAATTCTAGCGTTTTGAACTTTTTCTTACGTCTTTTTCTAATGCATGCGTAGCACGTCCCGTAAAAGTCGAACGTGTGAATATACCTAGGACTCAACATGTCTATGTAATTAAAACTGTTGCGCAGGCGTTTCCCAAGAACGTGGCGCTATCGAACGTGACCTTCGACGTGTACAAGGGAGAGATCACCGTTCTCCTGGGACACAACGGCGCCGGCAAGACTACCCTCATGTCTATAATCACCGGTTGGTATATTAATCTAGGTATATAAAAGTTAATCCCTATTTCTCTTGGCCACAGCATCACGCGCGAACGACTGGACTGATTTCGCTTTTAATTTTTTGCTGTGTTTGTTATTGGTTGTTGTTATGAGTTATGAAAGAAAAAAATAAGAAAGTTACGCGGAAAATTAGACACTTTAAGAAAACATAAACTAGCTACAGTGTGGCAGATAATTCCGAAAATCAACTTTTATTATTTATTTATTTATTTTACTTTATTTATTTGATATAAACAGTAACAAAACATTGAATCAAATGTAATATAAACCATTCAAGGTTTTACCATACATCTAGATCTCCGACTGCATCACTGTACAGTAGGTACAGCATTAAATTATTTAATTATTTAATTGGTGGCAGAATTTCTATTCCCATTTTTCCCGATCTCATTTTTTTCTAGTACCATATTTTCCTATCCGTATTTCTCGCAATTGTATTTTTTTACATACATAACATCACGCCTTCATTCCCAGAGTGGGGTAGGTAGAGCTATAGAAATACTAACAAATCTAAAAAGCCTTTTTATAATTTTATAACCACATTTTGCACAATCAGGTCAAGAAGTTTACTAGTGTATTAGTGACAGGTTGCAAGCCCATCGCCTAGCAGTACTATAAGCCCTTATTCCCTTAGTCGCCTCTTACGACAATAATTTCTAATTTATAATTTTTGTAATTTTTTAATGAGTTCGAAATAGGTAGGAAGGCTTAGTTTATATTCGTTTTGCGGTTTCTTCCCCACGGCTCAACTAGATCGCTCAACTGATCAAAATGTGTATCATAAATATGAGGTAGGTTTAGGTTATGTTAGTTCTGAAGCAGAAAATCCACACAGAAGTAGGACGCAGCAGAGCTCCGTCAACACTAACTTCTGGAATAGGAAAAAATGCCTCAGGAAAGAACGAGTCAATGAAAAACACAACACAATCGGGAAAAAGTGCGAATGGAAATTCAGCTACCGATAAAATTTAAATTTCGGAAATTATAGGCCATAGGTACTCGAGGTCGCCCTCTATCAATGAGACGAGCAACTCTCTTGGGATCATGTTTTCAATATGGTGGCATCTCCTCGCAGGGCTGATGTCCCCGACGGCGGGGCGCGTGCTGGTGGGCGGGCGGGCGGCGCGCGCGGCGCGGCTGGGGCTGTGCCCGCAGCACAACCTGTTCTTCCCGGACCTCACCGTACGGGAACACGTGCTGTTCTTCTCGATGGTAAGACTCCTGAATCTACTTTTAAGGTATCCACAATCAATTTGTTTCGTATAGGATGTGACGAATGAATGAATGATTAACTGTATGAACGAATGAGATTTATTTTCCAAAAAAAATTGGTAATAATAAAATATATTGAAATCGTCAAAAAGCACAAATTTTATAGAATAAAAAATTATGATCAGGGATCGGAAATTCGTATCGATATTTACCTAAAGTTGGCAAAAACCCAGCAAAAGTTAGGCAAAGATGCAGGCGGCTTCTTAATTAAATTATATTAATAATATATTCGGGATTCTGGGATTGCATAAAACGATACGAGAAGATAAAAATACACAATTATGTTTGTGTAGCTTACGCAAAATGTGACACTACATCACACTTTTCGTTTTTTTGTTCATTTTGCGTATGTACGTTTTGCGTTTTGTACGCCCTGCGTATTTCACATTATGCGTTCTGTACATTTTACGTATTGTGCATTTTGCCATTGGTTACTTTTTGCGTGTAGTGTACATTTTGCGTTTTGTGCATTTTGCTCCGAAGGGCTTATGGCTATTTATGACTATTTTTGTAAGTACATAACATAAGTTCTTAATGTTGTTCAATACTTCCGCATGGAATATTACTGCAAATAAATAAGCAATAAGGTTATATAAATACTTAAATATGCATTGTGGAGGCCTAGTTACTAAATTTAGACATCCCAGGAATTTTATTAGGAAAATTAATTTAAGTCCATCTCAATACCTTTCTCGCTGCCCGACTTTAGGTAAATATTGATCCCTGATTGTGATCAGAGATCGGACAAATGGGTGTCATTACTCGCAATAATGTGGTCATGACTCCATATATTTTAATTAAACTAATTATATTACATTAATTGATTATTTACCCTAAAAATAATTTTGATCCTTTGCAATCCAGTAATAAATGATACAAAGATTTGTTATTGTGTTTATTTATTAAAGCAAATAAACAGGTATTTTAATATTTCTTCCGAGATTATTTTATTCCTTTTAACGGCTAAAATAATCTTACGAGGTGAAAGCTCCTTTCGAATCCACGGATGTTAATAGAGCAAACTTATGTACTTAAATTAATATAATATCAATGGCCACTCCTGTATTATTTATTTATAACTATCCTGCAAAGGATCAAGATTAAAGTTCAGGTAAGAAATAAATTAATATAATTTCATTTGTTTAATTAAAATTGGAGTCATGTCCACATTATTGCGAGTAATGACACCCATTTGTTCGATTTCTGATTATGATACAGAGGTAAGTGATTTTCTATTAAGAATTTTTTGCGGAAGGTGACCTCTAGGAATATGTTTACATAAGGTGTTATATAAGCAAGCAGGTATGATTATGAATGTATGTGTACGTGTTTTTTTATTAACATATGTGTATGTACTATTTGCTTGAGTGATTTAATAAAAAAAACCGGGCTAGAGCATGTTGGTATTATGGTATTAAGTACTACAAATATAAACATCAGCGAGTAATAACTAATTTTCTATTTAAAGTCAATTGGTGCCGATAAACATTTTAATCGCCTGTATCTCAAGAACTAATAATGTCTACTTAGTCGTGATAGTTTTCCTTTAAAATTCGTTATACGCTCTTTCACATACAAATATTCAATGGTTAGATTAGACAATATCAGGGATCTACATTGAACATCAAACGTTAATTAATGTCATACTACTAATCATAATAATAAATAATACAAAGAAATCAATAATTACACATTATGTTTATAAATTACAATTACTTAAAAATTCTTCACTTGAGTAATAAATAACTGTTTTCCACAAGGTGATTGTATAATTTTTTCTTAAATGAAATAATAGGCAGTTCCTTAAAATTGTCAGTCAATGAATTAAAAAAAAATACTGCCATCCCATGAACATTATTTATTTATTATTATTTATTTATTTATTTATTTTCATTAATTAGAACGGCATTACACCAATTACACTAATTAATCTAATTAATTATAACATTAGAATAGAAACAATACATAAAAAGACAAATTGAATAAAATCAATAAACACATGCTTTTTTTTTATTTCTGACTAAAGCGAGATTTGTCTTGGGTATAGTGAGTTTGCTCCTATATGCACCTCGTTTTGATGTTTTTGTTACAGTCTTAAAATTAGATGAGTGTTTCCTGACAAATATACAAATTTCAAAAATGTACATCGCCGGCAACGACAATATTTTCCTACTTTTAAACAGTGGTCTACAATGTCCACGGAAATCTGCACCACATACTGCCCTAATCCATTTCTTTTGGGTCTTAAAAATTATGTTTGCATCTACTGAATTTCCCCACAAAATGAGGGATGCCACACACTTGCCAGGACACTTGAGTCTAACAAAAATTAGCGCTTTAAAGCTTAATATTTCATAAACGGATTAATTAATCCGATTATGAAATGCCCTGCTAAGTCAAATTGCAGTCTATCAGAGATTAATCCTGTAGCAAATGCAACCTTATTACTAAGGCGATAGGATTGAATCTGCTTTGGCCATTGAATTTGAGATACTGCGTATTGGCTAATGAGGGCAGAATATTCTGTTTGGCCTACTTTGATTGACTAGTGGAATATGCCTTAAGGAATTCATAGTCCTCCATTTGTACTGTGTAATAAATAAAGTTTAAATAAATAAATAATAATTAAAGTGCGATTATTTTGCGTTATCAACTGACTAATTTGATTAACTAGTCAGTTGATAAATTAAATAAAAAGGTAAACCAAGTCAGTACCTTACGTTTTGGTTGTCAACTTCACTTTAACTTATGAGTTATGGTCCATAGTGCCCCATAGTCGAGCCGTTCGAAGAAGCCCGATTAGACAGCTGTCATCGCAGTCATTATCGCGCTGCGCGTATTAAGTATGTAGCGACCGTCTAGTGTTAGGACTATTATAGTCGCTTAAAAGTTGCATTGTCATATTTAATGAATAGCAAATTGCTCGCTCCACAGATTAAAGGAGCGACATATAGCGAGGCTGAGTCGTCAGCTGACAGCCTTCTCCAAAAACTGAACATTTACGAAAAGAAGGACGCCAACACGGACGAGCTGTCAGGCGGGATGAAGAGGCGCGTGCAGCTGGCCTGCGCGCTCACTGGCGGCGCCGACGTGCTCATCCTGGACGAGCCCACCAGCGGGCTGGACGTAGAGACCCGGCGCGGGCTGTGGGACCTGCTGCTGGTAACTATACTATATGTACATGAAGCGGCGCGTGCAGCTGGCCTGCGCGCTCACTGGCGGCGCCGACGTGCTCACCCTGGACGAGCCCACCAGCGGCTGGAGTGGAGGCCATGCTACCCTAAAGCTTGTGGCTGTTGTTGTAGAGCCTGCGCGGCGACCGCACGGTGCTGCTGACGACGCACTTCATGGAGGAGGCGGACGCGCTCGGCGACCGCGTGGCGGCGCTGCACCGGGGCACGCTGCGCTGCCACGCCACGACTATGTTTCTCAAGCGAGCCATCGGTGAGTGACGGGGCTCCAACCCAACATGTAGTACTTAGCCGACCTGCTAGCTGATCAAAATATTCATGAAATTGTATTCAATCATTTGTTATTTTGTATTTGTTCTGCGACTACTTTCTCTCCAGCGTCTGTAGTACGATTATAACTATGCAGTTGCTATTTTTATTTTGTATTATTTATTTACTGTGATCATTTTGATCTAAGCTTGGTCAATAAATAACAGGATATTCTACATGCATACATACATAACGTCACGCCTTTATTCCCAGAGTGGGGTAGGCAGAGCTACAGAATTACCAACAACTCTAAAAAACTTGTTGATAATTCTGTAACCACATTTTGCACAAATAGGCTAAGATGTTTACCAGTGTATTAGTGACAGGTTGCAAGCCCATCGCCTAACAGTACTACAAGCCCTTATTCCCTTAGTCGCCTCTTACGACATCCACGGGAAGACATGGAGTGGCACTATTCTAACCCGGCCACCACACGAAAAAAATCTTCAATAGACTGCAGGATCGTCCTTTTATTGCCTATTTTTAAGCCTTTACTACAATTCACTCAGTGGCGGCAATGGTTTGACAGGAGACCTAAATTAAGGCAGGTTTACAATATAGGTGTATTGACTTAAAGTAAACTGCTCCCCCTCCTAAAAGAAAACAGATCTAAATTAAAGCAGGCTTACAAAATAACTGTATTGAGTCAAAGTAAACGGCTCCCCCCACCCTTAAAGTTGTCCGCGAAGGCGCGCATATTACCGTAAACGTTGAACTCTGTGAGAACGCCTTTCGGTAAATGCGTTACGTTCAGAGCAGTGCAACGGCAATACTTCCGCCTCCGCCCTCTGTGTGTGGACAACTTTAAAGAAAACAAACCTAAATAAAGGCAGGTTTACAATGTAAGTGTATTGACTCAAAGTAAACTGCTCGTCCCACCCCTTGAAAGAAAACAGGAGACCTAAAAAGTAAGGCAGGTTTACAATGCAGGTGTATTGACCCAAGCAAAGTGCAAAAAAAGAAAACAGTAGACCTAAATTAACCCAGGTATGAAGGTGTATTGACTCCAAAGTAAACTGCTCCCCCCTCTAAAAAAACAGACCTGAATGAAGGCAGGTTTACAATTTAAGTGTATTGACTAAAAATTCCCCCCTCCGATCACCCCAAAATGATTTTTAAAGCAGCCAATGTCGTTAACGTTAACTTCCTTCTAACTTCCGACCTTGACCTTGGCTATAAGCAATATCATTGTGTGCAGTCGTTCTCTCGTTTATTTGCTGTGCCCTTACAGGGAGTAACATGTATACCTCTGTATTACCTCTGTATCTGTCTCTCTGTTGTTTTGTGTAACGTGACATGCAATAAACATTATGACTTTGACTTTGAGAATTGACCACTGGACAACTCTGCTGCCCTGCTAACACAAATGGCAGTATCTCAGACAAAACTCCTGTAGCGAATGCAACCTTATTACTAACAGGATAAATAAAATTAATAAATAACCGGACAATGTCACACAAATTGGCCTAGTTCGAAACTAAGCTCTAGGCTTGTACTATGGGTACTAGACGACGATAAACATACTTATATAGAGAAATACATACTTAAATACATAGAAAACATCCCAGACTCAGGATCAAATACTCGTGCTCATCACACAAATATCTGCCCTTACTGGAATTTGGACCCAGGACCCTTAGAGTAGCCATATATAAAAAAAAATGTGCATCAAGGGAAGTAAGAAGGGGATAAGTAACGAGAGTATTAGAGTATTAGGCTTTTGATGACTCGTGTTTGTTGTCCTCTTACTGCCCGTGATACACACGATGTTTTTCATCACATTTGCAAGGAAATATAAAATACTTGGACTGCTAAAGATAACAACAATCTAAAAATGATTTGCACTCGACTCGCTAAAAGAGATTGTCAATATGATAACCAAACCCCGAAGTCGCGGTGGCAATAACGTCAATTAACTAGGGACTTCCTTCCGATATAAAATTTATCGATAACTGAATGCTTATTTGGAAGTGACACTTTATATTAGCTGTAAAGTTTACCTACAGAATAATTGAAAATTAACTAAAATGTGATGATTACTACCCGTCAATGCGTAAATTCGAAGAGTTTTTTTAGCCAAGAACGTAATACATTTTCACGACACTGTTTTCTAGGTGGCATTTTACGCGTAAAATTAATTCCATCAATTCTCTGATAAGATTGTCATATTATGTCAACGCCACGTCTATACAGCTACATCCATAAAGTATGAAAACCGTTATCTTCCTTAATCGACCTTTACGGACTTCAATCTTCATACTGTATAAATGATACAGTTTAATAGGTATTGCAAGTTGCATATTAATAACATCTCATAGTCATAACATAACTATGGTCATAAGAAAGTCCAATTTATCGATGAAATAATATCGCGTTGAAGTCCCTAGCAAAATTTTATTCGTGCCACCGCGACTTCGAGGTTTGATGGTAACTCAACATTTTTCAATATTGTGTTCCCCAGATAATGCCAGATTTGACAGATGTTCAATATAAAATTTAATAAAAAATATTGCAGATGTCTCTGAAATAATAGTAAAATATAAATATAATGCAGTTAAATGCACCGTTTAAGTTATATCCCGGGTGTGGCCTGTAATAGGAGCAATAAATTGAGGGATCGTTTCCACACCACAAACGTAGCAACATTTATTCTACAACTTTTGAAAATAAATTATTGTTAACCAAATATTAATGAATTTAGATTTTCTAAGCAAGCAATGTATTGCGAAAACTAGGAAGTTTGTAGGCTGACAGTAGATGTCAACTAGACTATTGGATGGAGTACATTGGAAATGCTATTAAGTTTGTTAGAAAAAATCCCAAATATTAAAATACATTTTTTTACACCCCGTATTCAGTAAAATTGGTTTGCAGCCTAGTTTTGAATATAGGAAATATACCTTGGCTGATTTTACACCTCCTTGGTCTGAAATGATGTCGTGGGTTCTATATTTTAAAACTAAATCCATTACTCCTATGGGAGGTAAATAGGCTATAACTGCCCTATAAGCCTGCGTGTCATAACACCCTTTCCGAGCATGTGTGGTGGTGCAGGCACGGGGTACCGGGTGTCGTTCACGACGATCGGCGCGCCCAACGAGGCGGGCATCACGCGCGCCGTGCGGGCGCGGGTGCCGGGCGCCGCGCTGCGCGACCGCGCGCTGCACGCGCTGGCCTACACGCTGCCCGCCGCCGCCAGCGCCGCCTTCCCCGCGCTCTTCGCCGCGCTCGAGGACCAGCGCTCCGACCTGGGGATCGACTCCATCGGGGTCGGGAAGAGCACGCTCGACGAGGTCTTCTTGAGGTACCTTCTGTTGCAGCGACAACACCGCCCCTACACAGAGAATTACACGTGACAGGAACTAGGCAAAATGCGTACCGAGTCTTCCAAGTAGACGCCAAAAATACTAGTGCCAAAGACTAGCGCCACTAGTATCTACGAGTACGCGATTCAGTGAGTAAAACGGGCCATTTTAGTATGCGTCTGTCTTCGGATTACAAGTAATATAAAATCACAGCAAGTACAGACACTAGATTGAAACCTGTGACTCTACTTTGAAAACCGTAATTCGAACTTAGGACTGCCCCGTCACATTTTTGCAAATTAAGCAGCAAAAGACATAGCAATAAACGAAGCGTAAATTACGGATATCAAAGTAGAGCCCCTGCCTCGACGCCTAAAGCGAGTTGCGCGCCCGATTGGACGTTGAAAGTCGCCATACTCCTAAATACTCGTAGACTAAAATAAGGCCGCGTGGGATCGCGTACGTACGAGTACATGATAAGACCTGTTCCAAAAACCTATTCCAGTAAATACGTCTTACCTCTACAAAGAATCTAGTGGATCCCTGTGACTATACGTTAGCTATAAATAAAAATGAACCCATATTTCCCTTGGTCACGGCATCACGTATGAATGGCTGGACCGATTTCGCTAATTCTTTTTTTGTTGTGTTCGTTATCGTCAGGAGAAGGTTCTTATGAAAGAAAAGACATGTAAAATCCACCGGGAAAATCAACATTTTGCAGCAGGACGAAGCTGCTGGCAGTTAGCTAGCTTTAAATAAAAATTAAAATTGATGAATATTGAAGGTTTTGACTGAAACAGTACTAATTTGCTTAGTTTTCCCATTTTAATTGATACAGACTATGCTTTGTACGGTCTCGGACCATTTGCATCCAGCAAATTCCTTTGACCTCCACTAGGTTATAGGCTTGTACCTCACTTCAAGACCTAAGTGAGCAAGGTCAGTTTTGATGTAAACGCTAAAGTTTTTATTCCACAGAGAAGGCAATTTAGCTCACCGGGCACTAGGTGGTAAGGGGGATCTGAAACCCATAGACATTGGCATTCTTAACGCTAAGAATGCCAATGGATGGATGGATGGAATGCCTCTATGCTAATAATTCTGTTGTTAAGTGACTCTTCCTTTTTCTGCAGCCCTAACCTCCCGTGGGTTAGGTACTTTATAATTTTTTCAATATTGTTATTTATACTCAAATAATATAAAAAGCCAAACGTACAAGGAATAAAATCAAATTGCTTTCAGCGTTTGTTTGTTTTTCTGTCTGTTTATTCGCTTACCTCCTAAACCACGCAACGGATTTTGATGTGGTTTTCACTATCAGCATATAATTTTTACGCAAGCTCTTTATGTGTGATAAATCTTGAAAAAACGTACATAAACCGAAGGGAAGCGAGGGCGGGTCGCTAGTAATAATTAAAATTTAGTAATGGTGAATCAAATGTTGGTTTCAGACTATGCAGCGACGTCCAGACCTCTTTCGCGAACGATCAGGGAGAGCAGACGGGGCCTGGAAATGGTATGTTATATTTACGACTTAACAATACATACATACATAACATCACGCCTTTATTCCCAGAGTGGGGTACGCAGAGCTACAGAAATATCAACAACTCTTAAAACACTTGTTTATGATCCCGTAACCACATTCTGCATAATCAGGCCAAGAAGTTTATTAGTGTTTTAATGAGGCCCATCGCCTAACAGTACTACAAGCCCTTATTCCCTTGGTCGTCTCTTACGACATCCACGCGAAGACATGGAGTGGCACTATTATAACCCGGCAACCACACGGGCTTAACAATAGTAACTGTTTATTTGCTAACCTTTCGAGCCCCACAGTCTTCTATTCGTGACAGCCAACGTCATCAATACATGACCAACATTCAACTCGAAATTAATCCTTCTGCCATGAAATTACGAGTAACTTAGGTATTCATTTACTAGACATGTACGAGCACGCTCTACATTTATATTACGCTGACGACGCACCGATGCATGCGTCACTATAGTTTACCTAAGACATTTATTATAATTACTTTTTAGTGCAATAAACGTACTCAACTTGGACGGACACATCTTTTACTTAACATTCCGTCCTACTAACAAACAATCAACATTCAACATACATACATGTAGGGTGTGTAAACTATTACACCCCACATTTTTGGTCCTTCGAGCCGGATTGGATTCTGTGTGATTTGTGTTTAACTGCAATAGCGAATCGGTTTGGCTGGCCTCCCGGAAGAGGGTCTCACCAGTCGAATTGAGAAGGCGCACATATTGTGGTCAGATTACAATCATACGAGTCTGAACCGTACAACAACAACGTATTCAACAGATTTCAACATTACGAGTGATTCAAAACAATAAAAACAATGGAGACTTTGGCGAGACAAAGGATTATCAAGGAAGCAATTGACAAGATGAGGAATAACTTCAAGAAAGACTCCGCTAGTCGCAAAACAACTGACTACATAACATCGCGGGTGACGACCCTTAAAGCCCTTTGGGATGAGTTTAGTGCTAATCACAACAAACTACTACAAGCCGGAGTCCTACCAGAAGATCTCAGTATGTATGAAACAGTCAAGGTCACGTATGAAACATTTCTTCAACAGTTACAAAGCACCGAAACTGTAGTTGTAGCTGCCGCCGCCGCTACCGCTGACAAGAGCATGCCGTCATTGGCAGATGAGCTCTTCAGCCAGCAAAGTACTAACATGAGAGCATTCACACGCATGGTGAAGAATATAAACATCGACGAAATCTCGGAAAGGTGGGAGATCGAAGACAAATTAAACATGTTACAGTCAAGATGGAAGGCGATTGATGAGGTCCATTGGAGGCTGGACAACATTTTTATAGGGTCAGACGTGGATTATGAACAGGAGTTTGCTCAACATGAAGCTAGTTACGAAGCCACAAAGAGGCAACTTCATAAAAAACTAAACTCTTCAGCACATCAATACCAAACAACTCCGAAGGTCGAAATTCCAACATTCTTCGGAAATTATACACAATGGACAACATTCATGGATTTGTACTGCGAGGCAATCCATAACAACAACATGATAACCAAAGCTCAGAAAATGCAACACCTCAAGGGAAAACTTAGAGGGGAAGCAGAGCGCCTAGTTCAACATTTAACAGTTTCGGCAGAAAACTACGACACGTGTTGGGAAATGCTCAACCATCGATATAACAATAAGCAGTTGCTTTTTACAAGACTTATGCAAACATTTTTAAACCAACCCGCCGTACAACAACAAACTGCGTTCGAACTAAAAAGGTTGCATGACACGAGTCTGGAAGCCGTGAACGCCATTCGCAACCTGGGACTTGACATTTCGAGTTGGGGTCCGTTGTTAGTACACATTCTTACCAACAAACTGGATTCGGATACCTACAAATCATACATGGAAACAAGGAAAGCACCTCGCGAGCTGCCCCAGTTTGATGAATTCATACTTTTTATAGAAGGCAAGTTCATTGCATTGGAACCTATGACGAAGAAAAAACCAACAACCCCCCAGCCAACAGCTAAGAACAACCCTGGATATTCCAGAAACTTACCATCAACATCGCAAAATGAGGCCAGCGGAAAGTTCAAACGTTTTATTGCGAAATCATTTCCTACAACCACAGAACGCAATTGCCCAATATGCAAAACAAATCATATTCTACTTTACTGCAAAACATTCCAGAATATGACACCGAACGTAAAGAGGTCAACACTATCGCAACTAAACATTTGCGAGAATTGCATGTTTTCACACAATGGAAAACAATGTAATTCAATTAAACGGTGCAAGGTTTGCAATAAGTCGCACCACACGTCGCTGCATGATCTAGTGCGCGAACAACAGAATTCAACACCTATGACGTCTGCAGTTGCAACATCGAATGAACCTTCAACTTCGGACAATCAACGAATGTCAACTCACCACGTGGCGGGCAGCTTCAATGAAGTTCTTCTGGCTACGGTGCAGATGAAGGTGAAAGCAGCAGACGGCTCATTCATCATTTTAAGATGTCTTTTGGATCAAGGATCCCAGACAAACCTAATAACAGAATCAGCGGCACAGCGGCTAGGACTAAAGAGACATAGACAAGATGCCACGGTTTCCGGCATCGGTCTGTCAGCCAAACAAAGTCATGGGACTGTACAACTTTACTGCGAGTCTCTGTATGGAGACCATGCATTTACAATTGAGGCTCTCGTCATGGCCTCAATGATCAACAACTTGCCAAATTACTCTTTCGACAAACAACAATGGTCACACATAAATAACATAAATCTGGCGGATCCAGATTATAACATCTCTAGACCCGTTGACATATTACTGGATGCTGGAGTCTACGCAGATATTATTATGGATGGCATTTTAAGAAGCTCTGTCCACACCCCTATTGCGCAACAAACAAAACTGGGCTGGGTCTTACTTGGCAATGTGAAAACTTTCAACTGCCACGCCGTCCTGAATAACATTGACGAGATCGCTCAATTTTGGGAAATTGAGGAGATAACAGAACCATCACACAACATTTCGCCAGCTGACGAATACTGCGAAAAACTATACGAAACCACCACACGAAGGCTGGAGAATGGGCGCTACGAGGTGAAAATTCCAATGCGAGACAACTTTGAACAATACATCGGCACTTCTAAGCCACAGGCAGTCGCGCAATTATTACAATTGGAGAAACGTCTAGCTAAACACGAAAACTTATCGAGCAGCTATAAAGATTTCATGAACGAGTATGTGGAGCTCGGGCACATGAAGCAATGTATGGAACCCCAACAACCTAGTTGCTTCCTGCCGCACCATGGAGTTATTAAGCTGGATTCAACCACAACAAAACTACGTACTGTATTCAACGCTTCGTGTCCAACTAAATCAGGGTACAGCTTAAACCAACTCATGGAAGCTGGCCCAAACCTACAACAAGATCTGCAGGCCATGATCTTACGCTGGAGATCTTATCGCTACGTATATACAGCCGATATCGAGAAGTTTTATCGACAAATACGAATACAGGAAGAGGATCAACATTTACAGAAGATTGTCTGGAGAAACAACCCAGCAAAACCAATTAAGGAATTTCAGTTATGTACCGTAACATACGGGACTAAATCCGCACCTTACTTGGCTATGCGAACTATCAAACAGCTGATTAAAGATGACGGAGATCAATATCCGCTTGCTGCAAACATCTTAAACAACCAATTATACGTAGACGACCTTTTGGGTGGAAACAATGACCTCGATGAAGCCAAAACATCTCAGAAACAACTGATAAAACTACTACAAGCAGGCGGTTTCAACCTGAGAAAGTGGGCTAGCAACCATCCTAGCCTCCTTGACGAGTTAACGCAAGATCAAATAAGTCAAAACATGCTAGACTTTAAAAACGTACATAACAACAAAACACTCGGAGTACTGTGGAATCCATGCACAGATCAATTTACATTCAACATTACGGACTTAAGCAGTGACGAGAATGACGTCATAACAAAGCGGTCGTTGCTATCAGACCTATCGAAAATATACGACCCGTTGGGCTGGTTATCTCCAGTTACAATGAAGGGGAAACTCATGTTTCAACAACTGTGGAAACAATCGCTCGCCTGGGACGAACCACTCCCACAACAAATACAAGCTGATTGGAGAGCTTTCAGGAACGAGTTACAAGCACTTAACATTATAACAATTCCCCGATGGATCGGAAACGTTCCAAACCAGATTTCTTTACACGGATTTGGTGATGCGTCAGAGAAAGGGTATGCCTGCATCATATTTTGCAAGAGTACTAACGAAGATGGCCGGCCAACAATTCAACAAATAGCAGGAAAAACTAAGCTGGCTCCGGTAAACAAACACATAACCCTCCCAAGATTAGAGCTCAGTTCTGCGCTGTTATTATCAAGACTAATGAAGAAGACCATAGACTCACTTAACAATCAGACAGTACAAATATACGGGTGGACTGATTCAACTGTGGTTTTGGGCTGGCTACAAGGAGACATAACGCGATGGAAAACATTCGTTGCAAATCGAGTGAACCAGATTACTCAAGTTATGCCTGCAAGTTGTTGGAGGCATGTGCGTTCTGAAGATAACCCAGCTGATTGCGCCAGCCGAGGCATATTCCCCGCTCAACTTATATCGCATCATTTGTGGTGGCAGGGTCCTCAATGGCTCAAGGAAGATCGATTAACAGACAAAACAGAAAAACGATTTGAAGACCCCATCGAAGAGAGAAAACGAAACAAGTGATGAAGCAACAGTTCTCTGCCATCAACAAACATCTTACGGAACAAGACAAGCGCATCAAGCTCGACCATCATAACGCTATGTATATAACAGCGACTGCACTCGCCGCCAACATGGTCGTAGCAAATTTACGAAGCGTACAACAAATGCTACTAGATTTGATAACAGATGTAAAGGACGGACGCGTTGATATGCACCTGCTAAAGCCAGATCAATTTGAAGAACAGCTCAATATCATCGCGGGCCAGCTTCCGGGCGAACTGTCTCTCCCGTGCATTAATAAAAGGCATTGCACACAAGAAATGTACAAGCTATCACGCGTACATGTGCACCTAACAAACAAATTCCTTAACAAGCAACCCTCAATCTGAGTTAGAAGCGTAGAAAACTCTTCAAATGTTAACTTTTGCTCTCCAATTATTCGTCGGAGGTGGGCCTTCGTGCTTTTCACTGCTCCTTCCCATAGACCACCAGCAGTCGGCCATGCTGGTGCATTGAAATGCCACTCAATGCCTTGGTTTGTTAGGGTGTCCATGAGGGCAGTGTTCACGTAATGTTGGAGAGCCTCGTTTCTTTCTTGCATTAATTCTCTGGCTGCCCCTTTAAAATTTGTTCCGTTATCACTGTAGAGATGTTCTGGAACAAACATGCACACTACAATTGACGTCACCGGTTATAGAGACCCTTCTGAACAATAACAGCTCTATGACACGTGTTGTACGAACGCTTGCATGGGTGTCACATTTTATCAAAAATGCAAGCAGTAAAAATAAAACGAAGTTACCGCACCTAACAACAATTGAACTGAAGAATGCGCACACTGCAATTATGCAATCAGTGCAAAACAAACACTTTGCAAAGGAAATTGCACAACTACGAGAACGTACAAGTATAACACCTAAAAGCCGACTTTTACAATTAAATCCTAAGTTGGACGAAAACAACGTGTTACGAGTCGGGGGAAGATTGAACCATGCGAAGATAACCACACTACAAAAAAATCCCATCATACTGCCACCTAACGACAAGTTAACGGAGCTGCTAATTAATCAAGCTCATATAACAACGCTTCACGGTGGTCCAAGACTGACACTTTTGCATCTCAGAGATAAATACTGGATACTGAGAGGAGTTAAAACAGTAAAAGGGCGGTTGGTTAAGTGTGTTAAGTGTCATCGCTTTAAACCAACAACAAACAACCAAGTGATGGCCGATCTTCCCGCACCCAGAGTGACGCCGTCGAGACCCTTCACCCACACAGGCGTAGACTTCACCGGCCAAGTGGAAGTCAAGGCAAACAAAGGGCGGGGGATCAAGACGACCAAGGGATACATATCGGTGTTTGTCTGCCTAGCGACCAAGGCAGTTCACTTGGAACTTGTATCGGACCTTAGTTCTGAAACATTTCTTGCCGCATTCAGAAGATTCTGCGCTCGCCGAGGAACTCCAGAACATCTCTACAGTGATAACGGAACAAATTTTAAAGGGGCAGCCAGAGAATTAATGCAAGAAAGAAACGAGGCTCTCCAACATTACGTGAACACTGCCCTCATGGACACCCTAACAAACCAAGGCATTGAGTGGCATTTCAATGCACCAGCATGGCCGACTGCTGGTGGTCTATGGGAAGGAGCAGTGAAAAGCACGAAGGCCCACCTCCGACGAATAATTGGAGAGCAAAAGTTAACATTTGAAGAGTTTTCTACGCTTCTAACTCAGATTGAGGGTTGCTTGAATTCTAGACCCCTCACACCATTAACAGAAGACATCGATGATCTAGAGTGCCTCACCCCGGGACACTTCTTAGTTGGTGGTCCGGTCCTTGCGGGCCCGCTGTCCCCAGAACGAGACCCAACCCTTATCAGAACAAGATGGCAATTAACAGAGAAACTACACAAGGATTTTTGGAAGAGATGGTCGTCAGAATACCTGCACACGCTACAGACCCGCAGCAAGTGGAATATTGTAAAAGACAATCTGAAGATAGGCGACATGGTTTTATTGAAAGAGGACAACATCCCACCTGCGAAATGGCTCCTTGGAAGAGTAACAGAAACCCACCCTGGGAAGGACGGGCACGTCCGCGTCGTTTCGTTGAAAACAAAATCAAACATTCTGAAACGACCCATTACCAAACTTTCACCACTGCCAATAGAGCGAGAAGAACAGAATAAAAATAACAAATAACAAGCAATATGAAAAAGACATCCAATTAGTACGTGCTAACGAAAATCATCTATTGAAACTTATCAAAAACCATACCTCCATAATGGAGGGCGAGTACAACCTTCTACAAAGAAACGAACAAGTGATGAAGCAACAGTTCTCTGCCATCAACAAACATCTTACGGAACAAGACAAGCGCATCAAGCTCGACCATCATAACGCTATGTATATAACAGCGACTGCACTCGCCGCCAACATGGTCGTAGCAAATTTACGAAGCGTACAACAAATGCTACTAGATTTGATAACAGATGTAAAGGACGGACGCGTTGATATGCACCTGCTAAAGCCAGATCAATTTGAAGAACAGCTCAATATCATCGCGGGCCAGCTTCCGGGCGAACTGTCTCTCCCGTGCATTAATAAAAGGCATTGCACACAAGAAATGTACAAGCTATCACGCGTACATGTGCACCTAACAAACAAATTCCTTTTATTCGAGTTCAAATTACCTTTAGTAAACACGGAACATTACGAACTCAATCGAATAATACCGATCCCGCAAAAAACTTCAAACACAATTCAGCAGATCGTGGAAACATCGGAATATCTGGCAGTAAACCTCAAGAAAGATGCCTTGATACGTTTATCATAACAAGGCATAGCAACATGCCTACAGATAAACGAAAAACAGCTGTTATGTAGTGTGAATCTACCTATTTACAACATGAAAGCCGACGCGAACATATGTGAAGCACAATTAATTAACAATAAGAACTTATCCAGTTGCAAAACAATAACATCGGAGTGCGCCGACAAATGGATCCGATTACACAGACCATTCGCCTGGCTGTTCGCGTGCTGTGAAGAGTGCGCGGTTCGCACTTTCTGCCCAACTGGCGTGACGTCACTATCGATACGTCGGGCCGGAATCATCACTTTGGATTCAGGTTGCATGCTCAAAGGAGATAAAATAACAATTCATTCTCACAACAATTTTCACAGCGAGATGATCATCAATGAAGATAACTTATACGTGCAAGAATCAGCAATAAATCACATCATCCAAGCAAAAAACTACAGTTTTGCTCCTGAAGACCAAGCGAGGTGGTTGTACATGCCCCAAAACATGTTAACAAGGCAACATCGCCTTAATTTATTTGTTATTTTCCTTTCTTTTCTTTAAATTTGGCAGCATGTACGAGCACGCTCTACATTTATATTACGCTGACGACGCACCGATGCATGCGTCACTATAGTTTACCTAAGACATTTATTATAATTACTTTTTAGTGCAATAAACGTACTCAACTTGGACGGACACATCTTTTACTTAACATTCCGTCCTACTAACAAACAATCAACATTCAACATAAATACATGTAGGGTGTGGTAAACTATTACACCCCACAAGACAGTTTGTTTCTTGGCGTACAGAGCACGACACTTCACTCGTAGTGTGGCGGTCAAGAAGTTAACCTTTCGTCTACGTACAATCGCCCACACAGCTGAGTGACCAATGAAGATAAACAGAGAGAAACTGTGTTGGTCGTGCACATGAGATTCTTATGTAAAATCTATATTCATCTCTTTCTACATTTTCTCACTTCCGTCTTTAATGGGCAGTTAATTGTGTGGCTGTTTGTACAGTAGAATTATTTTCAGTTTACCACTGTCAGATGGATTGCCTTCATTTAATTTTCAGCTAACTAGTAAAATAGTTATTACTAAATCGGTAGACGTGAAGACAAACTCTCTGTAAACAAGGATTCTAACTGTACCCATCGTCTGCGTATGATAAGCATCCGTACAAACGCGTATTTAGTCGTTTTATTTAAATTTGGACTTTACTGGCTTGAAGTAGGGTTCTAATTTTTAGCTCCTACTAGCTCTATAAACTCGGTCACGTGACACTGATGAAGTCATAGTCGCACGGACGACGAAAACAAGTTTGAGAGGCTTTAATACAGACGAAAGGTTGGCACGTTCAGTCCCCCCCCCCCGCTCTTCCTGTTCTTCTGTCTCCCTCTTGCTTCCTATCTCTCTGGATTTTTATCTTCCACTAAAATTTATTACTAGCTGATACCGCGACTAGCTCTGCCTGTTTCTGGCTGTCTTTAAATATTCTAATATGTCTATGAGTATGGCGATTACAAACGCTCACCTAAAATTATTTTGCCACAGAAATGACGTATGAAAAGCTGACCGGCATCCCGCTGTACGCGCGCCAGTTCGCTGTTCTGCTGAGGAGGCAGTTCCACTACATCACCTCCAAGATCTACTCCTTCCTCATACTCGTGAGTACCCTTAGGGCCGTATTAATAATCTGATCTTTAGTGATATGATATGCCACCAAATCAAATGACAAACCGTAACAAAAATACATGTCCATGTGAAGACCAGCCGAAACTTTTTTGCCGAATGTATATACTTGGGATTGGGAGCAGACAAATCGAGCCACTTTCTATGGAAATTCAGTACTAAGTGGCTCGATTTCTTTACTCCAATTTTTTTAGGCACAATTTTTCTCTACCTGAAATGGGAAATATAATTTAAAATGTTCAATCCTGGTAGAATTGGGTAGTTTAGATAAGGTTTATTTTATAACTAAAAAGAAATACAAATGTATCAGTAGATAAACAATTAGGCGAAATAAACATTATACGAAATCATACATTCGGACAATCGTAATTATGCTTAAACCATAATAAATATCACGAGACAATGTCACACAAATTGACCTAGTCCCAAGCTAAGCTCTAGGCTTGTACTACAGGTACTAGGCAACGATAAACTTAAGTATATAGAGAAATTAATCCTTAAATACATATAAAACATCCAAGACTCAGGAGCAGATACTTGAGCTCATCACAGAAATTTCTGCCCTTACCGGGAGTTGAACCGTTAGCTTCGAAGGCAGGGTCACAACCAACTAGGCCAACGTGTCGTAAGCCCCCTTTCACGTACATTTTTTTATAAGAATAAATCGCAAACTTTGGTAGCACGCACAGTACAGATATTTTTTTAGTGATTATTGTAAAAGATAAAACTTTTTCGGTCTCATACTTTATGAGTTACAAGACGATAATATATTTGCCGCTGTCCGTTTACGACACATCGAAACATTGTTTAAGTTCAATTTAAAATTAGTTTATTTTTTCAAAACTTTATACCGCCTAAGTTATCTCTGAAATACCACGATACGTTGGCCTAATTGGGAGTGACCCTGCCTCCGAAGGCAGTGGTCCTGAGCTCAAATCCTGGTAAGGCCAGATATTTGTGTGATGAGCACGAATATTTGTTCCTGAGTCTCGGATGTTTTCTATGCATTTAAGTATGTATTTCTGTGTAAGTATATTTAACGTTGTCTAGTACCCTTAGTACAAGCCTAGAGCTTAGTTTGGGACTAGGTCAAGTTGTGTTAATTTGTCCGCTGAAATAGGAGAGTTATGAGTTTATGACTATCAGAAAAAACGAGCAAGAATATTTTTTCCCGTCGACTTTGACCACTTCCTAATTCGTCCACTTCCAAAATTGCCCACTTCCTAACTTGTCCACTTCATAACTTGTCCACTTCCTAACTTGTCTACTTCCAAAGCTGCCTATTTCCTAACTTGTCCACTTCCAAGCTGCCGACTTCCTAACTTGACCACTTCCAAAGTTGCCCACTTCCTAACTTGTCCACTTCCTAACTTGACCACTTCCAAAGTTGCCCACTTCCTAACTTGTCCACTTCCAAAGCTGCCCACTTCCTAACTTATCCACTCAAGTCATATCAGGTAGTGTGCTGGCACCGCCTAGAATCTATCTGCTTGGCCCAAAGGTTGACTGGTAGAGAATGCTTTATGGCATTAAGTCCGCCTTTTGTACGTAAAGATTAAGCATTAGAAACGGTCCGAATTGGAAGTAGATAACTTAGAATTGACTGAATAGGGAGTGGACAGCTTAGGAATTGTCAAAATTGGAAGTCGACGAATACGGAACATAAAAGAGATATTTTAGGAAAAGGACGTTTTAGGAGTTGACGAATTAGGAAGTGGGCAATTTTGGAAGTGGACGAATTAGGAAGTGGTCAAAGTCGACTGGAGGGTATTTTTTATTTATACACTTTTTGATCACTTATCGGGACATAGCAAAATACCTCAAATCATGTCGGAAATCTACCATTTATTAATAGAAGGAGTGAATTTGACTACTTCTATTTTTGTTATTCGATTAGTAGGTTTATTTTTTCGGCTCTTAATAATTGAAAATACAAAAAAAAGCGGTGCTTTTTTGTTAATAAATTAAAATGTACGACGGTTAATATATAATATACAGGGATTACAGGGTAATTTTTTTATCAGTGCACAAATTTTAACATATGATTTTGTATTGTTAATCACTACATAGTATAAAACAAAGTCGCTTTTTCTGTCCCTATATCCTTTTGTATGCTTAAATCTTTAAAACTACGCAACGGATTTTGATGCGATTTTTTTAATAGATAGAGTGATTGAAGAGGAAGGTTTATATGTTTAATCCGGAGCGAAGCGAGGGCGGGTCGCTAGTATAGTATAATATATATTTTTATCGTTGTATATTACGACAATAAAACGAGTTGTTTTTTTTTTGTTGCAAATTATCCCTCTTTTACCTTCTTGTGTGGACACAAAGTCACACTAGAAATGATGACATGGGTTGACAAGCTGTAGGTATGCGATACACTGTATTGATATTCGAAATTTGAAATTTCATGTACAGCTTATCAGACAACAGTAGGAGGGGCCTACTGATATTTTAAATTTGAAAATTAATTCATTAACTTACTTAACAACACTCCCCTCTCCTCGCACCCCTGCATTAGAGGGTCCATGAATATCGTTAAGTTAGTGGAATCATTGAATCGGCAATATCTCTAATATTTTTTAAGCTAAAGTAAAAATAACACAACATGACTGTGTTATTGATTAACAATAGCGAAGCAAATATTAAAAATTTGTGCACCTATTAAAAAATTACCCTGTATAACCTTTTACTGGTTAACAAGGGCGGTCTACGGCCAACAGTGTTTCACGTGACGTTGCCGTTTTAATTTCAGCAAATAATTCTCCCTATCCTGTTCATCGGGCTGGTCTCGAACCTGTTCAACGATGGCGAGGCGGCGGTGGCGGCCGGCAAGCCGCTGGCGCTGTCGCTGGACCTGTACAAGGACATGTCGCAGCGGCGCGCGCTGTGCCGCGCCGACGGGCCCGCGCTGGCCGCGCTGCGAGCGGGCTTCAGCAAGGTCCACTTCGAACAAACCCGGGACGTCGCTGACGGTACGTCAAAACAGAGCCTATAACCAACATGGGATCGTATCATGATGTATAAACCAATGTATGTCAAATAGAACCAAGAAAATAACACGTCAACCTAATATGGCACTGGCACAACACTTCCCGTGTGGTTTCCGGGTTAGAATAGTGCCACTCCATGTCTTCCCGTGGATTTCGTAAGAGGCGACTAAGGGAATAAAGGCTTGTTGTATTGTTAGGCGATGGGCTTGCAACCTGTCTCTAATACACTGGTAAAAATCTCAGCCCAGCAATCTCACTGGTAGGCATTTGTGCAAAATGTGGTTACAGAATTATTAACATGTCATTTTAGAGTTGTTGGTATTTCTGTAGCTGTCTACCCCACTTTGGGATTGAGGGCGTGATGTTATGTATGTATGTAGTTAGGTCTTAATAAGCAGTAAATGGCAAAAAAGGTACAGTCGGCAACAAAAGTTTATCTTTTTTTTTTTTTAACAGAAACTTTTTATCGTTTCTGCAGCTATACTCGAGATCGGACAACGCGACATTCTGGAGTACAACCAGTACCTCGTTGGATTTGAACTGAACGACACCGATGCTAAGGTAAAAATAAAAAATCCTACTTTCTACACTATGGGGGGGAGAGAGACAGCGCTAGTGCAAGACGGACGTGTACTTGATGTGCTCCGGCTGATAAAATTAAGAAGTGTCGTAATAGTGATAATAGCCAAGTAAAAATAAGTTAACAAGTTATTTCAATATATTACCCGCGAATCAGTGATAATACGTTACGGATAAAGTGTACAGTTATATTAAAACCAACAAAAATAAATAGTGTGTCGAACGTTACTCAGTTCAAAAACTACGAACGCGCGAGAGCTCGTGTTGAAATCGTAGAAAATCGGGCAACTTCGGAAGCAAGTCTCCGAGCGCGATAAGCGCTGGCGTAACGAAGCAATTCTAGCGGTAATCGGTATGAAGAATAGCGCAGCGCTACAGCGCTGCTGGGCATCGCATACGCCCCACCTCACAGCCTCGCGCTGCGATGCAAGTACGGTAAGCGCTTGAGCATTGTGTGGAGCTGATGTACTGTTGAACCGCTCAACGGACTGTGTGGCGCTCAAGCGCTGAGTTGGATAGTGTAGATACGGCGGCAAAGCAAATTCGTTAACAGGTGTAAGAACCGTTCACCAGATGACAGATCCGAGCGAAAATAAGTGCGCGGCTTGCGACCAAATATTGACACATAGAAGATTTTTAATTTGTTCCTTATGTACGGGAAAATATGAAATAGAGTGTGTTAATATAGCAGAAAAAAGGTTTTATAATATAATGTCAGCGGAGTCTAAAGCCGCTTGGATATGCCCATACTGTACATCGAAACTGCCAAAAAAAGATAATACTAATACTCCTGTACGCCAACAACTACCGCATGATGAGTTGAGCAGCTTCCCCAATACGCCTGTGGATGACTCCCTCATTCAGTTAGATGATTGTGACAATGTAACTCAAAGAAGGAAAAAGACATCTATAAAATACGCACCGGACGAGTCTCTAATGCTAGACAACACCTTACCTCAAGGAGATACCGTAATGCTGAACGCTAGCGAGGGAACTATTTCTATGTTGATTAAAGAAATAAGAGAGCTCAAAACACAAATTGCCAGTCAATCACAAAAGCAGGAAAAACGAGATAATGAAGTATCAAATATGATCAAAACCCTTCAGGCTAGTGTCAATAGTATGAACAGTCGATTTAATATAGTAGAGAATGAAATTAAAGACTTAAGAACTTCGGTTAGGGATAACAAAAGTAGTATAAATGGTTTAGAAATAGAAAACAAACGACTCACGCAGGCAATTACTGAGACTAAACAAATTGTTTCTGCCCTAATACAAAAAAATGACACGCAGGCATCTGAAAGCGAATTAAACAAACCCCCACAAGCAAACAAACCCCCACAGGCAAAAGCCATGGAAAAATCGCCACAAACATATAATTACGAACCCACAGTACAGCGAGAATCTCAAAATCAAATCGAAACAGCACCCTATAACAAACAACACTATGAAGATGAAAGCAGAATATTCGTCTTGTATGGCCTTGACGAGACCCAGTATGAAACCGAAGCCGACCTGTATGACAGAGTCGTAAACGTTGTCCTCAACATAAGTCAAATAAACATTAGTGGCTACATCGAAGAACTGAAACGTATCGGACACAGAGGCATGAGAAGACCACTCAAAATCGAGCTTCTCAGTAAAAGAGTAACGAAGTGCCTTCTGTCAAATGTAAAAATGTTCAGGAACACCGGACTCTGGATATCAGAGTTTCTAGATCAAAAAGCTCTACAAGAAAGAATGCGACATAGAGATAATCGCAGACACCTGAACCATAACAACAACAACAAGGAAAAACACCAAAGAAAAGTAACTAGTCTTACTTCAACCTACACACAAGCATCAGGACATGAGCATTCCATGACGGAGGGACGTCGTTCCTTTCGTCACTGATAATAAACAGGTAAAAATATTGTATCAAAATGTAAGGAGCATTTATAATAAAATCCATCTACTAGAAGCACTCACTGAGGAAATGGACCTAGCAATTATTTGCTTAAGTGAAACATGGATAACAGAGACTAAAAAAGATTTATTAAGTGTAGAAGGCTTTAACGTAGGAAGTAGTTATAGTAGGAAAGAGCGCGACGGTGGTGGAGTGTGTATACTAATAAAAAAGAACTTAGAGTCCATAGAATTGGAAGATTTAAATAAATTATCTGTAGAATATATAATTGAAATATGTGCAATTGAAATACCAAGTTTAAATTTAGTGATTATAAATATATATTGGCCTAATAGTACTAGAGAAATAAATTTATTTAATGTACAATTAGAAAACCTGTTAAAAATAGTGGTAATTAAGTTAAGCAAGAAAAACGTTATAATTGGAGGGGATTTAAATGTTAACTTTCTAAGTCAATCAAGCCAGGCCAAAAATATGACACAACTCTTTAAGAGTTATAATTTTTACCAAAACGTAAAAGAAGCTACTAGGGTAACTACCACCACTGCAACATGTCTAGATATAGTATTTACTAACTTTAATAATGAACATTGCACCTTTGAAGTAAAGGAACTAGACATATCAGATCACAAAGGTGTTGTCATCACTCTTCCAATGTCAGAGCCAGCTCAAAAACAACCACTATGGACAGAAAAAAGAATATATAGCAATAAAAACATGAATATATTTAAAACTAAACTAAAACTAATAGATTGGAGTGGTATTTTTAAACAGAATAACAACTTAAACCAAAATTACGCTGAGTTCAATAACCAAATGAACAGTATTTTGGATTGCTGTATCCCCAAAAAGAAAATAAAATTAAAAAAGGGTAAAAATAAACCATGGTTAAGTGTCGGTTTAAAAACCTCCTGCAAAAATAAAAGGCTAGTAAAACTATTGATATCGAATACAGATAATCCTATTTTATGTAAATATTATAAAATCTATGAGAAAACATTGAAACGTCTAGTTAAAATTTCAAAACGTAACCAATATATAAAAAAGATACGGACCTCAAAAATGTTACGAAATCAATGTGGCAAGTGGTAAAAGAAAAAACACACAAAGAAACTAGAAAACGTAATGAAAAAATTAAACTAACAGTTAATAATGAAACTTTCGAACAACCGAGTGATGTTGCCAATATATTGAACGACTTTTTCATATCTGTTGGAGAAGACCCATCGAATAGTGTTCCTAAAGGTAGACCTGTAATGTACCCCAGTCTTCGATCAATGTATCTAAACCCAGTCTCCCAGGATGAAATTACACATATTATTGCAAGAATGAAAAACAAAAATAGTTTTGGTTTCGATGAGTTTCCGTCGACTCTTATTAAATACTGCAAAGCCGAATTAGTAGAACCTTTAACTTATTTAGTTAATCAATCTTTTACTGAAGCCACTTTCCCTGACCTATTAAAGACTTCTATAGTAAAGCCAATCCCTAAAACTAAAGCAACAACTGATCCCGATAAATTCCGTCCAATAGCACTACTATCCTCCTTCAGCAAAATATTCGAATCAGCAATGGCCACGAGATTAAAATCTTTTTGCGAAAAACTAGGTATACTCGTATTTGATGATAGTCAAAATGGTTTTCGTAAAGGACGGTCAACTATATCTGCTATTTACAAATTTACATGTGACATACTAAGAATAATAAATAATCGAAAGTACGCCGTGGCTTTGTTACTGGACATGAGCAAGGCTTATGACAGAGTTTCCCATAAAGTACTCTTAGACAAATTGGAAGGAATAGGAGTGCGCGGTGTCACTAATAAATGGTTTAAATCTTACCTGGAGAACCGTCAACAATTTGTAGACATAGAGTATCACGATACAAACAAAAATAGCCTTACGACAATTAGATCCCGTGAACAAACACCAAAAGGCTCAATCCCTCAAGGTAGCGTATTAGGTTGCTTACTGTTTGTAATTTATATAAATGACTTGCCGAAAATAATCAATAAAAATAGTATCCTCTATGCAGATGACATAACTGTAGTATTTGATTGTAGCAATACATATGAATTGAAAGAACAAGTGAAATCTACCCTTATACAAATAACTAATTGGCTAAATGATCACAATTTGAAAATAAACCTCTCAAAAACAAAATTAATCCAAATCAAACCTCGTCAAAAACCGCCCATACAAACCAACATAATACATAATGGTAATGCAATAGAATCAGTTACATCGTGTAGCTTGTTAGGAATAGAAATTGACTCAGAATTGAATTGGAAAGCGCATGTAGATAAAATTGCAAACAAAATGTCTAGATTCACATATGGTCTATATGAATTAAAAAGATGTACTGATCTAAAAACTGCAAAAACAGCTTATTATGCGTATGCACACGCTTGGCTCAGCTACGGCGTAATCGTATGGGGCAATAGCGTGCACGCCGGAAGGTTGTTTACTCTCCAGAAGAAATGTATTAGGATTTTAGTAAATATTTCTTCAACGGATACGTGTAGACCACATTTTACTTCCTTAAATATATTGACGTTGACATCCATATACATCTATGAAATCTGTAGACTTGTGAGAACAAATAAAGCCCAATTTGCAAAGGATAGAGATATTCATTGTAGCAATAGCGGAATCAACCTTAGAAAACGCAATAAATTAGTTAGTTCTTTCACTAAACTTAAAATAGTTAGTTCTGGAACACAACATATGGCTGTGAGAATATATAATAAGTTACCTCTAACAATTAAAAATATTGCGAAAGAATCATTATTTAATATTAAGCTGAAAATTTTTCTAATTTCCAAATGCTTATATAATTTACAAGAGTACTTTGACATTGAATAAGAATAATAAATAATAATACATATTATATATATATTTGTAGCTATGTAGGTATGTATTTGTAACTTGACAATATAAGAAAGTTAGTATTAAACTTAAAACATATTATAATAAGTTAATTAGGCAATTTAATTTAGCTGAGTAATTGCAGTGCCCTTACAGGGTTTATGTTGATCCATGTAATAGAATTTAAGATCTTTGTAACAACAACATAAGGCAATAAAATATATGACTATGACTATGACTATACTCCGTTTAATCTTGTCTTATTTAAACCCTATTATAATCTCAAAATGCACGTATTTTAGCTAATGGTGATGATGAAAAACGGTCATGTTCTGGTAAATAACGCAACTAGACACAACATTTTGCACATGTTTTTCTCGATTTTGCAACATAGATTGTTTTTTTTACAAGGAAATTGTTATTTTAAGAATTATATACTAAATGAGACTTGTAAGATGGAGTAGACTTTATCTAATATTGTAAATGTGTAAGTTTGTACGTTTGTAATCTATGTCCTGAATTAAAATTAAATTCGCTATTTCTGAGAAATTGTAAAGTTCCCGTGGCGTGAGAATATCATTTATTTCTCAACAAGACAAATAAAACAGTAAAAACTTACGAAAGAACTAACAAACCTACTTAAAACTATACTAATTTAACAGACCGCTAGCAGTAGGCATCGTTCCCAAAATGCCAGAGAATAAATCTTTGAAAGAGTTATATACGTTGGAATAGTCGTGGTTCACAGTGTTTGTTACTATAATTATAATCGTGTTTTCACGATTAACAATTATAATGAGAAATTATCAAGTTTTAAATATCCGAAGAACAGGCACATGGGCTTTATGTTTATTGAGATCTATATATCGGGACTTTCGCATAACAATATGTGACCTTGACCTTTAAAAAAACGCAATCAAAATTTTGAGCACAGATCTGTGTCAAGACATAACAGGGGTTAATATCAAACCAATCCCCAGGCTCTATACACCACTACAGTGAAACACGCGGCGCCCGTAGCAGTCAATCTGCTGTCCAACTTGTTGGCCGCTCAGTTATCCAGCGGCGCGGACGGACGCACCATCACCACCTACAACCAGCCTATAGAGGGCGTCTACGTGGCGTCGTACGCCGGAGACCTCGTGCACCCGAAGAGCCAAGTGATGCTGCTCATGTGGGCACTCTCCATCAGCTTTGGTAAGTTATATTCAGAGATCGAACAACTTGGCGTCATTACTCGTAATAATTGATTTCTTACTGGGAATTTAATTGATCCTTTGCAAGAGAGTAATAAATAAGTAATACAAAAACTAGGTTAGGTTAGGTTGGAACTGTTTCGACATTCAGGGATCATGAAAGACGTTACAATTGTCTACTTGCTATCCTATACATCATTATGTTTCATGAAATTATGCTATTCATTGTTATACATTATGGTTTAGTGTACAATTCGAGTTATACAAATTGAAATTATACAATTCGAGTCATGCAAAATGAAAATGAGTACATTTGTTGTTATGCAAAATATTACACACCCCCATAAAATATGAACAGAGATCGGACAAATGGGCGTCATTACTCGCAATAATGTGGACATGACTCCATTGATTTTAATTAAACAAATTAAATTATATTAATTGATACTTACCTACCCTAAAAATATTTTTGATCCTTTGCAAGCCAGTAATAATTTATAAATAAATGATACAAAGATTTGTTATTGTGTATATTTATTAAAGCAAATAAACAGGTGTTTTAGTGGTTATTTTATTCCTTTTCACGGCTAAAATAAACTTATGAGGTGAAAGCTCCTTTCGCAATCCACGTATGTTAATGGAACAAACTTATGTACTTAAATTAATACCGGGTGTCCCAGGAAGTAGTGTCAAGCGGAAGTCCAGAGGTAGTGCACCTCAAGGGGCATCTGAATCACCCCCATGTATGTTCCGCGATTTTTCGTAGTTTTGGAGATATTGATCATTTTAATCGGAATTATTGTAATTTTTCCTTATGTCCATGTTTCGAAAAACCCTTAAGTTCATGTATTATGTCATAATTTTTTCAGTGGATTCTTAAATCGACAAAATAATTATGAACAAAGGATGTTTTTAAAGCTACTTGCCAATATTTTTTTATGACAACTTTTTGTGTAATCACACAAAGTTACTTTCTCCATACTTATTGAGCCCTAGTTCCCATTTCATCTAGTATGGAGAAACAAACTTCGTGAAATTACACACAAAAATTACTTGAAAAAGAAATTGGCAAGTAGCTTTAAATACATCCTAAGTTCATAATTATTCTACCAATGTAGGTACCCAATGAAAAAATATTGAAATAATACATGAAATTAAGGGTCTTTCGAAACATGGACATAAGGAAAAATTACAATAATTCCGATTAAAATGATCAATAACTCCGAAACTACGAAAAATCGCTGAACATACATGGGGGTGATTCAGATGCCCCTTGAGGTGCCACTACCTCTGGACTTCCGCTTGACACTACTTCCTGGGACACCCTGTATAATATCAATGGCCACTCCTGACTTCTTTGTATTATTGATTTATTACTATCCTGCAAAGAATAAATATTAAAGTTCAGGTAAGAAATAAATTAATGCCGGGTTAGAATAGTGGCACTCCATGTCTTCCCGTGGATGTCCTAAGAGGAGACCAAGGGAATGAGGGCTTCTAGTACTGTTAGGCGATGGCTTTGCACCCTGTCTCTAATACACTGGTTAACATCTTAGCCTGATTGTGCAAAATGTGGTAACAGAATTACCAACAACTCTTTTTGTAGTTGTTGGTATTTTTGTAGCTCTGCCTACTTCACTCTGGGAATAAAGGCGTGATAATATGTATGTATGTAATACGTTAAACTTTTCGGAACCCGTGAGACATTAAAATTCGAATTTCAAATCTTTTGTCAAGTAACAATACAGTTCGAAATTAGTATTTAAGGGTATGACATCTATTGATGTCACTGGGTTCCGATGGGTTAATTAAAAATGGAGTCATGTTGCGAGTAATGACACCCATTTGTCCGATCTCTGAATATGAATATACCTAAAGTTAAATTTATTACTAATGTTAAATGTAGTAATATTGGTAAACTGTCATGAAGCTTCTTAAGTTGGTACTCTACAGGCACATTCCTTTATTTAGAAGTATATTCTGTGCGGTTGTGTTTGGAATCTGTGGTTTTAAAAAATAAAAGTTCTTCTTCACGCCGATAGTAAATTCACTTATATTACCGACGTGTAAAAGAGCCCCATGGGGGCCTATTTACTGAATAAACATTTTGATTTTTTAATTTGGATTTTGATTTTGATGTCTTGTGCAACTGATGTGTCGTTTCATTTTACAGCCCAATTTACTTGAATACTCGTATTGTTACCGTCTGCCTAGAATTTGGAATCTAATTTCAGTTAAGAAATTATTTAAAGTCTTCGGAGTCATGTCCACACTATTGCGAGTAACGACACCAGTTTGTCCGATCACTGGTTATATCTGACCCTGTTTTTTTAAGAAAGGACAAGAAACATTTTATTTAAAAAAACATGGCTGAAAACACAGGCATTATCCGGTGGATACCAAACTAGGCTTAGGCTTTATCTTGAGATCCATAGAGTCGGTTGACAAACTGCTCAGAGTGATGAAAGTACACCGAGTTATAAAAGAAATTAAAAAAAAAACATGAAATTTAGAAAACATAAACCCGATGGATACCTAATGACATTGCTTTGTCCGCATAATGCGGTCGCCAAACTCGTTTCAAATTACAATTGCAGGAAATAAATAGAAATAAAAAAAAAAAATACAAGAACATGCACAAGTCTTTACACTAGTCCCTCACTAGCGTCGTTAATACAGTCGCGACCTTCCCGAACACGTGGTTGAGAGGCGATGGGTGCTGTCCGTGGGGTCCGGTTTGTTCACACCTGCAAGGACCTGTTGTCCAGTTAGTTATTTTAGTTATCGTCCCTGACATAGATACCTCGTCGTTTTGTTCTCCTAGTCATTATATTAATTTAATTATTTATTCTTTGAAAAAAAAAGAGTTTTACATGTCAAAATACACTAATTCTTAAAAATATATATATATTTCGGGTAGGTATAATTTATAATTCAAATTTATTCACATTGGTAAACAATGAAATAATCTATACAAAGTATGTCAGTATAATTATCAATTAACAATAGTTTGGGCAGCGAACCAGTAGTTAGAGTACGCCGTTGAGAAAGTCGTCAATAGTATAATATGCGTCAGATACTAATTTAGCCTTTATAGTAGTTTATGCAACAGTTGTATAAGAGAGGTCAAAAAAGACGAGTGGTGTGGTTACGATGTGAGCCGCAGGCGAACATCGTAAAGCAAGACGCCACGAGTATTTTTTGACTTGGTTATACACCGTTGCATACAATACTTTATCTACGACTAGGTTTCAAATAAAATGCAAAATTAAATTAACAAAATTTTATTAATATACCTAGGTTAGAATACGAACGAACGAAGCACAGACCAACAAACGAGCGGGAAACATTCGAAAACGACAAAATATGTGTCTATGGTTAACTTTGTTTTTAAATTGATGTGCACTTGCCAGGTTTTATATTTAAAAAAAAAGTTGCACAATCGATTTAACTTGTGAAATAGGGACTGAAAAACACCTAATGATTTGGAAATGAATTCTTTTACCTGATTGGTCGATTTTAATATAGCTGCAATCTGGTTGGTTGATACCATGTTTTTTTTAAAGAGTTAAATTAGTAAAAGTGTTTACATACTTACCAAAAAGAACCTAACGTTCCGATTGACAGTCAATGTGTATTGTGATTGGTGGATTCATTTGGTGAAGTATTTTGATTGGTCAAATTAACCTAGGTGTAAGCTTTCAAGCGCGTTACTGCCTTGAATGTAATTAAGGCATTCAACTCAATCAATATAAAGAAAACCAGTGACCTTTGGGGAGTGTCGGTCCATGTACTCAAATCCTTAATTGAAGTCATAGCATCTGACTTAATGGTCGTATTTAATCACTGTGTTGATTGTGGTGAGTTTCTGATCTTATGAAACATTGATCAGGAAACTACACCACTATGGAGTTAGAGGTACTGCGCTAAACTTAATAAAAACGTACTTATACGGGAGAATACAAAGGGTAGACGTGAATGGAGTACGATCACCTGGGTCATTGGTCTAAATGGGCGTACCACAGGGCTCAATATTGGGTCCATTTTTATTCCTCATCTACATAAATGACTTACCTTACCTTATAAAGGACAACCATGATATAGTATTGTTTGCTGATGATACGTCACTTGTGTTCAAAGTTAAACGACAACAGCAGTTTAATGTCGATGTAAACAATGCTATATCAAAAGTAGTCGATTGGTTTAGTGTTAATAATTTATTACTGAATGAGAAAAAGACGAAATGTATTAAGTTCATGACTACTAATGTGAAAAATAGTCAAACTACTGTAACTATTAAAAATGATAAACTAGACCTAGTTAATGATACAGTGTTTCTTGGTATAACGTTAGACTCCAAGCTCCAATGGGGTCCTCATCTTGCTGGATTGGCGGGTAGACTCAGTTCTGCAGTTTTTGCAGTTAATAAGATTCGGCAATTAATAGACTTAGATACCGCTCGATTAGTTTATTTTAGTTACTTCCATAGTATTATGTCATAAGGTATTTTACTGTGGGGTAGTGCTGCTGATGTAAATAGCATCTTTGTTCTGCAGAAGAGCCCTCTTCTTCGTGCTGTCTACAAGATGGGCCAGAGAGACTCGCTTAGAGATAAGTTTAAAGAAATTAACATATTGACCATGCACAGTCAATACATTTATGAAAACATTATGTATGTTCATAAAAACATCGCTAAATTTAGAAAGAACTGTGACATACATAATGTTAATACCAGAAATAAATATAAGCTCGCAGTGCCCTTCACGCGTCTCCATAAAATAAAAAACTCTTTTATGGGTAATTGTATTAGGTTCTATAATAAGCTCCCAAGTAATGTTACTGAACTATCAGTAAATAAATTTAAGAGTTACGTTTAGCGTAAACTATTAAAATTTCTAAAGCATATTATAGTATAACTCCATTTCATATACCATGGCCCGATGCACTTGAGACGGTCATTAGGCGTTAACAATAGGATTAGTGATAACAAAAGATACCTGGCCAGACCCTTTTGCGGCGTGGTATGCAGGTTGGACCGACGCGTGCCATTTTGAAGTGCTCCTAATTAGATAACAAAAGGCAAACATTATGAGCCCTATTGTTAAGCTTCAAGTGCATCGGGCCATGGTATATGAAATGGAATATATTAAAGACTATATTAATGATAACAATGCTTGGGACTGAATTGCTTGTAATAAAATGTTTAGTCCTTACGACAAAAGGTTGCGAACGTCGAAAAAAAAAAAAAGACATCCGACAGAGTTTCTTACAGGTTCTTCTCTGATCGGTCGCGATTTGAACCTGCAGTCAATTTAGGCTAAGTCGCTACTATGACGTTTCAAAAGAGTTTATTATTTGTAAACCTACTTGAATAAAGATTATTCTGATTCTGATTCTGATTCTTTGGCAGGCATGTTGTTTTGGCTCAAAAAAGCACAAGTGCTGTTAAGGGGAATAGACTAGATAGACTTTTCTACGGAATGTTCTGCGGACATATTATCTATATTCTTATATTAGTGTTCGTGACTATATAAATGACAGATAAAAGTACAGGAGTAGGAAAATTTATTAACGAAACGACTCATATTTGCTGCATTTTTGATTTCTACGGTTTCTTTGCCTTTTTGCCGACAAATCTTTGACAAATGCATCGTTTCGCAACCTATTCATTTTCCAACCCGTTTTTTTTCTCTGTAAATATATCAGGATTTTTTTAAAAGTAACCTAACCTAATCTATAGGGTTCTACGCGATGGTCCTAAAATAAATCCAGAAGTATTTACGTTTTCGGAAAAAAAAACGCGGGTTGTCAAACGATATGTTTGTGAAATGAATCAATACAGTACAAATACTCTTTATTGAATACCAAAAAATAAAAAATAAAAACAGAACACGGAACAGTACATTTAAATCATAGGTATACAACAGGCGGTCTTACCGCTAAATAGCGATCTCTTCCAGACAACTTTGAATCATTTGTGAAACGGTTATGAAATGATAGGATCCCGAATTCCACGGGTATCTTGCTGTCTAATTGTTTCAAGTTGTTGTTGTAATTGTTGTCGTGTTATTGATTTTACAGATGGCAATGGTTTTATTTGTGTTTACCCCTCCAGTGATCCTCTCCGTGCTAACGAGCAACGTGAGCTTGCCGTGCAGAGAGCGCGCGCGGGGCACGCGGCACACGCACCTGATGTGCGGCTGCCCGGGCGCGCTGTACTGGGCGGCCGCGCTCGCGGCGCACCTCGGCCTCGCGCTGCTGTGCCCGCTGCTGCCCACGCTCATAGCCGCGGTGGCCATGGACACTGATCATACCTTGAACCAGCCCGGGTTTTTGGGTGAGTATCTATATATCTATATGATTCTTACATCTTTCGGTTCTGTGACGCGACAACCCTATCAGAGCCGTACTTCTCACAAATATAATAAATAAATAAATAAATATCAGGCTCTTGGCTTGTACTATGGGTACTAGACAATGATAAACATACTTAAATAAATAATTATATGCTTAAATACGTAGAAAACATCCAAGACTCGGGAACAAATACTCGTGCTCATCACACAAATATCTGCCCTTACCGGGATTTGAACCCAGGACCGCTGGCTTCGGAAGCAGGGTCACTCCCAAATAGGCCACCGTGTCGTCAAAATATAAAGTGGATAATGTAGTTGTACCTTAATAACATAAGTACAGAGTGTAGTGTGACCTTTAGGCCACATTAGATTAGTGAATGGGTTCTTTAAGTAATTCGTGTAATTGGCTGGAGATTCATTTCTTAGAAAAACTATAAATTTGAAAGTAGCGCAGACGCATTCGAGAAACAAAAGCCCTTAGAGATATTCAGTTGTATTTTAGTCCTAAAGAGAGGCATTTCGTATTATAGTCCTGTCCAGAGGAAACCACGTTTGAGAAATAGTCAGTTATAGCCTAGACCTAGTTAGGAACAGTCGTAGTTCTTATTTTCAGATACTACCAGGAATCATGATTCCAATTCTCTAGAATAATTCTCTTAGACCTAATAAGGAAGAGATTTGATATCAGTGTTCATGTGAAATTCTCATTAAAATCTTAGTTACTAAATAATACATCATAAACAGGTCTAATTTGGTGAGCTTTTGAACTAGTTTCCTAGATATATGATCAATGATTTTAGACAGTGTTCCTGAGATTCTTCGTCTTCAGATTTACTAATTAAACTTTTCCTAAAGTATCTCTCGGCTTGAGCTACTAAATTTACTACGTCTTCATGTATAAAAATCAAGAAAGTAAAATGTTGTGGTTTTATTCTAATCATCTTTTCCCTTACAGCTTCTATGTGTTATGTTTAATACTTATCCTTCCACAGCGTTTCGTATTGTCTTGAGTAGGTCCTGGTCCAATCAAACCCAGTGCTGTTCTTTATCTTTATTATAACAAAAGCTCTACATAGTCCTTCAGATTTGTGTAACTTCAAGTGATACGGACTTAAGCACCAAATGATGTTTTGGAGTCCAGATGTAGAGTAAGGTCTTGCTGGACGATGCCTCTGAGTTCCTTCACAGTCTCCACGGAGGCTAGCGTAGCAGACGCTTATTACAAACCTGAGAGGGCTCGAATGAAGCTACTTTTATCCTACGGCATTACAAAAGAGGCGGTTGAAAGCCCACGATTAGGGACTAGCACTGGAAAAATTGTGCTGGGATCTGGAAGCAGGAATGAAATCTAAAGGCTTGCCAGATCAGCTTCTTCATCACCTTCATCCATATGCATTATCACGCCCTCCATTTCCACTAATCCTTTGGCAGTTCATAAATCCTTAATAGAGAGCGTAAATATTTTCATTCTTGATAATAAAATTAGGGGTCGATAGTCATGTTCGGCTTTAGTCATGTTTTACCCTAGTCAAAAGTCAGACACCGTAGCGACATGCACATATTTATAATTTTACGGCCTTCATGATTTTCTCCAATAGACAGAGCTTATGATATTTGGTAATTGCTTTTTTGTAATGAAATACGCTGTTTACTGATTGGCAATATACTTAAAACTAATACCTCACGTATGACCAAACCAGATCATGACTAAAGCAGAATATGACTATAGCAGAACGTGACTAAAGCAGAGCATGACTAGAGTAGAATATTACCAAAGAAGAATATGACTTAAAATGACTAAAATCATGACGAAACAAGAACTTGACTGAAACAGAAAATGACTAAAACAGAATATGGCTAAAGGGGAAAAAATATGACCCTACCAGAATATGAACAAACCAGAACATGACTAAATAAGATTATGACTAAAGCCGAACATGACACCCACCCAACAACACAAAATTAGGGCCAACTCCTCCTCCTCTTCCTTATTGTGGATCCCTCTTAGTCCCCTTGATTGACTGTAACATACAATTTGCCACAAAGACTATTAGTACGTTCTTTTGAATTAATCCTAGCTTCATACTCCTTCAGAGTGATTCTCGCAGGAAGACTGACCAGTCTGGCGTCGAAGTCTACTGAAGGGGGCGGCGGACGTGCCCCCTTCCACACTTTGTGGCGAGCTTAAAACTGATTTTATTATCTTCTCATACATCAATCTTCTGAAACTGGATTGCTACGTAACAATGTATTCCTACCAATCTTCTAGACGATCTCGCTGGCCTTTTGATTAGTATATCAGTTACTAGTATTCTGAATGTTTAATAATATTATATTTGATATTTAGTTTTTCTTTTTAGTTTTCCATTATCGTAGTGTTACAGTTCACCAACGAAAAATTTCTTTATTACCCTCATATAGGTTTAATTATTTTAATATCACTACCCTAGAAAATCGTCGATGGATCTCCGACCAATGATATTACTTTGCAAAATTTTAAATGGCACTATAGATTGCTTTCAGTTATTAGAAAGAAATGGTTTCACTGTACCCAGATTAAACTCCCGCTTATCAAACTATAGACCCTTTTCTTTGAAACATCCAGAACAAATCTCGGTTCACATAGTGTTTTAAATAGTATGTTGTGAGCACAATTTATTGTTCAAACAGACGAATATCGACTTGATATCTATCCCTCTAAATAAGTTTAAAAGGTTTTTGAATATTTATAAGAAGAAGTTGGAAGCCTGTGAATTTAAGCCCTTCATAGTGCTATGTTTATTTTATTTTATATCTTGTTAATAGTGTTTGTTACGCACAGTTACTTTGGTTTTAGAGTTTTTTATTTTTATTTTTGGCTATTAACTGTTATATTAACTGTTTTAAGGTTTTTCCGTATTTATATGTTAGTTGAATGTCTAAGCAGTGTACTTTAAATCCGTTCATTGTAAATTTTAAAGTTTTTTTTTAGTGTAATCTTTTGTGATTTGTGTTAGGTATGTAATTATGTTGTGAAGGGTAACTTGCGACATTAGAATTTAGCATTAATCTTAGTAATTAACTGAGTTATTGGTCCACATCGGCACAAAAGCGATTGTTTTACGCAAGCTGAGTTTGCCTGTAATTGGGTGAACACCCTGTCACTTTTCCCTACACGTGTTATTTTCAACATAAGTTAATGGTGCTGTAACTGTTGGCAAACTAAATAATAAATAAATAAATAAATACTCTCGCGGTCAAATAATACTGGTCAGAGTGCGTTTTTCATACAAACCAGGCCAGGGTTTGTTTTGAGTGAGGTTTAATGGTGGATACTCCGAGGTTCAATAGAGGAGGTCAAAAGTTCTTAAGATACCTAACTGATCGCAGAATACAGTTAACACCACAGCGAGAGAGTTTGAGTCAGCTTGGATTCCCTTACATTTTATTGCCACTTTAGATGTTTTTCTGAACATGCACAATTCCGGCTTTAACCGCAGATTCAATCAGTTGGGTATCCTGGGCACTCTGGAAGTCCTGTATCGATGCTCGGGGTATCCATCATCAGATTTCACTAAACACATCCCCTGGCGAGGAACCAAAGCTTCAAAATAGTCTCTAAAAAAGTCTTTTTAGAGTTGTTGGTATTTCTGTAGCCCTGCCTACCCCACTCTGGGAATGAAGGCGTGATGTTGTGTATGTATGTATCTATATTTTTCGCCTGATTGTGAAAAATGTGGTAACAGAATTATCAACAAAAAATTGTATTGTATTGTATTTATCATAATCAAGGATCGGATAAACGCCCGTCATTTTCAAAAAATACTATATTTTATATGTATTCAACGACAATTCTATTAATGATTAATATTCCGATGTGTTCAAGAATTAACATAAATAAAAGTCCTTGGACTAGCCTATACTTAAGCAATATGTACAAATTAAAACAATTTCTACACCACCTATTGTAGGGTAAAGCCTCTTTTAAGTCCCCACTGATAGGATTATTCTGTTCGCAGTGGCGTTATCTGTGTGCCTGGTCCTGGGCGTGGTGTCGTTCTCGGCGCTGCTGTACGTGGTCAGCACCGCGCTGGGGGAGCGCGGCGCCGGCGCACTGCTCTTCGTAGTCATCATGCTCTTCGGTAAGTCCTGCTGTTATAAGTTTCAAGTGTGTGTCTTTGTCATGTGTGTTTGTGTGTGTGTGGATGGTATTCGAAGGAATAGCGATAACATTTACGCGGGATCCTATCATTTCATAACCAACGTTTCCAAATGATTCATTTCACAAACATATCATTAAACAACCCGCGTTTTTTTTTCGAAACTAAATAATTCTGCATTTATTTCAGGACCATCGTGTAGAACCCTAAAGGTTAGGTTAGTTTTACAAAAATCCTGAAATGTCTGTAGTTACAGAAAAAAAGCGGGTTGACAATTAATAGGAAACGGTGCATTTGTCAAAGATTTGTTGGCGGAAAGGCAGAGAACCTATTTACGCGGTTGAGTGAGATCTATCCCCAGGCATAACAACCGCCTGGAGAGAGATCTCTCTATTGTTCTCTCTTCCTACAGGTACTAAGCTGTACGGTCAAGGACTTTAATTGCTATGCCACTATGGAACCCTGTCGTTAGCGTTAATCATTAATTTTAGCTTTCTTTCATGTGGTTTGACGCTGTCATTATAATAATCATAACTAATAATAACTTAAGAACTTAATAAGGACGTTACTTTAATTGTTATGCAGTGGCATGTTGACTGTACCTATGTTATCAATTCCAGGATTCCTAACCCCCTTCATGCAACTAGTCTCCAACACCCTCGAGGAAACGTCCGGCGTGACGTACAAGTTGCTCCAGCTCGCGTCGCTCGTCGCGCCGCCGCACACCATGACGCTGGCGCTCGGCAAGATCGCGCGCGTGGCGAGCCTCAACGCGTACTGCACGCTCAACCGGGACAGGTGCCCGAAGCTGCCCGTGTTCGAGAAGGGGTTCGATGCCCAGAAGTGCTGTGGTGAGTTTTTTGGAAATACAAAGGTGCTCGGCAACGTATGAAAGGATTGCTGGCTTATAAAAAAAAGAAAAAAAAAGGGCCGGCCGGTGAAATTACTAGCATAGAGGCATTCCATCTTAGTCCTCAGGGTTGGCAACGCATTTGAGGTCTTAGGATTACAGTCTTGAGAATTCAAATGTCTATGGGTCTCAGATTCCACTTACCATCAGGTGGCCTGAGTGCTCGTGTGCCTTATCCTTAACATAAAAAACAAAATGGGTTCCTATTATTTTTTCGACACCTTTTAACGAACGTAGCATTATGCACAATTTTCGTTTCATCTAAAAGCATTTCTCGTCGCGTGTTATTTTTTGGTAGTCACATGTCTAACCTAACCTAACCTACGTAATTAATGTTTAAAATATCTTGAAAACATCATGGTTTCTTCAGCAGAAAATAGCGTTCGATGAAATTATATTCGGTAAAATGATGACAAAAACCATAATTTTACAATTTTGGGTGTGTTTGACGTTATTTGACCTTAATAAAAAAATAAAGCTTTCAATTATATCGCCGTGAAACTTTTCTACAAATTTTACTAGACAAAAATTAGGTCATATAATTGGAAAATTATAAACACTAGACTGTTGTGTGTGTGGCTGTGTGTACGTAGTATCTTGTTACCAGAAGTGATCAATTTCAGACTAAATAAGTACTCGTAACTTGTCGCTGCATTATTGTGAACCCTAGTTCTATCGTAGACTTTTTTTATTTTAAAATTGTTTGTCTGTTCTAGAAACTTCGTCGCAGCTCGTGAGCTACTTTGGTTATGAAGCGGGGGCCGGCAAAGAGTTTATCATCATGATTGTGCAGTTCGTCGTGTTTATGGTTAGTATTGGGCTGTCAGCTTTTGACACAGTGTCCTTTTTGACTAAATGAAAATGTCACTACAAAGTCGGCGCTTTGAATAAAATTGGCAGATGCAATAGATACGAAAGGAAATAAATAATTTATTCTTGCTCAAGCTCAGCCTGCTTATGTTCTTGTCAGGCGATGTCTTATTTTCCGAGCTTCTTTATGTACTATTGAATTAGAGGGTAAAAACATATTTTATATCAAGCGACTAGAATAGACCATAATGACACGAGCTTTACGAGGATTTCGAGAAAAAAAAAGTAAAATGAACAGTATAATTTTAACACAAACAAAATGTCGGCCTAATTCGTTAACTTGCTAAGTCCATTTTCAAGAATTAGCTGGGTTGCACTTGCTATCTTATTTGTTTAGAGTGCAAATCTGCTAAATCCGTAAAATGGATTAGGTTAACGAATGAGGCCGACGATTAACGAAAAAAAATACAACTGACAGCGCTTTTTCTTGTACTCTGTCACTTAAAATAGAAAAACACAACTACGCAATTAAAATGGTACACTGCCTTTTTTTCTAAACCTTGACACTGGTGCGCCGCAAACAGTCCCATGTCGTCGGAGAGGGCGGTTTAGCCGACACTACTGACTCCACTGACATAACTGACTCTCACTCACTCTACTGACACTACTGACTCTACTGATACTACAGATTACTGACTCTTCTCACTGCTTATATTACTAACTCTACTCACTCTTCTGACACTAAAGACTCTACTCACTCTACTGATATTACTAACTCTACTCACTCTTCTGATACTACCGACTCAAGTCTCTCTACTGATATTACTAACTCTACTCACTCTACTGATACTACAGACTCTACTCACTCTCCTGATAATACTAACTCTACTCACTCTACTGATACTACAGACTCTACTCACTCTCCTGATAATACTAACTCTACTCACTCTACTGATACTACAGATTCTACTTACTCTCCTGATATTACTAACCCTACTCACTCTACTGATACTACAGACTACTCACTCTACTGAAATTACTCACTCTATTAACTCTATTGATACTACTATTTCTACTCACTCTTCTGATACTACAGACTCTACTGACAGTAATGACACTACTGACTACTCACTCTACTGATATTACAGACTACTGACACGAATGACACTACTGACTCTACTCACTCTACTGAAACTACAGACTACTGACTCTACACACTCTACTGATACTACAGACTATTGACACTAATGACACTACTGACTCTACATACTCTACGGATACTACAGACTCTACTGACACTACTGACACTACTGACTCTACTCACTCTACTGAAACTACAGACTACCAGACCATCTGCAGAGACAGAATGTACCACTTTATTCCGCCTGTACATGACTAGTTATGCGTCATTTTAGAGCATAAGAAGTGAAAATAAATAGCAATCTGCCGCTGTGCCCAGGCGATACTCCTGCTGGGGGAGCGCGGCGTGTGGGCGCGGCTGTGGGGCGCGCTGCTGAGCGCGCGCCGCGCGCCGCCCGCGCAGCTGTTCAGCGACCCCGTCGCGCGCGCCGAGCGGGCCTACGTCGAGAAGGCCATACAGCTGCGTAAGTCATCTCCACTCGTCTAGCTCTTAATCATATATTAAATTTTATTGGAAGCAAAGACGTTCCTCAAATTTTTGTATCGTCTCATTCTTGTCTTGTCAAGTTCTTATTTCGTAAATTCTTGTTTTGTCATATTCTATTTATTATTTGACAAAATTCTATCTCTTTGCTATCAATTAATGGAATTGGACACACACAATAAACACGTGTTGGCCTATGCGCCGAAGTTTTTTTAATTTCAATTTATTTAATTGTGACCTTGGTCAAAAATATCATCATAATGATATAGCAGTTTAACGGGTATCTATCATTTAATCGAAACATCATTTCAGCGAATTTCCTTTCATCGAACGCTATTTTCTGCGGAAGCCATAATGTTTTCAGGATATCTTGAACATCTAACCTAACCTACGTAATTAATGTTTAAGATACCCTGAAAACATTATGGTTTCAGCAGAAAACAGCGTTCGATGAAATGAAATTCCATGAAATGATACATTCGATGAAGTGAAATTCGATGAAATGATGAGTTACCCAGTTTAAAAGTTCGTATGCAGTTTTAAACTTTCAGTCTTGGCATTGTGGCCTGTATGCTCGTTTGCCTTATCCATGCCGTAGCAAAATTCGCCGGCGCATAATACACTAATCAGTTTGTTTACTTCAGCCAAGAAGCAGATCTCAGAGTCGATGCTCTGCTACGACGTCTACAAGAATTACCCCTCCATATTCAAAAAGTCATGCTACGCCGTCAAAGGGATCAGCTTCTCTGTTAAAAAAGGTATGTATATATAGCCTTGTGAGGCCCACCATACTACAAATAGGGAAATTTTAATGAGTGGAAACGTGAATCTACCTGCAAGGGAATAAAGTTCAATATCTTTTGCTCTTAAATGCAATTTTCAATTTTGAAATCTAAATTGTCTATCATTTTATCGAAATACCTTTCATCGAATGTATCATTTCATCGGATTTCATTTCATCGAACACTATTTTCTGCTCAAACCATGTTTTTTTCAGGTTATTAAGCATCTTACCTCACCTACGTAATTAATGTTTAAGATACCCTGAAAACATTATGGTTTCAGCAGAAAATAGCGTTCGATAAAATGAAACTCGATGAAATGATGCGATGTGATGAAGTGAAATTCGATAAATGATGAGTCACCTAACTTTATACTTACTGAAATACAGTTTAAAGTGAGCCTCACGAGAATATCCTGACCAGAAATATTAAATAAACATAATATGAAGGCACTACTTATATACAGGGCGTCCCAAACTTATGGGACATGAAGGGGAAGTACCTTAAATATCGTAGATAGTGTATTTTGCTGAAAGAAAACTTTATGTTATTTTTAAAAGTTAGTAATTCTGCATTCATAGATTTTCTAAAAATTACTTGCTGTGTCTGGGAATCGAACCGACTTAAAAGTCAAAAAAAAACACCCTACTTTTATGATGCCAATCGAAAGAATAGCTAAAAAATAATAACTCTGCTTAAGTAACATTGTATTTTAAAAGAAAGGAACAACGTAAAATGGTTGAGTCAAATTTCAAGAAAGTTATTTATTGCCGTCGACGACGTTCGAAAAGTAGCGATATTATCATTCCAAAGATAGCACTGATTATTCGTAAATAAGTACCCACTTCATAAAATACTAGCATAGTTTTCCTTATTATAAGTGCACGTGTAGATAAAATGATAAAACTTAGTATTTCAATACGTCCTCTGTAAGCTAGGCGGAAGGCTAATTTAAAACAAAAACATTGGGGCCAATTCGGATTGTGTTTCCTAATTCACCATAAAATGATAAGAAAATCAACAGGCAGCGGACTCATTAAAAGATTGGCGATTTGCGTAAGGGAAGAGGGATCACATTTTGAGCATTTAATCAATTAATTTAAGTCGGTTCGATTCCCAGACACAGCAAGTAATTTTTAGAAAATCTATGAATGCAGAATTACTAACTTTTAAAAATAACATAATGTCTTCTATCAGCAAAATACACTATCTACGATATTTAAGGTACTTCCCCTTCATGTCCCATAAGTTTGGGACGCCCTGTATATATTAATGTGTTTTGTAAGTTGCAATTTAAAAGGTATTTTATGTATTGTTCGCAACCCAGCGTGTTATTTTATACTTTTGATACAGTCGACGTCAAAAATACCTTTATACTTTTTCTTCTTCCTCCATAGAAATAAGGTTCAATCTTTATCACAAGTTAGTTTATTATGTTTTACAAACTAACACCGCAGTACATTTATCGCGCTTTACTGCTATCTAAACATATTTCACCGCGATTCAACGCAACTCTGAACAGTATAACTTGCACGCAGGCGAGTGTTTCGGCCTGCTCGGTGTGAACGGCGCGGGCAAGTCCAGTACATTCCGAATGCTGACGGGCGAGGCGCAGCCAACGCGCGGCATGCTGTTCGCCAACCAGTACCACCTGCGGGACAGGACCCAGGTAACGACCGCTGTGTGAACAGGCGCCTGTTGGTGCTACGTCCTACTGCGTACTGTAGCGACCTAGCGACATCTAGCGACACCTTGTATCAACCAGCTATGTCAACGCCACTAGCGCCTGACAGTGCAACTAAATCTGACAGTGCACTGCATTGCACTATACAAATACGCTTAATTGAACTAGGAAAGACAAAATTAAGAAATTCTAAAGCGGTAGACAACAAGCGGTCTTATCGCTGCAAGCGATCTCTTCCAGCCACTTAAAAGAGACGCAGCTACGTAAATATTAAAACAAAGTAGGCGGTGCGAACATGGATGTTTAAAAAATATATAAAATTAAGAAATAAACCACTAGGCAGGTAAGAACTTAATCCTGACACGTTGCAGTTATTATTATAGTTTCTGAATATTTATAATTTTGAAAGTAGTACAACAATGCTAAATTAATTTGTTGCGCGTGAAGGAGTAGTAATAACAATATGCTTTTGGGTACATATCATTATATATAAAGTTTAAAATATATAATGGGTCATAATACATTATGGTCATAATATACAGGGTGTCCGGGATATAGTGGACTACCTTACAGGGCTGGATAGCTCAGCACAGGAGTGGCCAAAATATGATAAATTATGTTTAGTAAAAGTCGCACCAAAAACAAGATATCTCAACATTTAAAAAAAATTGAAATGCGGTACCCTGCATTTTCGATGCCGCGGGCACATTTATTAGAATTTTTCAGTTTCGTTTGCTGTGAAAGGTAGCTGTTTAAATTTGCTATAAGACCCTATCAACAGAATTAATAAAAGTTTAACGTTTTATTTATTTTTCAACTCAAATTTAAAGTTTAGGAATCTGAGTTTAACTTGCGGCAAGTTTAACATCGCACAGTGTAAAAAAAATGTAGTAAGACTTGTAGTGCTGCTTTCCTTAAAATTGGCCTGGTTAATGAAGATTCTAAAATGATAAAACAATTGAGTTTATTGATTACAACAGCGAAGTTATTATTAAGTTTGCCTAACAAAGACTGAATTTTATTAAACTAGCGAATTTAATGAACGACTTTTGCTTCCGTTTAAAATCAGGTTAGCTGGTTCTAAATGTTTTATAAGACAGTTTACGTTAATGTGAAATACAACGACACTACGATAAAAGGTAATAACATACATGTGTGTACGGCAAACCTATTGCCTCTTTGGAAGAGCTGCGTAGTCGCGTCGCAGAAGCGAGCCGACAAATTGGTGAGCGACGATATGCCTCCGAACTCAAGAGGTCGTTCATGAAACGCTGCCGAGCCTGCATTAGGGCTGGCGGCAAGCAATTCGAACACTTGCTTTAAATTTAAGAAAATGTACCTTTTATCGTAGTGACGTGCAATGTGCATTGTGTCAGGATTTATATGCCTTTTAATAATTCCTGTGAGATGTTCTTCTTTAACGACACACTGGCCTAGTTGGCAGTGACCCTGCCTTCGAAGCTAGCGGTCATGGGATAAATCCCGGTAAGGGCAGAAATTTTTGTGATGAGCACGAGTATTTGTTCCTGAGTCTTTGATGTTTTCTATGTATTTCTCTATATAAATATGTTTATCGCTGTCTAGTACCCATAGTACAAGCTTAGAGCTTAGTTTAGGACTAGGTCAATTTGTGTGATATTGTCCCGTGATATTTATTTATTCTCCGTATGTTGCAGTACATGCGCACCCTGAGCTACTGCCCGCAGTTCTTCGGGCTGGACGAGTTCCTCTCGGGCCGGAGCAACCTGGAGCTGGTGCTGACGCTGCGAGGGCTCAGTGCCGTTGACGCGCGCCAGGAGGCCGCCTCCTGGATCGAAGAAGTCGGTCAGTACAAAATGAGGGGCTTTCGTTTTAGTAGTAACATTTGTCATATTAGTAGTAGTATTTCCATGTTAGTTGTAATATTTTGATATTGTAGTATTTTTTATATTAGTAGTAGTAATGTTATATTAGGAGTAGCTGTCGCTATTTAGTAGTAAGATTTTTCGTAAAATTAGTAGAATTTGTCGTATTAGTAGTAGCATTTTCATATTAGTAGTGGCAATTTTCATAAAATTTGTAGGGTTTGATAAATTAGTAGTAGCATTTTCATATTATTAATACCATTTTGTGGTAGTAGTAGTTTTTGTTTAAATTTGATATGTTAGTAGTGCTTTTATATTTATTTGTGATACTAGTAGTAGTATGTTTATATTAGTAGTACTATTTTCTAATCTAAGTAGTACAATTTATCATATTCGTAGTAGCATTTTAATATTATTAATACCATTTGTGATAGAATTAGTAGAATTCATATTTATTTATGATCTTAGTAGTAGTGTGCTTATATTAGTAGTGCTATTTTGTAATCTGAGTAGTAGAATTTATTGTGTTAGTAGGGTCGTTCTACCTTTTTAACGACAATAATTTGTCATTTTTCTATATTTTGCGTTTTTCTACTATTGATAATTATGGTGTTAATTTTTGATTTTAAAATACGTTGCGTGAATTTTATTTGGACTAATTAATGATTATTTCGGTGGCGATAATGTTTTTTTCTTTATGGTGGTTTTTCAGAATATACTGTCACAGAGTGGCCGTTTTCAGAGGAGACTAAATTTTGTATTACCACTCTGTCACGCGATTCTATGAAAAAAAATCTTATAAAAAAAACACTGGATAGAGAAAGTGAAAGATTATTTAGTACTAAAAGATGAATAAATGTTTGGACGTATATTGAAACACTAAACCATTAATAATCAATACTCTAACTTATAAAGTATGGTAAAGTAAGGACATGCTATTGTCGGTAAAAAAGAAGAATGACCCAGTAGTAGCTTTTTAATTATATTAGTAGTAGTGTTTACACATTTATTTATTTATGATATTAGTGGTAGTGTTCATACTAATAATACCATTTTGTGATTTAAGTAGTAGAATTTATCATATTAGTAGTGGCGTTTTAATATTAATAGTATCATTTTGTCATATAAGTAGTAGAATTTTATATATTAGTAGTAGTGTTTTCATATTTATTTATTTACGATATTAATAGTAGTAGTGTTCATATTCATCATCATCATCATATCAGCCGAAAGACGTCCACTGCTGGTGTTCATATTAATAGTAGCATTTTGTGATCTAAGTAGTAGAATTTATCACATTAGTAGTATCATTTTAATATTAGAATTACCATTTTGTCATATAAGTAGTAGTGTTTTAGTTGACAATTATGGAAAAAAAACAAGTTTTTTTTTTTTTACTCAGGTCTCACTCCGTACGCGGACCGGCGCGTGTCTGGGTATAGCGGGGGCTGCGCGCGTCGCCTGGCGGCCGCCGCCGCGCTGTGCCAGCGGGCCGGCGCCGCGCTGCTCGACGAGCCCACCGCGGGCGTGGACGCCGCCGCGCGCCGCCGCCTGCACCAGGCGCTGCGCCGCGCCAAGCGCTCGCGCGCGCTCGTCGTCGCCTCGCACAGGTCAGTAGCCAGGCAGGGACCATACATACATACATACATACAGCTGTGCCAGCGGGCCGGCGCCGCGCTGCTCGACGAGCCCACCGCGGGCGTGGACGCCGCCGCGCGCCGCCGCCTGCACCAGGCGCTGCGCCGCGCCAAGCGCTCGCGCGCGCTCGTCGTCGCCTCGCACAGGTCAGTAGCCAGGCAGGGACCATACATACATACATACATACAGCTGTGCCAGCGGGCCGGCGCCGCGCTGCTCGACGAGCCCACCGCGGGCGTGGACGCCGCCGCGCGCCGCCGCCTGCACCAGGCGCTGCGCCGCGCCAAGCGCTCGCGCGCGCTCGTCGTCGCCTCGCACAGGTCAGTAGCCAGGCAGGGACCATACATACATACATACATACAGCTGTGCCAGCGGGCCGGCGCCGCGCTGCTCGACGAGCCCACCGCGGGCGTGGACGCCGCCGCGCGCCGCCGCCTGCACCAGGCGCTGCGCCGCGCCAAGCGCTCGCGCGCGCTCGTCGTCGCCTCGCACAGGTCAGTAGCCAGGCAGGGACCATACATACATACATACATACAGCTGTGCCAGCGGGCCGGCGCCGCGCTGCTCGACGAGCCCACCGCGGGCGTGGACGCCGCCGCGCGCCGCCGCCTGCACCAGGCGCTGCGCCGCGCCAAGCGCTCGCGCGCGCTCGTCGTCGCCTCGCACAGGTCAGTAGCCAGGCAGGGACCATACATACATACATACATACAGCTGTGCCAGCGGGCCGGCGCCGCGCTGCTCGACGAGCCCACCGCGGGCGTGGACGCCGCCGCGCGCCGCCGCCTGCACCAGGCGCTGCGCCGCGCCAAGCGCTCGCGCGCGCTCGTCGTCGCCTCGCACAGGTCAGTAGCCAGGCAGGGACCATACATACATACATACATACAGCTGTGCCAGCGGGCCGGCGCCGCGCTGCTCGACGAGCCCACCGCGGGCGTGGACGCCGCCGCGCGCCGCCGCCTGCACCAGGCGCTGCGCCGCGCCAAGCGCTCGCGCGCGCTCGTCGTCGCCTCGCACAGGTCAGTAGCCAGGCAGGGACCATACATACATACAAACATACATACAGCTGTGCCAGCAGGCCGGCGCCGCGCTGCTCGACATCTGCTCGCATGGATGGTATTTTATATGTTTTATGATTGCTTCCAGCATGGACGAGATGGAGGTCCTCTGTGACCGCATCGCGATCATGTCGGGCGGGGAGATCGCCGCGCTCGGGTCGGCCAGCGCTCTGCGCGCGCAGCACGCCGCGGGGCACGCCGTCGTCTTCAAACTAAGGGCCGACGATGGTAATGATAATAACCAATGCCCCGAATTTTCGGGAAGGCTTTTGACAAGTTGTAGGGAGAGAACACCACGCCGATGTTATCGACATATCAATATTTTTTTTACTTTGTGTTTTAATTAAATAAATCTTCTAAATTTTGTATTCTACGTACGCTTTTCAGCGGTCGATGATGAATAAAGTTAGAAATATCGGAAAGCTTTGTCCGTTAAATTGCTTTAATGAAATGAGTATAACAATGTCCGTTACTTTCTTTTTAATACGCAGCATTTTTTACTATTGAAGATATGGATGAGACTTCAATAGGTATTTAAACAATACTCTAATATTCTTTTGAAATTAATTTAGAATTGTTTTTCTTACTTTTCATAATGATATGTATATATTATAACAATTTGAATACATAAACGTTACAGAATAACTTTAAAAAAATGGTGCTCTTACGACCGTATCCAAAAACGTTATGAGGGTTTAAAGGTGGAATTCTGGGAAATTTTAGTGTTTTTTTTAATCATTTCCATAACCACAACTCTCAGAACTCCTGGACGTAAATGAGCCCACTGGTGACCAAAAAATTATTGAAGGTGAAGGAAATTATTGATGTATTTTGCACCGCGTTGATAGCTGTCAAATCGGGCACGACCGTACCTAGTTGTATGAGTGAATGAGTGTCAATGCGGTGTGGTGTCGCAGTGCCGGACGGCGGCGGCGAGGGCGGCGCGGGCGGCGCGGGCGCGCAGCAGTTCCAGGAGGCGCTGCACCGCGCCTTCGACTGCACGCTCAAGGACCAGCACCAGGTACCTGTTAACCTTTTCATCACACATGCTCGGAAAGGGTGTCCTAACAGGCAGGCGTATAGGGCAGTTATAGCCTATTTACGTCCAGAGGGAGTAATGGAATTTAAATTATAGCACCCTAGTACAGTCACCACACGGGATTGTTGAGCCACTTGCTACTGTTCATAATTTAGCCGTGTAAAGCAAATCGGGCATACTCGTGTGACATCGTCGTGAACGGCTGATAACGAAATATAAGGACATGTCTATATTCGTGTAACAGAAAGAGAAAAATATGTATTTCTATCTTTGTCATTCGGTATTTCTATCAAATCAACTGTCAAAAATAATCTGACAAAACATTAGTAATTTATTTAATTATTAAACTCGTAAACAACGATCGGGTAAAGTCGTGTTTTCCGAGTTTTTCCGAGTCGAAATGACCAATCATAATTTATTGCTACGCTAAAACAACTGTTGCTAGGTTACCGTTGCTACACGTGCAATTGGTTGACTTTTTGTGCGAGCAATCGTGTTTTCCGAGTTTTTCCGAGTCGAAATGACCAATCATAATTTATTGCTACGCTAAAACAATTGTTGCTAGGTTACCGCTGCTACACGTGCAATTGGTTGACTTTTTGTGCGAGCAATCGTGTTTTCCGAGTTTTTCCGAGTCGAAATGACCAATCATAATTTATTGCTACGCTAAAACAATTGTTGCTAGGTTACCGTTGCTACACGTGCAATTGGTTGACTTTTTGTGCGAGCAATCGTGTTTTCCGAGTTTTTCCGAGTCGAAATGACCAATCATAATTTATTGCTACGCTAAAACAATTGTTGCTAGGTTACCGTTGCTACACGTGCAATTGGTTGACTTTTTGTGCGAGCAATCGTGTTTTCCGAGTTTTTCCGAGTCGAAATGACCAATCATAATTTATTGCTACGCTAAAACAATTGTTGCTAGGTTACCGTTGCTACACGTGCAATTGGTTGACTTTTTGTGCGAGCAATCGCGTTTTCCGAGTTTTTCCGAGTCGAAATGACCAATCATAATTTATTGCTACGCTAAAACAACTGTTGCTAGGTTACCGCTGCTAGACGTGCAATTGGTTGACTTTTTGTGCGAGCAATCGCGTTTTCCGAGTTTTTCCGAGTCGAAATGACCAATCATAATTTATTGCTACGCTAAAACAACTGTTGCTAGGTTACCGCTGCTAGACGTGCAATTGGTTGACTTTTTGTGCGAGTATAACCCGATTTGCATTACACGGCCAAATTACGAACAGTGGCAAGTGGCTCAACAATCCCGTGTGGTGACTGTACATCATTTCAGACTAAGGAGGTGTAAAATCAGCCAAGGTTTATTTCCTTTATTCAAAACTTGTCTACAAACCAATTTTACTCTATATAAAACTCTTACGGTACATTTAAATGCTTTATATTTATATTTTACAACTATTTCAGAGACATCTGCAATTATTTTTATTCAATTGTACATTGAAAATCGGCCTGTCAAGTTTATCTATTTTTTTTATTTCCTTTTAAGTGATGAAAAACATTGTATGTATCACGGGACTAAGGAGATAACAAACTAGTCATTAAAACTGTCCTGCTAAGCCAAATAGCAGTATGTCAAATAAGTCTCCTGTAGCAATCAAAACCTTATTACTAACAAGAGAAGATTGAATCTACTTTGGCAATTGAATCTGACATACTGTGTTTTAGCTTAGGAGGGCAGAAAAGCCCTCCGCCTACTCTCGTTAGTTAACCCCTACTTCCTTTGATGCACAATGTAGGTACTATTCCTTCCTACACTGTTTAGCCTTGAAATGTCGACACATTTCATGAAATGGTTTACTTCGCCGAATTTTCATTTCATCAACATATTTCCACGTGCAGTAGTTATAATATTTTGGGGATCTCTTTCGGAGGTCTAACCTAACCTACGTAACATAAGCTTAAGATAGGTACCCTAAAAAAAAAGTTTCAATAAGGTGGATGTCGTGAGAGGCGAATAACGGAATAAGGGCTTATAGTACTATCAGGCGATGGGCTTGCAACTTATCACTAATACACTAGTAAACATCTTACAATTAGCCTGATTGTGCAAAATGTGGTTACAGAATTATAAACAAGTATTTTTAAGTGGTTGGTATTTCTGTAGCTCTGCCTACCTCTGGGAATGAAGGCTTGATGTAGTATATGTAAATATTAAATTCGGTGAAACGACACCTAAACACGGTTTCGGTGAAATGAGTTTCGACATTTCAAGGGGATGGTGTCCTATACTGCTCTCATATGCCAATAGGCAGTTAACCCGAAACCCGTTATTAATAAGGTTGCATTTTGTAGAGTTGTGTCTGAAATACTGCCATTTGTCTTAGCGAAGCAGTTTACCCTTTTATATTAAAATTGTTCAAGACTCTCTAAAGGTTCCCAAGCCTCTCTTTTCTATACTACGACTACTGCTAGGTTTTCCATACTTTATAACAATTTTACTATGTCCATGAATGACATAATTAATTATTTTATCGCTTGATAAAAATTCTAATATGCACGTTACATAATGAAGTATACGAGATACGAGTGCCGATATTAGAACACGAAACGGACCTCGCACACAAAAGGTTCTGAACCATTCTAATGTGCCCCCCCCATTTTTTTTTTGTTATTTTATTGGAATAACTTCTAAGAAACGTATCATTTCATCGAAAATCATTTCTCGCCGCATGTTTTTTTTTTCCGTAGTTACCAATGTAACCTAACCTAACCTACGTTATTAATGTTTAAGATATCCTGCAAACATCATGGTTTCAGCAGAAAATAACGTCCGATGAAATGATGCAATCGATGAAGTGAAATTCGATAAAATGATGGGTATCAAAAAATACACACACGATGACTATTTGAATTGTCTACCTATTACGATTAATGAGAAACATTCCTGTGATAAACGAGCAGTGTTTGCTTAGTAATATGGTCCTAGAACCTTAGGCTACGGTCCCAATAAGCCCATTTCTCCGCAGACGATGCTGCAGTACCACATCAGCGACACGATGCGCTACAGCGAGCTGTTCGGCGCCATCGAGGAGCTGCGCCGCGCCTTCCCGCAGCTGGTGGAGGACTACTCCGTGTCGGAGACCACGCTCGAGGAGGTGTTCCTGGCGTTCGCGCGCGCGCAGGGGCCCGCCTCCGTCTAGGACCACGGTGAGACTCATTTTTTAACGCCCGACGCGAAAAGAGGGAAAAACTTATTGTAAAGTTCGATGTGGAAGTGTGTGTCTGTGGCACCGTAGCTCTTACATGGATGAACGGATTTGAATGCGATTTTTTTTTAAAAGCTCGTTGTGTGTGTGTTTGCGTCCGTGCGTGCGTGCGTGCCTGTCTGTCTGGTACACCGTGGCTCTTAAATGGATGAACCGATTTGAATGCGGTTTTCTAGCGGTGGTGCTTAAACATGTTTAATCAAAATCGGTTCATTTGTACCGGAGGGCAACATGAGTGGGGCGAGACAAATAACCACTTTGTCAGACAGTTACAATCTAATCTAATTATCTCTAGGTATATAGTATAAAATAAGGTCGCTTGTCGCTATGTGTCCCTATGTATGCTTAGATCTTTAATACTACGCAACGGATTTTGATGCGTTTCTTTGTATTAGAGTGATTCAAGAGGAAGGTTTATATTATATATAATACTTTAACCCGGAGCGAAGCGAGGGCAGGTCGCTAGTTGATGATATTACAAACGTAACGACCGGCACAATAATAATTAAAGTTAAAAATACATAATAAGTCATACATAAAACATAATAGTCATAAAACCCATTATGTATTTAGAATTTTATAGTATATTACTAGCTGTTACCCACGACTTCGTCCGCGTAGGAGTCGTTTATCGCTATTCTCTCAGGAACCATCCAATTTTTTTGGGATAAAAAGTAAGTACCATATGTCTCTCGCATAATTATAATTGTCACACTCCCCCTCCTTTGCTTTTTTTGGACCTAAATCAAACCCACATTTATTTAATACTAGCGGCCTGCCAGCAGCTTCGCCCCGCTGTAAATTTCCGTTTTTCCAAGTGGATTTTTCAGTTTTTTTCTTTCATAAGAACCTTCTTCTGACAGTAACAAATACAATAAAAAAAGAATAAGGTAAATCGGTTCAGCTGCTCTCGAGATTTGCGCTTAGCAACACATTCAGCGATTCATTTTTATTGTATAGATACATCGACGACGTCGCGTTCTGAAACAGATACCCCCTGTTTCACATCGCGACGTAGTTCGTCATCCAATCGGGCTTGTTATTTCTCATTAGATGGCGTAGACACCTGTCTTCAATCAAACACTGAAGTTCGGAGATAAAACAACCGAGCGCACAAACATCAGGATAAGATGATACGGTATAAACAAAAGTGGAGTTGAAAAATGCTAAGCATTTAGATAACCTAACTTTAACATGGCGCTTGATCCATATTAGCACTTGCGTACAAAAGAGCAAAAGATTTAGTTAACTAATAACTGCTTCTTGTCGAAATCGTCCAAGAATCCAAAGCTGCGCTTACACGAGCAATGTTTTGAGTAATAATGGCCGGTTAACAGTACGGACGTCTCATTCTATTTTCAGGTCACTAGTAGAATGACTCGGTCGCAAAATTACCGACTCGCAAAATGACCCCATCGCTTGTAGCCCACATCTCAAAATGTCTGAGTCGCAAAATGACCACATCGCTTGTGGGTGAATCAACTTTTAAGGTACTCCCCAATTTTCGACATTTCTCACTATGTCACCTTAATTTGGTAGAATGCAATTTTTTTTTTGATGTGGTCAATATATTGAATAAATCAGACAATTAAACTTACTTTCTAGCTGACAATTTTAAAAATTCTTCTATGATTTACACAAATATATCAGGTAACGCAGGGGACGACGTTGTCCCCGGGTTTTGTATGAAAAACGTGCATTTTCCACTGCGTTACTATGTTCTTACAAAATTATAGAATTGGTTTATGATTATGAATAGTGAAATCCGAGAATCTGATTATCTAATTTTAACATGTGTAAACCATTATCAATCTCACATATTCTAGTAAGTTTTTATTAGCGTGTAGAAAAGGAGGACTTTAAAAGTTGATTCACCCTTGTAGCCTACTTCTCAAAACGTCCGAGTCGCAAAATGACCACATCGCTTGTAGCCTACTTCTCAAAATTTCTGAGTCGCAAAATGACCACTTCGTTTGCGTTACTAGGTAGGTTAGGTTCGTTAGGTAACTTCAAATGCCCGAAGGGCAAATTTCCCAAGAATAGCAGCCCTGCCATGCGGGGCTGCGTCGACTTTGCTAAGACAGGCATAAAATGGAAAAAGCAAAGTGGTCATTTTGCGGCTCAGTCATTTTGAGATGTGGGCTACAAGCGATGTGGTCATTTTGCGACTCGGACGTTTTGAGAAGTAGGCTACAAGCGATGTGGTCATTTTACGACTCAGTCATTTTGAGATGTTGGCTACAAGCGATGTGGTCATTTTGCGATGTGGTAATGTTTCGATCTAGTCACTCTACTAGTGACCCCTATTTTCTATTACACCAAATTAGAGTAAGACTGATAATCTGCCCTCCTAAGCTAATAGGCAGTATCTCAAATCCAATGGCCAAAGCAGATTCAATCCTTACTGTTAGTAATAAGGTTGCATTTGCAACAGGAGTTTTGTCTGAGAGAGGTGCAAGTAGCCGCTTTTTTGTTCTTACGGCGGTTTCCGGCTAAAAAGGGCCGTCCCGTGTAAGTGCACTTTTATTTCTCGACCGATGTTGAGTGAACGTTTCATTAATAATAAGAAAATATTTTATCTCTCAACACCGCTCGAAAATATGATATTTTTTTGTTTGATTAGGGATAGAAAACGTCACTTTCACGACAGGCAGTTTTCATACAAAATAAATTTTCCTTGTCCTATTTCATACTAATTAGTAATTACATAAATGATAAGTAAAAAACGTTTTATATCCCAGATGAGAAAATTCTGCCTCGGCAGAAAGTGCAATTTATGGACTCTATATGTCTCGTCTATAAATCGCGTATTTTGTTCCCTCGGCATTAATGTACTATTTCCATGACAATATTTATTTAACATTAGTTTAATAATACTGCATTAAATAATTCGAATGACATCAATATCGTGGTTTTTGGTTGTGCAATTTGTGTTTGGATTTTAAAAAAATGTTTTTTTTCTTTGGGATATTGAAAGCGACATGTTAGATTGTAGACTATCTGATACGTATATTCAAAAGCGATATCGTTATAACGCAAAGAAAATAAGAAGAAGAGACCCAGGACAGGTTATCGTACCGCTCGGCTCAGTATCCAAAAAAATTGTCTGTGATTTCTTTTGGCACCTATTTATTGCTATTTGATAAAAGTCGTTTGTTAACTATACTTTAATATTAATAGTATACTTTATACTACAATATTATAACTAGACCCCGTACATTTGGTGCCGATGACACAAAATCGACGTCACAGTGCATATAGGCTGATTCAAATTACTTTTATCGTAATCATTTATTACGTACATGTCAATTTCATTAGTTAATCTTTATCGAGATTAAAAATAATCGAAGATGTACAAAACGTCTAATTGATTTTTACCGCCAAAGCCGGCAAATCACGTCATCGGATTGTCGTGCCGGATCGCTGAGCCCTCAGCACGGTCGATACATTTTGTATCGGCGCGGTTGCGGCATATGACGTCGTTGGCGTCGGGGGCATGTAAAATTGCAGCCGGCGTTCAAAAGGTTAATTAATTTTTGATCGTCTTTCACCTACGCAGCTAATTAATTATTATGTAAAGTGAAATAGTTATCTGTATGTATTTTTATTTACGTGAATATTTTAACATTGATAGGTTTTAGAAAATTAAATATCAATTTGGTAACTGTAACGGTAGTGTTATAATTTTATAAAACAACCTGCTGTATGTGAAATTAAGTCACTTTTACGTCAGCGGCACCAAACGTGCGGGGTCTGATTATTTATGTACGAGTATTTATTGGAATCGTGCTTAGTTGCGCGCATATGGACCATGGCTACGTCCAGCAGCAGACTGACTTAGGATTGTCCCTAACAGGGAATCCGATTTGATACAGTAGTGTCCCTTAGATCTCTACGTACAGCTGTTTAATTAAACACTTACCCTCTTACTTATAAACGTGGAATAACCGCGGGGTAGCTTATGCCATGCTTTGTCACTTTCTGTCAGATGCAAATGTCACAATTACAGATAAGGACAAAGCATGGCATAAATTACCCCACGTTCTCTCTTCCATGTTTATAAGTTCCCTCTTACATAATTATATATATTTTCCTACATTTGGCAATATTCTTGAAATTACAAATACGCCTGAAGCGCCCAAGAATTTACAGGGTACATGTTTTTTTTACTGTAAATGAAATAATAGGTGAAAGTAACTGGCTTTTTTAACGATTAAGCCTCATTTATAATCTGCCATTTTGGTTATAAATATAATTCAAGTGAAGGCTTATTTTGCTACTTGATGATCCGGTATAGCGAACATGATCGAATTATCTAACATTAAACGCGCAGGCGCACTTTAAATAAACGGTATTTACCATGAGGCCTTGTTACTTCCGGCCTTCGATTTTTGAGAAACGTTAAAGAACTCTCTAGAATAAAAGTTAAAATATATGGAAATTAGAGATCCTCACGCCAATGACACCAGGAGAAATGTGTAGAATTTAATTGTAGTATTAATATAGTATGCTTACGTGTTTGGCTACATATGGATAAAAAAAATACTTTCAATTAAGTAAGTGTATTTATTCTGATGTACCTACAACACCAAACTAGATAAGTATGCCATAAAGTAATGTGAAATGTATGAATTAAAACAACAGGTAAGGTTAGTTTAAAATACATTGGTATCCGACGTTTCAAAAATACTATCTCTTAGTCATAAAAGAAATAAACCTCAACTATACTTTTTTTAAGATTAGAATAAGTGATCGTTATTATGCACATTTTTTCGCTATATTCAGTATTGTCTACGTTACAAAAAGTAACATGGGCGACTTTGACCGTTATTATTCTAATGTTAAAAAAACACGAATTAAAAATGCCGTTAATAATAACAGTATGAAGTCCCAAAAAATATTTTATTAGCACATAGCACGAAATAAGACCAGATAATATATGAACATATTACTTACATTTTATTGAAGTAATAATAAACGTTTTGTTAATACCTACATAAAAAGTTATAATTAGCCTCACTATACTCGCCGATTTGTAAACCCATTTTGTACTTTAACTCGTTGAGATCAGAGTGCGAACATTTGGTTGTTGTTGGTATCGTTAATTACAATTAGTCTTGTGCCAACAACAAAAACCAAAAAACACGTCTTAGTTAAACAATTTAATGTAATAAATAAAATGATATAATTTAAAGTAGAGATTATAATGGTAAATGCAAATTGATCTCTGAGTAAAATAGTTGCCAAAGACGTTCGTTTCCTTGCATCTTTTTTTACAACCAAGCTGAAATGGCAGTTGCGACCTTAGTGCATTTCCATAAGATTCACATTCCAACTACATAAACTAGCTTTTATACGTCAAAAATTGTGTACTTAATAATTATGCCTTTTTTTAATCTGGTTCTTGAGCCTTTTTTTTCCCGGTTAAGGCAGAAAAAAAAAACCAAAAACGCAGTCTTTATGGTTTTCAAAAGTCACGTTTGCCGTCCATGTGGCGTTCGTTTTTCCACCCTGTATAGAAAACTATTCGTAACATGGGCTTGTTGGGATCATTTGGAACTCCCTAGGATAATTTTATTCATGCCACAAAAACTTCTATGTCTGGTTACGGTTATTGTCGTATTAAATAGACGACAGTATCAAAAAAAGCAGTATAGTTTGCTAATTTGCTGTTTATTCGACTTGACACTAACATGTGCTACCCGGGTTGCAAAACCGTATTTTTTTTGTACACCTAAATAAGAAAAATAAGTAACTTGATTGTGTTACAAGCAGAAATATGCATTATAAAACGTTTAAACCGTATGTTTAGTTATAAAGTGCCTAGGCTACGTCATTTGGCAGGAGATTTAATCTCAATGTGCTCGTGAGATATTATTATGTCAACTAATTTTAAAAAGTCTAAATATATTTTCTATAAGTCCTAATAATTAATGAGACTTGATGTTAGGTAACTAGCGAGAATATATTAATATTTAGTGTTTCTATTGAAATTGGCAAAGATGTTAACAAATTAGTACTGTTAGAAATATAACCTCGAATATTCATAAAGCGTATTTTTATTTCAAATAGGTAACATAGTTATTTAATCTTAAACTTAATTCGAAAGTAATGGTCAAGTGTATAAACATTGCTTGATCTACCTCGTTAGGCCCACCATACCACAAACAGGGAGATTTTGTTAAAGGGAATTTGAACCTACCGGTTAGGAAATAAAGTTCAATTACTTTTGGTCATAAATACCATTTTCAATTTTGAAACAAATTAAAGTGAACTTTATACTCGTTCAAATAAAGTTGAAACTAAATTGCCTTGATTATTTACTTCCTGTGGAACACCGGGTCTCACGAGATTAAAGAACCGGGATTATCGAATAATTATTATTCGATAAATTGGGTCGTTTGGTTTTGTCTTCATCTTTGCCAATTTCGATAGACGTTAGAAGGTAGACAAATACCTATTTGTAATAAGTATTTACCTTGATTAGCCTGACAGTCGAAAATGTATGAATCCTTAAAAGAAACGAACAGTCTGTTCTAATACGATAGACTGATAGGCCGATATCTGCGGACTGTTTCTATGGTGTCTGTCCTCTTCGAGTATACAATATGACTAAAGGGCGGATGATGGATGCAATAGTGTGACAAAAGCATAAGATGGATAAGACTTTTATTAAATTTCGAGTAATATTTATGTATAGAAATATATGCAGATTTTTGTAGTCATGTCCATATTCAATAGTTATTCATATAGTTTTTTTTCAATATTTATTAACAGTATCTCCCAGTCACTTCGTTCTTCCTACCATTTGTATGCGGATGATTTGCAAATATATTCTTCTGCCGGTTTTGATGATTTCCCTTCCTTGGTGGAGCAAATTAACAGCGATCTTGAATCGATACGATGCTGGGCTGAGAGATTCGGTCTACAAGTGAATGCCAAGAAATCGCAGGCTATTGTTCTTGGTAGCCCCCACTTTATTTCTAGACTGTCTGAGACCGTGGTACCTAATGTTCGCTATGATGGGATTCCAATCCCCTTCTCCTCGACAGTCAAAAACTTAGGTGTTACTATGGACCAGACTTTGTCCTGGTCAGCTCACATCAGTACAATAAGTCGCAAACTCTTTGCGTCACTCCACTCCCTGAGGCGCCTGCAGAATTTCCTGCCTTTCCCGACAAAACTGACACTTGCGCGTTCCTTATTACTCCCGCTTCTAGATTACGGCGATATAGCGTTCTTGGACTTAAAAGAGGAGCTACTTGACAGACTAGAGCGTCTGCAGAACGTTTGTATCCGGTACGTTTTTGGGCTGAGAAAGTTCGATCACGTGTCGATGTTTCGTACGCAGCTGAAATGGCTTCCTATCCGCCGCCGTAGAGATTTACATGTACTTTCACTCCTTTTCAATGTCCTCTTCCTTCCTTCTTCCCCTCCCTATCTTTCTGAAAGATTCAACTATCTGGCCTGCAGCAGTGGTCATCGCCTGCGTTCCAGCGCCAATCTTTCCCTTGCGGTTCCGTCAAATAAAACACGTTTCTATGCCAAATCCTTCACAGTCCGTGGTGTCCAACTGTGGAATGAACTTCCGTTGTCCTTAAGGCAGTCCCCTTCTGTAGTCTCTCTAAAGAGGAATTTAAAAACTTTGTGGCTGAATGAGTCGTGAAGTCAGGTTCCTATAATGATTAGAGTTGTTATTTATATTTTATATTTATGTAGGTATATATGTATATGTATGTATATATGTATATATGTGTGTATTATACATGTACGTTTATATTAGTTTATGTACTTGCTAATTTGTTTAAAATTTATTTATTTATTTATAAGTATTATCATTTCATTTTACTTTTTGTGCAAACTTGTATGTGTCCAACCCCATGCATTGTCCTTACTCATTTGCTTCAGGGTTAGCTGGAAGAGATCCCATTTAGGGATAAGTTCGCCTTTGTACATTAATTTAGTATTATAATTGTAATATTTATATTTTTGTGCAATAAAGAGTTTACATACATACATACATACATATTACGTATATCGTTTGATATGATTTTGACGTAATTTGCATCCGTCGTCCGCCCATTAAATATGACCCTGAATTAACCGAGTATATCTTCGTGAGATCCACCATCCAGAGAGATTTTGGTGAATAGGACCCTGAAACCACCAGCAAGGAAATAAAGTTGAATTACCTTTGCTGTAAAATGCTACTGTATGTGGTAATTATTGGAAAATATTATTATTAATATGTAAAACTATATGGTAAGTCCTCGTACTAACAGCATCGCTGTTAATTGACATAGTGAGCCTTATTGTAAGGTGACAACGTTCACAAATGACCAGTTGCTGATAGCTAATGATAATTGCTGAAAAACAATTATCATTAGCTATAATGATAATTGTTTTTGAATTGAATGATAGATGCTGTAAAAACACATTATATTTTAACTGTAATGTGTTTGAATTTAATACCATGACAATAAATGCAGCTGTCAGATATTGTTTTGGTTTTCGTAAGAAACTTTTCAGTCGAGAAAGATTCTTGAATAATCAGTTAAAGGGTAGCTAAGACGGTCGCCAGCAGGTCCTTCAACAGCGTGATCTTGGTCGAGGTTTTCCAAAAAAATTACCTAAAGTTAAGGACTTAAATTAACAACGGTAACTTATCCATTACGTCACAAAAATTAACTATTACTGTTCTAAGACAAATAGTGGCATCTCAGACAAAACTCCTGTAGCAAGTTCAACTATTTTACTAACAGGTAAGGTTTAATCTGCCATGCTTATTTAATTTGAAATACCGGCTATTGGCTTACATAAAAGGAGAGCAGTATATAAATATATGACTAGCTGAATGGAAAAATTACCGTTGTTTCTTGAAAAAACGCCCACGTACCGGCGAACCGCCGCCGCACGAGGTCAGTGCCACCAACCAGTCACACCGTCGGAGGCTTGTATGCGACGCTCTTAACATTAGGTATTTATGCTCCAAAGCTGCTACGATTGAAAAAAACTGAACTTATGTCATCTATTTCGAACACAATATCTGTTTTTTTACACTAGTAAACGTTTATATATCCTTAACCCTTAGCCAGGCAGAAGTCACATAGAGACCACATGGTACCTAATTATTAAAAATAAATTATTTTTTATAACCCTTCGATAGCTTTGATCTACGAAAAACCATGTTCAAAAGAAAAAATTATGCTGTGCCTGGCTATCGGTTAAATCCATTCGTAGTAGCTGTTGTTAATCGACCTTGAATTGGCTGAAAATTATGCTTGCAGTAACTGAAGTAACTTCGTTGCTCAATTGTTTTTTACTCTAGAAACAATGTATTGTTTCTTTTTAAAGTATTTTACGTTTTTTTTAAGGATTATCTGTATTATTTTGGTGTTTTACTAATACACTTAGCACTTATTTTGTAATTATCTTATTCGTTACTAAAACGATTACTTATAGAAACTAACGACATTTTCTTGATTTGTTGACGAGACGCAACATATTCGTCGTTTTATTTAGTTATGTTACCTATGAATTGTCTTGTATAATTATTTAATGTTTATTGCACAATACTTATTAGGTTTCTGCACTGATTTATAAAACGTTTCGACGTTGTATTATATTAAGAGGCTATATTGCGCTTTGCTGTATAAAGACTAGTGTATGGTGTTCTAACTTACGCATGCGTTTAGTTTCACATTGAAGTAACATTATTGTTATGCATAAAACATAGTAGCATGGAAAATATAGGAATCACCCATTTTTCCTTTGAGCTGGAAATTGGATCTCTATTTTATATGGTTGGTGTAAGGAGCGTGTTCCATGGCTGAAATCGGTTTGTCGATAAATCAGTATTTTATTTGCTCAACATAACCTGTATTAAACGATTTATTGCTTTTGGTATCAAAAAGTATTTGCAGTTAAAAGAAGCCTACTTATCATCTGGTGTCAGTTGGTCAAAAGCCTTCTTCTCTTCCTTCCCATCTCATTTTCGGCAGGACAAGATAAAAATATAATTTGGCAATTAATCCTTGATCGCTTACACAAAGTCGAATTTAGCAAGCTTTGCGCTCTCTAATTACATAAGGTTTTATATTATTAGTTTATTGCCCGTTGTATCACTACGTGTACTACTGACCAAAACTAGTATCAGGGCATTTTCAAAATAAAGTGTACCCTAGTTAAGGAAAGTTAAGAAATTACTAGCTTTTGTCAGTTTTGTGACGAAATTAGCCATATAAATGTATTAACGTTTTTTAACTTTCCTTAACAAGGGTACACTATAATGAAAATGCCCATCAGATATGAAGCAGGTTTAGGTTATATTCGTTTTTCAACTGGCTCAAAGGGCCAAAACAGTTTAAAATAGGAGCTCCGCTAGCTGAGCTCAATCGCCTCCGTTAAATGTAATTTTCAAATTGAAATCATTGGTATGTAGAACTACGCAGCAGGATTACGCGAAAAGATGGGTATTATTTCTTATTGAGAAATTACAATTTAATACGCACCTTAATACCCCCAAAAAGGCTTGGAGTGGTTTAAGTTGAAAATACAACAATTCAAATAAGTCTGATATTAACATTCCATTTGTGAAACACTTCTTAATTCACCCTAAAATGCTTTGACTTTCTTAATAGGGTCATCTTGTTGCTATTATATAAAAGGTCAAAAATACCTATTTAATACTACTGCATGCTCAGGTATTTACCTAAGTAGTTACTCAATAACCCATTGGCTTTAGTTAAGTTAAAGCAGATTATATATTTTTTATTAAAACGGATCATGTGCTACAAGTTGTAAAGCATATGTGGTATTTTTATTTCTGACGATTATTTAATTGAGGTCAGACCATGTTATTTTTTTACTTTTAAGTTCTCGTACAGTCAAGGTCATAAATATGTATACACTTTAGTATCTTGTCACTTTAATCGTTGTGACAATTTCATATGGCAGTTTAAACATGACGTTAAATAGACAAGGTACTAAAGTGTATATATATTTATAACCTTGACTGTACCACCTGCATGCTGTGCGGCGCCGACGCTTCGCCGGTGTCCGTCGGTACTTAATTGCTATGAGTTTATGTGAATAAGACTGCATTTATACCGCCACTTTGATTTTAAATAAACACATATTTATTCATTAATTAGTTTTCTTTGTACCCGCTACTATTTCAACTGAAAAAAATAATGAGGGTGGGGAATAAGGCCTCCCGCAGTGACTTATGATAGTGAGATAATCGGTAAGTAATATATATGAGGTTTGTATTGACCATCTCGAAGGCAGCTCTTGATAAAAAATATTCAAATACACAATATAGTTTATTAATCACTTCTAGTCATTACATCACATACTTTATTTATACAGCATGATTTAAATTATATTCATAATATTATATCAGCATTGATTCCCACATCACATAGCCAGACCAGTCGCTAGGCCTATACCAAATACTAACATAAATTAAAATCAATTAAAGTTAACACAGCCCAGTCTTAATTATACTAATAGTGTAATACAGATAAGTATTGCCCTAAAAAAAGGCTCCGTTTAATTGGTCGTAAGCCCGCATGCTAGTAGCAATACATTGACGAGTTGGTATTCACGTTATTGAATCGGTATTTATTGCAACGATGCAATGGAAGGCTACAAGCATTTTGGATGAATCCCAATGAAACTGAGCCTTAATCCTTCAGTCAATATCAAATCTTGGAGCGGTACGGCAGCAGCCTCCACTGGGACTGGATCATCTCTTGAGGGTTCTCCATTGATTTCAGGTGGTCACCGTCTAGAGCAGAAAAGGACGTTATTAAGCAGCGTTTCCACCAGAGCTGTGCAAGGAAAAAATCCACCAATAGAAGAGCTGCGTTGAGCGAGGCTAGGAATTCTATTGATGGATTTTTTCCTCGCACACCGCTCCGCTACCTCGCACAGTTCTGGTGCAAACGCAGCCTTAATATCGCTCTTTACAAGCTATTAGCAAGCAGCAAGCATTTAGAAGTGAGGGGAGGCCTTTGCGCAGTAACCATCATTTTATCGAATTTCACTTCCACGATGTTTTTAGGATATCTTAAACATTAATTACGTAGGTTAGGTTAGACATTTGATAACCAAACAAAAAAAATCATGCGGCGAGAAATGCCTTTATATGAAATGAAAATTTTGCGTAATGTTACGTTCGTTGGAAGGTGTTTCGATAAAATAATAGGTACAGAAAACAAACGGGCGTTTTCCAAAAAAAATATCTATATTTAAGGACGAAAATTAACAACGGTAATTTTTCCATTTCGCCCCGAAAATATGTCATATATTAAATCAATATATTGCCCTCATAAGCCAACAGGTGGTATTTCAAATTAAATAAGCATAGCAGATTCAAACCTCACCTGTTAGTAATATGGTTGAACTTGCTACATGAGTTTTGTAGTTAGTTAATTTTCGTGACGTAATGGAAAAGTTACCGCTGTTAATTATCATAGAGCGGAATTCTTCATAGCAAAAATCAAACTGTCAGAGGGATTGACCTAACTGTTTTATCGACTTATCGATAAATATTTGTCACTAAACGAAACAAAGTTAAAGTAATGAAATCAGGCTTTTGGATATACATACAAACAAATTAACGGTGTCCCTAATTAGCTGACCGCTACTGTATTTTAGTATAATAGTAAAGAATAAAACAGAAAATACTTTTTTTTAAATTTTCTATATGAAACTTAAAAACTTAAAAATTAAAAACGAATATTGCTAAGAGTAGGTAACTAATCTTCATTCAAAATAACAAAGTCGAAATCTAAATTTGTATTAAATATGTTTTCTTCATCTTCCCTGTAGTAAAAGAAAATAGTCATTATTTTTTCAACATTGTCACCTTTCACATTACTCCTTTTTTCATTGTAGATCCATTTATAAGATGAAAACGAGCGTTCTACCTCAGTTGAAGTAACAGGAGCATATTTGTAGTACTCGACGGTGTTTTGGCTGTAATCACTTTTTTCTATAAAAGCATATTTGCGTATCATGTCGTAGTCCGGAATTCTATCTAGTACTTTTTCAAGTTTTATTTGCACTGTCTGAGATCCACACCAATTTAGAATACCTACTTCTCACCTGGTCAAGTATTAGAAGAGAGTCTAATAAGGATAAACAGGATGTTTGTAATTTGATTATTGCGTCACGTAAAATGCCATAACTTTCTTTTATGTACAACAGTTCATTTCTCAAATTATTGTGCTTAAGTACTCTTTTAGCTTCTCTTATTGCAGCCGACTCTTTTGAATTTAAGTTTGAAATTACTTCTGTAATACATTCCAAATTTTCTGCATAATATATAGCTGCATTAAGCCATGTGCCCCACCTAGTTATAATAGGTTTTGGAGGCAATGGTACGGATGGACAAATTTGTTTGAATAAGCGGACTCTATGTGGAGACTTTAAAAATATATTTTTTACGTTGTATATTAAGGTGTCAACACTTTTATATTAAGATCGTATGTGCTCGCAGACTATGTAATCCATGTGCCAGACATGTAGCATGTAGTAGATTTGGGAATGTAGTTTTTAAGATTTTACCAGCCTTTAGCATGTACGCGGCACTATCAGTGCTCAAAACAAGGACATTTCTAATATGCTCATTATATGAATTGTGCCAAATAAACTGCAATTGTTTTTTTAAGTATTCGGCCATTGAGTTACCATCAACTTTTTCAAAAAAATTACTTCCGATTAAGTAAGATTTGCAACAAGATTTTTTTCTTTAGTTCTCTTAAAATCAAATTAGTGACACATTTTAGTAGCACGGCACGGAAATCACTCATGAAAACTCAAGTGACATAAATGACATATGTGACGCTGACATGATTTACTTTAATATGGAGATGCAAGTTGCTTATCAAAGAGGTCAAATGTTACAGAATAATCTTTTAAGTTGATTATGGATACCGAATGCGATATTATTCCGTAACATCGATAAGTCGATAAAACAGTTAGGTCAATCCCTCTGACAGTTTGATTTTTGCTATGAAGAATTCCGCTCTTTGTTAATTATAGTCCTTAACAATAGGTACTTTTTTTTGGAAAACGCCCACTGTAATTGGGAAAAAAACAATAACAAGTCGCACTTGACCGGTTTATAATCGATAAGATGAGACTAAAGCCAAAGAGGTGCTATACCTTTATCTTGAAGGTACCGCTGGAGCGCGTCGACGAACGCGCGCGCGGGCACGGCCATGTTGATGTAGGGGTAGCATGCGCCGGCGTTGGTCTTCGCGTTGCTCACGATCACTCCCAGCACCTCCACCAGCGAGCCGCGCACGCGGAAGATCGGCCCTCCGCTGGAGACAAACATAAACAACCTGTATAACCTTGCGTTACGGTCGCACTTCACTTGCCGTTACGTTAATCTACATATCAATAAACATATACTGTTGACAAAACAACCTGCGAAGTTGTGCGTTCCAGGCTAGTTGTATGTAGCATAGCGCCCATCAACATACATACATAAATTCACGCCTTTATTCCCAGAGTGGGGTAGGCAGAGCTACAGAATTACCAACAACTCTAAAAAACTTGTTGATGATTCTGTAACCACATTTTGCACAATCAGGCTAAGATGTTTACCAGTGTATGAGTGACAGGTTGCAAGCCCATCGCCTAACAGTACTACAAGCCCTTATTCCCTTAGCCGCCTCTTACGACATCCACGGGAAGACATGAAGTGGCACTATTCTAACCCGGCAACCACACGGATAATCCATCAACATCTTGGCTTTCTTCAAGTAAATGTATATTGTGTTCCCTAAAGCTAAGCGTCCACAGTTCCACGTCGCACGCATCGCATTAAATGGATTTTGGTATTTTTAACCGAGTTCAAAAAAGGAGGAGGTTGTACGTTCCACTGTATGTATATTTTTTTTATGTATGTTCACCGATTACTCCGTCAACTGTGGACCGATTTTAAAAAAAAAATTTTTGGTTTGATACAGTGTACTTACGAGGTGGTCCCATTGCCACCAAATCTGAATCTGATGGGGGATCAGTGTGGAATTGAGGGAACTCCTCATATATTGTAAGCAAACATATAGCGATTTTTGTATTTTTAGTAACAAGTCTAGCATTTGCATTCAGAAAGTACAATTTGGTGCAGTGGAACTGATGATGAAGGCCACAGATGGCCACTGGAACTCCTCCACAGTACCTATTTCAAGGGTAGCGATAAGATATCTCGACTAAGATAGTGGAGCGACTACAACGAAGAATATTTACTTGTTGATATATGACTACGACTTTCCCGCGTCGTTGCTTTCGGCGCGCTTCAAATAACTTAAGAAGTGGGACTACGTAAATGTATAAAATAAAATTAGAATTTAAAACACTTATTAGTTAAGAAACTCGTGTAACTGCATCCAATGTTCCGCACTGGACGGATCGCATTTCGCCTCATAATTAATCCTTCCGATGCGTTCGGTGCGTACGAAGCGGACCTGTAGACGCCAGCCTTAATTCGTTATGCTAATAGTCTAGAGTACTGTTTCTACCTGAACCCTGACTGCACGCAGCAGGAGCTCTGTATCATGGAGGGCGAGGCGCTGTTCACGTGTCCAGAAGTCACGTTGGGCTTGAGGTTCTCCAGGTTGGTCTCGTTGAAGTAAGGGTACCCAGCCGCCAGCACTGATTCGCCTGGAACAAAATAAGTCATAGCGTAATAATTATAGCTTGCTTGAAAGAACAAGAGCAGCGATAATATTCTCAAACAGCAGGTAACTTAACCTTTTCAACGCCATTGACGGATATTTCCGTCATGGTTGACAGCGCAAAATATACCTTAATATCTATGAGGCAAAGTTGATATTCGCGCTAGTTTTGTGTTTGACATAGCGTTGAAAAGGTTAAAATAAAACGTACTGTCATTACTAGACCCCGTACATTTGGTGCCGTTGACACAAAGTCGACGTCACTCTGCATATAGGCTGATACAAATTAGTTTTATCAATTTTATCATAGTTATTTATTACAAAATAACCTATTTAGTTAATCTTTATCGTAATTATAAATAAACGAAGATAAGATATAAAACGTCTTTGATTGACTTTGATTGTCCTTCACTTAGAAAATGAAATAATATAAACTAAAATAGTTACTGAAATGCAACACAAAATATATATTTTTATTTAAGTGGTTTTTGTATGCTTTTATATGTTATAGAATATTACAATTTGGTAACTTAAATTACCGCTAGTGTTATAAAACAACTTCCTGAATATGAAATTACGTCACTTTTACGTCAGCGGCACCCAATGTGCGGGGTCTGGTCATTACCAAATGTAGCGCAGCAACAATGAGCTCATGACAATATAAACTGCACGCTATCACTGTAAAACTTCAGTCTAAATGCTTTAAACCCCTCGTCTATCTTGTCACAGACCTGTGCCCAAAATTTGGACAGCTTTTAGTTTTTTTTGGTTACTTATTTAGTCGACTGTATATCATAGTTTCGACTACGTAATCTCGGAATATCATACTATCGAATGGTTGAATGCTCGACTGTTCTTGGATCGAATATTCGCTATATCGAAATACTTGTGGCCGAAATAGTTACAATCGACAAAACGTAATCTAGAATTGTATGGTTTCGATCAGTGGTGTCTCGAAAGTTTATTGGCTCGAATTATATTGTAACGAATATTCGCTATATCGAAATACTTGTGGCCGAAATAGTTACAATCGACAAAACGTAATCTAGAATTGTATGGTTTCGATCAGTGGTGTATCGAATTTTCAGTGGTCACATCAAGACTGAGTCGATCACCTGCAGGATCCACATTCGTCGATTCTTTTTTCAAGATGTATTTAAGTCTGCTATCTATTGAAAATTCAGACGTTTTATTACTAATAAGGTGAATAACGCTTCTTGCTATCCTTCTTTCAATATGATAATGATAACTCTTTATTTCAAGTACTCATCGAATATTCGATCCAGTAACAGTCCAGCCAATGAACATTCGGGTCTGAGATCTTCTGTGCAATGAAAATCGAAACATCAATTTCGATTGGACGATTTATTGTTCCTAAGTTTTTCGACCCATCGAATATTCGATCCAATAACAGTCGAGCATTCGAACATTCGATATTATGATATTCCGAGAGTACGTAGTCGAAACTATGATATCCAGTCTATTTAGTCAGATATTATCGTAATCTGAAGAGACTGAAACTTGGTATTTTTTTCACATCTGACAGCCGAGGAGTTAAGCAACTTCATCATTTCACAGCGACTGTACATTTTGATCGATACAAGCGAAAGCGATCATACCGTCGAGCTACCTAGGTTTGATCTCCGCACTCTTACATTACATAGGGAAACTTTAGTTGCTACACAATAGGTATTGAAAGTAAATTAGACCTTAATTTTTTCAAAGCAGTTGTCTGAAGAGACCGCGAGCGATAGTATCTACTTTCAACAATTCAGTCTAGGAAATTGGGTACAAATACTTTTCGTCACTCAGCAGTGGCGTAGTGGTGGGCCTTCGCCCACGGACTCGCACTTAAAGGGCCATCGCGAGAGGCCCCTCTTGCGGTGACTTAAGACCGAATGCCGTGAACAAAATCTTGGGAATAGATACTGAAAGAAAGGGGCCTTACTGATGTGACTTCGCCCCCGTTAGGTCACGCTACGCCACTATCACGAAGTCGACTCCGACCGTTAACGTTTCTCATCCGTAAATCTAGTCCAATTTTCACGATATTTTAATAAGTAGTAGTTATTATCAAAAACTACGCTTACACGTTTTGGTTTCATTTTGTTTTAAAGAAATATTTTCATGGAAAGAAAAACGTGCTCTAGTTTTTTTATAATATCTACAACGTATTCAACAATCTTTAAAATCGAACTAGTTACTTAAATTTAATGCAGGCATCTCCTTTGAGATAAGTTAATCAATCAGTATGGCCCTAAATCTTGCTTATAGTCTAAGTGAAATTGTTTAATTGCTTGTTAGGTAGACTACCTTTCTCAGCTGGTTTCTCTGCGAACACGGCAGGCATCAGATGCGTCCAGTTCTCGGGGTTAGTGTAGAGGAGGGCCAGGTCGTACGCGCGGTCGTCGCTCGTCTTGTACCGGACTATCGCTGTCTCTCTAACGCCTTGGCAGTACAGGGACACTTTGTGGCTTAAATACTGGTGGGGAAACGAGTTTGTGTAGTATTAACCTTACGTCAAATACAAATGCGCCACTCACACGCCAAACATGTATTAAAAGTTATTGCAAAATTTAACTTAATCCGTACGAAATAACGTCTCTTTTAAACTGTACACAAGAGCTGGCCAGTGCCAGTGCACGAATGAATCGAATGAGTAGATGATAATATTTATATGTGTAATTCAATAAATGATAATCGAGTTTTTAGACAATCCTGTCTTGTAACCGCCCAAACGTAGTGTAAAAATAATAATAGTAACACATGGTGAAAATTTTAATATGACGTTGACTAGTACAGTATGCTTCGTAGCATTAGATTCGCAGTCAGTAATTAAATCCGTGGTCGCAATCTATTTAATATGGTGTCATACAATTAACCAGGGCTGGGATTCTACACGGTAATGACGATATCGTCTGACGTGTTTCCGTATTGTCAACGTATTGATAACTCTTATATCATTTACAAAAATGGCGACTGTGACAAAAACGATTCTAAAACACGTCAAACGCAATATCATTATAACGCAGTAGAATAGAGACCCTGATTAGTCTTAATAATGTGCAAATTATGTTTTTTTTCTTGATTGACAAAAAAGATCCAGTTATTTAGAATATTAGGCACTTACGTAGCGACAAGTGACATTACTATACGTTCAATCCATTCGTGCCAGCTCTTATGAATCTACCTACAAGTAGTATAAGATATATAGAATTCTAGACATCAAAAAACGGCAAGAACCTGAGTTATAATATGTAATTTAGTGGAAACGTCAGTCGGCTACGATACGTAAGTTACGTACGTGTTTGACGACGTGCGCGCAGGTGGCGACGTGCCCGCCGCCGAGGTACACGCCGGCGCCCCACGCCGCGCCGCAGCGGACCAGCACCGTGGTGCGGTCGATCCGGTCTGAGGACACGGGGCAGTCCAACGTTTACAAACCAAGCGCCGTATTACTAACTCATCTACAGTGACGACGACACGCTCGCCTAGTTGGGAGTGACCCTGCCTCCGAAGCCAGCGGTCCTGGGTTCAAATCCCGGTAAGGGCAGATATTTGTGTGATGAGCGCGAATATTTGTTCCTGAGTCTAGGATGTTTTCTATATATTTCATTATTTATTTCTCTATTTAAGTGTTTATCGTTGTCTAGTACCCATAGTACATACAAGCCTAGAGCTTAGTTTGGGACTAGCTCAATTTGTGTGAGATTGTCCCGTGATATTATTATTAGAAAAGAAAAGAAAAGAAATGATTTATTCGTGACGTGTAAACATTAATTAGTACAAAACAATTAGAACACAAAATTATAATTTGTCACGAAATGGTCGCAACTCAGCGTGATGCTGGCAGAGCCAGCGCTGATCTTCCGTTGCGGCCATTTGGTGAAGTCACGGCGCAATGACGCCACGACCGCACACACTTTGTTCTTCAAATTACAAAAGTAAAATAAAAAATAACAAAATAAAAAGAAGACAAGACAAACAGGTGAAAAACATGCCACACAGCTGCATAAAGCCATCGTGCAAACACCGCTTTGCGCAGCTTTATGCAGTCTATGGCTTATTAAAAGAAACTAACCTATAATCTGTGAGATAAACTAGAGTAGGCCTTATCTATGACAGACAAATTAACAAATTATATGCTTGCTATAAAGCAAGGTTTACGGTGTTTAGACTAACACTAAAAATTGCCGAAGTTTATTCGACTGCTGTCTTACTCCAGCTTAAAAGTTAGAAAAATAGAGCAACGCTGTGCTTTTTGCTCTAGAACGGAAGTTAAAGTAAGATCAACTTTTGGATTTTTTATTGCCAGTCTCATTCGCGCTTAAAGACTTGAGATGGGCACCTGTTTCAAGATCAGTTTCAGGTTCAGGCGCTAAGAAACTGCGCTGTGGTGTGATGTGTTGAAGATCGTGGAAAAATTATAGGTGCGAGTAGCATAACCATCGTGAAGATAATTAGGCTTTTCCTCTATCCAGTAGTTGGGAGCGGGGTGGCAATACCTTCAAACCTAGAGCTTCTCCAACAACTGTAAAAAGACCTGTTTATAATTCTGTAACCACATTTTGCACAATCAGGCCAAGAAGATGATTAGTGTAGTGACAGGTTGCAAGTCCATCGTCTAACAGTACCACAGGCTTATTCCGTTTAGTCGCCTCTTAAGACATCCACGGGAAGACATGGAGTGGAACTATTCTAAACCGGCAACCACACGGGGGAAACGCAGTAATGATTAGTTACCGAGTATCTCCCGGTACTGTTGCGAGGGCGGCTGCCGCGGGATGCTCGGCGGGGAGACTCGCAGCTTGGCCGACAGCACGGACACCAGCGGCGCCGTCAGCGTCAGCCCCACCCACTCCCCGCGCCACCACGACACGCTGCATACCACTGTGCCTATCAGCTCTTTGCTGGAAAGGAAAAGTTCACTTGCATTGGACTGCGAAGGTCGTTTCTCAACACTGGTCGGAAATATTAACGTTTTTGGTCTGGTTCTGGATCAAAAACCAGTAGATCAATTTCATGACAGGTAGTTTTCATACAAAATAAAATTATTCTCGGCCAATTTCCTATCAATTACGTATAAAAGTAAATAACTACCTAATAAAAAAAAGTTCTGCTTATATTGGCCGGCGAACTTAGTAGTTTACGTGGTTTTGTTTGGTTAACGTTTAGTTAAGTACTCGTTAAAAGTAGATACACATTTGTGTACCTCATCGTTTTACAGCACGCAAGTAATGAATGTCAAACTAAATTGACAAATAAGTAAAGGCGATTGAGTTCATTGGAGTTCGTACAAAATCTATTTTGTCGATGACGCTTGGTTTCGAAAATCGAGAACTCCTTACGGATGTAATAACTGCAATCTCAAGTAATTAACTCATGTAACATACTAGCCCTCGAAACCCAGTCTATTTTATGTCTCTGAATATATAAGAGCCAAAATAGCCTTACCTACCGAGTTTTAGACTATACCTACTTGGTCCCCGCTGCTTCATCCACTAAGTGTCTAGCTTACTTGGCTCCCTGCTGCTTCACCTACCGAGTGTGTAGCTTACTTGGCTCCCTGCTGCCTCACCTACCGAGTGTGTAGCCTACTTGGCTCCCTGCTGCTTCACCTACCGAGTGTGTAGCTTACTTGGCTCCCTACTGCCTCACCTACCGAGTGTGTAGCCTACTTGGCTCCCTGCTGCTTCACCTACCGAGTGTGTAGCTTACTTGGCTCCCTGCTGCTTCACCTACCGATTGAGTAGCTTACTTGGCTCCCTGCTGCTTCACCTACCGAGTGTCTAGCTTACTTGGCTCCCTGCTGCTTCATCTACCGAGTGTCTAGCTTACTTGGCTCCTTGCTGCTTCACCTACCGAGTGTGTAGCTTACTTGGCTCCTTGCTGCTTCACCTACCGAGTGTCTCGCTTACTTGGGTCCCTGCGTGAAGACGGGCCCGCCCTCGGAGCCCAGCGCCGTGGCCACGTCGGTGAGCAGCAGCGACGGCCGCCGCCCCACCACGCCGCACACCGAGCCGCGCGTCACCGCGTTCAGAAACACCTACAGTCATAATCACATTACATTATAATAGATAGATATCGTCACTACTTTGAAAAAACCTTGTTTCTCATAATACGTGATGTACGATTTTAAACCTTAACTTGAAGAATAATAAGTTTAAATTCGTACATCACGAAATATGAGATACAAGGTTTTTTCAAAGTAGTGACGATATATTACAATCGTAGTGACTAACGTAAGACATCATTCATTTGAAAATAACCAGGCAGTTTGGGTTCCGCACTGATTGTTTGTTCTTGGTTCTTGATCAATGGGCATATTGCTTGACCCTGTGTCTGTCTGTCCGTCTGTATGTGTAGACACTCGATCTTATTATTACTGTGGTAAGGTTTCACCCTTTGTGTGCAAGTTCCACTTGCATTTGGCCGGTTTTATATCATGTTCCTTTATAATCCACCTAAATTTCGAGTAAAGGTTTGGCTTGGTGGTGGTAGGTCCCTATGGAGGGTCTGTTCAGACCGCTACTACTACCTTGTCCAATAACCTACCGCAGCAGTGTTCGCATTGATGTGTTCCAGTGGGAATAAGACAACCGGTGAAATTACTAGCTTAGAGGTATTCCATCTTTAGTCCTCAGCGTTGGCAACGCATTTGAGATTTGGATTGCAACTTTGAGATTATAGTCTTGAGAATTAGTATTATTTAAATCGGTCAGTATAGGAAATTCTGAAACTATAAGACATACGAAGATCTGTTCTTAGAAACCATGTCATAGATTTTAATAAGAAGAAAAACTGTATTCATCGATTTTTAAGAAGTACTCAGCTCGGGAATCGAACCCGGTTGATTTGAAAAATAAACTTACATAATTTCTATTTAGATATCGATTGAAATAATAATATTGATCTTGTATTAAGTAGTAAATGGCTCTATGAAACTCGATGTCTAAAATGAAAAAAATGCATTGTTTTTACATACTTAATTTATTTTATTTTAGTAGGTGTTTATTTTAGTAGAGATACTTTTACATGCCCGAACTTGATGAATATTATAACGGAGGTCCACTTCGAACACCTACTAAAATAAATTAAAGTATGTGAAAACAATGCATTTTATTCATTTTAGACATCATGTTTCATAGAGCTATTTACTGCTTAAGACAATTGATATCTAAATAGAAATAGTATAAGTTTATTTTTTCATAACAACCGGGTTCGATTCCTGAGCTGAGTAGAGGTTTTTTTTTAAAATGTACCTATGAATGCAGTTTTTCTTTTATTAAAATCGATTACATGGTTCCTAAGAACAGATCTTCGTATGTCTTGTAGTTTCAGAATTTCCCATACTGACCGATTCAAATGAGACACTCTGTATATTGCTGGTGTTCGTAGCAGAGCACCTACCTCGCATCCGAAGGGCGTGGAGTGGACCTCCACGGCGGAGCCCCGGTCCGGCGGGGGCCGCACCAGGTCTAGCAGCTCCGACAACGGCCTGAGGTTCCTGAAATCTGAAACAGCTGACGCTTAGACATATGATACCTCTTATGGGTTCCGTAATTTATGCCGGATCCATGCTTGATGATAGCCGCAAACCGTACAGGACGCAACTATAAGTTAGAGTGAGATGGAAATACATCGTGAATAAGGTAACGACACCAGTAGGTACTCGACTTAGGACCTATGTTCGACACTCTCTCTTATGCAAAGAAGAGGTAGTTAAGAGTTATTGATTTGTTTAGCAACAATCAATTTGAAACCCTATGATCTTTTAATTAAAAGCTTCTGGTGCATGTCAGCTAAAAGTGTCAAACATTGGTGCTTTTACCTTACTCTAACATTATAGTAGGGTCTAGCAGTGTTTACGGACAACACCAAGCTTGTGAATCCGGCTTTAAAAGGCAAAATCGGAACTACTAAAAATAACTTTTGAGTCGGTTATGGAGACTTTTCGGAAACTACCTGAGCAAAATCTTTGGAAAATAAGGCGCTGCTTAGAGTAAAATTGGCAAAATTATCCAATTTTAATCCAAAAGTTGCTGCTTAGATAAACTATAACTACGCGAATCAAAGCAGCCTGGGCCGCTATTCTACTGCGTTATAACGATATCGTGTTTGACGTGTTTTAGAATCGTTTATGTCACAGTCGCCATTATTGTAAATGACATAAGAGTTATGAAAACGTTGACAATACGGAAACACGTCAAATAAGATATCGTTATTACCGTGTAGAATCCCAGCCCTGATAAGATGTAAAGCCTGACAAAGTTTCTATTTGGCCCTATTTCAATACAAACTTGTATTGAAATAGAGCCAAATAGAAACTTGCTATTAATACGGACATGACATTGGGAAAGTGTCACTTAAAGTAGCTTATACATAAGGCAATAAAATACACCGTGGCATAATAGAGAAAAATGTAAATAAGTAAGGGGTCAAAACATTTGTCAAATCAACATTTACCAAGATATGAAATCCGACTCTTTTGACCTACTTTGTCACTAAGTCGACGGGACCCCTCTACGCGGGGCCCCTATTCCTGGGTGATTTTGCCTTCAAGCGTATAATAATGAACCAATGAACCTATACTACCTTCTTTACGGCTTTTTAGGGTTCCGTAGTCAAACTATAGTTTCGCCATGTCCGTCCGTCCGTCCGTCCGCAGCCTAGCGCAGACTCATAGTACTAGAAAGCTGTAGTTTGGCATGAATATGCATATTAGTCACGCCAACAAAGTAGTACAATAAAATGTAGTGTGGGTTTGTGAACACAATTTTTCGATAACATAATCCGTTTATGAAATATTAAGCATTAAAGCGCTATTTTTTGTTAGACTCAAGTGTCCTGATAATGCCCAGTCAGTGATAGAGACAAAACATAGAAATCTTTTCTTTTTCCTCAAACAGAAATTGCCTCCTCGAAGGAAACCAGTTCGTCAAGCTGTTCTAAGTTGGCAATCATTCAGATGAGGGTGTTCAGTCACCCTATCACAGGAGTTCAGTACCTGCAAGGGTCTGCTCTAAACTGGCCTCACGGTCAAAAACAGTTAATACAATAAGGCTATCTTTCCCTGTCAAAGTGTGTCAGGCCCTTGGTTCTAATACAGTGAACTGACAGGCCAAAATCAGCCGGCGGACGAAGAGAGTACCACGGGACGAGCTCCTCAATCGAAGCAGCCCCAAAACACCATCACGCTACGTAATTGTTGAGCGATAGACCAATAGGGAACACACATTTTTTTTACGCTCTCTGGAAAGTGCTATGAAAAAGAGGAATAACTGTATACGCGAAATATTTGTCGTGTAATTTTTTCATAAGATATGAAGCTTTAAAAAGTCATAGTTCAGACCAAAAAAACACTATACAAAATCGACGACAGGAATGACGTCACAGCTGTTTTTCCATGTTTAAAATATAAGGATATAATTTGCATTTATTTCGTAAATAATCGCCAATATCGTTAAATTAAAATAAGTATTACGTAAATAAAATAAGGAAGCCAAAAAAGCGGAAGTTTTAAATTTTTAACAAGTTTTGATTCAAAACAGTGTATTGCGTTTTAAATGCTTTTTTTACATTTTCTCCTAAATCGTATCAATGAAACTCCATTCTGAGTTTCATGCATGTTCTCTATCGTTTGCGTTGTCAGGTACGTTGTCATCACAGATTAGAAGGGTGTTGTCATAGCAACACAATGTCAGTCACAAGTGTCGGAAATGCTTCTCCTCGCCATACTTTGAAAGCATAACTATTAATTTTACATAGTATAACTAAAAATGGCATCAACACGTGTTGTGCCCCCTCCGCCTCAGTGCATCTGTCCCGACGACGACCCAAATCGAAAATATTACAAATACTACGATACTCCCGACGGGTGTAATATCCCAGAAAAGGTTCGTTCACAGTTTAAATTACCGGGTGAAAACCCCAAAGTGGGTACACAAAAGGAACTTATGGTGCTGTTATAAAGGTTTACCTTAAAACCTTTTGAACCGTTATCAAACTTTTCAATACATTTCTGTTAACTTACAATTAACAGAAACAGTTCCCTCAATGTAACATTGTTTAACTTTGACTGAAGTTATCCTCATTGTTAACTAATTAAACTTTGAGGTCATTGTAATGTAACAATTAACTTAAACGGCGGTTGACCTGCCGACCCGGTTAAGGGTGCCTTTCCACCAGAAAGCTGAGCTGTGCAGCTATGCTGCGAGGATGTGAGAGCTACCAGGTTCCACCAGTGCCATGCTATGTGAACCAATTAATGTGATTGGTGGATATCAAACGCATCCATAGCAACGTTGCATAGCACACTCTGGTACCCAAATAATACAAGGATTCCTTGATTTTGTGACTAATTATATCAACGAATACAAAATACTTCACCCGCACCCACAATGAGAACTCGCTTAAAATCAGAGCGAATGTTAAACTCATAGACACTAAGTCTTTTTTGCGCTAGCAACCATGATGGAAATATCCGTCGTTGGTATTGAACTAGTGGTGCGGATATATTCGTCGATGGCCTTAAAAAGGTCGAGCAGACTAACAGTTCGTCGCGACGGCCAATATCGGCCTGTCAGTTCATCGTATTAGAACGTAAACTACCAGTCTCTCACTTTGCGACTGACGTGAGGCGGTCATGCAATCCTATATCAACTAATCTCAGATGAAAGTAAAATAGCGGAAGACAGCTGATTAGCCTACAGCACTTGAAACTCCTTAATAAATTTTGGAAATGGGTCTGAAATGAAGGCCCTTCATCCTGGATCTACCTCGGAGGGGCATGGGTCAAGAAGGAGCAGGTTCATGGGGGAGCGAATCCAGGAGTCATGATCATGACTCCCCACTTGAATCCTCTCAAGTTTAATTTAGTGATCTGTGCCTTAAAAGTCATGTTTGTCGTAGTTTGGGGATTTCTCGCTGGACCGAATTCTGGATGCTCCCTTGCTTGGTCATCGCCATCTTTAGGAGAGGCCTTAAGTTCTTATGTATTGTCTTTCGGCATCTGGTATTATGGATATGATGATGATAATGATTTTTGAACTTCAGATCATGGTAACAACCCGCTATGGCGTTATGGCCGGCCTAGTGATCTCGACCTTCGACATACTGATGTACTCGCACGCCTCGGGGCTAGGCCCTATGTTAGCAAGGTAAGGCCGATTATGGTCCTGTCGTATTTTAATCATTTTCAGACCTTTTGTCCATTTATTGTGTATCGGAATTGATAGTTCGCGATGGCTAATGTTTGAGACCAGGGATTGCAAAACCGGTTTTATTCAATACCTGTATTTAAATTGTCAAATTATTACCGCTAAAAAATAATACCTATATTCGAGTTAGAGGTATTGTTGTCATTCCGCTTTTGTTTTTATCGCTATGTATACACTATTTATTCAATATTAAATACCGGTATTCAATACCGCTATTCAATGCACCTGATAAAAAAGACGTCAATTTGACATTATTACTAAAGCATACCAAGTGTAACAGGGTACGTCACGCGATGACATTATTGTGCACGGGTGGTTAACTAGTGTCTACTAGAACCTGGATAAGTAAATTGATTGTGTGTATTTTGATTTACATAAAAAAATTAAAAACTTTTACGAAAACAAATAAACAAGTATATTGACACTGACAGGTATTACCGGTATCAGGTCAGGGAGTCTGTATTTCCGAACCAGTACGACTTGAGGGCCTGCAAAAAAATACTCATTCCTCAAAGGTCGGCATCGCACTTGCGATTCCTCTCGTGTTGCGGATGTTGATAGGTCGCGATGATCACTCACCATCAGATGCCGCTTGCGTCTGCCTTTTTTTCCATTAAAAAGCGTTCACTTGTAACTCTCAAAAGTCTCAAAACGCTGGAAACGGAATCAACCATATACTTGATCTTTATCCGCGGTATAGGTACGCGAGGCACACCATCCCCCTGGGTCTGATGGGGGCTACCTTCGCGGCGGTCGCTAACGGAGCCCTAATCGCCAGGCAGAAAGATGACGCAAAGAACTATTTCCTTGGTAAGTAATAGTAAATTATTGTAGAGGCGCAGGAAACAGAGGATTGTCTGACGAGGCCCTACCCATAGCAGGTCCAGCCTTAGCGAGGCCTGCTAAAACACAAATGGGCGATCCACCGAGACATATTAAATGTTTTTTTATATCACCTTTTCTTTCCTGCTAGGAGGGATCAAAGGAGCACTTTTCGGTTCCCGGATGTTTTGTTACCTGTTAAATTTGATAATTTCACCACTTTTAGAGAGTGTAAATAATTTGTTTCATCACAAAGATCTTTTATTTTGATGTGAATAGCAGTATATGTCACACGGTAGCAAAATTATCTCCACCTTGGACGTTTACACTGGAATCCCTTCCCTTCCCTTCTATTTTAGGATTCCTCGCTACCCTTTGCTTCGTTCAGGATTCAATGTGTACGCCTTCTCCGTTAATATGACATTTTGCTCGCTTGTGACACAAATAACTATTTCGAATTAAACTCCTTTTTTTTGAAGACAAATAAATATTTTTAAATATTTATTTAAGCAAACATAGCTGGGAAGGATGGCTTCACTTTTAAAAAACGACGGAAAGAGTCTTCTTCCTAGGAGTAAAATGAATGTCTGAATATCCATTACATGCATATAAAATGGAAAGAATCATGAAAAAATCCCATACACCCAACTTGTTGAAAGGGCGGTTTGGGCAAAATCAAAATCAAAATCAAAATGTTTATTCAGTAAATAGGGCCCCATGGGGCTCTTTTACACGTCGGTAAAAGAGCGGTCGGCGGCGGCGGGGGTCGTTGTGCGGGAAACTTAATTCTCGTAGTTTTCATAAAATTGTTCTCAAAAGGAGAGATTCTCAGATTCATCAAAGTGGACAAATTTTGAAAATCAAAAACAAAAACTGATTCGGTAAACTGACAAAAGGTTTTTTTAACATCTCACTAAACCTATTTTTGACGAATTTCTAAGATTCCCCACTTGCATCGTCCTCTAAATCAGCGACCTAAAGAGTTTTTTTATTGAACGTCGTTTCTGTTGCACCCTATACATTGTGTTTGCAGGAGGCTTTGCCTGTGGGCCCATAGCGGCTGCCTACGTGGGCTCGAAGCACATGGTCCTGATCGGCGGCATCGCTCTGGGTCTGATTGGTATGATCAAGAAGGATGCTATCGATAACGAGTACGTCCTGTTCCCGCAGTTCGTCGGGCACCGCGGCACCGTGTGGAAACACAAGATGGACTACACCCTCGCACGCGACCCGAGGGATGGTTGGTTGCCTTCCCAAACTCCAGTCAGGAAAGGGACAGCGCTATTGGAGTCGTATCGCTTTCATTGTCTGAAACTTGTCGGGTTTTAACGGGTGCAGCACTGAGGTTATTGAGGTGCAACTTAAAAAGAAACTGTTGAATGTGCCTTGTATTAAAAAAAATTATAACGTTATATAACCGCAGTGAGGATGCACCTTCAGAGGATTGTGAAACGATACTTAAATCGCGTTGCTGTCAGAAAATCTATACTAGTTAAGCTCCGGGCAACAACGTTTGCCACCTCTAAATCAAGTTCGATCTCTACGATTTGTTAACCCCTCGTCTGTCAGAGGTGAAAACATATCAAGATATAGACTCTTCGGAATATGATAAAGTCCGAAAAAATAAGTAACGAAAAAAAACAAAAAGCTATCCAAATTTTGGGCACATTTGTGACAAGACAGACGAGGGGTTAATGTGTTGTAATTAATTAGACAGATAGTGTTGCCAAGGTATGAATATGTCAATTATCAATAGTTAACTATTAGCCCGACTGGCTGTTCACAGTGGAGTGTTGGCCCCTACTCTGATGTAGGTATCGTAGTGAATGTTGGGTGTGGCAGGATAAGCATGAAAGTCGTATAAATGCAGTAGAAATGCGCTCTTTGCGTAGTATGTGTGGTGTGAAACTGTGTGATAGAGTAAGGAATGAAAACATCAGAGTGAAGTGTGGTCTAAAAGAAGATGTAGTGACTAAAATTGAAAAGGGCATGCTTCGATGGTTCGGTCATTTGAAAAGGATGGATGAAAAACGATTGACGAAAGAAATATACAGTGCTAAAGTGAGTGGAAGGGTCGGAAGGGGGCGCCCTAGGCGTACTTTTTTTAATCAAATTGGGGAAATACTGGAAAAGGGCCGAATCTTAAGTACCCGAAACCGACATTCATGCATGACTCGATGTATGTATGTGGAAGAAGCGCAAGAGCTTTGTCAGGATCGTAGCAGGTGGAAAGAAGTGGTTTCTGCCTACCCCTCTGGGAAACAGGCGTGATTTATGTATGTATGAATAATTATTAATTAATGTGATAATAACATAATGCTTTAGTATTAATGGATAGTAATATTAATAATTTTAATGCATTTGTTTCAGCTGAGCGGGAGACATGCGATCCGTTCAAGTTAGAGAAATTACTTCCAAAGAAATAAGTTTTCATATTTTTATGATTGAACATTGTTAAATAATGCTTGAAGTGAAATTATTTCTTGTATAGAGCTAGTGGGTTACTCCGAACCACTGAACGGAGAATTTATTTTAAAATGTACAATTTCTTAACTTTTAAGAAACATTTGGTACGTTGGTGGGGACCATTATCGTGGATGATGTCCCCTAAACGTGGTAGTCTGTAGGCGTACAACCTATTTAGAGCCGGGGTATGCATGAGGTGCGTAGAGGGCAATGGCGACTTGTCGACATTTTTCGTACCTCGTGCTTACCCTGGCTCTCAATGAAGTTGTACGCCTATAGTAACATAACGGACATCAAGAAACAAGTTATTGGGCCTTTTTTATCTTTCAGAATGACAGAACCCCACCAACCTGCCGAATATAACAATTCGAAGAATAAATCATGTCAGTTGAAAATATTATATTTTTTAAAACTACCTCAATAGAATACTCGTAGAATAGGAAAAACTTTATTCACCTTTAAGTATGCCATAGACATGAGAGTACAAAATAATCAAAAAAAAATTAAAACTGCATAACCGTGAAAGGGCGCCGGCTCAGCATGTGCCGCATGCAGCATTGCTGCTGCAGCGCTGATATTCTGCCGGGAAACAGTTGCGAAATAGTAAATTATACACCGAGGGGATAAAACACAGTTTTATGTCACGGGCGCGATATTGAATCCTGGACGTAACGAAGGACTCCAGATTTAACTCCCGAGCGCAGCGAGGGTATTACGAGTTAATTCCCGAGCGAAGCTCGGGAATTAAGAAGAGTCCTGAGCGCAGTGAGGGGTTCAAGCGCGCCCAAGACGAAAACAGCTTTTTCCTTGAGGAGTGTACTCTACTTTTCTCACCTTTTGCGAGACAATAAAAAAGCGAGTCTACTAAAAACAGCGTTTTATTATAGTAAATTAAAATTAAAAGTGAAAATTGATATTTGAGACATTAGTCCAGTTGTGGAAAGACAATATTTATTTAAAACTTTGCAGTTATCACCAATGTATTTTATTGCAGCGTCTTACAATACTCGCGGCTTTTGTTTAATTTCAAATGTGTTCCATTCAGCTTGCCGTGGCCAGCTCGATTTTAGAAAATGTTCGATTTTCAAATTAGGTTCGACGCGGCGGTGGCGGCGGCGCCGCGCCCGGCCTTCGAGTATTAGTTGATCTTTTATTACGAAATTAGACTTTAAGGCCATTGTAATAAGAACTATGAAAAGTGAAAATATTACAACTCAGCGAGTTATAATGAGATTCAGTACAACATTACACGCCGGCTAAAGCCAAGGGCTTTAATGAGTTGGTTTGCGTAAGGTTTGCATGATATGTAATTTGGCATTGTCGAGCAGGTGGTGTGAAAAGAACTTAACACGTTCACTGGCAGTAAAGTCACACTTGTTGGGCACAGTTTGCTAAATTCGAATGCTAGAATTTCCGTCTGCAAACTTGTTAAAGAGTCACTCAGTCAATAATTACAAATACACACACAAATACACAACATCACGCGTTCATTCCCAGACGGTAGGCAGAGCTACAGAAATACCAATAAATCCAAATATTCTTGTTGATAAATCTGTAGCCAAGATGATTTACCAGTGTAATTAGTGACAGGTCCCACTGACAGTACTACAAGCCCTTATACTCTTACGGCCATTCCCTATATTCGATCTATCTCTTGTTTTGCCCTACCGGAGATAGAAATGGCTATCTATCTGTACTTTTTCTGTCCCAATAAACTAAAGATAGATAGGCTAACCTGTCTGTACCTCTGATCTATCGGTGGGAGGGCCGATAGCCTTACGCAGATAGCTTCTTGTATGAAAATGACAGTTTGTGCGTCCCAATAACAACAGATAGCCTATCTTTGGCCTGTCTGACACTGACATTGGTTACTTCAAGTAATCATTGTCGCGATCCTAGGATTTCGGAGGATAGAAGCAAGATAGCAGAAGCTTCATTTATGTTTTAATACGGAATTTTATTATTAGATAGTTCCAAATAGGAAAGTAATGTCGGACTCGAGCTCTGTTAGTTCGAGTTCTAGTGGTATTTGAAGAAATGGAGATACTGAGCGATTGGTAATCTGAAGACAACAATCATACTGTAAGGAGCGTGTGAATAACATGGAAAAATACAGTGATTATGAATTTATACACAGATTCAGTTGAGACAAGTCTGTGCAGTAAACGAGTTACTGCTGGAATTATATCTGTTTCTGAAAGGAACCACACAACGGTGAGTTTTTACAAAATATCTAAGGTTATGATATAAGGTTTTTAATTTACCCAACTCATTGCTTTCTATGATAAGTAAATCATTTGGTAAACGTTGGCCTAGTGGTACAGTGGGCCAGCCATGCCACGCTTTCCTGTCCTTACCAACTCTCTTACATACTAATGCATGATTACTGCTGCTACACCTCGTGCCGTTTCTTATTTTGCATGAACAATTTTTATGATGTCGCCCAAAAAAATAACAAACAGTTTGATGCCGTACATTATCCATTGAAAAGTAAAACTGCTAAAAATATTAACTTCTTGTAAATAAGTAAACTGACTTAATACTTATACCTTATCCTTTTTTAGAAACCACGGTACTTCACCGCTACGCCAGCTACTTCTAAAATAGCGCTTTTACGCGTTAGGGACCATGTTGGCCGCTGCAGCGGACTACGAGTATGTAGGGGTGACAAAATCTCCAGCAGCACGTATAGTGCGTGCGTGCGTGTGGACGTGTAGTGGAAGTATAGCCAGATTGTACTCAAAGTAAGTATTCAATCGCGACCAATCCACAGGAAGATTTTTATAGAATTGCCGTATTTCCCAGGGAATCGGGCACAATCGATGGTCCGTATCCTCATGCAATCACCAAGTACCTAAGTTCCCACAAAAATGAGTTTTTATTGGTTGTTATTTCCTATTACAACTGATACAATGTACTTACCAAATATTCAACCATTGGTGACGAATTTACGAATAGAAAATCGGTCTTTTCCCTACGCACAACTGAAATTCATCAATCTTGTGGCTCGATGGCCAGGATCATCCCACGATGCCACAATATTTAATAACTCCGAGTTAAGAGGTGCTTTTTTACCCTAGGCATTTATTTTTTACCGCCAAATATAATGTCTACCACCCGCGACAGTCAACTGCTCGACTTGGGCACCTCCCAATGCACGTTTGCACTCCACTCAGCCCGACCTTCGGTTGGTGTCCGCCAGTCGCTGCCACCCTGCGTATATCGTCGGCAAACAAAGTCTTGGGCGTGTAGGTATGTATGTTCCGTAAAAGTTGGATGAAACCTTTGTTTATGGCAAGAAGTTGGCACACAGCACTCAGGCTACCCGATGTAAGTGGAATCTTAGACCCATAGACATTTGAATTTTCAAGACAATATTCTCGAGACTGCAATTCTAAGACCTCAGATGCGTTGCCAACCCTGAGAACTATGATGGAATGCCTCTACGTTAGTAATTTCACCGGTTGTCTGATTCCCAAACCGGAACACAACAATGCGAAACCTGCATAATAAACAGGGGCTACCGATGTACCTTTACTTTTACTAAATGACGAGTAATCGACCCGCGAGACTTGGTCTGCGTTAGCCATCCTATCCTGTCAGAAGCCTTCATGGGTGTCTGTACTGAAACTGTCTAAAGTTCAAACAAACATGAACAATACTTATTATTTATTCAGGCGTATGAAGAGCAGTTATTACCAATTTTTTTTGCTTAAAGTGAAAACGGTGTTTTTGGAAATCGCTATTTACTTGGTGCGTGAGCGTGTACCGATGCAAATCATATTTATTAGTTCAATTGCTAAACCCACGATCTCCTAATGAGATGAACTGTAACCGAGCGCACATTAAAACCAATATCGAAATAATAACATAGTAGGTGTAGTGCAAAAGGTCTTAAAAAGTCTTTCAAGTTCGAATCGTATGTATCGTAAATAAAATATACCCAAACCGTAAGCGACTTTTTGTACTGTACCTACTTAGATTCTACTTCTGTAGTTAACCATAATTAAAATAATTGGAACGATGAATTTTACTAACTAGGTACAATTTGTGTTTTACAGATGTTTTTGGAGTATGGAAAAGGCCTTCAAAAAATAAGACTGTATTGCAAACATAGGCTGTAATATTGAGGCAACATCTGCAGGCAAAGGAGTTTGCAAGACGTGGAACCCGAAATTGAAGTATCTGAATCTAATGCCGATCTGATACACTCTTCGGAGCATCAATCAAATCAATATTTTGAACGCCAGTTGTTGATTGACAATTACTTCATAATTCATGAAGTCAAAATGTGTCCAATGTTCATTGAAGCGCTAGTAACTATTGGTGGATGTGGCTGCTGACTTGCTAAACGAAAAAGCGGCATCTCCTACAAAAAATCCGTAGCATGTGCAATCTTATGGGTCTTAATTATTAACGAAAGAGAATCGAATTTAGAAACCACCTTTAGGCTTAGGAAGGCACTGAGCGTTTTAGCTTTTTGTCTCATCCCAATCATTGTTTGAATATTTTATCATCAAGAATTGGTGGTTTATATAATTAATAAGAATATGTAATTTTTATTTTATATCAACTTATTTTTGTAATTGTTAAAATAAATTGTGTTCAATGCATTATGACTAGACATGTTTTATTTTATTTAAGGGACGGATCGACAGGAAAGTGAAATCAAAATCGTAGCTCCATTGACACCTTCGTTATCAAATTCCATTTTAGGTTTAGGTGTAGGAACGCTATCAGGATGAGTAGATATATTATCAGTAGGAGTATGTACAGCAGTCAGTAGGACACCTGAGACAAGTTTCCGTATTGATAGTACTACAGAGGCTATATTTTAAATTATGTACAAACCCATCTTGCTTCGGAGTCGTGATTATATTAATTACGCCATGACAGCTATTATCTAATTTTCAATAAGGGTTAACATAAAATGATCAATGAAATTACGATAGCAAAGCAAGGTGGTCGAAACCAAAGTAGAATAAAATGTTCGGGTTCATAGGTTTTCTGTTTATGTTGTACAGACCTATAGTTTACGGAACGCTCGGTGGGTTTATCCTCGTCGCACTTGATCGATTTTTAGTCAATCCAAGCCGAACTTTCTCAATCTTAACAATTAGAATCTTAAACTGAATCCAACCTTACACCCAAAAAACCGAGTCTTGCCATTTTGGAGTCCACAGGGAACATACACATATCGATTTTTATATAAGAAAATAGAATTATTCAAAGACCGCTAAAACAGTATCGATTATGCAACGTAGGTACCGTTTGCCAACCAATTATTTGGCTACGAAGATTGATAAAGGATAATAATATATTGTGGTGCTAACAACAAGTATTTTGCCTCGTCATAGACATCATCAAATGTCTGTTCGATCATTTCCCGTGTACCACATATCCCTACCAGGCTATCTCCACTGGGGGAGAACACTAAAACTTAAATGACATAAAAAAACGAATATATTAGAGGTATGAGGCCAATTTATCAAAATCTCGGATTTTTATTATCGAGTATTAAATAATGAAAACTAGTTTTTCGAATATTATTATTTATTTGATAAATATTAACAATCATGAAATTATATTTCTCCGAAATGTATAATTCCGATTTCCATGATCCTAAATATTCGTAATCCAGATCATCACCATCAGCCTACAGCTGCAGCAGTCCACTGCTGAACATAGGCCTCTAACATGGCTCATCAGCTGGCTCGATCCTGGGCTCCCTCATCCTTCGCTCTCAGCAAACATCCTCACTTCGTCGTCCATCTAGCTGGCGGCCTACCTACACTACTCTTGCCTATCCCATGCGTGGTCTCAACTCCAAAACCAATAAGCCAGATCGGTAATATGAAATTCAAAATCATGCAATAAACAGTAATTTGATTCGAACGTCGCGAGGAGGAGCGTTAGGTTGAGTTATGAAATATTTCGAGATTATTGTAGTGTACCCTCCACTGATAATATTAGTATTATTACATACAAGAGGGGCCTTTCTTTTTCACCTATACGATTATTTCAATCCCGGAGATCCTCGAAAGCATATCTTATTCGAATGGGGGCCTTTCAGTCTTGTTCGTAGGTGCTTCGCCTTGCAAAGGGGTAGAGAAAATAAAAAATTTGATCTTTGTTGTTTATCTACTGTCTATTGTACAGTCATCATCTCCTTACCGAGACCTAATAACAGAGTCAGAACTATGAAAAACATTTAATTTCAACAGTTAAAAATATATTATACATTTTCAATACGCAATTAATACTGTAGTTACATCTATACAAAACTAGTCATGTCCTAATACTTATTCTATTACCAATGTTTAATTAAAAAAAAAACCATTTCTGCGCCAAGTAAACACTAGAGATCTTGTGTGTGTTGATCACCGACTTGATAATGCGATTTATAATTTCAATCTATTAGTTTTCTGGCATTAGTGCAGATTTACATACAGGCCTGGGCTCTTAAACCTTTTGGCTGCGACTATGTCCGATGAGAAGTTTTTTATCGCTATTCTTGAACAGCGAGTATTATTTTGGATAAGTATGTCCAGTAAAATCCTTGTAGAACACTTGAGATAAATACATACATACATAGAAACATACATAGGGTATCAGAATCATTACCCTTCCTTTGCTTCGCGGTAGTCGGGTAAAAAGTATCTTAATATGTCCAACTCCATGTAACGTACGTGCCAATTTTTAAGAAATGTATTATCTCCCTTTGGCGGTGAAAATGGAACAAACAACACACATTTTCGCAATTAGTAATTTAGTTTTGTCCGAGACTTCGTCCGCTAGTAGTAATGGAAGAAGTCGTTTACCGTCGTTCCCTCGGGAACTATATAACGTATCCAACAAAACAATAATCTTGAAATCGGTTTACAAAGTTATAGTTGTCATAAGAAAGTTTTAAGTAAATGGTGACCTCTCCGACCTTTTGCAAGTACATCGCACATTGCATTGCTAAAGGTTGAGGACATCGCCATTTGTAAAATAATACTTAGGTATATATTATATTTAAATATGCATCTATTTCCAGTTGTAGTTTCCTTTTTTTCAATGCTGTTAGTTCCTGTTCCTGTTTTATTTCAGATTTGCAGTTCTCGGTCAAAGCTTTATTTCGTTCTATCATGGACTTTTACATCATCCGATAAAGTTTTCCGCTTCAGTTTTCCTAAAACAGAAAGTTCCATGTATACAATCTCACGATTAACTTTTAATTCTCTTTTGTCTTCTTAATTTCCTAAAGGTAACACACTTTCTTCTTATAAATAGTTAAATCTGTTAAGTAAATTTGCCAAGTGAGCGTAAACATAAACTTATATACAGACTGCCCACGCCGTTGGGCATTTATGTATGCAGAAGTCTCTTATTGTATCCCTCGGAAATTGTACAGTTTTCTCGGATACAATATGTCCTTCTCCAGAATATTATTTATCGCCTTACGTTTATAGTATAATTCGTAGTATCATCGTGTAGTATATCTAACTATATTCAACCTTTACAGGCGTAATGTCACTTTTGTAAAGTTTATTTCACAGGACTTCATTTGTGAAACGATTTGTGCAATAAGGAGTTTACATACTTACATACATATATACTTACATGCATTTATACTTACATACATTATACAGGATTTGGGTAAAGTATGGACGTAGATATTTATACGACAGAAAGAGGATACTGTTAACCTAGTTGTTAGTGATCCAGTTTACGAAGCGAGGTGTCCAGGGCACGAGCCACGGTCCAGCATACGATTACAACATTAGGTATATATTAGCAGGGTTGCGATTACTGGTTACCTTTATCAAGATAAGATATTAAAACAAAAAGATGTGCCAAGTATCAAAAAAGCAGTTAAAACCTCCCATATGCGGGCACAAATGCTGTCAGATTTAAATGTTAAATTAAACGTCGCCAACTCCTCCACGGTTTCTATGTCCTCTCCCGCCTCGACCACAGTATCGCCTCCAAACTGGACACTATAGGCGTCGTAAATCACACCTAAAATATTGGCAACCTAGTCCAGCGCATCGTCTGGTGGGATGAAGTCAGGCTGGCCACCTCCTGTCTGAAAATTAGTCAAAAATAAAAAACCCGCATAATGCATAGTTTAGTAATTAAAAAGCCTTCAAACAATCGTGAACAATATTCTGGAGAGCATAAAATATGCGGCATCCAACAATCCACACAGTAAAGAATTATCTGGAGTAAAAAGTATCCTATATCCTTCCCTCGTAGGTACTTTAGTTATCTCCATACCAAATTTCATCGAAATCGGCTCAACAGTTTAGCCGTGAAAGCGTATCAGACAAACAGACGTCAGAAAGACAAACAGAATTTCTTTCACATTTATTAACATTAGTATGGATATTCACGACTAAATGACATATAAAAAGCCAGCATTCCTACAGGTAAGAATTCGTTCGAATTTTATCCACTTTTCCCAGAGGCTGGCAAAAGCGAATTTGCATACAGAAACTGTACACGATATACAGCAATTGCAAAGATCTAAAACATGTAAAAAAACACAATATAATACAATTATGGTAATTCGCTTTTAGGTCAACCGTTTACATAAACTGTCTAAATTTCAGATCTGTAAATCATTTTACGTATGCGGAAACGCAGATTGACGGACGGACGGACGGACGGACGGACGGACGGAGAAGTAGAAAGATGGAGAGTGTAAACAAAGGGCTCCGTTTTGTCTTTTGGGCACAGAACCTTAAAAAATGTTTACAATCAGTGCACGACACGACGCAGTTAGCCTAGTTGGACGTGACCATGCCTACGAAGTCAGCCGACCCGGGTTCGATTCCCAGGACTCGGACAAATAAAAGGCAACTTTTGTGTACTGCGCACAAGTTTTTTCCGAAATATGGATGTTATGTATACATTTAAGTACTACCTGTTTCCCGCGACCCCGTCCGCGTAGAAGTCACTATCGCTATTCCCTCAGGAACCATTCAATTTTTCAGGATAAAAGATACCCTACGTCTTTGACTCAAAGGAATTTGATACCAAATTTCATCTAAATCGGTTCAGCTGTTCATCCGTGAAAGCGTCACAAACGGACATAGGTATATACATCCAGACAGACTGACATACAGAGTTACTTTCAAAATTATAATATTACTAGCCGCTTCCCTCGGCTCCGTTCGCATAGAACTCGTTTATCGGTATTCCCTCAGGAACCGTCAAATTTTTCATGATAAAGAGTACCCTATGTCCTTCCCCGGGACTCAAACTATCTTCATTTCATGTCTTTCATCTAAATCGATGGTGCGGTATATCCGTGAAAGCAGAACAAATAGACAGACAGACAGACAGACAGATAAAGGGTTACTTTTACATATTTTATGATATTAGTATTTAGTGGTGGTAGGACCCTGTGCGGGGTCCGTTCCGATCGCTATACCACCATCTTAATTAAGCAACAATGTTCATATTGTTGTGTTCCGGTGTGGGGATAAGACAACCGGTGAAATTACTAGCATAGACGGACTCCATCTTAGTCCTCAGGATTGGCAACGCATTTAAAGTCTTAGGATTATAGACTTGTGAATTCAAATATCTATGGGTCTCAGATTGCACGTAACATGGTGGCCTGATGTACGTGTGCCTTCTCCTTATCATAAAAAAAGTATTCTTTATTTCTCTATAGAAGTATGTTTATCGCTGTCTGATATTTTATGTTATGCTACCTATTAGACAAACAATATTTATACGTTTATTCGTTTATCCATTTCGATGAAATTGCACCGGTTAAATTATTAAAGTTACATACCTTTAGGTTATTATTCATATTCATTTTCTTATTTCTTTTTGGGCCAGTTTTTTTTTAAATTCTCCCTTTTAATCCGTAATTGTTCGGCTTTCCTTGGGCTACTGGCTATCACGGCGTTAAATTGCTCCGATAGTAGCCCAAGTTGCTTCTTTCAGCTGATTGTTCACGGCGTTTGTAGCCTTGCTAAACACATAAGATGATAAGAGTCTTCAATGCGGACAGAGTTGCGAGCAACAGTTACAAATAAGAGTCTTCCAACGTGACAACTGTTTGTATTATCTGCACTAATGGCAAAACCTACTGGACGGCTTGTTACGTGTTACATCAATGAGATCATTTCTTGACCAAGGTTTAGAACACTTAAATATTCTTATGAAAAAAATCGGAGTGGGTACCTCGTTAGAGATAATTTTGTATAATATTAGAAATACACAACATGTAATACTTACCGTACTCATTTCAATAAATATTTAAGGTATCTTCTCCACTTCTTGGATATTTATTGAAAATTTCTTATGTTTCTTTATTGACGGAATAAAATTCTTCTGACATTGTCAAAAAAATTATTGTGACATTGTCAATATCAGTCAGTTATAAAGACGTAAATTTATAACAACACGATTTTAATTGCAGCCAAAAATTTAATTGATCTAGTTCGACTTATAAAACATAATTACATTATTTTTCATTGAGATTTAAGCTTAACGTGACATTCCTTCATCGCAATTTAAAACATTTCAACTTGCAGTAATAAAATAAAGACAAAACTTCTGTTGGCCCTCCCTGAGGGTCTGCGTAAAATGCAACGCAAGGGAGGGCTCGGATAGGCGGCCTATCTACTCTTTGTTGTAGATAGACAGCTCTTATCTGCTTTATTGGGACGCAATCAAAAGATAGATAAGTAGGTACTGGCGACCGGAGATAACCCCTTATCTGTAACTAGAGGTTTGATATTGGGTTCGGCCGTATTAGTCGCCTCTTACGACATCCACGGGAAGACATGGAGTGGAACTAATTAATAAACAAATAGGTCAAGTGGTAGAGAATGCCATTAGGCATTAAGTTTACCTTTTGTACTCAAAAAATATCTTAAATCAAAGCTCAAACATGTTTATTTGGTTATATAACCAAACTATCACAACTAGGTAGACTTGATTGGTTTCTGAGATACATCGTCGGTGATTCTGCAATACTGCGTGATGAACAAATTAAATAACGTTATTCAAAATACTTACACCTATAATAAAATAATTGTTTTTTTATGAAATAATTACTCGTATAGAATAAGATTTAATGTTACAATAATCTATGGAACTTCATGATTCTGAAATAAAATTAAATGCATTGTCCAGACCTTTGGAAGGCGTACATGGAGCCGAAGCTAACACGCAGAGGCCCTTTAGACAACTTTAATTTAGTAAAGTGGAGGGACACCAACCGGCGATTGTCCCTGAGTTAACACTATAGACGTATGCTAACACGGACAACCACCGGTTAGTGTTGGAATATGTAAGAAGGATGGAAACATTAATAATAGGTTATATTAATGAAATGATATGGATTGGAGAACTGGGCTATTGATGAAACTATATGGCGTCTACCTGGCCAATATGCTAATTACTTTGGTTGAAATGGCAGGTTATGACTCGCCAGCTCAATGGATTGGGCCTCTCAAAATAGCTGCAAATACATGGCAGCGGAGAGTCAACAGTTCCAGGATAAGGGTGGAAAGGGGCTTCTGGACTTTAAACGACCCTAAAGTGCCCACTCGCCACTTATGCAACACATCCGCCCTTCGATAATATAGCTCTTGCGACTTCGGCCTCTAACCGGCCAATAAAGGCAAGCCAGAGGTGAGGATCTGTTCCTCGTCATCATACACTCCATCCGGCCGCTGAAGACAAGCGTGAGGTGAGGAACAGAACCTTCCCGCGGGAGCACTCAGGGCCGTGGTGTCGCAACTCACCAACAGCTCATCACTAGCTTCCCTGAGCCTATAGCCAAGATGCGTTCGCTAACTATAGCGTTTCGATTTGTTTTGTTTTTAAATCAATCTCGTCACTGGTATACCACGTAATACGAAAAGTCACAAGATCTACCAGCGACGCGATTTTTAAAATTCAAACTACTAGAAACGCTAGTTAGCGATCGCATCTTGGCTATAAGCTGTCAGGTGGCTGGCTGCACTTTATTATTATAATAAGGCTGACCTCTGTCATCGCTCTCCAAGTCGACCAGCACGAACACGGAGAGCAGCGCCTTGCCGAGCTGCGTCTGCCGCTCGATGTCCCCGTCGCGGTGGCCGATGGTCCAGCTGTACAGGATGTCGTCCACGCACCGGTTCAGCACTGGACACTGCCACACGTGGACGATCCTGTTCCAATTGGATTCATCATTACCAATACCTAATGAATCAAAATAACGTTGGTTGTACAAACGTTTTTAGTGTTTCAGATAAGTTGTCATCAGAATAAACTCTTTTGAAACGTCGTAATAGCGACATAGCTTAAGTTTACTGCAGGTTCAAATCGCGACCGCGACAGAGAAGAACCTGTAAGAAACCGTCGGATGTCTCCCATTTATGACGTTCGCAACCATTTGTCATAAGCAGGGGGCGAAACTTTGGTGCCGATGACAGGCGTATGACGTCAAGCTACATACAGAGTGTTTTTATCTAGATTTTACATCATCACTAATAACAACTTATTGGCCTCTTTAGTTTACCGATATTGACACTTGAGATGAGACGGCCAGTACTTAACACAACTTTCTGTCATTGTCATATTAAAAAGAAGATTGTTGGAGACAATAACAAGTTTACTTGTAATTTATATTTTTTTATATTTGTAAATTGTAGATGGTAAATTTTCGTGGATGGTATTTTAATTTGGGATTTCCAGTAGTTTTGTACAATTAATTATTTTTAAAGTCTTTACCATCAGAAGACATTGATTTAGATGAAGAAAGGTTAACTTTGAACAATATTTGCTCCAGGTGCCGTTATAGAGATTCAACAGTTACATTATCCTAAATGTAAGTGTTAAATGTATATTTGTAAATAAGAAAGAAGATGGAATGTTTGCGTTAGAATTTTAAGCGTTCTGCATACTTCGAAATCCGACGAATTTTATTTAATGTTTTGTTGTAACTTGTGGACAGAATATTTTTCGTTAGAATTACACTACCCAATAAAATATTCTGTCTTTGTATTTTTTTTAATATTTACATTATAATTTTAGCATTATTAAGAATCAGCGGGTGTCGCAATATTGTTTATATATATGAAAGCATCGTATATGTGAATTTGCGTCATAATGACGTCATCGGCACCAAAGTTTCGCTCCCTGGTCATAAGGACTAAACCATTTATTACAAGCAATTCAGTACCAAGCATTGTACTTAATGAAATAGCAATTACAGTAATAACTTTGTACATGTTGAAGTTTTTAACCTTTTCAACGCCATTGACGGATTATTCTGTCATGGTTGCCAGCGCAAAATAAACCTGAGTCTCTATGAGGCAAGGTTGACATTAGCTCTGGTTTAAGCTGTCATTGGCGTGTAAGCGACATCTTTTGTTTTTGACATTTTGCGTTGAAAACGTTTACTTGCTTAACGGATGTAGATTGGCACACAGATAATCCATGTTCTGGCTAAACGCACTGAATACTTTGTATTCTGGAAACAATATGTTTCTTAGGAAAAACGATAAAACAGTGGGCCGAGCACGCTGCCACGAGACCATTTTGACAAAGGGTCGGGACTCTTATTCGTCTATCCCATATTCCAACGTAAGTATAAAGAACTAAGTTTTAAAATAAAAGTGTTTTTTGTGTGATTTGAGTCCTTTTATTACTAATATTAATTTCATAATAATATTTGACACTAGTTCCCGTTTGACGTCATTTGACACTAAGTCCCGTTGCAGCGTGCTCGGCCCACTGCAGTGGATAAATTCGCCGAACCACTTGAGAAATTGTGTGCTGGGTCGGGATTCCACACGGTGATGATAACGATATCGTCTTTGACGTGTTTCCGTATTGTCAACGTTTTGATAACTCTTATGTCATTTACAATAATGGCGACTGTGACATAAACGATTCTACAACACGTCAAACGCGATATCGTTATAACACAGTAGAATAGTGGCCCAGGTCATGAAATACATATCCTAAAATATTGCCTGGTAGGCAAGATCACTACCAACTAGGCTAACTGGGTCGCCAAATAACTGTACACTAGTATACATACATATACACTATTCTCACCTCCCTGTCAGCACCCTGATCTGGTAGCTGCTGTGTTCGAGCCCATCCTCCCGCTCTCGGCTCAGCTTTTCCACGTCATCGTACACGTTCCCCTCCTTCGCCTCTTTCTCGCACGTGACGTAAATCTCAGGCAGGTTGTTGTAAAACTCCTCTTTCAGTATAGGGTTGCCTCTCGCGTTTTTGATGGCGTGGGCCTGTTTATTGAAACTTCGATTATTTAATAACAAGTTTGTGTTAAGTTGGTCTGTAGAGATTTTACCTTCTATCGAATAAATTTCATCGTTATAGAGAAAATATGTATGGGAATTAATAATAATATAAAATAAATCACAGAACAATGTCACACAAATTGACCTAGTCCCAAACTAAGCTATAGGCTTGTACTATGGGTACTGGACAACGATAAACATACTTATATAGAGAAATACATACTTAAATACATAGAAAACATCCAAGACTCAGGAACAAATACTCGTGCTCATCACACAAATATCTGCCTTTGCCGGGATTTGAACCCAGGACCCCTAGCTTCGAAGGCAGGGTCACTACCAACTAGGCTAGCGTGTCGTTATTATCGTAATATCAGACGAAAGACGTTTTTAATCAAGTGAAACATTTCCTTTGGCATGTTATAGTAATGTTCTTAAGTCGGTCGCCACTACTGTTAAGGCAATAAGATTTATCGAATTGCATTTGCTGAGTCGACTCCCTCTACCACACATGTCAAGGTGATTGAAAGAACGTATGCGCGCGAGTTCATGTTCAGCAGCTCTCGCTTCATCCGCCTCGCCGCATTCATCAACTGTCTACTGAGGTCCTTGTCGTGTTGATGTGAGTACCGCATTCCTCGGGATGGAGATGAACTCACGCGCGTGCCGTAGTAGCAGATGGGATTCCAAGAGTTAGATATCATTACCTGTTTGAGTGGGGAGAGGATCGAGCCGTGGGTGAGGACCCAGCGCTGCGAGAACTTCATACCAGACGCGGATACCGTGATGATGTTAGCGTGCTCCCCGTCCTCTGAGTAATTGTAGGACACCATGACGCCTTCCACCGACATTGTAGCTGGACAGGAGAACATACATTACATATAAAGTAAATCAGCAGTCATGGGATTGCAGTCTTCAGATTGCTAATGTTTCAAGGCCTTTTTAGGGTTCCGATGTTGAATTCGGAAAACAGGTTGAAAACTAGGAACCCTTTTAGTTTATGTTCACGTTTACCCAGAAACTATCTAAATAACAACACTGAAATTTTGTACACCGCGCAGTAACATCAATGATTAAATAAGTAAATAAGTTTATAAAACTAAAATCCGGCTGCAAAAAAGAAAAATATTGTTCGTAGTCGAAGGCCAAAGTGGCCAAACACGTGTAACAAATGACTCAAACATTGCTTACCTACACCATCTACCATCCGGTAGCGGAACTAATATCTGGACATATCACAAGCGTAGTACCGCCAGTACCGCCACTACCCGCTAGATGGTCCTCAAAGTCTATTAATTTCATTTTTTTTAATTTCCGTCAACCATGTTTAAATTATAATAAAACAAAATAGCCTATAACCATCGCACAAAAAAGTCAAATCGATAGACACCTCATTTGTCAAAATCGGTTCAATAGGAACGGCACTAGAGTGGAACATATATACATACATTAATATATACATACATGTATACAAAAATACATACATAGGGTGTCAAAATCATTACCGTTCCTTTGCTTTGCCGTAGTCGGGTAAAAAGAAGTTTTGTCTACCTCCCATACATGTCGGTAAAGCAAGGGTAAAAATGTTTTTTTTTAGTTTTAATCATCGTGTGATATATTGGTGGATACAACCTATTATGTCAATGGATTCACTCCACTGATAATGGGGTCTGATCAATGTGGTTGACTGGTAGAGAATGCCTTTAGGCATTAAGTCCGCCATTTGTACTTTTTACATTTATTTGTATTGTGCAAAGAACATTAAATAAATAAATAAAATAAATAAATCAATGATATTTAAGTCGTTCTTTACTGTCTATTTTTCATACACATGTTTGAAAAGGAACGTGTTAATAAGGCTTGATATATTTTATTTATACTGCCAGTCGTTTTGTAAGGATCAAATGTATACTCGTATAGGGACCAGCAGCAAAAAAAGCACTGCAAAAGTCAGAAAAGCCAACGTTCTTTACTGAACATTTAAATGCCCCATACAGATTTGACACTCGACTACCTATGACGTCAAAATTGAGAAAATTTATACTGATAGGTGAAAAACTTACGTAAAGGACAAGGGCTGGAATTCTACACTATAATAACGATATCGTCTTTGACGTGTATCCGTATTGTCAACGTTTTGATAACTCGTCATTTTACGATAGTGGCAACTGTGACATTAACGATTCTAAATCACGTCAAACGCGATATCGTTATAACGCAACGCAGTATATCTAATAGAGGCAAAATTGATTATTTTTAAGAAGTGACAGAGAGTCGCAGTACCATTTAATTTAGTATTCGATCTAAAATTGAGATGTCATGCACGACTATCATTTTTTCCACTATGTTATGATAATTTTTACCCGACTACGGCGAAGCAAAGGAAGGGTAATGATTTTGACACCCTATGTATATTTCTATGTGTGTATGTATGTATGTTCCACTCTAGCGCCGTTCCTATTGAACCGATTCTAGCAAATGATTAGTTTTTCCATCCATAATCATTGTCTCTAAAATGTCTCTGTAAGCCTTTACAGGTTATGCAGAAAACCTGCGAATTAACAACAATAAGACTCGGAATGTGAGTATAAACACTACCTGATCAGATAAATCTGTTTATCTATAAATAGCTCGTAAACGAACCGAGAATTACCGCCATTCCAGTAGAAATTGAAAATTACCCATAACCTGCATCTACACTCGAATGTGTACGGGTGGGCAAATGCGGCACTAAAAGTACATCCAGTACTTAAGTGGCTATGCGTTGGACAGTGGCGCCCTCAGAGGCCGCATTGAGTATTTGAGATTGTTTTTAATACATATCTAGTGTTTTACTTGAATCATGAAAATGAACGTGAGGTCTAATAATAGAGGAAATATGTGGGTTTACGAAAAAAACACTTGTAAATATAAAATAAAAATCGGGGGACAATCTGACACAAATTGACATAGTCCCAAACTAAGCTCTAGACTTGTACTATGGGTACCTACTAGGCCACGATAAACATACTTATATAGATAAACTAGCGACCCGCCCTCGCTTCGCTCCGGATTAAAGTATTATACATATAAACCTTCCTCTTCAATCACTCTATCTATTAAAAAAAGCCGCATCAAAATCCGTTGCGTAATTTTATAGATTTAAGCATACATAGGGATATAGGGACAGAAAAAGCGACTTTGTTTTATACTCTGTAGTGAGAATTACTTATATACATAGAAAGCACCCAGACTTACATACATACATACATAAAGTCACGCCTTTATTCCCAGAATGGGGTAGGCAGAGCTACAGAAGTACCAACAACTCTAAAAAACTTGTTGATAATTCTGTAACCACGTTTTGCACAATCAGGCTAAGATGTTTACCAGTGTATTAGTGACAGGTTGCAAGCCCATCGCCTAACAGTACTACAAGGCTTTATTCCCTTAGTCGCCTCTTACGACATCCACGGGAAGACATGGAGTGGCACTATTCTAACCCGGTAACCACACGGCACCCAGACTTAGAAACAAATAATCGAGCTCATCACACCTATTTGCCCTGGCCGGCATTCCCGGGACCGCTAGCTTCGTCATTAGCAAAGGCTAACTCCGTGTGAAATTAGATTTTTACCAAAACAAAATCTATCTAATTTGTTAAGTAAAGGTACCAATAGCTTTTCTCTTTTTGACGCCATTGACGGTAATTTCCCACAGGAATTTCCCGAGGATGACGGATAATTTCGTTTCCTTGCAAAAAAAGGCACCATTAATAGACACTAAATTAACTCTTAATTGAACTGTACTGTATGGTAACCACAGTTCATGAGCCAGGTCAAAACCCAGGTCTATATTCGGCGTCCTACAAGATTTTTTTACCAAAAGCCGACTTCAGTTGGACTGACCCCTACCCACCGTTTTAAAAGAAGTTATTTCTTGCGTTTAAAAACATATTTTTTTGGGTTTTGTTTACTTGTTCTTACAAAAATCTCTTACAAATGTTATCCTTGTTAATTCAAAAAGTAACTTAAAATGTAACCTCTTCAAATGAGTATTCACGAATTGAGTCATACATAATGCCCCAAGTTGTATGGATGATTAAGCGAGACGTACTGACCGTTCTAGTTGACCCTCGACTGACCTATTTTTGTTTGAAGGTTAGGATTTAGTTGGTTTTAGACAGAAAACCTTTTGTGGGGTTCAATTCTACAGGTCGGTATAATAATTGTCAACGAAATGCTTCAAAGTGATAACTCTTAACACTTGTTTAGGGTGGTAGAACCCTGTGCAGGGTCCGTAAGGATCGCTATCACCATCTAATCCATTAACCACCCGCCAAGCAGTGCTCGCATTGTGTGTTCCAGTGTGGGGATAAGACAACCGGTGAAATTATTAGCATAGAGGCATTCCATCCTAGTCCTCAGGGTTGGCAACGCATTTGAGCTCCTAGGATAAGTCTTGAGAATTCAAATGTCTATGGGTCTCAGATTCCACTTACCATCAGGTGGCCTGAGCGGTCATGTGCCTTCTCCTTAACATTAAAAAAAAACTTATTTACTTGACAGTTGTTGGCTTTGCCGTGTGGTTGTCGGATTAGCGAATCAGTCATGTGTGTTAAATCTTACCTTGTGACTTTTCCTTCCAAATTGACTACTTTTTTAGGGTTCCGTGGTCAGAATAGGAACCATTATAATTTCGCCATGTCCGTCCGTCTGTCCGTCCGCAGCTTAGCTCAGAGTCTCTTAGTACTAGAAAACTGTTATTTGGCATGATAAATAGGTACCTCACCTACACGTAGTACACACACGTACCAAATAAGGTGCACTTCTAACGTTGGTTTAGAAAAGGCAGTAGGTAAGCCTCCAAATAACTTTTAATAAAAAATTAGTTCTTACTTCTGTGTGCATAGTTCTTCTTCTGTGTTTGTAGTAGATTAGTAGATACTTAACGGCTTCGGAACCTTACACTGAGCATGGTCTGACATGCTCTTGCCCGGTTTTTCATTAGAAAAAACTTTACAACTGGTGTTATACAACGTAAAAAAAAACAGGACAACCTCATTCAGTGTAAGGCAACCCCCTTTAATTGAACGACTTCCATGAGCTAAGTGGGTCATTCTACTTTTAGACGCAGGTCGATTTTTTGACAAGTGCTCTTCAAATAATATTTTTATAAAAACGTTAAAGTGCTCGGTTTTGTAATTTAATATTGAAATAGTTACACAACTAGGCTTACATTTAAAATTATCACTACATTTAAAAAGTCACTATAATTAACTTTAAAGTAGGTAACATAGTGGTCACGCATGTCCCCGCCATTTGTATGGAAAAAGTGTATTTACCGCTGTGTTACCAACTTTTCCTGATAAAATATCAATAAATTTAAAGTGTTTTGTTTTGAACTATTAAATTTAGTTGTTCCAGTTTCAATATAAGTCAAATTTACGTGAAAAAAATGTCTAAAACTGCCTTTATTTTCACCAAAGATTATTATGCGCTAAAAAGTAGAATGACCCATGTATACATGTTGACGTAGGTATAACACTGTTATAATATTCGAGCAATTTCCCCGCCATTCTCGAGATTGAGTAAACAAGATGAAAAGTAATTTTGCTACACATTTCTTTGACCGCCATGGAATAATCAGTCGGTTGACGCAGGACGTCTCCTTGAAACGTTACCAATACACACAATCTCACTATGTCAAGTAAAAACATTAAATACATGGCTGGTTTATCACAGCTACGTTGTTCAAGATTCTAAGCGAACTCTTCAATGTACGCAGTACATATCAAACGGTAGAGGGTTGGTTAGGTTTTGTGGTACAGGATAGAAAAATGTCAGACAGGGCGCGTTCTCTATTAGAAGTTTGCGGAACATAAAACACGCCCATAATACGATTGTAATGAACATAATTCAGCGGGTGGCCACCGCGCCATGCAATTTGTTCTTGTATAAAAGACATGATCGCCTCCCATAGACAACCGCTTTCCTAGCGCCGTCGTTGAGGGCGCCCGCGGCTCGTGTTCTAAATTTGATTGTTCAAGCTTAGTTGTTTTGACATTTTTAACTGTTCATTTTTGCGGTGCATCTTTAAAGGTAAGTTTTGTTTTACAATTTTATCTATTATTTAATTACTTGGGTGTTTAATTCAGATAATAAAACATAAATTAAAATACGATTAGTTTCTGAAGATAGATAATTAAGATTTTAAACAACCAATGCGAAATTTCAACAACTTTTGTCAAGTTTCCGTAGTGTAGCGGTTATCACGTGTGCTTCACACGCACAAGGCCCCCGGTTCGATCCCGGGCGGAAACAGCAAATTCCCTTTTGCTTCTTTTTGTTTAAATTTTCCAATTACAAAGCAAGTTCAGATCTGCAGATTTCACCAATTATTATTACAGAATTAAATCTCAATCCAATACAAAGTTTTTGACACTGTTAATAAAGTTTCCTGTTAAATTGTCAATAACATTCACAATAATAATTATTCTTAGTCTCGTACTTTCAAAGGTGTTGGAAACTGTTGTTCCTTATTTATTGTTCTCTGGAGCGAGCGTTACGTGATTCGAACATGTTTTTACAGATTTACTAAAACGCTACAGATTATTAAAGACTATTGGACCTATAACAAAAAAAAACATTTCTTTGAAAGCATAAACTATATAATTAAACAATAAAAATAGATATTCTCACTCCTTCGAGCCGGATTTGAACCAGCGACCTATGGATAACTCTAGACATCACCACTACAGTCCACCGCTCTACCAACTGAGCTATCGAAGGCATGTAAGGGTGCGCCAAATTTCTAGTTGCTTCCTTTGCAATAGTAATTTGGCAAATCTACTAAAAAAACTGTTAAAATAACAACAACAAAATTAGGACCAGTTACTGATTAATTATAATGGATAATAAACTTAATATTATGCGAAACGCGATGATAAAAAATGGTTAAATAATTTTTTTTTTGGAATATTGCGTAGTTTGAAGAATGATTATACGATTACTTAACTACTTAACTACTTAACTTAAATAAACTACTAGTATTTATTGCTGTTTTATTTATTTATCTTTGAATATAATCAATGATAAGTATGATAACATTATACTTATATTGTATAGGTTACATGTTTTCTCAACTCATCATACCTATTTTATTACATTTTTGGTATTTATACTGTAACCGGGTCATTCTTCTTTTTTACCGACAATAGCCTGTCCTCATTTTACCATACGTTATCAGTTAGAGTATTGATTATTAATGTTTATGTGTTTGAATATACGTCCAAACATTTATTTATCTATTAGTACTAAATAATCTTTCACTTTCTCTATCCAGTGTTTTTTTTCATAGAATCGCGTGACAGAGTGGTAATACAAAATTTAGTCTCCTCTGAAAACGGCCACTCTGTCACAGTATATTCTGAAAAACCACCATAAAGAAAAAAATATAATCGCCACCGAAATAATCATTAATTAGGCCACATAAAAAATTTACGCAACGCATTTTAAAATCAAAAATTAAAACTATAATTATCAATAGTTGAAAAACGCAAAATATAGAAAAATGACAATGTATTGTCGGTAAAAAAGAACGACCCACCTACCTAATGATATCTTATCACAATGTTATTATTATTATAGCCGTTACCTATAAATAACTACATCTACCCGGGCATCTATTCTACTGGGGGAAACTATATTACCTTTTATATGTTATCGTATGGTTTTCAACTCTGCTGCCATTACCTGTCAAGTAAATAAGAGCTATCGTACCGTTGACCATACAATAACATGTCAAAAGCAATGTTGTTGTACCAAGTAGAATAAAGGTCCAGCCCCATATTTAACCAACCTGAGAGTGAAAGGTCACATTTCAGTAGGGATACATGGCACAGCTTATATGAATTCCAGAAATACGAAATCTTGTTAACGTCGCCATGTATACCGACATAATTGTCGTCACACTCGTCACCTATCATTGTCTGTGGGTCTATTATGGTCGAGTTTATCGATGTGGATAAACGTGGATAAACCATCTGGTTTTTCTGACCAGTATACAAGTGCAAGTGTGACAGTTGTTTTATCCACCGCGATAAAAGCGACCTTAATACGGGCCCTGTATGGTGAAACAGGAGGCAGGACGTTTGCCCGAACATCGCTCGGGTTCGGCATACCTACACTATATCGATCAAATTAACATTTTGTATGCAAAACACAGTAGCATTAATACAATGGACACGCCAAAACAAGGCTAATGTGTTAAACAAAAATAGAGGATTCAAAGTAATTTTAGCTCCGGTAAGTAGTTAATGATTGTCATTCTTGACGCGTTTGTAAAAACCAAGATTATTGTAATTGTAAATTGTAATTTATCTTTTACATCCATGGCTTGTGTAAGTAGTCAATTTACCATAAAGAAAAAGAAAAGAAAGAAAGAAAAACATTTAATTGATAACACACCTCACCAACATAATGAGAAAATATAATAAGACTTAACCTAATAATGTAATTGGTGGAATGTGAAACCAATAAGGGTCCCACTCAGCATGTGTTGCAGCACTTGGTGCTACAACGCTGGTTTTCTGTGGATCCCTTTGTGGTTCACGTGCGACGACAAGCGACATTTTGGACGCCATGATAAAAACATTAAAATATTCAAAAATACCGAGCCTTTTTGTGTGTAAATAAATATGGCATGTAAAATAAAGTAATGCGCAATGTATGATAGGTACATACTAACAAACCAATAAATAAAAAAATAAAAACAGATTGTGACACTGTACGGGCGCATTATTCGCTGGCAAAATACTTATGAGGTACTTTTTAACTATAGTGATTAATGTACCTACGTGCCCTTTTATACCCAATAGAATTATTATAGTACATTGTTGCCGAGGGTAGAAAGTATAGTAGTTTATGCAACAGTTGTATAAGGGAGGTCAAAAAAGACGAGTGGTGTGGTTACGATGTGAGCCGCAGGCGAACATCGTAAAGCAAGACGCCACGAGTATTTTTTGACTTAGTTATACACCGTTGCATACAATACTTTTTCTACGACTAGGTTTCAAATAAAATGCAAAATTAAATTAACAATTTTTTATTAATGTACCTAGGTTAGAATACGAACGAACGAAGCACAGAACAACAAACGGACGGGAAACATTCGGAAACGACAAAAATATGTGTCTATGGTTAACTTTGTTTTTAAATTGATGTGCACTTGCCAGGTTTTATATTTAAAAAAAAAGTTGCACAATCGATTAAACTTGTGAAATAGGTACTAAAAACACCTAATGATTTAAGAAATGAATTCTTTTACCTGATTGGTCGATTTAAATATAGCTGCATTCTGGTTGGTTGGTACCATGTTTTTTTTTAAAGAGTTAAATTAGTAAAAGAGTTTACATACCAAAAAGAACCTAACGTTCCGATTGACAGTCAATGTGTATTGTGATTGGTGGATTAATTTGGTGAAGTATTTTGATTGGTCAAATTAACCTAGGTGTAAGCTTTGGCAGCTAGGCATGTCGTTTTGGCTCAAAAAAGCACAAGTGCTGTTAAGGGGAATAGACTAGATCTAGACTTTTCTATGGAATGTTCTGCGGACATATTATCTATATTCTTATATTAGTGTTCGTGACTATATAAATGACAGATAAAAGTACAGGAGTAGGAAAAGTCCATAAATTGCAGTTTCTGCCGAGGCCACAGTGCTTTTATTAACTACTAAGAAATATTTTTTTCGTCATTGTTTTTTTAAAGGAAATAAAAAGGCGCTTAATTGGTTCTAAAATAACAAATTAAGCGCCCTTTTATAGTAGTTTAAGTACCTACATTTCTATTAAAATGAACAAAATAGTTTTACCTCGTTTTATTCCTTTAAAATCTTTAAATGACGCATTTACCCCTTAGTTACAATAGCCCCGCCCTACTTGACGTCATTTGTATGAAATAGGCCAACACTATTTTTATTTTGTATTAAAACTGCCTGCCTGAAGTTTTCTGTTCCCAAACCAGACCAAAGATGTCCGTATTTTCGAGTGTTGAGAAAAAATATACATATTGTATATGCCTAGCGGCAAAAAATGGCGAAAATCGATCATGACCAGAGCTGGGATTCTACACGGTAATAACAATCTCGTATTTGACGTGTTTCCGTATTGTCAACATTTTGATAACTCTTATGTCATTGATAATAATGGCGGCCGAGTCATAAACGATTCTATAACACAACAAACGCGATTTCGTTATAACGCAGTAGAATAGAGGCCCTGGGGCCCTACCCAAGATGCAAACGCTCCTAACGTTTTTCTTTTCTATCGCTCAAAATGTATGGGATGACAGTCGACCACGTGTTTTATCGAAACGCAAAAAAATGTCATCCTATACATTTTGAGCGATAAAAAAGAAAAACGTTAGGAGCGTTTGCATCTTGGCTAGGGCCCCTGGGCCTCTATTCTACTGCGTTATAACGAAATCGCGTTTGCAATACGGAAACACGTCAAAGACAATATTGATATTACCGTGTAGAATCCCAGCCCAGTATTTGTAGCACCCTAGCAGTCCTAGCACCACCTTGCTTTAAAATAGGTAACACTTTTTTTTTTATCTCTACATAGTATAAAACAAAGTCGCTCCCCGCTGTCTGTCCCTATGTATGCTTAGATCTTGAAAACTACGCAACGGATTTTGTTGCGGTTTTTTTTAATACATAGAGTGATTCAAGAGGAAGGTTTATATATATAATACTTTAACCCGGAGCGAGGCGAAGGCGGGTCGCTAGTGTATACTAAAACTATCACATACTAGTTTTCTCATGACCACAGACACAGTCGAAACGTTGAGGTATAAACAAAATAGACAAAAACATAACAGGGATGTACAAAGGCGAACACTTTGAGGGATCTCTTCCAGTTAACCTTTGAGCGATTGAGAAATAATTCACGACAACGAATAGCCAAATAAGTACAAGACTAAAGGAAATTGTGGGAAACGGTGATGTTTATTTTGTTGTATAAGTCCTGATTCATAGTTTTCGTAACACCTTATTACCTAGAGTAGTATGTTTACAAATAAATAATTTCATCTCTTTTGATTAGATAATAATTATTAATAAATAGCACATTGTAGAACAAGAATACTATTTTAATTTATTTATTCATTGGTTCCCTGTTAAATACTAACAGAAATTATTATTATTTATAATTATTTAATTTATTTCAAAAACAACTTAGGTTGTAGGTGTACAAAAAAATCGCCAAACTTGGGTCATATTAACAGATTTAAAAATCCGGGCAAGCGCATGTCGGACCATGTTCAGTGTAGGGTTCCGAGTGTTCCGACGGCGTCAAGTACTACAAACATAAAAAAACAACAATTAATAACTAATTTTCTATTTAAAGTCATTTGGTGCTGTCTTAGTAGGCATAAACACTATAATCGCCTGTATCCCGATAACTAATAATGTCTAATTAGTCGTGATAGTTTTCCTTTTAAATTCGTTATATGCGGCGCTTTCATTGAAGATGTTTTTCAGATTTTATAGTAATTGTAGTAGCACTAGACTGTTGTAGGGGCACTAGACTTACTTATAATGTTTAATGTTTAATGTTTATTTGGGCATAAACGGTACAAGTAAAGAAAAATTATTATAGAAAAACTTACATAATACATTGACCAGTGAAGTTACCACAGTATATATATTTAGTATATGTTTAGTATTTTTTGTGTAGTGTTATATTTCATAAACGGATCCCTTAATCGAAAAATTGACTCGACGAATCCCCATTATTTTCGGCCTGACTAATATGTTTATTCATGCCAAATTAGGTACCGCTTTCTAGTATTAATAAACTCTGAGCTAGGCTGCGGACAGACGGTCGGACATGGCGAAACTATAAGGGTCCCTAGTTGGACTACGAAACCCTATAAAAGGACGAAGCTGGTCAATATTCTTTGTTATCTGTTGGTTGGTTAATAATGAAACGCTGTAAGATAAGGTGCAGCTGCAGTATAAATAGTCAACATTATTTACTTTATTGAAGAAAACACGTGAAACTTAAATGGTGCATTGATTTGAGACCCAAATTAGTACCTAGTTTATAAGCCTACACAGTTTTCACCAATGTATGTATGTTACACAAGAATTAACTGCACAAAGTCGGCAACATCTCGTAGGTAGGTACAACATGCACTTAACAGCCCTCCTAATTAATGCCCTTTGTACAAAAGTGTACATAATACAACCATTAGAATGAAGATAAATTGCCAAGGAGATAAGGTAGAAATAACTACTTAATTGCAAAGATGTTTATGATCAAACTAGCTACCCGTCAGTTGCTTCGTCAAGCTCCAAATTTTTGACTATTCCTGTGTATTTTACTTTTTTCTCTTTCATAAGAACCTTCTCCTGACGATAACGAACAACAAAAAAAAGAATTAGAGAAATCGGTCCAGCCGTTCAAGCGTGATGCCGTGACCAAGGGAACTAAGGATTCATTTTTATGTCCTCATCATCATCGTTAATATGAGTGCAACATGCCTTTATGAAGGAGCAATTTTTCAGGGTTCCGTATTTAAAATCGGTGGGTCGTGACCTAGCGGGGTCGCGGGCGATCTTTTAAATTAGTATCTTCTTATCTTTAAGAGGTTGCGTATTCAAAAAGATTTAAATCACTGGGTTAGGGGTATTCCTCCGCTGTCCGTCTGTCTGTCTGTCAGTGGACTTAAGAATTCGTGCAACTTAACATTGGTAAGCGGTTTCCTGTTTCTTTCTTTTATACTTAGATACGCGGCATTCGAATTAAAATATCTTAACCGGCGCAATTTAATTGCAAATTGCATTGACCCACTTATCAGCGTTTGATTTTATGCACGCGCGAGACATTTAGCCACATTCTGACTAGTGCGATACTGGTTGTAAGCGGTTCATGCCCCATTTATGTTAATGTTACTTTTACTGGTGTTATCTCTGTAACCGGTTTAGTAGCTAATGTTATTGGGAGATAATACGAACAATGTAATCATCTTACAATGTATCAGTACGTTTGACGACGTTTAGACTTGGTAGTGACCATGCCTACGAATCTAGCGGTTACGGGTTCGAATCCCGATATGGGCAAATTTTGTGTTCCGGTGTGGGGCACATAAGGAAACCGATTAAATTACTAGCATAGAAACATAAAATTTTAGCAAAGTTGGCTAGTCTTGAGTAATTTTTTTACTAGCATAGAGGCATTCCATTTATTCCTCAGGGTTGTCTTCAAATGTCTTGGGTCTCAGATTCCTCTCACGATCAGGTGGCCTGAGTGCTCCTGTGCCTTCTCCTTGTCATAAAAAAAGCTTTATTAAATAATGCACCTTTTTACTGTCTTACTAATATTATAAAGCTATCGCCTGCGACTCTGTCTGTTTTAAAGTCCTTTATTGGTGTTTCCGCGATTATTGTGTACTTTATCAGTCTAAGGCCCGATCCGACCAAACTTTTAAACCGGGGTAAATACCTACTCTGAGATTAGTATAATGTCAAGAAATTACAGTTTTCTATGGCATTTTGACATTACAGATCTCTGAGTAAGTAGCGCCGCTTCCTGACTTTTCGGTATGCTTGCAGTAGGATTGGTAGATGCAGCTGGTTACCTAGTAACCCTTGCTGATTCCGTGTTTTACTGCAAGCATTCCGACAAGCTTTACCCCCGTGTAAAAAAAACACGTGTACATCACTAGTGACGATATGTATGAAAAGCTTTAGAGCCATTGCCGTATTTATTTTACGAATAGTTGCCCGGGACTCCGTCCGCGTACAAAAATAAAACATAGCCTATGTTACTCTGTAATAATATAGCATTCTACTGGTGATGGAATATTCAAAATCGGTCCAGTAGTTTTTGAGTTTATTCGTTACAAACATACAAAAACACAAATCTTTCCTCTTTATAATATTAGTGTTGATGAAAATACAGGATACAGTTTGACTCATTATCAGATTCAGAGGACCCGGGTTTTTAGGGTTCTGTAGTCAAACTAGGAACCCTTGTAGTTTCGCCATGTCCGTCCGTCCGTCCGCAGCCTAGCGCAGAGACTCTTGGTACTAGAAAGCTGTAATTTGGCTTGAATATGCATATTAGTCACGCCAACAAAGTGGTACAATAAAAAGTAAATAAAAATTAAGACTTAAGTGTCCTTAACGGCTTCGGAACCCTGCACTGAGCATGGTCCGACATGATCTTGCCCGGTTTTTCATTTCTCCCATCGTCATCACCACGAGTCACATCGAATAAAAGCTCTCCGGTTATTGCTGAAAATATATACGTTCAACTAGAATCGATGGACATAAATACTGAAAATGAATTAAAAAATACCTTGAATCAGGAGGTCATTTAAGGTACAAAAATAAATAATGACCACTTACATATGTTTGACGACACGGTGGCCTAGTTGGGAGAGACCCTGCCTCCGAAGCCAGCGGTCCTGGGTTCAAATCCCGGTAAGGGCCGATAATTGTGTAATGAGCGCGAATATTTGTTCCTGAGTCTTTGATGTTTTATATGTATTTAAGTATGTATTTCTCTATATAAGTATGTTCATCGTTGTCCAGTACCCATAGTACAAGCCTATAGCTTAGTTTGGGACTAGGTCAATTGGTGTGAGATGGTCCTGTCATATTTATTTATTTATTTGTCATGTATAACCACCCCAAAAACTTATCAAATACAAAAAGAAGCCTTATAAAAATGAAACTACTATGAAATATACTTGGAAAAAATATAGGTATATATTTATATTTTATGTTTAGTTTAATAATAATAATAGCTAATAGTATTCAATTAGGTAAGTAACTCATAATTTTATCGACATTCATTTCATCGAATGCTATTTTCTGCTGAAACCATAATGTTTTCAGGCTATCTTTAACATAAATTACGTAGGTAAGGTTTGGTATGATGTTTAAGATACCCTGAAAACATTATGGTTTCAGCAGAAAATGGCGTTCGATGAAATGAAATTCTATGAAAGGTGTTTCGATAAAATAATTGACATTCGATGAAAGGTGTTTCGATAAAATAATTGACACCCATTCAATTAATACAGCTACGGGCATACAGATGCAAGCTTTTAATTGATTCTGATGCAATTATTTCGACAGTGAAACGTATGAGGAAAGTAAATCATAAAAACTAACCACGAGTTCTTTGGCTCTGATTGGTGGAAATGAGTGGTGTGACTGCCACGCCTCGCAGCGATTGGGCAACATTTTTCTTACTCGCCTACAGGTTTAGAAGCTGTATAAGGCCGCATAATTATCTGGTTAATCTCTATGGTTGTGTTAGTCGTATGTTAGAGAAAAAACATTTATGAAGGTAGTAAGTATATCAATCAATCGTATGAATTAAATCCATTTTAGCCCGAAGGTGATTCCTCCCATTGAAGCAGATACCCTCGCAGGTTCTGAACTCCTAGTTGCATAGAGTGATTGAACACTTGCATCCATCATTTTAACGATGCTATATGTGCTATATATGAATATTGATTATTTTGACGACACGTTGGCCTCTGAAGCCAGCGGTCCTGGGTTAAAATCCTGGTAAGTGCAGATATTAGTGATGAGCGCCAATATTTGTTCCTGAGTCTTGGATGTTTTCTATGTATTTAAGTATGTATTTCATCTATATAAGTATGTTTATCGATGTCTAGTACCCATGGTACAAGCCTAGAGCTTAGTTTGGGATTAGATCAATTTGTGTGGCATAGTCCCCGGATACTTATTATTATTATATACATGTAGTAAGAAAAGATTTACTTAATAGTAATAAAATCAAAACAGTAAAGAACCCTTTTTTTGAGTTTTAACTATAGAATTCCATGCGTAGAATTTCAATGCATTTGGTGACACATATGTGACCATCATTTAACCCTCAGTTGTCAATAATAATTTTAAGGCAGCGACATCTATTATATTTATAACTACAGTTAATTTCTGATGAAATTTCGCCAAATAGGTCATTTTCAAAAAAAGTACATAGTTAAAGGCTTAATAAAAATAAAATCACGATCGCGTCGTTTGTACAACGAAAGTTAGTCATACAAACTATATGGGTAACTCTCGTTACACAATGGAATAAATTAAGTAAGTTTTGTTTTAATTAAAGTCCTTACCATGTACATTTTTTTAAAACGTCCCTACTCTTATTACACTTTTTTATAATTTCTCTGAAGTAAACACAATAACCACAAAAATATTTAGTTTTTTTATGTACAAAAGTCTGCATTGTCGGGTCAGAAATTAAAATGTAATGAAAATTATGCAAGATGCAGAATTTTGGATTGGTTATTACCTTATACGCTAAAGAAACGAATGCTCCCAATATGTCTTTGGCTATTGATATAAATGAATACTAAAGCAGTGACCTTACGAGCTCGTTGGGTGGCATCCTTGCTCAAATCGATTGGGAGAACTCGGCCACTGGCCTGTAACGGTTGCTTCCAAACATCCATTTATACTGCCATTAAAAGGATTACATCTTAAAAGAGGCCTACCTCGAGTAAAGCTTCGTTTCAATTTGTTTGGTTTCAAACTACGTACATAACTTTTCAGATTACAACGTTTTACAAACGGTCGAAGGTATCTTTAACATTAGTTACGTACCTAGGCTAGGTTAGCATTATGACTCCCAAAAAATATGTCATTGCACCGCGCCTTTCGATGAAATCAAAAATCTGCGTAGTGATAGGTACGTGCCTTAAAGTATGGTTGTGAGGTACCTATTTCGATAAAATAATCGGTATCCGTAACAACCAACGTTTTGTGTTAACCGTAACCTCTCATGTTACGATTCAAAATGACTTCTGCATTTTAATCGACGAAATGAGCTCCCGCGGCCAGTTCTAACCAGATGCGTGCAGTCTGACACCGATTTTGAACCGTGTTGATCTGCAGTAATGGTTTAAAAGAGATAACTGCAAGAATTACGGGTCCCACAAGCCTTCCTTATCCGCAATCCGGACCACGGACCCGAGGCCTTTGCGCTACCGCTCATTCTCGTGATTGTTTTGTCGTGAACCCTTGGTAATATTTGAATCTGTGTGAACCGCCAACGGAAGCCAGCTTCAGAGCTTCAAATTAACTGTCCAATTGAACCAACGAGCGTGAGTAACCCTGGATCCGGCCCCGTGACGGGCTCCTTCCCTTATTAGGCCTCCGTAATCCCTAATCATTTGCAAATTAAACAAGTTCTAAGACATTGTAATTAGGGTATTTTTTGGTAATGCTCTCACCGTTACATCAAGTTAATTTAGCAGCAATGGACCAACTCAGGTGGGTGTATTCTCGTCAGAAGCTAGACTTCAAATGACATAATTTTAGCAAAGGACATACCTTAGTCCCCAAATTCAGCGCGACTCACACGTTTATCGCTCCCGGTCGGCAATTTGAGACAGAACCGCTGGCGTTACGATAAGCCCACGACAATACAATAATGGACGCTCTTTTTGCCTAATGGACCGCATCCTGCACGGCCCAAGCGCAGTCCAGTCAGGAGTTCGCTCCTCTCGCTCGGCTACGTCTGTACGTTCAATTCCAGAAGGCTTGCTCGTGTCTCGAGTTGAGATCACGTTCCGTATTATTGACGACATCCTCGCGTGGGTCGAGTTTCGTGGCCCGCGTTAATGCGAACTACAGACCGACGTTTGTCGGCAACGAACGATGTGCGCGAGATTCGGAAAACGAAAAACCTCAGTCTTCTGCTAAAATCTAGTGTAACGGATGCAGTGTTAAGGATGCGCCAGTGTCTATAGCAGGTCGAGAGTCTGTTGTGCTGTGACGGACATGCCTGTGCTGCGACGGCTGGCTTCAAGTGTTAAGAAAAAGAAGTCACTTTCCCCGGCTCGGTTACCGAGTCAGTTGAACAGTTCCATTTGCTTGATGCGATAACGTTTTAGGTGAGTGCTTTGGAAGCCATTAGTGGAAAGTGGTCAGTTTAATGGACCCCTGTCGTGAACAGGTGTGCTGCTTTATCTTGTTTACTGTTTTATGTGTGCCGCAACAACGATAAGGATTTACTTTCTGCATGTTAAATGTCTTACTAACACATAAGTGACCAAGACAGTGATAAGAACAAGTAAAGGAAAATTCCTCTATCGAAAAGCAACGGAATTCATGTCAAGTTCAGTTGAATAAACGTGTGTGTAGTCAACATAATATGTCAAATATCACATTTTCTTAATATAAATAACTTACTAACTAGTCCCCTTTTATAGTAAACAAAGACTTCTAATAAACAGTTTTAACGCAAGTAAGATATAACAGTTTACACACCTTTGATCCTGCTCGTGTAACTTGGAGGTTATGTTGTGTTTACAAACTAATAAAACACAAAAACAAAGTAAAACTAAAATATAACCTCCAAATATTCACTTGTTTGTAACTAACACTTCACTAACGCACGACTTCTTTGGCTGTTCGTAGAATAATAACACAATTTCATAGCAAATAGTTTTATTTGTTCACTTTATCAGCTGGTTGTTGTACTTTGTCAGTACATAACAATACTATAACTATCATCAATTACTACAAACGATAGATAACTCGACCATCTCCAGAGTCATTCAATTCATTCACGTGCGTAACATTTAGCTTTGTATTGTACGAATTGATATTGAATAATTTCGCTAGGTGGCGTGGAAATCAATATCAAACAATAATTTATTAATGCAACTTTACGTCATAATTATTTAACATCTATTTTTTTGAAATTTCTTGAATGTTTGTTTAGTATACATGTATTTTAACAACTTATTTGTTGTTATTTATTAAATTATTTACAGACTTCCAAACTAGGGCAACCATGCCCTACTCGAAGTCTTTTCTTACAAATTTCTGCCCGCGAATTAATGAAAGTAGTATCGAAGTATGAAAAGTAGCCTATCTTAGCCTAACCTAATCCAGGCTATCTCCATCTCAAATTTCATCCAAATCCGTGCAGCCGTTGAAGCGTGCAGGGGGTAACAGACTTTCGTATTTATAAATTTTATAATATAAATAGGATTTAGTGCGTAATTTTTATCGAAAATAAATAATAACGTAACATGGACTTTTTTAACCTTTTCTTGACAGTTTAAAATTTATAATACCTTATTTTTTGTTTGATTCCTTAAAGAATATCTAAACATGCTTGCCCTAATGGAAGTATTTTCTTATACAATTACCCCGCTAGCAATCAAAATAACAGCACAATCGAATTCAATTATTATTTCGATACGTCAAAGGTCATTTGAACACCAAGTAACGAAGGTAATTGAAGTTCACCAATTCGATTAAAATAAGGAAGTCTTACTAATAGTGCCTAATTGGTTATGGTTGAGGGGTCACGTTGGCACGTTGCGAAAAATGAGAACTGTTAAGTAAGAAAAGTAATTGGAAATCGTCAATTATTTTGATGAAAGGCATCCTTACTTCTCTTAACGAGTTTATTAATTTTGCCTTGTATAACGGTCTAGGAAGTTTTTTACGTAACATTTATACATACATTAATAAAAAAACCGGGCAAGAGCATGTCGGACCATGCTCAGTGTAGGGTAAAAATACACCCCCACGTTACGTGTAGGGAAGGTACCCTAAAAAAAATATTTTTTACATTTTATTGTACCACTTTGTTGGCGTGACTAATATGCATATTCAAGCCAAATTACAGCTTTCTAGTACTAAGAGTCTCTTCGCTAGGCTGCGGACCGACGGACGGACATGAAGAAACTATAAGGGTTCCTAGTTTGACTACGGAACCCTTAAAAAAAACTAGCTTTTACGACTGCCACCTACTTAACCACACTAAATAGTGTCCCAAAATTTACGCGAGATTTATCATAGTATTAGTATGGTAAATCTTGCGTAAATTTTGGGACACTATACAAACAGGGAGATTTTTGTAAATAAGGGGGGAAAAAAATGATTCCTGTTAGCATAGATGGACTATAGTAGTGCATTTAATCCCTAGGGACTAAAGTGACATTTTAGTCCCTAAGGGCATAATATTGTTTTTAATTTCTATCAGTAAAAGCCATAGAAAAACACAAACAGCCAGTTCCATGTTGCCATAATTTGATAATGTCGTTGTCGTCATAATGCACACAACCTTCACCGCCTCGGTCTTCATTTCGGAAATGTTGTGTATGCACTATTTTTTATATTATTTCCCCTAAAACTTAATAATAATATATCGTATGTATATTTGTATGTAAACTCTTTATTGCACATACAAAAACAATTGTGTTGCCATGTTTTTAATTGCATTTTATTATTATCATTTGAGTTTTAGTTTTTAAATTTAGTTTTATTTACTTTTTTATTTTTCGTATTGCTTGTTGTGTGACCTGCCGTGGTGTCACCAATAATGGTTCCTGCGGAAGACCAGCTCTGGCCTACAAATAGTTACATAAATCCGAGAAGCAGATAAGAAGAAAAAGTAAACTGCTTTAATAGAATAAATACTCGTACCCTCTTATCCATTAACCACCCGCCAAGCAACAGTGTTAGCATTGTTGTGTTCCGGTGTGGGGATAAGACAACCGGTGAAATACTAGCATAGAGGCATTCCATCTTAGTCCTCAGGGTTGGCAACGCATTAAGAGGTCTTAGGATTATAGTCTTGAGAATTCAAATGTCTATGGGTCTCAGATTCCATTTACCATCAGGTGGCCTGGGTGCTCGTGTGCCTTCTCGTTAACATTAAAAAAAAACTAATATATACTACCACATGCGTAAACAGCAATTAAAATCCACAACAGAGCTAAGGATCAACACTCAGACTCATCTTGTTAATTAAGACATTGCTATTAGTTGTATTCTTTAAATAGATACTCATTAGTGTAAGTGGCAAAAAAAAAAAAAAAAAGTGTAAGTGGTTAGTAACCGTAATTAATTAAATAAATTAACCAATTTCCATAAAACTAAGGATCATCCCGATTAAAATCGCATTCTTAAAAAAAAAAACTACTTCCGATAACGTTAATAAATAAATAAATATCAGGGGACAATGTTACATAAATTGACCTAGTTCCAAACTAAGTTCTAAAGGTGCACAATACAGTATAGAGAATACTACTTATTTAAATATGTAGAAAACACGCAAGGCTCAGGAACAAATACTCGCGCTCATCACACAATTGTCTGCTATTACCGGGATTTGAACCCGGGACCTATAGCTTCACAAGCAGGGTCACTAACAACTAGGCCAACGTGTCGAATAAGGTGCCGGTCCCGTTTCGATTCCCGATAGCGGCAAATTTTAGTGTGAACCCGAGTATTTGTTTCTCAGTCTCGGATGTTTTCTACCAGTACCTATTAAATAAAGTATGTATTTCTCTTTGCAAGTATGTTGTGACACTCCATGTCTTCCCGTGGATGTCGTAAGAGGCGACTAAGGGAATAAGGGTTATTGTAGCACTGTGAGGCGATGGGCTTGCAAACGGACACTAATACAAGGGTAAAGCTACCTAATTAAGAATGCATGCCCTTAAATGTTAACAATATACAATGACTTAACAATTATTACTTAATCAAGAGAGGATTAGGACTGGTATCTTTCTCGTTTTTATTTAGGTTGGTAGTTACATGATATGAAAATTTATTTATCCTAATATAAACACACATCAAAATGTAATGATATTCTTGGTTTTAGTTGTATCTTTTTTACTGCTACTTACTTCCATTATTATTTCACACGTGGTGTTTGCCTGTAAGTGGTTGTGACATACTTCACTTTACGTTTCATCATTGCAAAATTTAAATGTACTGATGTCAACAATTTTTGGTGAACATTAAATAAATAAATAAATGTTTGTACTAATAATCGATCCGTCTTGTACAAGAGCGAGTAGCTCCACACGCGTCCACGTCTAAAGATCAAGTTACATTTAACTGGGTGAAACCGAAACTGAATAACGGCTGCACAAGGAAATTGAGTGGACAATTATATTGGCTTTATTGTGGAAGTGTACCGCGTGGAAAACCATGAAGCTAGGGTGACCTACGTGTTGTCAAGATCAGGATAAGTCCATGGCCGATATTATACATTTACATATATTCTGTGTGTGTTAGCTGTTGTCCGCAGCTCCGTCTAATAAATAATACAAATCTTTCCTCTTTACAATACTGGTGTAGTAATGGTGACACGTTAGCCTAGTTGGTAGTGACCCTGCTTACGAAGCTATTATAGTGGTCCCTGGTTCAAGTACCGTTAGGGCGAAATTTGTGTGATGAGCGCATGTATTTGTTCCAGAGTCTTGGATGTATCCATGGATGGTCTTATATATGTATGCATGTATTTTTTATACAAGTATGTTTATCGTTGTCTAGTACCCATAGTACAATCCTACAGAGCTACTTTTGGGTAGGGACTAGGTAAACTTGTGTGACATTGTCCCCTGATATTTACACACTTATTTATTTTTCTTAGATATTGTCAAAAGTATATAGTATAGACAACCACAAATATACATACAGTTATAGACATAATAAATATAATAATTATACTCGCTTACTTTATAGAATGTGTCCAACTCTGTTCATCCGTTTGGGAGCTACCCAAATACACACATACACACATAAACTTATTTATACCGCCCCTCCTTTGACGGGATACCTACTTATTGTTGCGATGTTACTTATTTATATATTTGAAAAAAACTGTAAGCTTACAATAGAGATCATGCATGGGGCGCAATCAATTAAACTCAATTCTGATTTTCATGAATGATAAATTAATACGTATTAGGAGAAAATGTAAAAAAAAGCATATAAAAAATGGAACGTCTAATCTTTTCCTTTTTTGAAGTTGGTTTAAACGCAATACACTAAGTTTTGACCCGTTTCTTAAGATTTTATATAGAATCAAAACTTTGTTAAAACTGAAAAACTTCTTTTAATGTTTAGATTGATTTTTTCGGCACCCTCATTTTAATTACGTACTATTTTAATTCAACGATATTGGCGTAAACATAGTAATTTACGAAATAAATGCATATTTCTTTATCAGGTCGTTATATTTTAAACATGGAACAACAGCTGTGACGTCATTCCTGTCGTCGATTTTGTATAGTGTTTTTGCAGGGGGTCTGAACTATGACTTTTTAAAGCTTCATATCTTATGAAAAAGTTACACGGCAATTATTTCGCGTCAACAGTTATTCCTCTCTTTCATAGCACTCTCCAGAGAGCGTAAGGAAAAATAAATGCATGTTCCCTATTAACATTAACAGAACTTAAACTAAACTTGCCAATTAACTTAGTATTAATATAATATATATGTATACATATATATATGTATATATATATATACATATATATATTATGTATAACACTACCTATAAAATAAATAAATATCAGGGGCAATCTCACACAAATTGACCCCGTCCCAAACTAAGCTCTAGGCTTGTACTATGGGTACTAGACAACGATAAACATACTTATATATAGAAATACATACTTAAATGCGTAGAAAACATCCAAGACTCAGGAACAAATATTCGCGCTCATCACACAAATATCTGCCCTTACCGGGATTTGAACCCAGGACCGCTGGCTTCGGAGGCAGGGTCACTCCGAACTAGGCCAACGTGTCGTCAACCTAAAAGTAAATAATGATTTCAAGTTAACTTATGTTACGTGAACTAATTATGTACAGTACTTTGCTTGGCCTTAGCCTCCAGATATCTGTTAGCTGAAGCCACAAATCTTAACTCATAGCTGTAAAACATCCAGATCGCTGTCACAGGGAAAAAAAACATGTAACAAGTTATGTATGTATGAGTAAGCTCTTTAATTACCTACCTGTTTCCATAGCAACCAACTGGTCGCGAAACACCAATTATGATTAATGAGGTTTGTGTGTTGTGCGGGTTAATCGCCGGTTACTAGTGAGTCATTCACTTCCCAAACAGATTAACTAAACGCGAGTTTTACGATAGTTACCGACTGATTGTAACTTTTTACCGGTCTTTTCTTGTTTCCGTAGCATTTTTTAAATTAAAAACCTTGTCTTCGATTTTTTTTTTTAAATCATGCTTAACTAAAAACTCAAATGCGCAGTGCCGAAACTTACACATCCTCTCTGCAACAGTTCATTAACAGTTAAATTTCAAATTTATTTTCTCCCCTAGTGTTACCATGCATCGCTTTCAACCCTTCTCAGCAAAACAATGGCTTATTTTCAGAGCATGAGACATGAAAAGTCCTTGCCAAATTCAAAATGTCATTATAAATATATCACTGGATTTTGCGAGTATCGTGTGGTCTTCCTAATCAACCATACCATGTATACCTATATAGCCTTATTTAAAACTTCCACGTCAATCAACAAGCATCAGCTTAATTTTCAGAAACAAGCGCAATGACTCAGAATGTTGACCATGTCTTAAGAATTATCTCAAGATTAATGGTGGGCTATGTTTTTTCTCGGAAGTTCAGTTTTTCCTCTATAATTATCAACTGTTGCACAACATTGGGTGACGGCATGTATGTTAAAGACTTAGTTAGCATGACAGTCATTGTTTTTAATAAGGGTGTGGGAGCACTAGGCCAGTGCTACCATACTGCCACATTATAAGCAGTATTTAGTCTGTCTTCAAATGAAAATTAACTAATTTTCTATTTAAAGTCAATTGGTGCCGTCATAGATGATATTAGTGGGTATAAGTAAACACTTTAATATCTGTATCTCAAGAACCAATGATGTCTACTTAGTCGTGATAGTTTTCCTTTAAAAATCGCCATTATTTATTTATTTATTTATTTATTCAACAGTAACACAATGCTCTTTCATTTAAGATAATTTCCAGATTTTCAGTCCCTATTTGTAGTTTTGGCTGTAATGGCGGGGACACTTGCGTCTAACAAAAATTAGCGCTTTAAAGCTTAATATTTCATAAACGGATTAATCAATCGAAAAACTTTTTTCACGAACCCGAAACATTTTTAAAAAACCTATCCAACGACACCCCGCACTATAGCGTAGACGAGAAAAAAACCCTAGTTACGTGTAGGCCGTAGGGGAAGTGCCCGGAACATATTTTTTTGTTCATTTTATTGTACCACTTTGTTGGCGTGACTAATATGAATATTCATGCCAAATTACAGCTTTCTAGTACTAAGAGTCTCTGTGCTTAGGCTTCAGACGGACGGACATGGCGAAACTATAAGGGTTCCTAGTTTGACTACGGAACCCTAAAAACGTTTGCCCGCTGTTTCGTTTGTCAGAATTTTCATAAGTTAGAAACTATTTGTTTGCTGAAACCGTTTAACTTTTTTGGATTGTTGTAAAACAAACCTTAGGTACCTCTTCTACATGTTCTGTAGGTATATCTCATTTTGATAAGCTAATGGGGTCAGAATGATATTCTAACTTATGAAAATTCGGACAAACGAAACAGCAGGCAAATTTTCCGAATTGTGAGGTTACCGTATTTGTACCTACTATGTGTACTATCACGCTGCGAACGTTAACAACTCGAAGATAACTATTGAATATAGCCAAGAGCAATGAGAACGGGTCACTTAGTTCAGTTTCCGTAGAAAGTGACCCGATATTACCTGAGTGTAGATAAAAATCTCCGATATAATACCAACATCTTCTTTCAGACCTGATATCTCTTCAACGGCTCAACCGATTTTCATAACACTTAGTTAATAATCATTCAGATTAAACTAGCTGTCTTTTAATAAAAACCGCATCCAAATCGGTCCACCCTTTTCGGAGCTAGGATCTCACAGACAGACACACCTTAAACTTTTTTCTTTTGTTGATCGATCATTAAACTTGTAAATGATTGATGACTAAACTAGATTGAATTATTTATTGCTTAATTATAATATATGTTACCGCATAAAGTGCGCAGCATGTCTTATTATCATAAATAACATTGAAGTCTTTAGGTAAATGGCACCAGCTATGACGATGCATATTACCACACAATTTGACTGATTCACAATCGCAAGCTTTCGTAGTATCGGTTAGCATAGAAACGAAAAGCTTGAGGAATCAAACGCTACTAGTAAGTTGTTGAGTTATTTAAAAGCGTTATGTAGGTAAAATTTTAGTACAAAAGTTAATTTTGAAATGGCGGCTTGATTTGAGTTCCAAATCCCTGTAAATAATTAAAAAGTTAATTTTCCTCGTCTATGGTTGGTCCGGCCAGTCGCGTGTCATTCACCGTTACGTGACGTCATCGGCGTCATCGCGGGAGCTTGAGCCACGCAGACGACTTAACGATTATCAATACAGAGGCTGCTCAGTACACGCTTTTGTAGCTGACTGTATATTTTTTTAAAGTTATTATCTACTTCTCAAGACCAAACTAACGGGGGCCCTAGCCAAGATGCAAACGCTCCTAACGTTTTTCTTTTCTATCGCTCAAAATGTATGGGGTGACAGTGGACCACGTGGTTTATCGAAACGCACGAGAATGTCATCCCATACATTTTGAGCGATAGAAAAGAAAAACGTTAGGAGCGTTTGCATCTTGGCTAGGGCCCCGGGTCTCAATGTGGTGGGTTTACGTTACGTATCGCGAAGATGGGAATGTAAAAAGAACAAAAAAATCGCCTGTCACACGCAGAACACTAAGACGAAGCTTACGTCATCATCTGTCAAAATATGATGGATAGACTAAAAGCTACGAGGGAACAGATAAACATACTAACTAACATACATAGGCTAAAATCATAACATCCTTTTTGCTTTGCCGTAATTGGGTCAAAATAGTACCAACGATTAACCGATGCAGCTCCGGGACATCGAATATTTATAGTAGGTACAACCTCTGGGGCCCTAGTTAACTTTTTAAAAATATAAATATTAATTAAAATTGACGGTAGGTCGCGTCGACTGCTTATATCGACTCCATCATACACTTCGAGTCGATAGAAAACAGAAAAGTTAGCGGGTTTTCCAAAAAACGTACTTAAGTTTAAGATTAACAACGGTAATTTTTCCATTACGTCACGAAAATTAACTATTGCTGCTTATGTCACCAACTGTATTATTACCTGTGTTTAGCTTTTTTTTAAGAATAGGCCGCCTCTGTTCCATCATTGCTCTATGCCCCGAAATGATCATTTCGATCAACCGATCATCTTTCACGGTCTGTTTTTTACTTCCGATGATTATCATTAATCAGTGTGATCAAATCAGTTGACGATATGTTACAAATGTTACGGGACCACGTACGGGACTTCGAATTAAGATGTTTCAAGGTGTTATTCTTTATCGAGAAGGCGAGTCCGTCAACGTGATCTACGATCTACCACCGTAGTTTAGTTGGTTATTTTAATCTATTTATATAGGAATAAATCCCTATTTCCCTTGGTCACGACATCACGCATGAACGACTGGACCGATTTAGCAATTTTTTTCGTTAGGATAAGGTTCTTATGAAAGAAAAAAAAAATCCACCGAGAAAATCAAAAAGTTGCAGTTGCAGCTGACGGGTAGCTAGTTAATTATAATAATAGATTGCTTTTTCTTCTTGTTATATTAATAGCGATCCACCACGACATTCCGCAATTTCCGCTCCCCTCGTGTGGGACAATGTGGAAATGCATCTGAAACTTCACATGTGAAGCGGTGTGAATCGCTTAAACGTATCACTTTTTAATTCGACGCAGTTATTATCCCCCGACATTAAGTAGTCCCGTCAGAGCGTGCAAAACACACTTTTGCGCGTGCATTTTCAATTAAGCAGCTTGTTATTCAAAGAGCTAGATCAGATCACCATATTTTATACTTCATAGCAAACATTGAGTTTTGTCTTGCAGTGATCGGGGAAAACGGTGTAAAACTTTAGAACTTACAATGAAGAATCATAAGAATATTATTAATAATAATAATAATAATAATAATATCACGGGACAATGTCACACAAATTGATCTAGTCCCAAACTAAGCTCTAGGCTTGTGCTATGGGTACTAGACAACGATAAACTTACTTATATAGAGAAATATATACTTAAATACATAGAAAACATCCAAGACTCAGGAACAAATACTCATGCTCATCACACAAATATCTGCCCTTACCGGGATTTGAACCCAGGACCCGTAGCTTCGAAGGCAGGGTCACTCCCAACTAGGCTAGCGTGTCGTGTGTGTATTGTCAGATTAGTGTTCAGTTTAACTCTTGAATTTCATGGCTGTAATTGTTAAGTTTTGTTATAAATTTGCACCGTTTTCCTCGATCTGGTAATGTGGGATATAGTTTTGCAGGTAAATATAGGAGCTCCTCGACAAGCTGTCGACGGCCTGTGTTAGAGAATACTATAGGCCTAATTACTAAACTTTGCATCATTAAATTCGCTGTCATTTCACTTTTTAAGTATAAAAGTCACCTGATTTTTTTTACTGCGCGTGGAGACTGTGATTCTACGTTTGGAAACGGTATAGATTTTTGACCTTATTTTTTACGGAAAATATTGAGTTCACCTATCGGACAAAAAGGTGCGCGGGATTTGATGACGTCATTTGATACAAGATATTAGGTTAATAAGTGCCGGCACTAAAACTGCGAATGTCGATTTTGTATTATTTTTGAGAAGACTCATTAGTTTAGTAATAATACTTAATTACCCACCTAACTACCAACCTAAATAAAAACGAGAAAGCTCGATACCAGTCCTAATCCTCTCTTGATTAATAATTGTTAAGTCATTTTATATTGTTAACATTTAAGGGCATGCATTCTTAATTAGATAGCTTTACCCTTGTATTAGTGTCCGTTTGCAAGCCCATCGCCTCACAGTGCTACAATAACCCTTATTCCCTTAGTCGCCTCTTACGACATCCACGGGAAGACATGGAGTGTCACAACATACTTTATTTAATAGGTACTGGTAGAAAACATCCGAGACTCAGAAACAAATACTCGCGTTCACACTAAAATTTGCCTAGTGGAGGCCTCGAATAAGAAATTGCCTGACGAGGTGATTGGCAGGCCAGGATGATTGAGAAAACAGATCGAAGTAAGGACACGTGAAATTGTTATATTTTCAAGTGGCAACTCTTACATTAGGCAACAGTTTTTTAAATTAGATCATGTTGCCAAGTTCACTCCTAGCAGACATAAGAAACCCATAGACATTCGCACTCTCAAGACTATAATCCTACGACTGCAAAAATAGTGGTGGTAGGACCCTGTGCAGGGTCCGTCCGGATCGCTACCACCATCTTATCCATTAACCACCCGCCAAGCAACAGTGTTCACATTGTTGTGTTCCGGTGTGGGGATAAGACAACCGGTAAATTACTAGCATAGATGCATCATAGCATAGTCCTCAGGGTTGGCAACGCATTTGAGGTCTTAGGATTAGTCTTGAGAATTCAAATGTCAAAAATGTCAATTCAAAAATGTCATTCAAGGGTTTCAGATTCCACTTACCATCAGGTTGCCTGAGTGCTCGTGTGCCTTCTCACTAACATAAAAATAAAATTGAATCCCTACACCGGTACTCTATCGTTTGGGGGTAAGTTAAAGGATAATATGGTGGTTGCGATCTTTAAGAACCCTGCTTAGAGTCCTACCATCACTAAATAATCAATTTTTTTAGTTACTAACCAAAATGTGGGTTGCTGGTCTGAAATACGGTGTCACCGCCTTGACCTACTCCAAATTTAGTCTAGGTAAAGTCATGGAGCCCAATAGGAAAGAGAGAACTGTATTGATTTAATAATAGGTCGCAGTACTAATGAAAAAGAATGTCCGTGTTTTCTAACCGCCATCTAAAACAATATTGTCTCACAATGTCACATTAAAGCTTCTGTTTACACTCGGAACTGCCCGTAGGAATCTTTCAATAGCTGATGAGCTCGTGTTTACTCAACTAATACCTCGTCGAATACCTCTGGTTCTACATCCACTGCCTTAAAACTACGCCATGACGAATAACTTCCAATTCAAAGCGAGCAATGAAAAGCGTCCGCTGAAAACCATACTGATTTCAAATTTGGAACACGCAATGCGTTTGCAGACAGCGCGTCTACGCAGCTATTAACGCCTGATTTCTTTCAAGCTGATTTGGACTGTTTGTTGTAGTATTTACGATTGTATTTGTATTGCAGCCATTACTAGAATTGGGCCGTGTAGGTTGTTTGCTGTAATGTTTCTTACGAGTGTGGGAAGTGATCGGCATTCCATGGATTATGCGCGGCTTTTCAAAGAAGTTAGCCGACGCCGCGCCGATACGGTAGCAGGACTCAGTTTACGTGTTGATGGTTCTGGAATAGTAAATTCTAGACCGAGAACTACTTATCGGGTCAAGTCTGAATGAAAAATAGGGAGGTCGGCACTTGTGTTTGGCAGTTTTTTTCCATTTTGAGGACGGAATTGCAGTCCTTGCACCTTGGTGCCACTGAAGCCTGCTTTTTCACAGTTGTTGCATTACAATCGCGTGCTTATATTTACGGTCAAACCTATAAATTGTCCTATTTAAAATTGGTTCAGCAGGTCAGAAGGCAGGTCGCCTTAAAATTACTGACGATGATCTCACCTCCAGACACTGATTTAAATAATGTAGCTTATACTCAGAATTTCTTTGACTGGCAGACAAGGCAAAAAAACAAATGATCATCATCAATATTATCATTTGTAACTTGCAAATATTTCAGCTCTCACTTATCTCTTTCTTTCAGTCATCTCACGACTCACGAGCAAGAGAAACGGCACTTTTGAAATTTCGATTTGTGTATTCTATAGTCCTTCAGGCTGTCATTAGGGAGCTTAGCTGTTTTTAATCGTCACAACAGCAAAAAGATGTGCAATGAAAAGTGACTATAAACCTAATTGAACAGTGAAGCAAATGTTTTGAATCTTCTTGGTTCTTAGTACGTTTTAGTCTTAAAACGGCGAAGAAAACGCCGCAAGCGCACGCGTAGACGGTGACGTCAAGCCGCAGCCACGCGAAAAGATGGCCGATTATCATTCTTGATCGCAGACCGCCTTTTTTACATGCAAGTCTAAAATAAGTCCAAAGGTTACTTTCCTGAGTTAATACCGATTATCCATTTTTTATCATTACAACACTTCCGTCAGAGAAGCTAGCAAAAAAACTGTCAAGCCGTTAAGCCGTGAAATTGGAACAAACAATTTACTTCCCCATCTGTCAATTACTACTTATGTTAATATACATATTATGTAGAGTACCTACAACACTAAAAACGTAACCTTCGGTCCATATGGATCACCATCACTTCCGTACCAAATAAACTTATGATGTTTCTTTCATTATTTCTTAACCACCAGTAGGCCGCCACGGGACAATTTTTGACATGAGTCGGGACTTTAATTCGTCTATAGCATATTCCATCGTAAGTATAAAGAACTAAGGCTTAACTTCGTAAGGCCCGATGTGCATTAGGATGTACATAATCAAGGCAATTGAATTGAAACTACATCACAATGAGAATTAAGACCATTTTTCTTTGATTAGAAATTAAAATTGATATTATAGAGCAAACGTTTTTGAACTTTATTTCCTCGCTGCTAGGTACACATTTCCTCTCACAAAAATCTTCCTGTTTCTAGTATGGTGGGCCTTACGAGGTTTAAATAAAAGTGTATTTTGTGTGATTTGAGTCCTTTTATTACTAAGCAACTTAATCCCCGGGTGGCTGTCATTTGAATAATTTCATAATAGTAATGTTTGACACTAGTTCTCGTTTGACGTCATTTCACACTAAGTCCCGTGGCAGTGCTCGGCCCACTGGAAGCAGTATTCGCACTCTTTTGTTCTGGTGTGCGGGTGGCATAGGGGTTTACTATCTCAGACCGGTTACACACGGTGACTTTTAAAGTGTGTCTGCCCCAATTGCGATACCATAGCGATAGTAGTAAACCGTCTACCTTTCAAAACGCACGCGACACGTCGTTACCCTCGGATTAAAAACTATATATGTATGTAAAAAAATGATAGGTTCATCAATAGTAACCTAATACCAATAATAACATAGGAACTATTGCCTCTCTGTTGATTTGTATATGTGGTTATTTTGAGAGGATAATGCCATTGAGTTGGCGAGTCACCGTCTGCAATTTCAACGAAAGTAATTCTGCCCTCCTAAGCAAAAATGCAGTATCTCAAATTCATTTACCGATGCAAATTCAATCCTATCCTGTTAGTAATAAGGTTGCATTTCCTACAGAAGTTTGATCTGAGATACTGCGATTTGTGTTAGCAGGGCAGAATTAACGTTGGCCAGGCAGACGCCATAGTTTCATCAACAGCCTAGTTCATTCATATAGTCTATTATTAAATCCCATCCTTCTTAAATAGTCCTACACTAACCGGTGGTTGTCCGTGGGAGTATACTTCTATAGTGTGAGTCCAGGGACAATCAGCGGCTAGTGCAGAGGCCCTTTAGAAAACTTTAAAGGGCCTCTGCGTGTTAGCTTCGGCTCCATGTGCCGGAAGGCCGGGTCCATATTGGCTCACATAAAATAAAAATAAAATAATCACTCTTCATACAGTTTTTGTTCATAATTTGATATTCATAATCATCGCTCCTCAAGTGAATTTTACTGAAACCGTTCTGATTTTAGGGCGTTTATAAAACAAACCTAACCTAACCTAACCTTATTTACCAGTTGGATATTTTTAAAATCAGTAATTCGTGATAGTTTTCCTTTAAAATTCGTTATATGCTCTTTCATTGAAGATTATTTTCAGATTTTTAGTATTTGTATTTTTTGCTATAGGGGGGGGGGGGGGGGGGCACACTTGAGTCTAACAAAAATTAGCGCTTTAGAGCTTAATATTTCATAAACGGATTACTTCGTCGAAAAACTGTTTGCACAAACCCGTAATATTTTTAATATACCTATCCAACAACACCCCACACGAGAAAAATAGATTCCCACGTTACGTGTAGGGTACCGTAAAAAAAAAAAATACATTTTATTGTACCACTTTGTTGGTCTCTGAGCAAGGTTGCGGACGGACGGACGGACAGACATGGCGAAACTATAAGGGTTCCTAGGTTGACTACGGAACCCTAAAAATGCGCACCCACGCCTTCCAAAGGTCCGGGACTCATAGTCCCGTGATTGGTAAAGACATATAGGTAATAATAATATAATAAAGAGCTCATTGTAGCTTTTATTCAATTGACAATAAAGGCGGCCAAATTGTTAAAAAAATTGTTTCGAAAACAGGATGCCAAGCCGAGTGGAATATTTACCCAGTATGAAACTAGATCAAAGGGACGTTTCGAATCATTTTAAATACCAATATAAGATAACCTCATTGATAATCTTCTATAAGTATAGTAAGTCACTTTATTAAACAAGTTTTCGCGGTAAACGCACATTGACTGGTGTTTACTATTTTTTACTACAAAAACCAAATAAGCTAAATTTGTGCTGCGCATTCAATACATGAAAGACCATTAAGTTTATTTTTAGTATAATAAAGTAATTGCATCATTCTACATTTAGTTGTAGAATTTTCCTAATTCACAAAAATTTATTTTGTATTAACTTTAAAGTGAGTAACGCAGTGGAGGTTGATGTCCCCGCCTTTTCTAGGGAAAAGTGCAATTTACCACTGAATTAAGAAATTTTTTCAACGACAATTGAGTAATTTAATAGGATTTATACGCGGATTCATAATGTGATATACTTTTTATTGGACGATAACCAAAAATGTACATTTAAAATTAGAATGTCCCAATTATTAAATATCAGGGAACAACTAATTAAAAACAAGGACAAAAAGGTTTAAAAAGTTCACCTTCCTCAAAATCATAAAATTGATACCAAAAATCTCCTACTAAATGACGTCAATTCGAAGTTTAATGACACTTTTCGCTACAAAATTCTTGCGGTTTTAACTGACGCGTTTTTAGTTTTTGGACACAAGTTTTACTCGAGCTGTTTTTTTCCGTTTAGCAATTCATTTGTGGGTCACGGAATATAGTTTTTTGTTCGCATTTCCTTAGGCAAATAAGTAATTTAACAATCCAGCTTAGACATTGCTACTTAAGATTAAATCTATCGTATCACCCGATGGATGGGTGGGAAGCCAGAATTTTATCACACCTGATGGTGCTTAAATTGTTCTACCATGCATTTCTCCAGACCAGCCACTTTCTGCCTCATACTGAAATAAAACTAACCTGCAACGTGTACGAGTATGTGTTTGTGTGTGTGTTAGATAAAAACTTTTTAATAGCATCTGCGTAACTTAGAATAAAGTGTAGTAAGCAGTAGTAGGCCGAAACGTCAAAGGTTAACTTGACGAAAACTACCATTACCTAACAAAATTATTGTAGCCCCAAAATCAAATCAAATTGTCTACTCTTAACATTATAACGAGGCGAAATTGTTTTTATTTGTTTGTATACAGCTTAGGGTTTTTTTTAATAGGTGCACAATTTTTTATATTTGCTTCGCTATTGTTAATCAATAACACATGTCATGTTGTTACTTTTACTCTAGATTAAAAAATATTGGAGATATTGCCGATTCAATGATTCCACTAACTTAACGATATTCATGGACCCTCTAATGCAGGGCTGCGAGGAGAGGGGAGTGTTGTTAAGTAAGTTAATAAATGAAATTTAAAATTTAGAATATCAGTAGGAGAGGGGCTTGTTGTCTGATAAGCTGTAAATGAAATGTCAAAATTCGAATATCCATACAGTGTATCGCATACCTACAGCTTGACAACCCATGTCATCATTTCTAGTGTGACTTTGTGTCTACACGAGAAGGTAAAAGAGAGATAATTTACAACTAAAAATTTTTTTTTTTAACTCCTTTTGTTGTTGTAATATGTTATATTAACGATACAAAATCATATGTAAAAATTTGTGCACTAATAAAAAAATACCCTGTATGTAATTTCAGTTTTTTTTCAATCTTAGGTGCCTACATTAAGGAAGCTACATAATCTCAGATATGTAATTTCGTTACACTGGAGCCTAGAGCGAAGCAAGAGCAGGCCACTAGTATTTTACAAAATGAATTTACATGTTTCGGATCTTCCCATATCTAATCGTAGTATGAGCTACTACGAGGATAGTTATTTGTCCGTCCGTGACCGCGTTGCATCAGCACTTTCGACGCCAAGCGGTGATGACGCCGCGGCCGTCATTGCATCATTGCATCAGTCCGCTGACATCTGATCAACGCCCTTTTGCGATAAGACTAGTTCAAATCGGTGGGAGATGTAAAGCGTTCTATTCAAATTTGAATATAAATAAAATTACCTTTGTATACGTCATTTTGTAATGTTTTTCTTTATACAGTTTTTGTGTTACAAATATTAGCGTAAAAATCAAAAAATAACGCTGGACGCATCACATTCACATGTAATTTTTATTCAAATTCAGAAATATATTTTTTACACTGGTAAGGATTTTCTTAAAAAGTCCTTTTCGACTTTATTACTTTCTTGTAGCCATAAAAACGATAATAAAACGTGTTATTTTTCATTTGGCCTGTATCAACACAACAGTTACAAAGTTTCACACACAGTCAATCTCCAACTATTTCAATGACGTCACAAAACACCAAACACATTGTTCCACTTTTAAACTACATCGGTTTTAAAAACATCGCCTACGTCGGTATATGGTACACATTCAGTTCTAAGAACGCCTTATCGAGTCTGTTATGTATGGGTAAGAGAAAGCCGGGCACTGTTACCACAACATTGGCATGAGGTGATTCACCGTAGCCGTAGTTCCCAGGAGTGACGTCACAGGTGTAATTTCACAGACAGGTTGTGAAGGGTCGAAGTATTCGGTGGAATTAACGAGGTTGCGGTTTGGCGGTAAAGATAAAGACGCGTTCTTAGCGGCCAGTGATAACAATTTAATTTTGGAACACCGTTAAAAACAAAGTTTTTTTTAAACGGATTCAAAATTGGAATACTTACATCATATTTTTAGGCGTTTTTCAAAAAAAGTGTAGGTACTTCGTTAAGGACAAAAATTAAGAAAATTTTACTTTTCCAATTCATTACGAAAATTTGCCATACGAAAAGTTAGTTTCTTAATTTTTGTCCCTGCCGATGTTCACTTTTGTGGAAAAACGCCCTTTTACAATGATCATTCATTTCGAGGAATAATCGCTTGCTGACGAACGAAATATTTACTAGAAAAAGGGTAATTGAAAGTAGTAAGCGTCATTACTTGAAATATTGGAACCAAGTCTTTTTATACACTTGTATGAAACAAGATACCTACTTACTTACTTATTTTATAATTCATGCATAAAGCAAAATGTGCATTGTGGCAGCGGGATTAGCAAGCTTATTAGCATTGGTTCGTAGAAAACTAAAAATGGAAGGTTTATTTCTGCTCGCCTGGTTTATATATAAATGATTGATATTTTATCGTGTTCCTTGTAATGATTTTATTCATAAGAACTTTCTGTGATTCTTGAAAAAGGCGAATGACTCAGGCTGTCTTTTACATACCTATATGCCATGAAGTTTCTTGTTCCTGAAGCTTTCAAAGATGTATGGTATAAAAAGAAAGTACTGGGTAACAGTTTGGCGAGCTTGTAATTATGTAATAACGCATGAACCTTTTTGTAAAAAAAAAGTAAAATAAAATTCTGGTAATTTCACCATTCATGAATAAAGTAGACCTTGGTAACTTTGACGGGTCTTAGTCATGGTATATTTATAAAGCCCTTAAATAAGGCATCTCACTTGAGATTTCTTCAGCTTAGGTATATCTAGCGACACGTCAGCCTAGTTGGGAGTGACCCTGCCTTCGAAGCCAGCGGCCCTGTGTTCAAAACCCGGTAAGGGCAGATATTTGTGTGATGTGCACGAATATTTGTTCCTGAGTGAGTCTTGGATGTGTTCTATGTATAGAAGTATGAATTTTCTATATAAGTATGTTTATCGTTATCTAGTACCCATAGTTCAAGCCTAGAACTTAGTTTAGTATCAGGTCAATTTGTGTGGGATTGTCCCCTGATATTTATTTATTATTTTATACAACACCTACTAAAATACATCTAGCGTTTGTACAGTCAAAGACTTAAATTTGTGACCCACCTTAGTTCAAAAGTCAATTTGACATTCTACAGCTATAAGGTTGAGTTTCCTCTAAGTTACTGATGACTTAGCATCTCTAAGGACATTGACATCTTCAAATAGTTTTTTTGAAATGGGTCTTAAATTTACGCTCGTGACCTTATCTTCTAATTGATGATGCCGCTAGCCTAGTTGGTGACCCTGCCTACGAAGCTAGGGTTCCCGGGTTCGATCCCCATCAGGGCAAGTATTTGTTTCTGAGTCTTGGGCATTTTCTACATATATTTGTATTAAAAGACGCCCGCGACTTCGCATGCGTAGAATTTGTTTTCGGCTACTCCCCCTATGTGTATGTAGACGACACTATTAAATCAGTATTTGATAGTGTCGTCTATATTATGTCAAATACCTCGTTTAACGCTATTCCCTTGGAAACTTAAATTTTCCGGGATAAAATTATCCTATGTCCTTCCCCGGGATCTTAGTTATCTCCATACCAAATTTAGTCTAAATCGGTTCAGTACTTTCTGAGATTAGCGCGTTCAAGCAAACAAACAAACAAACTCTGCAGCTTTATTTATAAGCATAGATTTATTTCACTATATATAAGTATAATATGTACAGTCAGCATCAAAAGTAGCTAAGCAGCATAACATGCTCAAAATGATCTAGGCACGACGTATCTTTTGACGGTTGCGTAGCTACTTCTGCTGCTGACTGTACATCGTCGTCTATATAGTACCCATAGTACAAACAAAGACACTGTTAACTGACCACCCATAGACTTTAATACGTTGCGATATAGATAGATAGATAGTGTACAGTTAACAGTGTCTTCGAAAGTACAAGTCCTAAGCTTAGTTAGGGACTAGGTCAACTTGTGTGAGGGTATCCTCCTCTTTATAGAAATTTGTTTCATAGGACGTATGATTTCGCAGAATTTTAATTTTATATAGAAAGCTAATTTCTGCTGAAACTTATTGTTTTCAGATTATAATAAGCATGGGTTACGTAGGTTAGATTAGGTTAGACCTGTAACCACAAAAACCAATCTTCTATAAAACAGTGTACTTACAACGTTGTGTGAGATTGACCACCGATATTTATCAATTAATTACGAAATAAAGATTTTACCGTGTGGTTGCCGGGTTAGAATAGTGCCACTCCATGTCTTCCCGTGGATGTCGTAAGAGGCGACTAAGGGAATAAGGGCTTGTAGTACTGTTAGGCGATGGGCTTGCAACCTGTCACTAATACACTGGTAAACATCTTAACCTGACTTTGCAAAATGTGGATACAGAATTATCAACAACTTTAGAGTTGTTGGTATTCTGTTGCTCTGCCTACCCCACTCTTGGAATAAAGGCGTGACGTTATGTATGTAATTACGAAATAAAAATTACATTGATTGATTTAACAATCTCCATCTTTAATGGAATGAGAATCAGGATTCCATTTCTTTTCTTTCATCGTATCATTTTCGTACTAACTTCCTGCCTACGTGCCTCGTCGCACGCGCACTGACCCTACCGTTGTTGTGAGAACACGATACCTGTATCTGTCCCTCTTTAACAACAACTCGATATTCTTTCCCTCTTCAGTAACAGCTGGTTTGACGCAAAAGTGATACAGTTTAGCGTTTTTCAAACCGCCAGTCGCTTACTTTCAAAAAAGCTAGGTGTTTTAATAAAATAATACGTGCCTATATAATTAATACACGTTTAAGAATATTTCTTTAAAACAAAACAATGTTTACTAACTCGGAGGATGTCTTTTGTATAAGTGACGCGCGAATCTATCTATCTATACAAATTATCGAAATGCTGCTGTTGTCATATAAAAGAGTGCCTTCTTTACTTGTGTTTTATACTCTGTGCTTTGGTTACATGATAAATAAATAAATATATCGGGGGACAATGTCACATATATTGACCTAGTCCCAAACTAAGCTCTTGGCTTGTAATATGGGTAGACGACGACAAACATACTTATTATAGAGAAATACATACTAAAATACGTAGAAAACTTCCAAGACTCAGTTCATATCAGGGACAAGGGGTTGATTTTTATTGTTTCCTCTCGTATATATTTTTTACTTTCATATTTGTCTATTGCTTGCTTCATTTATTTTTTCTCACTCGCCCAAGGGTTAACTGGAAGATATCGCTTAAAGGGACAAGTTCGCCTTTATTTCTATAATTTGAATCCTTAATATTATAAATGTGAAAGCGTGAATGTTTGTTACGCTTTCACGCAAAAACTACTTGACGAATCATCATGAAACTTAGTACACATATTCTGGGAGGTACTGGAAGTAACATAAGATACTTTTAAAAAAATATATATACATTTTTTACAAAAATAACGAAGCCGCTGGCGGGTCGCTAGTATTTCTGTAATGTAAGAAGCTTCTGTCCGCGACTTCGTCCGCATACATTTTGACTATCGTTATTCCCCCGGCAATCTTGATTGATAGGATCACTTTGAAGGCATCGAGATTGCTAGGATTTGTAATCAGGGAAAGTAAGCATTTTAAGAGACCTGCTACTAAACTTATTATGTACAATGCGCTGGTTAGAAGTATTTTGGAGTATTGTAGCGTAGTTTGGTCACCATGTTATAAATTTCATATCAACAGAAGAAAAAAACCAAAAAAAAATTGTCTCACATTTAACCTACAGCACTAAGAACTCCAAGAGGCTTAAATCGTATCACGCGCGCCTAAAACACTTTAAAATAGGAGCATTGTCTGATAGAAGGTGCATGTTTGATCTTGTGTTTTTGAAGAAGATAGTAACAGGAAGTTTTGATTGTCCGAATTTATTACAAAAAATAAATTTCCACGTTCCTCCCAGGAATCCTAGGTCATGTAATATTAAGTTATTCTGTCTGCCAAATTGTCGCACCACCCTCAGGAGGCATTGTCCTCTGACACGCATGTTTCATATTTATAAGCAACATCAAAACAAGATTGATCTCAGTACAACTTCTTACCCGATAATTAGAAAAGAACTTCTTAATATTAAGTAGTTCTAATTACAAACTAAGCCGAACTTAAATAAGTACTTAAGTTTTGTCCTACGCATGCGGTGATCTTCTGTAAGAAATAAGGCGCTTAGCTTGTAAGTGTGCATGTCAATTATTTATGTAACAGTGTACTTATTGTTGAAGGTCCTAAATAAATAAATAAAGTCTTTAAATTTTCGGGGCTTGAAATGTAGCCTATCCAGGGTATAATCTATCTCCATTCCAAATTTCATCCAAATCCATTCAATAGTTTTTGCGTGAATGAGTAACAAACATCCATACATACAAACTTTCGCGTTTGTATTAAGTAAGGATTATTTGAGTACAATAAAGTGTTTACAGACTTACATACTATATAAAAATACTCGCCGTTACCACACAAATATTTGCCTACCTTTACCGGGAATTAAGCCCAGGACCGCTAAGTTCGTAGTCTCGTCATCTTTGTTCCGTTGTTCTTATGTTCCTAGATTTTGTGTTACCTTATCTTGAAACACATCTTTTAAGATCGCCATTTCGTACGATGGAGTTGTTATCAAAATCAGCGAGTCATCTTATCACCGATGACACCATCTAGTGCGGTAGCCGATAATCCTTGTATTAGTTCTGTCACGGTAATATATAATATAAAATACGGCTTAGTTTAACATACAAAACCTAAATTAGTAAACTTATTCGGATAGAAATAAGGAAATGTTTTGGAAAGATTTAGAATGTTTCCAACAGTTATAATAAAAATATATTTTTTTTTATAGCAAATGTCAGTTACTTTTTAATTATAATTTAAATGATAATCATATTAAAATTCTAATTTATCGCTTCGCTTCGGTATTATACATTACGACAAAGTAATAATTTCTACTGAATCCTGAAAGATATTTAAATTAATTTGTATGTAAAATTTGATTGGAATCCGTTGACCCGTTTTGGAGCCTATATGAGACCAACTTTCAGAAAAAAAGAAACTTAGCCAATAAACAATATTTTCTAAATCGGCATCGTATGTACGTTTTAATTCCATTTTAGCATTTATTATAAAATCACAAATATACACTTCAATTTTATTTATTGATATAAATATTACACTCTAATTAATAATTTAATTTAATTTTGCCCGTGTGGTTTCCGGGTTAGAATAGTGCCACTCCATGTCTTCCCGTGGATGTCGTAAGAGGCGACTAAAGGAATAAAGGCTTGTAGTATTATTAGGCGATGGGCTTGCAACCTGTCACTAATACACTAGTAAACATTTCAGCCTACTTGTGCAAAATGTGGTTACAGAATTATTACCATGTCCTTAGAGTTGTTGGTATTTCTGGAGCTCTGCCTACCCCACTCTGGGAATGAAGGCGTGATGTTATATGTACTCTAAAGGCGTGATCCAACTGTATTTTTTTTACTACACACCTTCGCATAACAAAAATAACAACAGCAACATACAGTCGAATGGAGAATCTCCTCCTTTTTTGAAGTCGGTTAAAAAATAAGGTCCATTCTTATATGAGGTAACTAGCGACCACCCCCCTTCGCTTTGGTTTATGTGAGTTTAGTGGTGATAGGACCCAGTGCAGGGTCCGGATCGCTACCACCATCATAACCATCAACCACCCGCCAAGCAGCAACGCTCGCATTGTTGTGTTCCTCAGGGTCGTTAGTTTTGCAGTCTTAAGATTATAGTCTTGAGAATTTAAATGTATGGGTCTCAGATTCCACTTACCATCAGGTGGCCTGTGTGCTCGTGTGCCACCACCTTAAAAAGTTCTCTGTCACGCCCGTATATAAACCAGAATTTATAATACATGAAACCTTTCGTGATGGTGAAAACTGCATCAAAATCCGTAGCGTGGTTTAGGAGTTAGCTTGCGGAGAGACAGACAGACGCGGAAAGCGACTTTATTTTATAGTATGTAGAGATATAAAGATAATAATAAAGAAGAACACAATATATACATCCCACAAAATATATGTAAAGTGAAGAAAAGCAAATCATGCGAAACGATAATTGTTTGAGCCAAACAACCGTTTTCTATGACATGACGTTTATTTGAACAATTCTTGAAACGGCCATTTCGCTCGAGATCTACGGCTCATACTACCAAATGAAAAAGGAAGTGTGAAAGTATGAAATCCATATGCGTATACCACCTTTTTGGTATAACCGGCAGCCCGGTGGCTAGAGCTTAAAGTTATAATCGCTGCACGTGGCTGACGCAACTCTAGGCGCATATGACGACGACCGCTAGCCGAATCAGCCAATCACAGGACAGGAAACATCACACGATCATTTCTAAATGCACTCCTGCGCAGGCCTTTTGTTTAAAACAATCAGCAACGGTGAGTTTGAATTAAATGCAACTAGGATACATAATCAGTCATAATCTTTATATCTGTACTAATATTATAACGAGGAAAGATTTGTTTGTTTGTTTCGAATAGGCTCCGAAACTACTGGACCGATTTGAAAAATCTTTTACCATTATATTTAACATATAGAAGCCATTTTATCCAGTGATTCAAGAGGAAGGTTTATACATAATACTTTAACCCGATGCGAAGCGAGGGCGGGTCGCTAGTATAATATATAAATTAAAATGAATAGCCGAAATTTATGTAGTTCGGAAGTTCTGCGCCATACATAAAATTCAGCTATCCATTTTAATTCGGAACTATGATTCTTTGAAATTATATATACACCTTTGAGTACCATTTAGTCCTCAGGGAGCAAACGCATTTGCATTCTTAAGATTTAAAATGCGGAAGGGTTGGGTTACAGATGATGAAAAAAAGTTAAACGGTTAGAAACGTTACTACCCAAAACAATAATACTGTGGAACGTTGGCAAATAGGACCAGGGGCCCATTTCATAAAAGCTTGTAACTTGTACTTAATACGAGTGGAAGTCTCATTTTAATACATGCTCCATCCACGTAAATTAATTCTCCTGTAAACCTTTTTTTACGGCTTGGAAGGCAAACGAAAATACACGTGGAATGTAGGATCTAAGTCCCATGCCTGCCCGGGAACCCAGACCTTCGCGGGCTGTGTTTAGGGTTCCGTAGTCAAACTAGGAACCCTTATAGTTTCGCCATGTCCGTCCGCCCATCCATCCATCCGTCCGTCCGTCCGCAGCCTAGCGCAGAGACTCTTAATACCTACTAGAAAGCTGTAATTTGGCATGAATTTGCATATTAGTCACGCCAACAAAGTGGTACAATAAAAAAAAATACCTCCCCTACACGTAACGTGGGGATGATTTTTTTTTCTCGTCTACCCTATAGTGTAGGGTGTCGTTGGACAGGTCTTTCAAAAATATTACGGGTTTGTGGAAACAGTTTTTCGATTAAGTAACTAATTTTTGTTAGACACAGGTGTCCTCCCCCCCCCCACAGCCAAAACTACAAATACTAAAAATCTGAAATAATAAATATGTAAATGAAAGAACGTATAACAAATTTTAAAGGAAAACTATCACGACTAAGTAGACATCATTGGTTCTTGAGATATAGGTGATTAAAGTGTTTCTACCTACTAAAATCATCTAAGACGGCACCAATTGACTTTAAATAGAGATTTAGTTATTACTTGTTGATTTTTATGTTTGTAGTACTTAACGGCTTCGGAACCCTACACTGAGCCTGGTCCGACGTGCTCTTGCCCGGTTTTTTACAACAGTATTATTAAAATTTCCGAGCAGGAAGGAGAAAAATATAATAATGGTGTTAGCGATCCGTTCCCCTTGCACAAGGCTCCAACCACCACTAAAAGTTGTAGCATACCATATATATTTTCTCTCTTTCTTGATGTATTAAAATACACATCGTCGGTCTAGATGTGATACCTCGTAACTATTTTTTTTTGGTAAAACGAGATTTTGATGCAGAAGGTTTCCTGCATTGTTGTTTCCTTGATGCAGGAAACCTTCTGCATCAAAATGTCGTTTTACCAAAAAAAAATAGTTACGAGGTATCACATCTAGACCGACGACATATGACTCACAAAACTAACTTAAAATCTGAAGCGTATGCGTTTAAAAATAACTAACAGGGCCTCTATTCAAGGCGGTAAAACCTTGCCTTTGACATGTTATCGTATTTTTAACCGACTTCAAAAAGGAGGTTATACGTTCCACTGTATGTATCTTTTTGTATGTCCACCGATTACTGCGTCAATAGTGGGCCGATTTTGAAAATTATAGGATTTTAGTGGTGGTAGGACCCTGTGCAGCGTCCGTCCGGATCGCTACCACCATCTTATCCATTAACCACCCGCCAAGCAACAGTGTTCGCATTGTTGTGTTCCGGTGTGGGGATAAGACAACCGGTGAAATTACTATCATAGAGGCATTCCATCTTAGTCCTCAGGGTAGGCAACGCATTTGAGGTCTTGGGATTATAGTCTTGAGAATTCAAATGTCTATGGGTCTCAGATTCCACTTACCATCAGGTGGCCTGAGTACTCGTGTGCCTTCTCCTAAACATAAAAAAAAAAAAAAAAAAAAAAAAAAAATTGGTTTGATAATACTTTTGAGATGGTTTCATTGTCACCAAATCTAAATTTGATCAGGGATCGGTGAGGAATTGAGAGAACTTCACAAATATTGTAGGCAAACATATTGCGATTTTAGTCTAGCATTTGCATTCAGAAAGTATCACTTGGTGAAGTGGAACTGATGATGAAGACCACAGACGGCCACCGGAACTCGTAAACGGTACCTATTTCAAGGGTGGCGATAAGATAGCTCGGTTAAGATAGTTGAGCGACTACAACGAAGAATATTTACTTGTTGAAATATGACTATGACTTTCCCGCGGCGATGTTTGCGGCGCGCTTGAAATGACTTAATGTTTCATATCAACTATGAAGTGAATCTACGTAACAGCGTAGGTACTATGATCACTAAGAAGTATATAATAAAATGAATGTTTCAAAAAACAAAAAGCCGCCTTCAAAAACGCAAAAACTACTTCTTTTAAAATTGTAGGTACATACATAATAGGTTGGTCCAACTGAAATCGGCGACCACAATATTTTCAACAAAAAAAGCCAACTTCAGCTGGACTAACCTACAAATTTAAAAGAAGTTTTTTTTTGCGTTTTTGACGGCTTTTTTGTTTTTTAAAACATTTACTTAACTCGTCCGCTACGAGTAGGTATTACTGTCTTATAAATAAGAGCTATAAAACGTTAACAATGCGGTTACACCTCAAAAGCAATATGGTTTTACCGTGTGGGATCTTAGGTGTGTGTTTCTTTAATTGTCGCGCTATAAATACCTAACAGGACAACCTACCAAAACTAAAACTAAATAAAAAGTATTCCGCAGAATCCCCGTGTCGGGTACTTTCCGTAGCTCTCTTGGGTTATTTTTACCTTATTATGGATATTACTGGATTATTATTGTTTGTTATGAAAACGGAAGTTTTTTGACGACTCGCTAGCCTAGTTAGTAGTGACCCTGCCTTCGAAGCTAGGGGTCCTGGGTTCAAAACCCGGTAAGGGCAAATATTTGTGTCATGAGCACGAGTATTTGTTCCTGAGTTTTGGATGTTTTCTATGTGTTTAAGTATTTATTTCTCTATTTAAGTATATTTATCGTTGTCTAGTACCCATAGTACAAGCCTAGAGCTTATAGTTTGGGAATAGGTCAATTTGGGTGACATTGTCCCGTGATATTTATGCTTGAAGAGGGATGTGGCCTGAAGCAGGTCAAATAAATATTAAAAAAAAAAACGGGGGACAATGTCACACAAATTGACCTAGGGTCAGGTGGGGTAAATAAAAGACACGGGTAAAAATAAGACTAAGTTTTTAACACTCAAAAATTATTCTACTTCATTCCTATTCCATTTAAAAGGAAGTCTACAAACAATGCTGTTTTTTTAATGGAAAAGGAATGAAGTAGGTAGAATAAGTTTTCGAGTGTTAAAAACTTACTCTTATTTTTACCCGTGTCTTATATTTACCCCACCTGACCCTAGTCCCAAACTAAGCTCTAGGCTTGTACTATGGGTACTAGACAACGATAAACATTCTTATATAGAGAAATAAATACTTAAATACATAGAAAACATCCAAGACTCCGAAACCGGTCAAGTGCGAGTTAAGCTCGCGCATATTTTTAACCGACTTAAAAAAGGAGGAGGTTTTCAATTCGTCGGGATATATATTTTTTAAAATTTAAGGGATGAAATAACGTTCAATTTGATATAACATATCTATCTACTATGCGGCGGTACGGTAACCTCGGTGGACGTGTCCGAGTAGCACTTGACTTGTTTTTTTTACTTATTTAATTACATGAGTATCTATACATGGTTTATATGGACACATATAAGAAGTCTACCCTCCTAACCCAATAAGCAATATCTCAAATTCAATAGCCTAAGCAGATTCAATCGCCTGTTGGTGATAAGGTTGCATTTTCTACAGGAGTTTTATCTCAGATACTGCCATTTGTGTCAGCAGGGCAGAAGTTCTGACCTACGACGTCCCAAGACTTATTGTCAAATACTTTAGTTTTTGATGAACTAACGAAAGCTTTGAAACCAGACTGCATTTTTTGATATTATCGTCAATATAATATAAGTATGTTTAATAAGATAACCATGTATTTTTATGGCGTGGTGAATTTTAAACATAATTAAATAAACAATGAGTAATTCACGTGTGAAATATTGATTAGCATATAACTAAACTAGGATTATAAAAGAAAATAATCTAACTAATATAAAATTACTTTATTTACTTAGGTTTATTTTAATTTAAGTACGCAGCTTATACGAGGGAACAAAGAACCATACATACATACAGGTCAAAATAAGATTAGTTTCCATCTTTTCGGTATAGGCAGGTTCCTTAATTATTTTGTGTCTTTATTATCCCTATTGCAAATCGTATTTCAACAGGCCAAAGAAATTTCATTAAATCCCCCATTTCTTCACGTTAGGAGTTGATTGTACGGATTGCATCTATATGCAGTTAAGTATTTTAACTTTACCACTGCACGTGTGTGTGCACTGTATATGTAACCATAGTAACCTACAAACAGACGTCATGTAACCAGGAACAACAATAACGCTAACAAATTTTATAAAATGGTTAGAATAAAAAAAAAATGTATGTAACTTGTTTATTACAATACAATACAATACAAATACTCTTTATTGAACACCAAAAAAAAAACAGAACACGGAACAGTACATTTAAATCATAGGTAGACAATAGAAGGTAAATTTTTAATGTTACGCAATATTTAACTGAATAGTAAGAGTTGAACACAAAGAAATTGATACATAACAAAAAAAGGACTCGCAAACTTACAAAAAAGATCAAGAAGCTATTTCTGAAATCGGAAAGCTTCGTGAACACCGCACACGCCAAAACATCCGAACATCGACTTAATTGAAAACCCAGGCAGCCTTAAAAATACCAATTAGCCGCTTCATAACTAAATAACCATGTAACAAGCAATTCGCCGGTTCTAATGGGGTGAAAAGGATATTACGTCAATCGGTCGGCACTTCCATACAAACTGGAAAACAACATTAATATTATACACTCAAACATGGACTCTATTGTAAACTTTGTTTAGGTCAATAGCCCGGGATAATGCACGTGAATAATAGACTTATTTTTAGTTCATTATTATGTAAATTGTGACGTAAAGAGTATGCATAAGATTATGCTTCAGTCTTATTATTAGCATCATAATAGAGTAGCCTTGGATTGCTTGACTTAAGTGGTTTTGGCCGGTCAGTGCCAATTTGACACATTGATGCATTAAAGCGCGGGCGCCGACGACGAAGAATTTCGTACATTGACCTTTACTGTAGGGCGTTGTATTACTTCACTCATATTGGTTAAAATACACTGTTATCTTATTATTTAATGTTAGTACTAAAACAACTTTAAAAATTAAACTCTAAATTCGACTTAACTAAATTACACATACTTAACTTTATTGGACAGTCGAATTTATTCGAGATCATATTGAGGATCCTGTTGGAGCTGCCTCGCACTCCTAGAAGCAACTTTTTTTCTACGAGTGGTATGGAAATCATCGATGCGAGCTTCCGACTCGCTACAGTAGCGAGGCAACCCCATCAGCGCCCTGAATCCATTACCAAAACAGAAAGATACAGTCTTCAAATTTTCACAGTATTGCATCTTGTTGACTCAAAGTTATACAAAATATTTTAAATTGTTTTAAGGGGGCTCCACACAGCTTAACGCAAAAGTTAAAAAAAAATGGGATATCGTTGTTGAAATATATTGGAAAATCAAACAAATGAGATTGAGGTCTTTATATGTCTTCTTTTTCTGTGCCTCACTGTGTAAATTTCTGATCGGTTATTGGTCGAATGGTAGAGAATGCCATTAGGCATTAGGCCCGCTCATTTCTGTGCAATAAAGATTGAATACTTAAATAGATAAATTATTTAGCTAGGCACAAAAAATAAAAACCTATTTACCTGTCAGCCACTCAGAAACAGCGTGACACAGTACTCTACTCTTTCCGCAGATATGCAGTAATTGAAATAATTACGGGTATACACTTCATTCCATAATTCTTGGAGCTTTATTATGTACCGAGTCGGGTAAGTCCACTGGCCGTCCGTGTCCGTGTGTCTAGACACATTAAAAATAATAAGATACGTACCGATTAATTATAAGTTTATTTATAGGAATAATACGTCAGCAATGTTAACATCGTGCTAACGTCTAAAACGTCTCTCGCAGTATAATATCAATATACTTATCTACAATTTTGAAAACCTTAGCGTTTCTAAAGACAAAACCTAATAAATACTTAGATTTTGCATAAAGATATGAAAATACTTATGAGAACAAATTTTAAAATAAAATGTTTAAAGAAACAAAAAATCGCCTGCAAAAACGCAAAAAAGTACATCTAATTTAAATAAAAGCAGACTTCAGGCCAACTGAAGTTTGGTTATCTAAAAATATTGTTGAATGCCGACTTCAGCTATAAAGTAAAGATAAATGTTAATGTTTAGCTTTTAAGTCATTCGGAAAAAAATATTTTATAGATTTACTTTAGACTTATAACTCCCCTCTTTTACCTGGGGTTAAAAAGTACGTTTGAAACAGATTTTCAGTTGCTTTTGCAGTGAGGTGACACGACATGAATGTTGACACTCGAATGCACAAGATATTTGACTTAAAAACTTACCTTGAAAGTTGATGATGACTTAACAAAAAAACGTTAGTTACACATACATAGGTTTCTCTCTATCTCTTCGCTGAAGCGAACCTTCCACACTTCGTAAGTGGAAACTTGGAAAGCCTAGCCGTGACGTATGCGTGAGTCAAGCGGGCGCGTCGTGCGGCGGCCAATCAGCGGGCTCCGTTCCCGATATATACGCGGCGGGCGCCCGCAGCGCGCCAATGTTGACACGGCTGCTGCTCAGACCGCACGCACGTTCCGCGAGTTCCACGTGACGTTGATATTTCAGTGACTTTGTGTAACAAATCGGAATCCAATGTAAGTCAACTGTTTTTTTTTGGGACGTTTTAAAAAAGTTTTTTATTGAACTTTACATTGAGTTCGGTTAAAAGTTTAACCTTTATGTAAGCCCTTATTACAGTTTAATTTTTCACGGACGACTTATTCCTCTGAACCTTGTTATAATAACCTTACTTTTAAATCCTTAAAAGATATACATAATGTTTGGTGTCACGCAACAAGGTTCTAAAATGACAGTCTGTAACAGTGTGGCCATGTAAAACAACCTTTTTTATCAGCATTTTGACAGCTTATCTGACAGGTGTCTAACTTGACATCGTCCAGCTATCTACTGAAATACAATTTAATAACCAACAAGAGCATACACTTTACTTTAATATAAAATACTTTGAACCAATATCATTTAGAAAATAGTCTGATGGAGATTTAAAAAAAAATATACTAAGAGATACCTACCCCAAGCGGCCTAAACCATAAACCATTGCGTGTCGATTACGGCTTAATCTGTCTTATCATGAGAGGATGCTGCGTCATGTTCAAATACCACTTGCTGTTTTTTGCTTGCTGATGGTCAGCCTCTGATACCCATGGAACTTGGCAATCTTACGTTTGAAAATTCGTTGCCAACCCTGAGGACTAAGGTGGAATGCATATACATACATAGCCTCACGCTTTCATTCCCAGAGAGGAGTAGGCAGGGCTACAGAAATACCAACAACTCTACAAAGACTTTTTGATAATTCTGTAGCCACATTTTGTACAAACAGGCTAAGCTAGATGTTTACCAGTGTATTAGTGACAGGTTGCAAGCCCATCGCCTAACACTACAAGCTTTATTCCCTCTCTCTTTATTTAGGAGTCATGATTTTGTCGGTGGAGTAATCACCAACTTCTCCGGTCCTCCGTCAACTGCTACTTATATGCTAGTAATTTTGCCGGGTGTCTTAGTGTTCCTACTTTACGACAGACGGACCACGCACAGGGGTTCTTTAAATTAATTAGGTGATAAAACCTGCAGAACTTCCGCGAAGTATTGATAATGCAAGAATTGAATTACATTTATTACCTTAGTATGGTTTAAAGCAACCATTTCCCCGTTTAATAGGTATATCTCACTTTATCTCTCGTATACAATGTTTGGACATGTGGGATAAAGTCAGTCACAATAGTCATCTACTTGAATTACACTTATGCAAGACTGATGAGTCTACTATATTTGGCAACTGCGACATCCAGATTATTAGTACAATACAAATTGACCTAGTCCTAAACTAAGCTCCAGGACAAACCATATAACGTACACAATAGACAACGATAAACCTACTTACATAGAGAAAACTATGCATAGTAAAATCCAAGACTTAGGAACAAATACTCTTTACTTGCCGACTGATCGAACCCGCGTCACTACCAACTAAACGCGTTGTCGACATCTTTAGGTTAACTGAAAAGAGAACTGCAGAATCTAGCATCTTAGATTAGGCATAATTCAGCTTAGTTATCTCTTACTAAGGCCATAAAACCCTAACATCCGTACACGCCCATTATACAATCTAATCTGACTAATCACGTCACATGCCGCGTTCTAAGCTCTCCAATAGGTATAAAGTCTCCCTGTCGAGTCATTGGCACTCAAACTAACCTTATCAATACTTAGACACGTCCATTTTTCGAATTTTAGATCTCTATCTGGTAATTTTGAGCCGTGTGATAAGAGAGATAAGAGATAATCTTGCTGTCACGTCGGTGGGTCGTGTAGGGTAGCAGTGACCGCAAGTAAGCCAAGACACTCGGGTTACTTGCATATGTAATGGACATACAGATTACAGAGAAACCTTCAAGAAACCAGAGTGATTTTTTAACCTTTTGAACATTGCAATCGGCAATTTACGTCTACTAAATCCGTCCAACTTCCGCCAGACTATCTGTAAGTTGGTTTACAATTTGGGATAAGTACCCCATTAAACCTACCTTTCCTAATAAATATTTGGGTAAGTTTGTATATACGCGTTAGTCTAATTTATATAAGAAAGAACTAAAGTTTCATTAGTACTTAAATATTAACATCGAAAATACAAATAAATTGATGAAATTATGGATTTTAACTAGTCATCGTTACCCGAATTCTTGAAATGGTTTTCGAACAAGCATACATTGGAAAGATATGATGTGTGTGTTGCCAATTTATACAATTCAATATATAGATGTCTCAGACAGGTACAAGTGCAGTTTAAATGTTGCCAACTTACTTATATCTCTTATAACTAACTGACTAATAATTAACTACGCCAAGTCAGACGGGTGCGAACTATTATAATTACCTATTTATCTTTTCGAAATTCTCATGAATCACATCCAATTGACAACCAAAACCACATTTACAAAATATAACCTACGCGCAGTGTTGACATTCAGCAACGATCATCTGCATAGGTTTTCTTAGAACTAACCAAGGTAATATTTGTTAACACTGACGAGGGGTAGTATAGTTTCATACAATTATAAGGGAATACAGATGTTTAGTGAACGTAAAATAGCCACTATGTATTTCGTAACATTGAACTTTAAACTGTGAACCTGAATATAAGCGTTTTTAAAACATTACACGTATCCAAAACTCCCAGTTCTCTAATATCTTCCCAGAAATTTAATCTACTGTTGAATACCTTAACGTTGAAGGCGGCATTTTCTTACAAAGTCATTATCACACCTAAATACATTGACACTCAAGAACTTGAGTGATTCCTGTTAGTGTCACCAGCACTTATCACTTATCAGTTTGTGAATGCATTTGACAAGCCGCTGGATAAATATTATGTTGTCATTTTGTAACACAATTATAATCCCCTTAGTATGTAAATTTCTGTTGAATAACATTTGTATTGTTCACCTCAGCACCTCAAAAAGACTAGTATTGCTGTTTAAAGACAGTTAGCAATTTTTTTTTGCAAATTTCTTAGTATCCCTCGCTGCACTCAGGATTCTAACTTAAAAGCCTTCGCTTGCTCGGGATTCAGAATCAACACTAACAAACCAACTTTGCTCTCTTCTGCACAAATAACGGCAATTTTTCTTTTATTTATGCTGAGTACGAATCCTCCAACATCAGATCACCTCTTAAATGCCATAATTGTACTCTGTAATCGGATTTACAACCCATTCTTGTAACGGGTGGTTTAAGATTGACATGAAAGATTTTAACTAAAAATAACAAAAGTTTGTTTTTTTTTCTAGACAATGCATGAGTATGACTATGGCTTTCAAACATGACGAGTCGAATCTTCGTTTCCAATTGCGCATATATGCGTATTATTTTAACTGTTAGCTTCCGGAATTGGTATGACACAAACCTAACCTAACATATTTTCTACTTCGTTAAAAAAGTGTCATAGACTCGGAAATTTTCGGACAAATGAATCAGTTGAAAATAAATAATCGACTTTGTGATAGGGAACCTTTTACAATACAACAAAACACCCTTTATACTTACCCTTTTTACTTAGATCTCGAAGTTATACTCTTAATTCAAAATCGCAACTCTGTCGGAATACGTTAACGGCCGGCCAGTTTACGCTAACCGCCGTTTAAGAGGGTGTTAACTGGCGTTTAGTGGTCCACGGTCATAATTCACTGGATACCGTAACCCGTAAGGGACAGCGCGTATTAGCCTTGGACTTTATTTTTAGTTTTTATTTAATAACATGAAATATACTTATGTATTTTTTACCTTCGTTTCATCAAAAAGTTTTTGGTCAAATGTTTCATTTCCCAAATTTTCATTTGCCAAACCGCCTAACCTAACCTAACCTTACCTAAAGGGGTAACACGATGGTACTAAAATAAAGTCTGAAAAATTTACCTATATAACATTGGTTTGGGAAATGAAACATTTGACCAAAAATATTTTGGCCAAACGGCAGGCTCCCATATGTATGTTTGGGTCAAATCTTGCAAGGAAGATTTGAACCACTTCCCGGGAACCGATGGAGCTGAAATTGGGTATACCTTACTAACTTCAATGACATTACAATAAAATGGTAATATCGCACCGGTCTGATGATAGAGCTGAAAGATGGTGACAGGATCTCCGCTAAGTATACTTAACGTAGACCCACCGTGTTAGGCCGCATTCGATGACAGAGAAGATAAAACTTTGCAAAAAAACTACAATCTTCAAGAAAAGCTTGACCCAAATGTTCAGTTTAATTTAAAACAAGTCGATTTTGTTAATACGGCCATAAGACTCGAATAAAATTCATAATATAGTCAAAAACAGTTCAGTCTCAGCGAAGCTACCTCATTTGTAATCGTATTATTATTTAAAACCTAGACAATATGCATTTCCGGAAAACATTTCCAACTTCGTTTCTACAAAATTAATTTATTACTTCGAAGATCCTTAGTTTAAAAAAATAAATCTGACACCGCAATTTGACTAAGACTGACACCAAATTGCTCATCGGGTCACTGAGCATAAAAACTTGTAGATGCTATGACCTGTTAAGATTGCCCTCGAGTGTAATACCTCCGAGTCAGTGTAAGCTACCCTCAACTGCGACTTATAAAGTGTTAATGGCGGCCGTAACGCGGTCCTGAGCCTATAAGTATTATGCGCTGTGCTTTACCATAACGCGCATACTGCGTGTACGCACAAATTGGATAAGCAAACCATTCCTTTGCGAAGAAAACAGGCACTCAGGATTATTTAGAGTAGTTTAAGTATAGCGTAAGAATTAGATTTTATTGTACAAAAACGCAAGCAATTTTATTTATATAAAATTAGCGACCCACCCTCGCTTCGGTTCTTCAAAACCTTCCGTGAAAAAATATCAGAGGCCCTAGACAAGATGCGTTCGCTAACTAGCGATTCGATTCGTTTGGTTTTTAAACCATTCGCGTCACCGGTAGATCACGACATACGAAGAGTCACGTGATCTAGCAGTGACGAGATTGGTCTAGGGCCTCTGATGGTGAAAACCGTATCAAAATTCGTTGCGTGGTTTAGGAGAACTTAGCGGATACACAGACAGACATGGAAAGTGAGTTTGTTTTATACTATGTAACGATAAAGGTTATTTTTCGATGTACATAAATAATACTGTCTTAATTTTTAGCTTAAAATCTTATTTTGGTATTTCTGTATCTCTGCCTACACTGAATGAAGGCGTGATGTTATTAATATCATTTAGATACAGCATATTTTACACATACATACACATACATACATAACATCACGCCTTCATTCCCAGAGTGGGGTAGGCAGAGCTACAGAAATACCAACAACTCTAAAAAAAACTTGTTGATAATTCTATAACCACATTTTGCACATGTAGGCTAAGATGTTTACTAGTGTATTAGTGACAGGTTGCAAGCCCATCGCCTAATATTACTTCAAGCCTTTATTCCCTTAGTCGCCTCTTACGACATCCACGAGAAGACATGGAGTGGCACTATTCTAACCCGGCACCACACGGGGCAATAGCATATTTTAAAGTACTTGAAATAATCGAATGTGCTAGTTTTCTATACAAATACACCCCAATTGTATTTCTGTTGGTACTTTTGGTGATTTAGCATGTGTTCATTCAATTTACTCAACTCGACGGACGAATAAGCGGATAATATGCAATAGGACATGCATTCACAATTATTTAGCTTGAACGTCGCTTTTAAGAAACTGTTTTTAGGAGTTTTTTTTTGTCAAATAATCTCCTAATTGTCAGCTTCGCTTTGCATTTGTCAGTGAAAGCGAGTCATATTGCTGTCCTTTTAATGGCAGGCATGGCAGGTTTTGAGAGCTTAACATACGTCCTTAAGAGTCATAGTAAAAATGTTCAGTAATTGCAGGCAAACGTTTACAAACAACCAAACGTTTCCGGAACGGTATTCAAGTCAGCAACCGGCGTATAAACCATACCGCGCAGCCGTGGCACAATCCTCACAATAGCAAATCTTCATAGCAAAACGAAAGCCTACATTACTTATCAACTTTCCCTGCCGCTCGCGACGGGCAAATGTGAGCTCTATAACAACGCAAACCCGTGGGTCACGGGTCACATGAAATCAAAAAGGAACATCTTTACGGTTCTTAGCGGTTATGGTCGTTCACATCACGAGCTAGGTATCAGCCCGCGACTCCATCCGCGTAAATCGTTTATCGCTATTCTCTCGGAATTTGTCCAATTTTCCGGGATAAAAGTACCTGATGTTCGTCTCGATTGCTTGAGCCATCTACATTTAAAATTTCACTGTAATCGGATCAGCGGTTTGGTTGTAAAATCAAAACAAAGAAATTGAGTAACGTTTTGAAAATTATTTAATTAGTACCTATTAACTGTTTAATAGATGTTCGACACTGTTGGAGAGTTAGCGGACAATTAATAACAGCAGGTCTAGAAAACATACATTCTTTTGATGTAAACTGCCGGACGACGGTCGCGTAAGTGAATTCCATATTTTTAATACACTAAAGGCAAGGACATAATATGATCACCACAGGAATAACATGACGTCATTAAGTGTTAAGTAACTTCTGACCTTAAAATAACATAAAAAGTAGATATTTTGAATGCTTTTTACACCTTTTCCTGTTGTAGACTTGCAACGCCAAACACAATTATTTAAACGTATATTTTACATTTCGCATTTATTACTTTTTTACTTATTTGTCCCGAAAACGTCAAAATACATCATCCTCAATATAAAAGACATCAACGGACAATTAGGACCTCTCTCGGACCCTTCTGGGAATCCTTTTATGGTCACTTCACTTTTGCGGTCGAATTTAAAAAATAAACGCTTTGATCTCGAGGTTCGGAGAAATTTGCGAGCAGTTTTGTAATTCCGATTGTATAAAAAGTTGATATTTGTTTTATGTTTAGTTTAGAATATTCTTAGAAAATACACAAGTGACAGACAGACGGTATAATGTATACATGACCATAAAGCCCAGGTGAATTTAAGGAGAAGCTAGAGGGCGCCCGCGATTTTGTACGCGTCGAATTGGTTTCTCATTTCTCCCCTATAACAATGGTCCCTAAGAACAAATTTCCGTATAAGTAGGTCAATTTGAGTGACATTGTCCCCCGATTTATTGTAAATTATCGACGACTGTTTTGCGACATCCCACAACAACCGAGTAATTACCACTAATAGGGTTTATTTAACAAATACGAACCCAGAATCCAGTTTCTACGTTGTATAAAAGTAGCTCTCAAAAAAATTGCGTATCATTCTTAAAATATCTTTAAACCGATCGCTAATCTGCAAAAATCTCTTGAGATAAAAGAAAGGGCATCGGAGGAATTATCTCTACATCACTTTTACACGGTCTTGACATTTTAACACGTTTAGCATCGTTGCTAGAGTATTTGATCCTGAGTCCTGGATGTTTTATAATACACGGTCACTTTGAATTAGTATAGAGGGACTAATTTATCTTACTAACTGGGCAAAATTGAAGATAACTATGCATTTGTTAAATAAATTCATTAATTCCTGAATTATTTAATTAATAACAAAGTGTTCAAACTTGATGAACAATAATCGTATGGTCACCCTACATTTCATACAATTTTGTCTTATTGCTAAAATCCCGTAGATTAACCAGTCATAGGGTGACAATAATTTCGGTTTAAAAATAAACCCTAAATAAAAAAAAAATATACTTAATATCATGTTTGTTTTACGAACTTAAAATGGGAATGTAACGGTCATCGATTACTGAGTAAGAAAAATCCTGTATACTAATTCAAAGTCACTCTGTATATTTATTTATTTATTTATTTATTTATTCAAACAAAAATTTCACTGCATTACAGTAGTTACCAATGCACTGAGAAACTTAATACTATATTACAACATATACACAGTTACAGTTTTCGTTAAAAATGCCCACTTCCATCCATTGTCTCACAGAAAGTAAGACACTGAAAACACACATCAGACCATCGACTTGCAAATACATCCAAAACATCAGGTTTTGATAAAAAGAGCGAGTTGAGGCCCGCAAGAGCCCGAACAGAGGGAGAGTTCCGGTGGGCTACAGTCCGCGTCCTAGGTGTCGCGAGGAGGTTGTGATGTCGCGGTCTGAGGCAGTTTTTGGGCGTAAAAGGTACCGACAGTTTTACCAATTGTGCTACTATATCGGGGCAGTCGGAATCACCTCGCAGTACACCACAGGCCGTTACCAACAGATTATATGTATTGTATTAGTTTGAATATCGTTATCCATAGTGCAAGCCTAGATAGTTTGGGACTAGGTCAATTTGCGTGAGATTGATATTTATCAATTATCGTTTGTCACAGTGACAACGTCAATCTGCCACATAATCAAGTCGTACTGTAAAGCCGTTTGTCAAGTTATAAAATGAACATCCTATAACTTGGGTGGGTATATAAAAGGTGAATAAGTGGTTACAGAAATAGCATGTTTATTCTTGTTTGCTTCGTCACTTTACGTCAGGTGGGGCAAAAGTTACTAGTCGATGATTATTATGGGAAAAGTAGAAGTTACAATATTACAAAGCTATTTTGAACCGGTTTCCGTGATTGAAGTGAGCTGTATTTTGGAATTATTTATCTATTTTCACTATGATTATACAATATTATAATGTCAACAACCGCTGTTCTGATGATGATGCTGATGACGGAAGGTGGCAACAGGATCTTCGAGTTTAAACTCGTTAAATTGGTCTGATGAATGTGGATGTCGTAAGAGGCGACTAAGGGAATAAGGGCTTGTAGTACTGTTAGGCGATGGTTTTGCAACCTGTCACTAATACTCTGGTAAATATCTTAGCCTGATTGTGCAAAATGTGGCTAGAGAATTGTCAACAAGTTTGGAGTTGTTGGTATTCTGTAACTCTGCCTACCCCACCCTGGGAATGAATGAATATGTGTATTTGAAATTCGCATATTACACTCTAACCATTTAACCTAATTTTTATTTAGTTCATAGTAAATATATATTTTAATCCATATGAGTCATAATTGCTAAAGTAATAAACTTTTGACAGACAATAAATATTATCTTAAACCAAATAATGAATATATCGATTAAGGTAATGTACGGATAAATGATCGGTCAACCTCTTTCTCTGTAATAGTATTCTCGATTATAGAAACCGGCGCTTATTAAAAGAGGCCTGTGTCTATGATAGTGGTGGTAAAACCGTATGCAGGCTCCGTTCGGAGCGAGGGCCGATCGCTGGGATTTTTTAAAAATTTCCGGGATAAAAAGCCTAGAATCTCCACTCCAAATTGCATCAAAACCGTTCAGCCGTTTCAGCGTAAAAGAGTAACAAACTAACTAACACACACACATAAACTTTCACATTTATAATATTAGTAGGATGTATGTATATAAACACTTTAATGTAGATAAAAGAGATAACAATTAAAAAAAATATAAAGCATGAATGTACAACGGCGAACTTATCACTTTAAGAGATCTCTTGCAGTGAACCTTTGAGCGATTGAGAAGAGCTGAAAATAGAAATAAATGAATAGTTATATACAATAGACTAATATAATAAATACCTTAACATAGTAAATAACATTAAAAATTTAATACCGTTAAGGCAACTAAGTGTTATGTGTATTGTAACAAATTCTGTAAATACATAAAAAAAAATCGTCCCTAACTTTCAGGTTAAGCCTCATCGATTTCCATCAATGATTCATTGATAGCAACAAGGTTTAGGGCGTCAACTCGTGGTCGTAAGGTACCGAGTTCGATTCCTATGCACCAATAAGTTAGAAGGACATCACCCAATACTGTTACGGTGCAGGTAAACATAGTGCGAAAACCTGTACATTCGAACAGCTGTGAGAGTTAGAGTCTGATATTTTTGAGACCCGAAGATGTTCCGACATATTTGTTATTTTGATGGAGACTATACATATGGACTATACTATAACGTTTCAATAAGCTTGCAAGATTGCAGTGGGGTCGCCCGAAAGTTTATTTATATTCGAGCGCTCTCCGACGAAGGACGAGGCCCAGTCAATACCTAAACCAATAAACAATAATTTAATCTTTACAAGTATCATGTTTTATTAAAGATAGTTTTACAATTCAATAAAACCCACCGTTAACATAAAGATATGCCATAATGAATACGCAGAAAGTTCTAGATTCGCACCGACCATTTGCCCACATAACACCTCCTTACGCTTGATAACATGCTGGCAGCCCATAAAGACGACATAAAATAAACATTTGTATTCGATATTTAAAATTAATTAAAAACGAATAAAAATCATCGGATTTGAATTCGGCCGCACACCTGTGCGTAACTTGACACCGGGCGGGTCGCGGTATCGATTTAATCGATTATTACGAACCGTTTCGACTAATAAATATCGAATTAAAGTCGTGTTTGGGTTTGTTTATGGCGCCGGCAGCGTTTGACCCTAGTTTAATTTGATGATGTCTGGACTAGTGCGGCTTTTTATAATAATAAAATGGCGGTTTTATTTAAATAGTGATAAATTTTTGGACCGATCAATGATCAAAGACGGCAAAAACCATCATAGACGACTAGAACAAATTAAACCATATAGAAACGAGGAGTCGTTTATTAACGCCGCTGAAACTTAAACCGCCATTTTGAAATCGACACTTATTGCTTTTGTAGTCGTTAGTTCCATATATTACCTTTTCAAATGAAATATATTACAAATAAAAATTACAATATTTGGTAGTGGGCCGTAAATAAAATAACTTAAAAATACCAAAGACAAAAATAGCGAAAAGCCCAATTAATACAGTAAAAGTGTCTACTTCGAAGAACGTTACACACGAGTATGTGCCATAGAATAAGAATTGAAATATAATAAAAACGTACGTACTTAACTAAAACTAAATACAGACGTGAAATAAATTATATTCTAAATAACTATGATATGTCCAAATTGTCCCCTACGCCACTGCCACCGGGAATGGTGCCGGCTGCATTTCCTCATTGGATAGCTATAATATTGCTAGCCGTTGGCCGAGGAAAGAGCCAGCCCTTTTTAAATTAAATAAAATACCTTATTACTTGGATATTTACATAAATACATACATAACATCACGCCTTCATTCACAGAGGTACAAAAATAGGGGTAGGCTGAGCTACAAAAATACCAACCCTAATTATTTTTTTTACATTTTTGTACCACTTTGTTAGCATGACTTATTTGTATATTTATGCCAAATTACAGCTTTCTAGTCTAGGCTGCAGACGGACGGACGGATGCACGGACATGGCGAAACTATAAGGGTTCCTAGTTTGACTACGGAACCCTAAAAACGATATTGCCTTTGACGTGTTTCCGTATTGCCAACGTTTTGATAACTCTTATTTACTTGATAGTAATGGCGGCTGAGTTAAAACAATACGATAAAACGTCAAACGCAATATCGTTTTTATTTTATTAATTATTTATTTTATTATTGTATCATTTTTGTTTTCGTTTTATTTTAAATGTCATTTATTATTCTACTGGATATCTTTATTTAAAAGAAACTTGAAAATAATTCGTTGCTTAGTATAATTATTGTGAGAATTTATTACGCGCCGATATAACGCCATCTGGTGAGCATTATCCGCAGACATAAACAAACAGGGGGCTGCAGCAATAACTAATTATGTGCTTATAAGTAAATATATAACTCGATTGAATTATATCGGTGAGAACGAAAGGAAATCATACAAGCTCGCTGACGTTACTCCCTTTGTACAATCTCTGATTTAAATTCACATCTTTATTTGTAAGTAGGGGTCAGATCTAATTATACAATTAAATTTTGAACCAATATGATGATTTTTGAATCACATACGGTGACTAAAGCTCACCAAAATGACAGTTTCCAGATTGATTTTTGACTTCCAGAACTTTTAATCTCACCGATGACTGAAGATCAGAAGACTATGATTTCAAATACGAGTGCCAATCGTAAGCGAGATAGGTACTGAATTTTCATTATTGTGCTGTTTTCCAAAAATGTACATAGTTAAGGATTAAAATTAAGAAACGGTAACTATATCATTGTGTCACGAAAATTAACTATACTGCTATAAGATAAATGTTGTCAGAAAAAATTCCTGCGCAAATGCGGCCTTATTACTTACGCCTTATTGACGAACGAGGGCAGTATATAAATATGTGACTAATGTTTGTGAGGCTATGGTAAAGTTACCGTTTCTTAATTTTAGTCCTTAATGACATTTATAAGAAAACTATCCTATGACTAATAATAGAGTCGAAATACTCGACATATTATGATAAAAGGATCTCTGCTTAACTTACCGTAGACTCACCTAGGCCTCATTAGCAGACTTCTTAGGGCCGTATTAATAAACTAATCTCGAATATAAAGCTCATCTCAAGATGCGTCAAAAATTACATTGTTCTATGGATTGACGTTTACTTTGACATATCTCGAGATCGACATTTAAAACAAGTCGATTTTGTTTATTAATACGACCCTTACTTAGCAGACGTCCTGTGGGGCTAAACAAGGTGTATTCGACATTCGCTAGCGATTATGTTTCGATTGTAAAATATATGGAATTGACGTAAGTGTCACGTTACTATCTCGGTGGCTTACGTCAATTCCATACATTTATCAATCGAAACATAATCGCTCACGATTGTCGAATGCAACTTGTCTGGCACCACTGTGCTTACAGCATTTATTATAATACTAATTATTTATGTACTATTTAAAAATAAATTCATTAAAAACAATTACAGCGTATAATGCTCTCGCTAATTATTTATACGTATACCCGTACGCACACACAAATACACACCTACTCACACAAAACACACGCAGATTGCAAGTAGCACTAAAGTATTAGCTATTTATTATGTTTAAACTTTAGTTTAATAAAATAGTCTAGAGATTCGCAAGCCGCGCTCTCCTCTCTTTTCTATCCGGCAGCTCTAAAAACCAGCGTCAAGGCATGTCCTGACACCATGATGAGTGAGGCAACCATTTCGGTTTTAACATTACATACATAACGTCATGCCTTCATACTTAGAGTGGGATAGGCTACGCAATACCAATAACTCTAAACACAGACATCCACAGGAAGACATGGAGTGGCACTATTCTAACCCGGCTACCACACGCGTCCAAAGGGTTTTAACATTAACTACTTTTGATTTGCCATTTCAACCGTTTTTTTTTATTTTGTTATTTTCTGTTATGTCACATTATGTTCTTTTTATTTTATTTATTGACACCGAATAAACCATCTCTTTTCTTTTTTCTTTTCATCACTTAAGTAGTTTGTTCGCGATAAGTTTATGATATCTGTGGAAAATTAGATACTCCAAACAAAACAATTTTTGAAAGTCACTGACGAAAAATGACTGACTTTAAAATCAATTTGTGTAGCGATTAAATCTACGAACGGGCCCACCTGTTGGATTTGATATGATACAGGCGTTATGATATCAAATCCAAAAGGTGCGCCCGCTCGTAGATTAGTTCGCTGCACATTTATTTATTTTTTTATGTTAAGGAGAAGGCACACGAGCACTCAGGCCACCTGATGGTAAGTGGAATCTGAGACCCATAGACATTTGAATTAAAGCTATAATCCTAAGAGTTCAAATGCGTTGCCAACCCTGAGGACTAAGATGGAATGCCTCTATGGTAGTAATTTTACTACCATAGCTGGGCGGCTAGTAATGGATAAGATTGATTGATTGATTGTTTGTTTGGAATTGATTTTAAAGTTAGTCATATTTTGTCAGTGAGCTTCAAATATTGCCCCCAGATCTTTTTGCCACGCTCCCAGGGGGGGGGGGCAGCTACTGTCACCTCTGCAGCCAATACTCTTGGTCGAATGCAACGAGTTTGGGAGATCGGAGCGTAGTGAAAGGCAAACCGTATCTGTAATTATATCGCCGATGTGGATTTCCTTGGGTCGATTCATTATATTACGTTGAAGTTTTATGCTTGTTAGCGAGAAATAGTTAACGTATTAGATCGAGTTCCTTTTAAAGATAATTACCTATTTTAGTTTTAAGAGTTAAATGAAGGAAGCAGAATATAATAGAATGTACTTAATTGTCAACGAAATAGACATATTTACTTTGACATTTCTTTTTTGTAATATGTTAAACAATACTAATTTTAATCCATCAATCAATCCAATTACTAATTATATTTTGTCAAATGTCTCTCATAGATTTGTTGCATTCTATTACTGGCATTTCTAATAAAAGACGTGCAATATATTTGTGCAATTTTTTGCATTTATTTACATCATTTAAGTCTTTCTGTTAACATATACCTACTAGCGACCCGCCAGCGGCTTCGCCCGCTGCAATTTCTTTTTCTTGACATTTTTTTTTATTTTTGTATTTTTTTTTTATATATAAAGTATCCTATGTTACTTCTAGTACCTCGCAGAATATGTGTACAAAGTTTCACGATGATTCGTCAAGTAGATTTTGCGTGAAAGCGTAACAAGCATCTACGCTTTTACATTTATAATATTAGTAAGGATATAATTTAAGCTACTTGCTAATAGGTTATTGCAAAAGTAGGCAATATAACTTTTCACAACCTAAAACTTTTCATTCATTTTGTAACACTTACCTACATCTAAATAACTGATCATAATGTTTTTTTTAATAGTTGTTTCTACAAAACCCTCGGTGCGTGAGTCCGATTCGCACTTAACTGGTTTTTATTTATTTTTCTCTTAAAAACATAGGTACTTAATGCTCATATTTTTAATAAAAAAAACACCGTTTCAAACAAACCACATTATTACAAATATCTATACAAAAATTGTCTTAATATTTACTTAAATACAATTACAATCATAGCCTAATCGAAGCCTAACCTTGACGATGTACAACATGTACTCGGACATCTCCTTAAAGTTACTCAGGGGTAAATTTAACTATCATGGTAAGCAATACCTAAAATAAGCTTAAATAAAACTGTTAAACCTGTCAACTTCCTGGCAGCGAAAGGGACACAGCTATATGACTGCAATAATGCTATCCCTTTCCCTCCCTGAATCTTGACAGCTTATAATATGCCCTCAGTAGGTACATATAGTAATTATGTTGGTTGTATAAGACTGCAACGTCTGCAACAGAGTTCTAAATTCAACTTTTAACTACCACAGATAATACCAGGAAAATGTAACTCTAAATTGTATGTAAAAGAGTTCAAAATGTAAGTAAACAGTCATACTTTACATAAATTGTGTTGAGAAGTTTCATATAGCACTTTAATTTAACGCTTTAGAGTTTAAAATACGGAATTAATGGTGTACCTACAGTAGGCAGTATCTCAAACTCAATAGCCAAAGCATGTTAAATCCTATCCCGTTAATAATAAGGTTGCATTTGCTACAGAAGTTTTGTCTGAGATACTGCATTTTGTCTTAGCAGGGCAGAAATGAGTCGCGGCGTCAAGTGGTCTGCGTCCGCGCAGATTCTCGTTATCGACCGGCCAGTAGGGTTGCCACTTAACGATTATATTATTAAGCTTTTTGTGCATTTGCAACCCTGAGAGTGATTAATTTTTAAACTTATCCTTTGTAGGTAATTTTAATCAATACACAGACTTTACATACATACATACATAATATCACGCCTTCATTCCCAGAGTTGAGTAGGCAGAGTTACAGAAATACCAACAAGGCATTTTCATTATAAAGTGTACTCTAGTTAAGGAAAGTGAAAAAACGTTAGATTTTGTCACTTTTGTGACGAAATTTGCCATACATTTATATGGCTAATTTAGTCACAAAACTGACAAAAGTTATCGTTTCTTAATTTTTCTTAATTAGGGTACACACTTTATTTTGAAAATGCCCAACAACTCAAAACTTCTTGATAATTCTGTAACTACATTTTGCACAAACACTCTATATGATGTGTACAATGACTTTAACATATATTTTTTATTATAAGAGTATAATTTTCAAATGCAATAGTGTCATACTGGCATTACTATACATGCATTTTCAATATATTATTTCAAGCCTTCGCAACTAGCACCATCTCCCAACCAAACAGCAGTCACGAATTCAAAATAGCACCATCCCTCTCACCCTTCTGCCGATACTAAATGAGTAATAGGAACGACACCAGCGATTTAATTGGTCTTGTAATGCCCCTGATTCCCGTCGGTTGCCACGAAGTCTACCGCGTCGCACGCGCACAGCCAACGAAACTCGATCCCACGCACACACACATAGGGGAAATCACCGACACGCACTCATTCCCAACTTAGTAAGACAGGCTGCAGATTCACTGTCCAGCATTACTATGTACTTATACTGTTCGTTTATGTGTATTAAGAATCGGCTAAAGTTTACCTGAAGTTTCTTACTTTTTGCGGGCAGTATTTCTAACCTTTTCTTCAATTAGACTAAGTTAAGTATGACGAGTCGACACAAGGCAGAATATTTAAAACGGACCTAAAGTCATCGAATATTCTAGAGAAAAGCATTGGATTTGCTTACAAAAAACTAAAGCTCATTTATAATCGTGTCTATGATACATTTATAGAGATTCATATTTACACATACAAAAAAATGCATTTCTCATTCTTGGTTTAAACAAATAAAACTGTAGATTCGTCTCTTGCTCATGATCATTTCTAAGAATCGTTCACTAAATCTGTTCCAAAAAAAGCTTCTTCTAATTTGACAGCTCATTATCCAGTGTTGTCAGGAACCCCGCGCTGGTGTTGCCAGGAACAAATTAGTTCTTATCTTACCCATTAACTAACGCTCTCTGAAATCACTTACGCACGCATTTTATTTGACATTACACTAAATACTTGTCATAGCATTATGACACATAGATTAGTGAAGCATTCCCTAGCGAAGTAGGTCTTGACAGGTGTGTTCCAGTTACCATATATGTCTTAAATCGATTCAGAAGTAAACTTCTGCACATACCTAGCAGTTGAACATACCTATAACATCTTGATATTGTACCAACAAGCACGGTGATGTGGAGAGCCACTTTCCACCAATCATATTTGATTATAATTGCTCGATTGATATTTAATTGATAACTGTCTCGCTCGCACGATTTTAGTGTCACTTTCGCAATTAGGTACCTACATAGAGGGTGGAGCAAAAGCAATGAACGAAAATAATATTTCGAAGCTCTTCCAATTTTCCATAGATCCCGACGCCAAGCTTTCATTAGACATAGACAGCTTGTTTATTTTTTTATCAGCAAAACAAATCTTACGTTTCCTCAGCAATTGGGTTTACTTTGTTTATGGTTTTAAAATGTACACTTAAAATTTTACCACCTAAGTATCAGTAGGCGGCAGCCGGAAGGCTCTGGAAACCGCGTATTAGTAAATAAATAGGTCCATGTTGGCAGGTGCACTACCACACTGATAAGGATCGCAGGAAACCACTGGATGCTAGTACTGCCCTGCTAAGACAATATGCAGTATCTCGGTCAAAACTCCTGTAGCAAATGCAACCTTATTACCAATAGGATAGGTTTGAATCTGCTTTGGCTTTTGAATTTGAGATACTGCTTATTGGCTTAGGAGGGCAGAGTAGCACAGGAGCAGTCACGGAGTAGCTCTTTGAAGACAACCTATGTCCAGCTGTGGGCGTGTCCGCTGACATGATATTGATTATGATGATGATTGTTTTACCAGCTAACTTCATGATGCTAATTATGAAACTGATCCTCAAATAGAACTCAACATTGGTAAACTCACAACGTAACACCATATAAGAGGAGAATCACTACATAGTATAAAACAAAGTCGCTTTTTCTGTCCCTATATCCCTATGTATGCTTAAATCTTTAAAACTACGCAACGGATTTTGATGCGGTTTTTTTTAATAGATAGAGTGATTGAAGAGGAAGGTTTATATGTATAATACTTTAATCCGGAGCGAAGCGAGGGCGGGTCGCTAGTTGTAATATAAAGAATACTTTGCTGAGCTTCACACTTCAGTAGAACATTTCAAAATATGCTCCTTTTTAAATGTCAAATAAATGTTATAAGTATGAGATAAAATCTTCTAGTTTCTCAGCCCCGGTGGTCCTCCATCTCGTTCATAGCGGATTCGCTGGCAGATAATTATAACCTCAAGGAAGTGACATCTCACGCTCAACCGGACTTGGGTTAGATCGCGCGTAATAACAATATAAAGTATTTATACTTGGTACGGTAATAGGTTCAGTGTACCGTGACTTTCACAAGAAGAAGAAGAAAATCGTTTATTTGGTGCAAAACACAAACTACTAATATATGAAATACATTTGGAGATTAATCAAGAATACTAAACTTAAAACTACTTTATAATGCACCAAATTGGGTGCCACTCAGCATAGTGTCAGACACTCGGTGTCGTGAGACTAATTTTCAGGGCAACCATACGGGAAGAAAGCGCTACTAGTCCTTTCTTAAGTACAGTAAGAGCGTATATGTGGAGTAATGGGAACTGTACACGAAATTATATGCATACTTACTATATGGAAATAGAGGATAAATAAAATAGGGTGAAAGCGAGAGTGTAATTTAGACCGTACAGCCGCTAGGTGTTGGACAATTGTAGGGCAATCAGATACTCTTTAAGGTTGTTTAAATACTTATAATACAAGTATAAATACTTTTACACTTATAAGGTTAAGACTGTTTTAGCCAATCATTGATGTATTAGAAGTAATATTAAAAGGACGTAAGGTAGGAACCATTAGAAATATCGTTCAGGATTTTAAATACCAATCATCAAGGTTTATTTTTCACCTTTAACAATTTTGAACCCTTGCTGAAATAACAGCAAGGAAAACAATGTGCGTCACTACTGGCCTCTAATCAGATTAGTTCGTAATTGCATAACACACACACAAATATTTGCAGCTGTCACGAGACAGCGAATGTGTAGATCATTATTTACACTATGCTAAATCACTTAACTTTAATTTTACACAAATTTAAAACCGTAATCCCAGAATATAATGACACACCACTTAGAAAACTTTTTATGAAAACATAAAACTGCAAATGGCAAACCAAGCTTCTATTTCGAGTTAAAGTTTTGATTTTAGGATGTTATAGATAGGTATTGTTTTATTAAGCACCTGCAGTGTTGCCTACGATTATGAAATTCAAAACGTAATATTTCTTCTGTTATCATTATGCCAGTTTGTATCATCAGTCATCACCATACTTCATACACATTTTAACTCCCTTAACTATCGTTAAAACCATATATTGCTTTACAGTAGAACTATTTTGAGTTTACCACTGACAGATGGATTGCCTTCATTTAATTTTCAGCTTTAATTGCATACAAATAAAATAGATATTACTAAATCGGTAGACGTGGGTCGGACGGGTAGGCGGAAATAAAAGTTGAACATTAAATGAAGGCAAACTCTCTGTTAGTGGTAGGCTTACAGTAATCGTATTCTAGACATGATATCTTATTATCAACGCTACGATAGCTTTTATTTACTTGTCAGTAATGGCAGCCGAGTTTAAATCTATAAAATATGTCAAAAGCTCTATGGTTTTACCGACTAGAATAGAACCCTGCGCAAGAGCACTCAAAGCCTTTATAATTCGAATAAATTTGGTAATACACGCATAAGACCGCATAAGAGAGAGCGGGACAGAACACCAACCTGAAGGCTTGTTTAAGAGTTATGGCACTGTCTTTTGCCTCAACTTCGTCCACGCTAAACTTGATTTTCTCGAGCTTTAAACTATCTCCGTTGGTGGCAAATTTAAAAGCGCTCGAGGCCATAAATCGTTAAAACACGGTGACCAAACCTAATTTTCAATTTTCGAAATTATAAGTAAGAATATATAAAAAAGAAAAGAATAAGAATTATAAGCATATCCACAAAAAATCACATCCAACCAAAAGTCCAAACGCGCCTATATTCTCAAGAAACAGAGGAACCCTGTGTCAATGAATGGCAGATAACTTAGCCCGCAGTATCGAGTGTCGTAACTCACACTGCGTGACCCGAATACACTCGGGTTGCAGGCCCAGACTCGGTGGAGACAGATCTAATCGACTAATACAATTTTCATTCGATGCGATAATTCGATGAAATAATCTTATCACTGGCTGGCTGTAAAAAGAAAAAATATACACACAATGGAATTTTGACGTCGGTTGTGCCAGGTCACCACATTATTTATGGTTATGTACGTATTTAGAAAAAAAAAATACGTTGGTTTTTATTTTATGTTGTTTTACATTAGGGTTTGTCTGCTTAAACGTTTGATCAACACAATAAAAAAAGGTTTATAAAACGAGTTTTGCTGTCCGGCAAACTCTTTATTTTTTTATTTTGATACGATAACTTAAATAACTCGTTTTTTACCAAATTAGTTCGAATAACTTTCAGTGCAAGCATCACTTTATAAACACATTCACTTTTACAAGAAACTCCAAGTCCAACCTCAAAGTGACCCATATATATTTTAAGTGAAAGTTTTTTTTTCCGAGCGCGTTGAAAGTTATGGGCTAAGGCAATCGTGTTAGGGCAGCCCCCAGAGTATATGTAACGAGAGCCCTGCCAAAAATAGAACATGGTTTCACTTAACGAGACAAATTTAATTCGATTTATTTTATTATGAAAACGATACGTCTTTGAGAAAGACACGGTGTTTAAAAGTTTAAATAAAGTTACAGGTATAAAACTTAGTTGGACAGGTAATTGTTGAGCGAACATTTTAGTGCCCTGTCACTATTAAACTTATTACTACTAAATAATATTGTTTATGACTTAGATACAATACATATGCAAGAATAAAAACAGCAGTTAAACTCATTGCCCTTCTTCTGGCTTCGTGCCGTTGGATAATAATATCACAATTAAATATACGCCTTCAAGTATTTTTTTCATTAACGGCCGCACTTAAAATCATTAAATGGCGATATAGTCGTTGCTTAGTGACGATTTTTCATTCACAAGTTGGAAAAAGTAACAAGTATTGTCTCTTAAATGTCTCTAAGTTGGGCGGGAAACGCTAAGCTCTATATTTAAAACCTTTGACACATTCGAATTTCAAATTAGACTCTGTAATGAGAGACTATAAACAGTGCGCGTTAATTCACCAACAGGTTAGCAAAATTAACCAGCAAATTAAGCGCTGCATCCGCTTTCGTGCGATTAAATTATTAATTGTATGTGTTAATTATAAAATAAAATCTTTGAGGCGGCTGGGTTTAATTTAAACTTAGCGGCGGCCGTTGCCAAGCCGTACTTTATATTTGGTTTGTTTGTATTTTACAAGTTCTCTTTTAAAACGAAGTGGCTCGTGTTGCTCATTTTGCGAGAGTCAGCCGTTATTACTAGCAGAAACGTTGTTTTGATGATTTTTTAGTTCATATTTATAAAGATTTCATGCGTTTGGGATACCATAACTGATTTAGTGAGAGACGCCGGCTAAACGAAAAATGTTCATGCCTCAAAAATAAGTCATGTTTCTGACGCGTCCTAATATGAACTCGCTCAATAATACGAAAAGGAACTGTCCCTTTTCACAACTGTTTCGCGTGGTCGCAAACGCTGGTTGACTCATGGATTCAGTTTATTTTATTATTATGATGATAATATTATGATCACGTTACATCGTTTTATATAAACAGTCGTGAATAACTGTGTAGCAATAGTAAACCGCGACGGCGCCTTCCTATTCCGATTTGTAATATCGCAAATTATGCAAAGATTCCCAGGTTTAATACAAATATGTAGCCGATACGGAGTCTTGGGCTCTGAACACGTAAATTAATCTATCATTTATTTCCGTCATGATCAAATAGAAGTAATTCTACTTACCGAGAAATGTACACCACTGGATACCTATAACTGAGAAGTATCTAAGGTAAAGGTAACGTATGTACAGTCGACCTTATCCGTAGCTGCACACTTTTATCCCTTGCCGCTTTAACGTCTTTGACAGAATAGTACACGAGTTCAAATATGAAGTTGAAGCGACAAAGCACCAAATTGTGAAACTACTTATACAGCCGACCGTTTTATACATACATACAACCTCACGCCTTCATTCCCAGAGTGGGGTAGGCAGAGCTACAGAATATCAACAACTCTTTCTAAACTTGTTGATAAATCTGTAACGACCATTTTGCACAATCAACCCAAGATGTTTACCATTGTACTAGTGACATGTTGCAAGCCCATCGCCTAACAGTACAAGTCTCTATTCCCTTAGGTACTGGCCTCTTACGACATCCACGGCAAAACATGGAGTGGCGCTATTCTAAATTCAGTCATTTTAAAAACTTAACCCCTTTCATATTAGTATAGCTAATTGTACTAGGTAATATGTATAAATGTACCTAGGAAGAAATAATACAAAAATATTGAATCATAACATTCATAACTATGGAACAAGTTAAGTTTTCGAAGTGACGCAGGCGTGTTTTCCTCGATGACCCTTGTATATGTATTATGTATATCTAAGGTGCATGTGATTATTGTATTGAAATTATTTTCAATTTTAAAACACGTTTATTTCTTTTCATAATAAATTATAATTACATAACAGATATGAGATTATTAAATTACACAGGAATAAAAACAAAGTAATCTAAACTACATAACAAACAAACGACACTTGCTAAGCTATTTCAATCATAATAGATAAAGAACAACTAAGTATAAAATATAAAAATCAACAAGTAATAACTAATTTTCTATTTAAAGCCAATTGGAGCCGTGTTACATGATTTTATTAGGTATAAACACTTTAATCGCCTGTATCTCAAGAACCAGTAATGTCTACTTAGTCGTGATAGTTTTCCTTTAAAATTCGTTAATTATTCCCTTTCATTTAACTTTTTTTTTTCAGATTTTTAGTATTTGTAGTTTTGGCTTTGGGGAGGACGACACTTGAGTCTACTGTTTTCACAAACACGCAATATTTTTAAAAGACCTATCCAACGACACCCTACACCATAGGGTAGACGAGAGCAAAAAATACAACCCCACGTTACGTGAAGGGGAGGTACCATATATATATATTTTTAACTTTCTATTGTACCACTTTGTTGGCGTGACTTATATGCATATTCATGCCAAATTACAGCTTTCTAGGACTAAGAGTCTCTGCCCTAGGCTGCGGGCGGACGGACGGACATGGCGAAACTATAAGGGTAGGAACCCTAAAAAAGAACATCGCCCGCGGCATGGTCCTCATTGTTACGCAGTCATTATCGTCAGAAAAATACAAACGAAAATAAAATATTTACATTGGCTAAGTTTGAGCGAAATTTTAAGATTCGAGCAAATAATATTTAATATGACGTAAGCCTTATCTGCAATAATTAGTCACAAACAAACAACAATTGCGACGAAAAGTCACGTGAAAATGCCTAAAACTAGCGGGTGGTATTAAACTACGGCTTATTTTTATAATCCCCAGATAAATAATATATCTAATTTTTCTTCTTCAATTGTCGCTTCATCATGTTCTTTGGTTAAGAAAAAAAAGAAAGATTTAATAAGCTGTCATTATGTCTTATATAAGAAAATAAAAAAACAGTACTTAATTAAAAAAAAACGAATAAATAATATGTTAAGTTGCTTTTTGCTTCCTGGTTTAGTATTTGTTATTGTTTGAACGAGGGAAACCTACCTTTACTACCTATTCAGTCAGAGGGATAACAAAAGTGGCTACCATCTGAACCTAACCTAACCTAACTTCACTTCATCTCGCATAACATTTTTTGGCATAATCATCATTTGGTATACAGTCTTTTTTTTCTGAAACCGTATACTTTTCAGGATTGTTTTAAATTAAACCTAACCTAACCTAATAGGTTCTATGCAATGTTATTTTTAATAATCCTGAAAAGTATACAGTTTCAGAAAAATATGCCAAATGATGATTATGCCAAAAAAGATATGCCAGATGAAGGAAACCCCTTTATTCCAATGAGATTTTTTTATCCACGTGCTGCAACAATTTCTATAAGTACGATATACCTAGTAGGTATTTTATAGAAACATATATACTAATATGAAACGGGTAAAGTTTTTAAAATGACTGGCGTTTTTCCACGTCTTTCCAATCTTGATTGATTTGAATTTAGATTTAAATGTATAACCCCCCCCCCCACCCCCGTGTGTGGTTACCGGGTTAGAATAGTGCCACTCCATGTCTTCCCGTGGATGTCGTAAGAGGCGACTAAGGGCATAAGGGCTTGTAGTATTGTTAGGCAACGGGCTTGCAACCTGTCACTAATACACTAGTAAATTTCTTGGCCTGATTTTGCAAAATGTGGTTACAGAATTATCAACAAGTCTTTTTAGAGTTGTTGGTATTTCTGTGGCTCTGCCTACCCCACTCTGGGAGTGAAGGCGTGATGTTATGTATGTATATATATCAACGAATGTATCGTGACGCAGAATTTTCATTTCATCGAAAGACATTTCTCGCCGCAGTTTTCTATCCTTTTGAAGTTATGAGGTACCTCTGAAAAGGCCTTCGCTAGGTATATAAAGTGTTTTCAATCCGCGAAGTCCCGCACTACAAATATATTTCAGCTCCTACGTGGCTTTAGAACAATTTATTTATTTATTTAATTAATTTCCTATAATTAACACTTACAGACTAGCTAAACGTGTTAACAGGACAAATATTTACAGTAGAGGTAGTACAGTAAACTTAGTTCAAACATTAAGTATTGTGCTTGGAGTGGCTGTAGACTCTAGGTAGCGGCCAACTGCAGTTAGGAAACCAGGTACGGTACTATGAAAGACATCCAATGTGCAATCACTGCTTAGAATCTTACTTTCTTACAATACTTTTCGCTTGAAATTTCATTCCTCAAGGTCTTTTAGAAACTTGTCGAAGAACAGAATCAAAAAGAAATCACGATCGTTGCCATTTTCTCGAACCTGGCAACCCCCGCCAAACGCCGTCTCGGAGCAAGACAAACACTCGTCTAAAATTAAACTGCATCCATTCAAACCAGACAGACTTTTTTTTAAAGACTTGATTAAAGACTTCCGTCCGACTGCTGCCAATTCGATTCCTCGCACCTAGTTAAATCGATTTAAAAACTGGATAAAAATATGACTGTGTTATACGAGTTTCCACTTGCCACCTAATTAAAAGGCGGGCTAAAAGAAAATAAAAAATGTACATTTTATACACTTTGAGGTTTATTTGTATGCGTAAGTCGTAGGTACGTATTATATAAAATGTATTCAATAAAACCCATTATTTAAACATTATTATTTTCCTTAACAAACCGTCTTGTTTTTTTTCTATACATGCTAATTTGAGAGAATTGATGTCTGCCGTTTGCATACAAAAAAACGAAGCTACTCGTTAGTATTTGTTTATGTTAATTAATGGCGCCAAAGTATCGTCACAAGCTGGCCGCGACGGCTTGAGTATGACTAATCATAACCAACCAACACTAGATTAAAACTAAATGTTTATTATTTACATAATGCAAATTTCTGAATGAGCGTCATACTTGAATGGAAGCTTATAATTTTTGATAATAATTTCCTTTGGATAGTAGCCAGCTGTCTTGAGTAAAATCAGAGTTTATCCGACCATAAACAAAGGTTAATACTGGCTGGCCAGACGGCGTTGACAACTTTACTCTGCGGCCAGACTTTAAAAAAAAAACTTCGCACAACTCTACAGTGTTTTTCAACGCGAGTCATCACGTCTTGGAGACGTGTTGAACACGTCATCATACTTATTAAAACAATAAATGTAACTTTGTCATAGCAATTCTAATTTTAGCAAAGGTAAATTAAATTAACGTAATCTTTTATTTAATACGTTTTTAAGTGCAGATTTATGTACGCTGCTACTTCGAATTGGTTAAGCAACGGAAAAACCGCGAAAAACTATTATTTACTAGTTGTTTAATCAACAGACGCGTAATAAAAAACAAACAACGTTACCAAGATAACTAAATCTTGAGCGTGATAATAGATTTAACAGATTTTTTTTTTAAACGATAACGCTCTGTCTTACATATCTTTATGCTCTACAGGACAAGTGATTCATTCTAAATGATTCATAGACAGTCCCTGAAGTAAGAGTTTTGGGGGGCTCTTATCATTTTTTAATCTGTCGACAACGATTAAACCAGCAAACTAAAGTTGCCCCGCACGCTCATAGGTATGTAAGGCGAAGTTAGATACGTACTGGGGGTGATTCTCTCAATGCAGTGAAGTTTTATCCGGCAAGTTAAAGAAGTCCCGTCGGGGCGTAAAAAACACATTTTATCGCGTGCCTTCTCAATTAGGCAGCAGGCAGGTGAGTCGAGTTCAGTGTCGTATAAAGCTGCCTAATTAAGAAGGCACGCGCTAAAATGTATTTTGTACGCTCCGACAGGACTTCTTAAACTTGCCGGATAGAACTTCACCTTTAAGATCGACGCAGCGCTGTGTTGAGAGAATCACCCCCCTGGTTTGGCCAAGCTACTTCGTAGACGAAACGTGCAACCAAATTTAAAATATTTCCTCGCAGTAGTTGAGTAATGCTCTCACTCATACACTAGAGACGAGTTCTATACGACTCGTCCATACATCGCGTACTCTACCCTCGCCTCGGCAACAATGTACTAATAATACACGGATATTGCTGTTAACCAGGGCGATGTTACTTTGTTTAGGAAACCTTGGGGGTGACAATAGATTAGTTAAGTGTGTGAGCTCCGTACGGTCAAGGATTGTTATGCCACTACGGAACCCTGACATAATGACAGCGTTAATCATTAATTTTTACTTTCTTTCAAGTCGTTTGACGCTGTCATTATGACAGGGTTCCATTAAGGTATACTAATTAAAGTCCTTGACTGTATATGAAGGTGTTAGCCAGTTTAAACACTGAAAAGCAAAACCGGCTAAGTGCGAATCGGTCTTGCACATGAAGCGTTCCATACGACGAGACACGAAAAAGAGTTTGACGCGGTGCAGGTGGTACTACAATATTTGTTATTACACTGGCAACTCTCACTGCAGCGATTGATTGAAAAAAGATGGTGTTGCCAATACACTTTGACTTCTATTTTTTAGATTTAAACTTTGATTTTTGGAATCGGATTTTATGTAAATAGAAGCGGATAGATTATTATTATTTGTTTATGTCAAGTGCCCAAGTAGGTAGATCACGCACATTGTACTTTTATAAGGAGCATAATTGTTTTCCCTGGGTTTATTTACATATTATATTATATAGGTGTGTGTAAAGTCATTCATCTATTTAAATTTCCTTATGCAAGAGCAACGCATGTAACTGTTTACTCTAAACACAATATTATTAGCCCATTCATGTTGAGGAAAATTATAACTTAATTATTATACTTATAATTTTTCATTCTGGTTTAACCATTATTACAGTAAAGTTTTTTTTTTAATTATTAATAAACTATATGATGATGTATCAACGACAGAAGAGGCGACTAAAGGGAATAAGGGTTTGTAACTGTTAGGCGATAGGCTTGCACTCACTCTGGTAAACATCTTAGCCTGATTGTGCAAAATGTGGTTAAGTACAGAATTATCAACAAGTCTTTTTAGAGTTGTTGGTATTGCTGTAGCTATGCCTACCCCACTCTGGGAATGAAGGCGTGATGTTATGTATGTATGTATATGATAATTTTTAAATGAAGGTATTTTGGGCGACACGTTGGCCTAGTTGGGAGTGACACTGCCCTCAAAGCCAGCGGTCCGGGTTCAAATCCCGATAAGGGCAGATATTGTATGATGAGCGCGAATCCGCGTTCCTGTCTTGGATGTTTTCTATATATATTTAAGTATGTATTTCTCTATTTAAGTAAGTTTATCGTTGTCTAGTACCCATATTACAAGCCTAGAGCTTAGTTTGGGACTAGGTCAATTTGTGTGAGATTGTTCCCTGATATTTATTTATTTATACATTGAGGACGAACTCTGTTTACTTGTATTATTTTACAATCCATGTAATTTTCCACAGATGCGTAAATACTAGGTACAGGCTATTAGCATTTGTATTTTTAATTGCCGTCTTACATCCTCTTCCTGCTTGCGACACTTCCGCTTATGCCACATTCATTGTCTATGGATGTGTCTGCTGATTGTTTATGACCATATCAACGATAAATAGTGCTTATTTTAGTCTCTGCGCTATGAACGAGCTTAAAATAAAACATTATATGCCACAAAACTATTTTTAACCTAATTTTCCATAGTAAATACATATGCGGTTTAAATTGAAATACTAGTGTTTAACATATCGGTTATTTTTATATAACAAGTTTTTTCTTAATTGAGAGTTCAATCGACCTAAGGGAAAAACATGAAAATAGTATCAATGGGTATAGTAGAGTATATAGGAGGATAATAAATAATAATAATAATAAAAAAATGCACACGTTTACACTGTATTACGTTGATGTCTATAAAATTATCTGTCAGTCGTCATAGTATAGGGGTCATACACAGATTTAGGTTAGCGTCTTTCCTGTGGACACACCGAAAGTTAACGTTTTTAAGGCCTAATTTTCTGGCTAAGCCCATTCCCGCATAAATGGCGTCAGGACTGCTTTAGACCTATCGTATAAAAACAAATCTTATATGCACACAAACTATTAAACAAACTATTATTATTGGCCACAGGAAAGACAACTTTTGTTTTTAAGAGTGTGTATGACCCATAGACGAACGTTAAATTTATTGTAATGTTGCATAATGCTATATTCTGCGCATATATAATTTAAGCGGCTAAAATGACAAAGTTTTACAATAAACATTTTTGTTTACATCGGATTAACATGCATTTTTATGCAAGTAGTTTATAGTTAGATAAATTTGAGCATGATCCCTGTAACAGATCATATAAAGAGGTTATTAAATCTCGTTTCTTTAATTTTTAATAAATTCTACATGGATACAAACCCTGCGACAACGTTCAATTTTAATAAATTGATCACTTATTTTTTACGCTATACTTACGAGTAAATGTTATATAATAAAAATAACGAAATATAATAGAATATAATAGTTATTGTTTATTACATGTCACATTACAGGTTAAGGTGTACATGGGACTCCCTGCAAGGGCTAGTAACATAAAAGGTATTAAATACTGCGGTTGCTTACAACTATTTATTTAAAATATAATACAAATATACACGTCATTTTTTGTTGCTTTATCTAAATCAAACATTTCATAAACATTAACTACTTATATACTTCATCAAAAAACTCGTTTAATTAATAGAAACACTGAAGTACCAGAAAGGTGTTTAATTGTTTATTAAATAAATTACTCTATTGCAAATTTTTCATCTGTCGTATCGAGGGCTAGACTCGTGACGAGCTTTAATACGGCTGTCACAGGGATCGTCCTGTACTAACCTTACTATAGCCTCCCGGCTCCCCAGGTTTGTCGCTTGAGGACACCAAACATAAAAGGCATCCTATAGCTAATTCAAGAAGGTTGCATTTTGAATTTTACTAAAAAAGGTATTGGATCTTACGAGGACCACTTACCTACCTACATTAAAAATGCAGCGGCCATAGTTAACTTACCGACGTCACATCCATAAGCTACTCACTTTATTGTTTGACTTTCAAGCGCTGCATTGTCTTGCCCAGTTTAAGTAGGCTTTACGCAAACTTAGAATACTGCACCTAACCGTTAAAAGCGCTCTTTCTCTGCGACAGAAAACCAACGAAGTATATAATAGAAAAAGTGACATTAGCGAAATCTACGTCATCGATATGTATGGTTTGGTTTTGTAAACTCTTATATTTCACAAAAAAACCAATAACAAGTACATATACTTGATTTACCCGTACAATGGCTAACTTAATCCTATATGTGAGATCATTTTGACAACCGTCAAATGTCTGTTTCCCTTTCGTCGTTCGCTGCAACTCTCGGTTTCGTCGCGCCACACGCATCAATCGGTAACCACTCTATTATTATGCCGTATTAAATTTATCTCTCGTAATCCAAGGCCCACCTGTGCGGTTCAACGGCACTAGACGCAACCAGTTCGTCTGCTCTACCAGCCAACATAACTTTACACATGTCAAACACACGCACAAGCGATTCCCAACCTTATTACAACAGGATTTATTAACTCCGACATTACACGTATATAAACCAACGGTCTATGGTTACGTGACGTTTGCCGCCAAAGCGCCATTATGTGTTTATTTTTTAATTTTGTTTTTTTTAAACTGTATCTGCCCGGACGCTTGCGATTAATGCCAGTTGTCCGCTAAGTTCGCGTGGTCGTTTTTCTTAACTCCCTTTTGAGGGTGGTCTCAGCTGCTGTCATTCAAATATAGTTAGTACTTGGGTGTAGCGAGAGAATCGGGAATAAAAATGACAGTCGCAAAAAATCGGACAGAACGGATGAGCCTGAAGTGAGATTAATTTAGCAGATAATGCGCACGCCGCGTATGTACTTACCGAAGTTGCACGCGTAGGTTTATGTAAACGACAGTCGTTCTCGAACGTTCCGCGGCTTTCCTACCGAACTAGGTACCTCAAGCGACAATTTTCCAATACTTGGCCTCATAGGTTTTTTATGGTAACTCGCCTGCTAGGTAGTAGATCGAGCATACCGGTTGCAAGTACTTTACACAAATAAACTTGACTCTCAACTGGTTTGTATAAACGCTTAAGTAACTGACTGGGAATAAAATGTGATCATAAATGTCTATATAAACAGTTTTAACAATACTAAATCCATATTTATGTATGAAGCAAGTATGCGAGTCAAAATCACTAAGCTATAATATTGTTTTGTACAATCGCTACAATTTTTGAAGTGCTTTTCTAATATTAGAGATGCGTTCGCAATTTGCGTAACTCGCGTAATCGATTATTTTCAATTCGTTAATAAATCTGCATCGATTGGTTAACCGACGAATTCCTGCTTCGTTAGTCACTGGCTGGATGCAAATCGCGCGTCCGACTTGTCTATGGCGATCACGTTGCGCCACACAATACGATTATTAGCAATTGATGAAAACGAAACCGCTGCACGCCGCGCCTTGTGCGCATGCGCAGGGTGCAGGTTTCTCTACGACATGAACGGGTTATGGACCGTAAAATATAACTTTTTATCCAGAACTACCATAGCATGTCTTTTGTAGTTCTATCGCGTCTGTCAGCTGTTAGTACCGGTTTTAAGTATTTAAAAGATTAAATCTAGCTTTTCTACAAAATAAATAATCCCACGATGTATAATTTTTAGGGTGGCAACATTGCCAACGTTGCCAACATCGGTAATCTGAAATTTGGAATCCTTGTAACTCATATTAGACTAAACTAATTTATCAAAAAAAAACATACGCATCTTTATAATCCTCAGATTCGCTTCTATTATCTATCTTCTATGTATTTCTAAGAGAATATTTCGGCCCTCAACATTTTTCGTATTTCGTAGGTAATTTAGTGATTTTAACATAAGACACGTACATTCGTAAATATCTTGCTTTCTCATTCAGTTAATATCCAACGATATGTTAGTTGAGTAAGGAAGATGAATATGAACTTACCTATCTAACAAAATAATATGATGTCGTATGATTATTCACTACATCTAGTGTCCCTGGGTTGGTACTGTGCGTTGCATCAGATAGATACATTTAATAATTTAAAAATAGACTGCTTTCTTTTTAATACAAACCTGACTAGCGTGTAACTGCCAGGTTCACCGGACGCGCAACTTACCTACACTTTTCGCAAACGACGAACTTTTCTTTTGAAAGTATTTAAAAGTTTTTTTTTTGTGATCAAACCATTTTACCTGCTTAAATGTGCTCGCTCTAAGGTAAACTGGAAGACACCCCATATGGTATAAGTTTGACTCTATCGTTTACTGTACCTATCAATGCAAAAAAAACGTTTTATATGGTTTTGGTAGGTCCACACCTAAACATACACTGAAACCCCTAATATGTAGTTATAATGTAACTATTAAACAACAAAAAATCAGTATCTCCTAATTCTTACATACTTGTCTTGATTTTGACCTTCAATATTATCATATCAAAATAAACTAACGATATTTTTCGTTTGTTTTATCCATATTTACCAATGTTTATTTCTTAGTAACGCCTTCACAGCGGAAATATCATACAAAAATTCATTCGTTCATTAGAACACTGAACCAATTTGATTGAGTGAGCGGAAATAGCAACTCCATGGTTTTTAGAACCATCGTTTGCTACTAAATTTCCCAGCCCTGCTCATGATATACTCACTCACCACCTGCTGGTAGGAGAGCTTGTTTGCCGTTTCCGTATCATTCAACAAGAAAGATATTATATAAAGATATATCATTCATACAAAATGACAACATGCATCTGCATCCTTGTGGATACCACAAGCTTTTGCCTGCGTCTCCATTGTCTGTCCAATTTTCCGGGATAAATTAAAAAGTACCCTATTGTCCGTTGCCGGGCTCGTTACCAAAATTTCATTTCGGTTGAGGCGCTAATCGTTTGGATAAAACAAATAAAGAAATACAACTTTCGTATTGAATATAATAAATATTATTAGGAAATATAAGAAAGGATAAGGATTTTGTACTTAAACTTATCGATTAGCTTTTTGGGTAAAAAATGGATCATGTTGCCAACTTGACTCCAAACTCCGGCTGTTTTCCTAAACTCGTTTTTGCCAACTAAAATCTGTTACTTATATTTTGCTTTAAGTTTTCCCTGTAGGTACGAATATGAAATAAGTCGTTATAGAAGTATTTCACAAGGCGGCGCGTGTTGCACAAGACTCAGCGCAGACTGCGAGGCGGCAACGGCGGGTGCGTCCACGCATGTGCAATATAACTTGCTTTCTTACACTTTGTTTTATGGCTTCTTACACTTTGGTGGGAAATTAATGTACAGTAAAATTATATGGAAAATTAATTCATTTAACACGGGATCAATTCTTAAACATATCAAAAAGATGTACAATTTATACAACCATCATCAGTATCTTAACGAAAGGATACGTTTTGTTCTGCAAAATTTATCGATTGTCGATTGTCCTATCTATTCAAATTCCTAACCACAGATTAACAACTAACAATGCATGGAAAATACGAATGTGAAATTGTCATTAAGATTCGTCATAAATAGTATAAATTGTTCCTAAATAGACTTATTTGACACTCATAAATAACTTAATAAAAACGTTATAAGGCAAATCAACCATATTTCAGTAGGTACCAATGAAGAAAACCAATTTGTTAAACATTTCGTGTACCTTTCCTTCCTTATCGTTCGCAACTAGTTTATTGTGTAGTGCCCAACGATTTATTAATAACATCCCGCCACACTTTGCGCACTATTGTAACATGTGACATTTATTAATATACCTATAAATCCATTATACAATCCTTGAACTTTAAATAACATTTTAAAACAGAAATCATGTGCTTTACTCGTACTTAACAAGCAGCGAGAAGAGAAAGCCATGCAAACTGTAGTTTGTTCCACATCGGAAAATTTAGTACGCAGTTTAAGTAGTGCCAACATTTAACTATTACGCGTAATCGACCTCTTTAAGGACAAGTTGACACTGGCTGAAAAAGATTTGATTGATAAAATCACGAGTTCAAAAATAGAATTGGCACAATTTCGACCCGCATTGTAAGACTTTTATATGCATATACATTCAATTACTTACTATTATTATAAATCTAAAGGTGCGTTTTCTGTTGCGTTTCCGGTTCAACACCTCAACTGATCGATATGTTTTTTTTTGCAAAGATGTTTAGTTAAGAATACTTTCGTCCTGGATAATTAGACAATTTCCCAGAGAATAACCAAAAACCTTCCACGTGGACGGAGTAATACGAGTTTGAATTACTAGAGGGAGTCTTTCTGTTGAGTAACAACGCCAACAACAATGATTTAAAACAAAATGAACGCACACACGTAACTCATGTGAGATTAATATCAGTTGTGATTGTCATCTGTTCAATGACACACACGTACCTAAGCCCTAGCCATTTACTTATTGAGACTTCACATAGTATATAGGAAAATGTCGCTATTTCTGTCCTTCTGTTTGCCTGCTTCGTTCTCTTAAACTACTCAAGAGATTCATCAGGCATCACATTTTAGTCCCCAACTGCACTGTTTGCAGTCTTGAGATCTAAGTCTCGAGACTGAATATTTGTATAGATCCCTATTGCCATTGGGTGGCGTGTGATCTATTTCTGGTGCAGTTTTAGGTCAAAATAGAGGATGATGTCCTCTGGAGAGTTTATAACTCCAGGGGTAGGTAGTCGCGTAAAAAATCCAGCCCTAAATCATCTCAAGACCTCTAGAACGTTTCGCCTCATTAGCTAACTACGCAAATCAACGCATAACGAGACGCGCACGCGTCACTTTCAGCTGCTATAAGTCCCAGTTGACCCAGTTCGCGCCTGCGCGGCTAATTGCCGCTCATTGGACGTCATGCGACGACCTAGCCACTAACTAATTGCGCCTCGTACATACATAAAGGACTTTTCAATAAGACCACTGAACAGCTAAACGTGGTTGGTTCGTTTAGCACCAAGCAAACGAGCACAAGCTAACTGGTGGTTAGTGGAGTTCAACCGTGGTCCATGGGGATTTGTTATCTTACTGAAGAAAGCCAAAACAGATGATAATATATGTATATAATACACAACAAACTGTTAGACTACGCTGAAACTCAGTTTATTTGATGCAACGATACTAAACATGACAAAAAAGCATTAAGGAGAAGGTTGTAGTTTTACCCAATTTAATATTCAAAACTAAACCAATAATTTGGTAACCAAACTCCTAGTCTGGTCGAATCAGTCTCGTAGAAATGCCATCAAATATTGTAGCATACAAGGTGTTCAAAAATATCTAAACTCGCTGTAAAACCTTTAGCAATACTCTATTATGACGTGTTAAACCCTCCAAGATCCAGGCAATGAAATATACAGATGTATAGCAGTCATATACCTTTGTCCCTTTTAGAATTTGACAGGATATAATACAGCCTATGGTATATTTTTAAACGACTAACTATATATCGCTCACTGCGACGGCGAGGCAGCGGCGTCGCAGGTGTTCGAGGCGCGGTCTGTGTATAGAGTTGAGGCTTGACTATAGTTTATTCCAGTTTATTGTACTAAAACGAAGGACACGAAATTACTCAATGACGGTGACTTTTCGCCGCCTTTACCTCGACTCCTCTGAGCCATCGCCTCGACTGCTCGACTGTAATCGCCTCGACGCCGCCTCGACGCAACTTCATTAATGATCAGTACTATAGGTACTACTTAGTAGAAAGCAACGTCTGTTCTTGTAACGAAAGAAAACTGAAACCGACAATTAGTAATTTAGAATAGTCATCAGTTCATGCGAGCCATTATAATGAGATACTTCGTACACTACGTTCTTTAGCAGAACAAGGCTCATATCGTATTACATTCGCATCACACGAACACATTATGCTATGCGCCTCACACTTAAAGTAAAGGTAGAGGCCGATGCACGCGTTGCATCTAAGAACATTGACTCTATTGAAGCCTATCGGGTCAATTGTGAATCCTTGAGTCAATTGTTTTGCTATCTAATTTAAAACGAATTGCCTATGTTTTATTGATATCAGTTTTGTCTAAGTCGCTGTAGCCTTGCGTTTAAATTTGTGCCTATGTAAGTACAAGTTTCCTTTTCATCAAATGATTTACATATGTATTTTTCGGCAAGATATTCGTGTTTTCGCTTTCGACTTTTAAGACATCCACGCGTATGAACTTAGCAAAATATTTAGTGCGATTAATTTTCGTTTGTTTTACCTGTAATTATATTATGCATCCATTCGGTTAAAATTTTTACTCAATATGTACAGTGTAAAAAAGAATTAATCTGTATTTTTCGAGAAATTTTCGTTAGATTAAGATAAAGTGAGGTTATCATCCATTTTATGACACATTTCTTATTATTATATCGAAAGACAATCTCTTAGCAAAATGCTAGACTTCGTTCTTATTAAACAACGCTGTAAGTGAATACGACCCTCTTGCATTAAACTTTAACGAAAAAGGATAAGTACGTTGATAAGTGATTATTTTCGAGTTCTACAATACGACCCTCTTGCTATTCTCTAAGATAATTTCGTCCCTGATTTCGTCTGACACTTAAATCTTGACCCTGACCACCGAGCTCATTGGGTGACTTGTGCCTAATTGCAACCAAGGTAGAGCCACACAAAACCATGCACTTTAAACGCACCGATGGGTCAAATTATGCTCGCCAGGGCGTCGACAAGAGCTCCCTGAGTTATCGAAACAGGCTGTATTGTCTTTAGTACCTACCTGGTGAAACTAGGAAGTGAGAGCATCGAATTCGCGGCTAAGGTTGGTCGGAGGTCACGCGAAGGTCGGCGTCAGATGGCAGATAGCATTGTGTGCATCGGCCATCTGTGGCTTTTTTATGTAAATGAAGTACCATTTACCAGTTGAGAGTTAGCACACGATACAAATAACTGCCGGTTAGAGTCAGTTAATAACGATTAAGTTGTTCCTTATTCCTTAGTAAAGTTTTTTCACACAAGTTTGAGAAAGGGACGAGGAAGAAATGTCTTTACAATTTATAAAATTGTTGCTTAACCGGAAAAGTTACAATTACAACCAAATAGAAACTTTAGAAATTTCATGTTATTACTGCATTACGTACTGCCAGATCAACACATTATCATTTCAAAAAACTTGCTTGTTTTGTTTCAAGTTCAAAGGAAATGTATTAAAGTCGATTTTTAAATACAGTTGTATTTTGAGTGATTGCTGTGTTGATCTGGCAGTGCGATTAATCAAAACCAAAAAAAAAAAAACCCTAGTAAGCTAAGCGACAGTGTGACTGCTAGGGCTGACAATATTTTTGGCTTTTATAAATAATATATTTTTTGGGTATTTTTGTAACACGCTGTATAAGTAGTTCCTTTGTATATATTTACAAAAAAAAAAACCAGTTAGAAACAAATCTAGCGACACCTCACTTGAAGACATCGGGCCATCTAAGCCTATAATAGCCAAGATGCGTTCGCTAACTAGCGTTTCTATTCATTTGGTTTTTAAACCAATCGCGTCAGTGGTAGATCACGTGATTTTTCGTATTACATGATCTACCAGTGACGCTATCGAACGCATCTTGTCTATCGGCTCTGTTCAGCCTCTACAACCATACATTCTTACATACTTACAGGTCGAAAACGTTTTGTATCTCCAACTGGATAATGTCTAGATATTTCAAATATTTCGTATGTATTAATTCTGCAGACATTCTAAGATATTATGTTTATTTAATAGACTTAAGTATCTTTAAATTATAAATTATGTCCATTTGTACGTTAGGTGTGGTACTAAGGTTCATTTAGTATTCATTAGTTTCATGAAATCTCGTAATTCGCTCGTAAAATTCAAATTGATCGGCATCGGTAACGTGCAACAATTGACCTTTTTGCATTACGCAAACAATATTATTACATGCTAGACCCACTGTGGCCATAGGTTAGATAAGTACCTACATACCATGTTAAACAAATGAGTAAAAAATTTTTTTACTTAAATTACATATTTAAAAAAATCGGCTAAGTGCGTGTCGGACTTCGCACATTTAGGGTTTCGTACTAAAATCTTATTTATCAATAAATTGGTATTTTTTAGTAAAATATACGTATAATAAACGTTATCACCAAATTTCTAGTTCATAGGAAGTTAAAAATTATTCGGAACAAAATTTTGTGAAAAAACGCTGACTTTGGTGGCTTCTCATTCCTTTGTTTTCCAATATTTTTTAAAACAAGTTTTTTGTATTTATGTAATCAACGAGTTAACTAAACAACGATATTCCACTCGATAGGATAAATTAAATATTCCTTCCTAGCCCTTTTTTTGGAAAACCCCCTTTAAAAGCATTTCAAAATATTTTTTGAAAATTTGCTTGGCTTTGGGTCAAGAAGATGCTAATACTGTGTAAAATTGAAGGCTGTAGCTTTAACCGTTTGGCTGTAAAAGCTGTGTGACAGGCGACGGATGGACAGTACGGGTAGCAAAAGTTGCTTTTTCTCGCTTGGCGTCTCTATTGTTACCGACTAGTTAGAAAGAGAGATCCGAGCGACAAAGAAGTCGCGGACTACTTGTGCTAGCCCTCCAGAATGACACAAAAGCAAAAGGGTTCCGTTTGGACTCGGTGGGTCTACGTTAAGGACAGCGTTGCTTGCCACCTTCCAACTCCATCATCAGATCAGAACTTTTACATTTAATAGGTATGCATTGTCATCGGGCTCCAGGCAGCGCAAAAACGAAAACCGGTTCAAAATTGTCTTGCAAGATTTGAACTTAACATACAAAGCAAACTTAAATAAAAGTTTGTAAAGTAAAAATACACAGTTGTCCCTCCAAAAACCATTCACAAACCTTACTAAATAACGTTAGTCTGACGGAAAAATCCTACATCGAGCGCAGCGTGGCACTTTATAACGAGAGTGGCGAGCGGTGCCGGTGCCATTTGGTCTCGACGCATCGGCCGCTTGCGCCTGACCTCCATTACGTGTTTATTGCCAAGTCTATCGACGCAACAGGCAGGCCAAGTAACACTGGTCCGTCTAACATGGAAACCGAGGCGAGATTTCGTGTAAACAAAATAAACTTAATGTTTTATCGCCTCCGCTGACAAACAGATGTTAATGCGCTATAATCGGTTGTAATATTCGGCTTTGAAACTCGACTTCATAATGGAGATGCGTATTCCTTTTTTATGTAAAGTGGGCAAGCTTTTTACCATGATATCGCCCTCTGATAAGTTTAAGCACTAAGCAACACTTTAGCGGTGCATTTTGTGCACTCATTATAGAGTGAGTACCTAGATACGGTCGAATTCTGTAGCCGTAGGTTCCTTTCCCAGATATTGATATGCATCAATTATTTAAGCGAGTAGCGTTTCTAAAATTGATATAAACTTGCTTTTTAGGGTTCCGAAGTCAAACTCCCGTTTCGCTTTGTCCGTATGTCACACTCACTTTTTCTGAGAAACTAGCAAAGTTAAAAAAATTGTACACATATAGATATTTATAACGATGACGAAATTTACTTAAATGAACAGCTACTTCTAAATTAAACTGGACTAGGTTTTATCCGACCATATCTGGTATAAATAAATACTCCATGTCCGTCTCCGCGGACTATAAACTATCGGTGTACCAAATTTTATGTCAATCCGTCCAGGAGTTAAACCATTAAAAGTATTTATTACTAAGGGGTAATGGTGTAAAGATATGAGTAAGTAAACTAAATGCATTGGATAGTAAGTTTTATTTTATCCGTGTAAAGCCATATTTTTACCATGAACCTCCCGTTTAGGATTCCGTACCCGAAGAGTACCACCGGGACTCCACTGTTCGTCTGTCTTGTCTGTCCGCGCGATGTTTCTCCTGTAATCACTATGATAGCTAGACAATTGAAATTTACACATTTTTACGACAGTTTATAATAATAGAATAAAGCTTTCAAACTGAGATCATATCATAGTTCAAAATACATAATGGGTACATATGGGGTAATACATTATGTTCATAATGTAGGCCATATGACCGCCACCACCTGTCACAAAAACTGTCACATCTTAACCTACTAGTGCAAAACGTGGTTACAGAATCAACAAGCCTTTTTACAGTTGTTGGTATTTCTGTAGCTCTGCCTACCCCACTCTGGGAATGAAGGCGTGATGTGTATGTATATATATTATGAATATTATGTATTACTAGCGACCCGCCCTCGCTTCGCTCCGGATTAAAGTATTATTATCAATATTATCATACATATAAACCTTCCTCTTCAATCACTCTATCTATTAAAAAAAACCGCATCAAAATCAGTTGCGTAGTTTTAAAGATTTAAGCATACATAGGGATATAGGGACAGAAAAAGCGACTTTGTTTTATACTATGTAGTGATGACCCATTATGTATTTTAAACTTTATAATTACATAATGATGGCCCTTCAAACTACAGGGGGCCCCCATACAAAAAAGTGTACCTACTCTCTTTCGATCGTAATATTAAACGGCGGAACGGTACCTTTGATGATGTACGAGTCCAAAACTCCAAATTACATTTTACCTAATGATGCTCCTTTAGAGAAATCCTACCGCTATTCTTAACTCAACATAAGAATACTTGTAATTTCGCGAAACCTTCCATGTCTTGTTTGGAAACTTGTTTTATAAATGCGACTCAGACTTTTTGCTAGTGATTGCCTCCTGGGTGGCAGCCGGGCAGTCTAGCGGCGGTAATTGCTATTCGCCCTGCGTATGCGCCGACAAATTGCTCGCCCCAGTCCGTTCACTCCACCACTTGGAAACCATGAATGTTTAATTGATGAAGGGCTTATACGATGCGCTGTATGTATCGACAGCGATTCGAGGATGCAAACTATTTAAAAAAATTGCAATGGCAACATTAAATTTTATCTCTTAATTTTTATCCAACTGCCAAAAAAGGGTGGACATAGCGTTAAGTTTTTTTTAAATAGCAACTGTCAAAGTTTTGAACTAAGAGCATCGCAGTAGTAACCATTCTGTACTTTTTAATTTGCGGCCTTTCTCAGCGTCTCTGACCAAACGAGTCGGTTCCCATTGTATAATAACTTTATTACAAAGCGAGCCCATGAGTCAGCCCTGTCACTTACCGCAGATCTTTACGAGCGCGAACCGAAACAGGTTCCCAATTCCGCGGCGTCGTTAATCTTTGTCCCACTGCCGCCCTGGACGTTCCGCGGTTAAGTTATTAACGTGATTGCATTTAATTCGACCTGGTGATAATCGGCCAATACTCTCAAAGAGGGCGAGCGAGCTAATCGCACTATATTTGCACTTTACGACAGTCCACTTAACTTAATCGCGCCACTCACTTTACACTGAGTTAAGCCACTGGCAACACCGGTTGGAACTTTAAACACGTGATAAACGCGAACATGGCGGCTTCCCGCGTGAGCCGACAGAGGGCAGTAGCGCGTAATCGTTGCGACACTCCCGATCGAACGTTCGATCGACGTAATTATTGTATTAAATTATGCTAGGGCTAGATAGACCTTGGTGAGCTTGTTCGGTAGCAGGAAATTGGAACGTTTTGCAAAGCGTAACGAGTTATGACGCTAGGTTAATTGAGTTTAACTATAACACGTAAACTCGACGCTTTAAATCACGTATAATTAATCTAGTATACTTTCCTGTACAGAATTCTCGACCACCCAAAGTTTATTAGGTAAATAAGCACTATGACAATTTTATGTGAAATCTTTCTCAACAACTCGATAGCACTTGCAAAATAATTTCAATATTCGGCGTACAATAACTCTGAATTGTAGTGTTCCCCAACACGTACGTAAACGTAGCCTGGAAAAACTAAGGGCGCTGTTCAGGGTGAAATTGGCGACAAGATTCAATTTCTACCTAAAAACTGGTGCTTTATGAGGCTGTTGTCGCTTGAAAATGTTCCAAGTTAACTTGTCATCTTGTTTCTTTTTCGTAAGCTACAAGGTACAATAGCAAACTGCAATTGTGCTGCTGAGACCTCGTTGCAGAAACCCAGCATCGGTAAAGTAGTGTAACCTGATCTTTTTCTCCTCAGATGCATCTAAGCTCGGTCCAATTGGCGTGCGCAGCCCTTCTGACGCTGGCACTGGGCGCGGCGGGCGCGCCGCCCTCGGCGCCCGTGCACCACGTGGCGCGCCGCTCCTTCTTCAACCTGCAGTGCAAGGGCGTCTACGACGCGGCCATCTTTGCGCGGCTCGACCGAATCTGCGACGACTGCTACAACCTCTTTAGGGAAGCGCAGCTTTACACTTTATGCAGGTGAGGGGTTATTATTGTAATAAGTGGTCCTGCGTTGACGTTCCAATCTTCGGCATTAGTATTGTATGAAGGCTAGATCTTTTTCAAGAGAGAGATACCAAGGCACAGAAGTTACATCTCTAATAAGCCTCTGATAAGGTGTTCAAGAGCGATATTATGTAACTGTATGGCAAATATACCATTCGCAGTCTATTGTATGACTGCATTGCGCCGTGCATGAAGCAAGAAATATAGGAATGTATTTTTTGCTGCTAGCAACGAACGAGAGGGAGACATACAATGCCGAAGGTTGGAACATTACAAACTGCTTTATAAATTCCTGCGTATCGGATTATTCTGAGCGGCATAAAATGGAATTGTTTCATATCATTACAAAATGTCAAATCAAGGCCCAGTAAGTACTAAATGTTGTGATGTCCTTGTGATTTTTTATGTTGTACAAAACAGACACACGACAGCAACACTGATACCTTTACCGCTACATAGATGGCGCTGACCCAAACTACCCGCATTTGTTGAATGTATGTTAATGTTATTTTACCGGGGAACAGGAAAGACTGTTTCACGTCAGACTACTTCAAGGGGTGCGTCGAGGTGCTACAAGAAACAGACCAGCTAGAGCTCTTCAAGAAGTATATAAAACAATTACACGGGGCCGATCCAGGGATTTAGGTACAGATTTTCATTTTTGTTTTATCCTCACCCTTTGAGCTACCTATTACCTAGCTACTACTTCCTACCTACCCAGCTACCCTGCAGCTAGCATTCCTGTCGAGCACTAAACCAACTTAACAACACTCTAAAATATAATACGCATCGATTTCATTCTAGCTCTATATGTTTAATAGTAAAAATAATACATCGCCTTTTTATTTTAGATCTTGACTAAATTTACGGCAAAATATTTTCGGCATTTCCGATGACGCACGATAATTGACAAAGTGCATTTATTTTGGAGTACTGTGTGTTGGCGAATGCTGGTCGCGCAAATGCTCGTTCCTTAACGCTTCCTTGATCAGTTTTCCATTCTTGGGGTTTACAGCACGCAACTCTTCCGGCACTCTGGCTCTACCACTTGGCACCTAATTGCATGACTAAACTGTACCTACCTAAAACATAGACCTAATTAGTTCTAAGTGCACGTATTACTAAACTATTTCTAGTATAAGTCAACAACGGTAAGAATCACACTTGGCATTCTATCAAACACTGTCTGTATCTAAAATGTTTTTGTTTACTGCACATTGCATATATACATTTCTATTTAACTTTCCTGTGTTCTTCTGGGCACTCAGCGACATTTAAAACCGTGGCGTTAAAAATATGCTGGCAAACCGCCGTTGGGCGAGGACCAAAAAGTTGGACCACTGTTAAGCGAAGTTAACTAAACAAACAACGAAGACGAAAAAAGTTATATTGTGTGACGAAAAGTATCTTTACAAATTGTATGACTAATTGACGTCGCAAAACGGTATAGTTTCATAGAAATTTTAATTGCGTGAGTTATCGTGGCCAACTTTTTGGTCCTTACCCCGTTGTCCTCTACTTTCTCATTTTTTTTATGACTTAACAGGTCAGGGTTCATAATTAAGCTGATGCTTAAAAAATAGCGCAACAAAATTGCACTACTTTGTAACTATTGTAACTATTGGTTGACATAAATCAATTCAACTTTATGGGCCTAATCACCCAGGTTATAGACATTTAACATAACTGCCCACTTAAACAACCAATTAGAATAGAACCAGGGCAATCCCATTATCCGCATGCAGCAGCTCTAAAAAAGGAATCTGGGGAAAACCCTATGACTAATACTAAGTACTAACTATCAATGCCATGAAGGAAAAAAGGGTGTATATGAATCTACCTTTAAATAGTCAGCGTCCGTCAAAAGGTCATAACACACTTGATGTGGAAACTATATACAAACTTATTTGCGCCCTAAAATGAGCAGCTGAGACTGGTATTTAAAAACCAATAGGTAATTGGTCTGTAGAATATTATTTTATCTTCAAATTTAATTGTTTTTCTTGTTTAAGTATGATGTATCCAGTGTATATTAGGGACTTTACTTTTAAAAAAAAACTACTATTTCAAAGAGATTTAATATTACACATGTACATTTGATGTCTTTGTATTAAACCTACTGTTAGGTACTGACATCAATTGAAAAAGTAAGTAGTGGTGGTAGGACACTGTGCAGGGTCCGTCCGGATCGCTACCACCATCTTATCCATTAACCATCCACCAAGCAACAGTGTTCGCATTGTTGTGTTCCGGTGTGGGGATAAGACAACCGGTGAAATTACTAGCATAGAGGCATTCCATCTTAGTCCTCAGGCTTGGCAGCGCATTTGAGGTCTTAGGATTATAATTCGCATCTTTAGAATTATAGTGACCTAATCCAAATATTTTGAATTTCGATTTAGGTCTCTATAGTACTAAATTTATGACTCGAAATCGAAAGCTGAAAATGTTTGAATTAGGTCACTATAATTCTAAAAGTGCGAATAATAATAGCCATTGTGCTATGATAGAATTAACCAATGAGATAAATACCAAAATGAATTAACCAAGCTTTATTATATATAACTGGGCTGGGATTCTACACGGTAATAACGATATCGTATTTGACGTGTTTCCGTATTGTCAACGTTTTGATAACTCTAATGTCATTTACAATAATGGCGACTGTGACATAAACGATTCTAAAACACGACAAGCGCGATATGGTTATAACGCAGCAGAATAGAGGCCCTGCCTAATTACCCTTAAAGTTACTTTGTGTATAAGTTTCATACATTGGTGGAGTTGAACTTTATATCATTTTTATTTCATTTAAATTTTGCGACTTAAAACCACATGAGGTTAGATTCCAGTTTTTTATTTGCGTCCTTAACACATCCTTTGAACGGGTTACCACTGTTTATTTTTAAAGAGATTTAATTTTTCGGTTTCAAACACGCAAAAAATGGCCTTTTCTTTTCCTTCTCAGCTAGCTTAATTTTCTCTTCTTAATCTCAACACAATAATACAATAGTAATAAGCACTATCTATAGTTTAAAGTTGAATACTTTCTTATAATATAAATATCTATCTTAAGTTTTAGGTTTAGTTTGAACTTTGAAGTCACCTAAAAACGTGTCTCATAGTACTTGCGTTATAAGAATAAATGAGCTGCAAAGGTATTGCATCTATGATTTGATCTTGGGTCTTGTATCTACAGGCCTTATTCATTTTACAGGTCTTTATTTTTAATCGTAACTAAAAGGATCTAATCGTTGTTCATTCTTAAGTATTTTCACTTAAATATTTTTTATGCAAATATTATGTAGAAATCTTAAAAACTTATGTTTGTAAAGGCACAAAAACTGGCCTGACAACACCAATCTCTTCTGAAATTAACAATCTGACCAAATAAAAAATAAGAGAATGTAATGAGCCATCAATAAAATAACTAGGTACTTTTAAAGTAAAATACTTACAGTGTAATAAAGAAATCTTACTTAAGATCACATAAATCAATGTTCAATTTTCGATGATACATGAAACAAACAAGCGAATGTTTCTCTACTGTCGCCTTCCTAAAATACAGGCCTAATATTATTTGTACTGTTTCAGGGCAAAATGTTTCACCACGGTCTACTTCAAGGGCTGCAGGGAGTCTTTGTACCTCGGGGACGAAGAGGAACAAATAGAACAAATGGTCGACTTCGTGGGCAAGCGCTAACATACGCACCTGTGCCATCTAGCGTCGCCTGGGCGCCATTTTGCGACGCCCGCGCCATCTTGCGACGCACGACACCCGCCATTTTGTCGACCCGCGAAGTCCGCAAGCGCTGCCAACCCCAACGCTTCGCAAAAGCAGAAACAGTCTTCCAACTGACGCCTGCTTTCTTTCCTCAAAGTATTCTAGTCTTCAAAGCTGCATAAATTTATTTATGTTTGCAACTAAATGTAATGTTATCATAATTCGTATTAAACGTGTATACAGTGTTAAGGACATTTATAATGTATTTTATTAAAGTAAATGTATATTTTATTAAGTGTTGTGTAAGCTTGACGCCACAGGAGTGCAAGTACATTAAATTTAGTCAGTTCACCTCCTAGGTAGTCTAGGAATACTGTTTCGTGAGGCCTAAACGAGCTTAAATTTAGAACCTTTGCCAAAGTCATTTTTAACTTAATTGTCGAAGCATAAAGTTCCAAATTTATAGAACGAAATTGGACATAGGCCTTACAATTTTAATGCTTTTAGCTCCGAAGCTGGTGCGGGCCATCGGCTGACTCTGTACGTAATCGAGACGCATTCCAAATCCAGTATTTTAAAAACCTTCCGCTTTTTTAATGATTTGTCGTTCATAATTTTCCAATTTGCTGGAACTTAAGTCCTAAACATTTATATACGCAGTAGTTTTAGACAGAAATCACACATATGTGGCTTAATTTTTAATAGATATGTAGAATCAGATTATAAATGACTGTCAACTACCCCAGACTGAATTTTAAAAATGCAATCTGAACAAGGTATCCATTATTGTGTAGTTAGAGTAACGCTTGGAGTTCGTTAGTATTTTGAGTTCACATAAAATTGTACCCTATTTAACACATTTTCATTTTCATTAACAATTTCACAAACACACTAGACAGACGTGAAAGTCTTTAACTAACATTTTAGGCTCTACCTAGCCCAGTAATAGAAACAAATCTGTGTAGTGTGTTTGTGTTGAAATCGTTAGTTCGCTGTAATTTCTTTGCTTAACCATTTTAGTTTTAAAAGGTTCGCGAGGTTGAATTTATTTAGTTATATAATTTAGCCGTAAGTATTTATAAAGATTTATTTTTATATACTTCCGAACTATTTATTGTTATTTATTTGCCCAGCGCGCAGCCTCCACTGCTTAAAATAGCGGTTTATACTTATTTAACTAATTTACTTTCGACCTACTCTGTTTCCGAATCTCACTTTTATAAATATATTAGCTAAATAAATAAAATAATGTATTTGTTAAAGTTTTCAATAAATGCATTATTAACTTAGATAACTTCGATGGTTCAAACGTAAAACTCCAGAAGTACAAATTTTATTGAGACAAATCGAGCTTCATTTATGCATAACCAGAGTTCTGATTGGTATAACGTTTTTGTTGATATAGGGCTTTACGTGTTTGCCGTCGACACAACGCTGTATACTGCAGTTGTAGAAAAATGGTGCCAATATCCCGAGACATTAGTTAACCTTTGGTTAGCGAGATGTATCGAATATCAATTTATAGGACCTGTGGTATTTATTGTAAAGTATAAATTTAGAAAAGTATACTCTATTTGTAGAAATTTTATAAAAACAGCCAAGAAACGCTACGGGTTCCGTGAAATATATTTCATTTCGAAAATCACTACTGACTTTTACTTTTAGTTTTAAGTTTACTTCTGAGTAATTGGTGCTACTTATCTTATCCTATCGGAAGGTCAAATTATCGTGTCCATTTTATTTGTCTGAATTTTCATAAGTTAGAAATTCCTTTTTTCTAGAAACTTTCCTAACCTAACCTATAGGTTCTATATTTAAACCCTTAGTACCAATTTCACCATACGATGTTAAATTTAATCAATAATAATCGACTGTTAGTTCATACATTTTGACAACTGTTAACGCTCTAATCGTCGGTAAAGTGCTTAATATCGTATGGTGAAATTGTTACTCAGATATCACAGACTTAAATTTTCAGACAAATGAAACGAAAAGAAAAGTTAGGAACGAAAATTCGACCTTGTAATCATGTTAACCCTTTTTTCGACCCGGGGGAAATGCCTTAGCATACTCGTCCCAACGGGGAAGGGTGGGTTATGTCCGACTTGCACGGACTAAAACCCCGGGGCGTTGCGTTCCGCCAATCACTTTAACCTTTTCCACGCCATTAACGGATATTTGCGCACCACTGGTTCAACGCAAACGACGGATATATCCGTCGTGGTTGACAGCGCAAAATAGACTTCATACTTAATAGAGGTAATAGAGGATGGCATAGCTGCCATTGCCGTGCGAGTGACGACTTTGTTTTTTGACATAGCGTAGAAAATGTTGAACCCAATAGCGGTTGCCCTGTGGGCTCGCCTTAACCTTTTCGACGCCAACGACTCGTATATCAGCACCTAAGGTTCAAGGCCAACGACTGATATTTACGTCATGGTTGACAGTGGAGAATGGACCCGATTGTCTATGAGGTAAAGTTGACATTAGGTCAGGTGTTGGCGTGTGAGTAACAACTTATGTGTTTGATATAGTGTTGAATAGTGTCCGATATTAATATCGCCCTTATTCAGGCTGCGCCATTCTATATAGTTTAGCAAAAAATGCAATGCATATCCAAATTATCACATATTAGGAATTTAATTCAGAGCAAGTAACATTTCACGTACATTCAAATAGATTTGAACCCTAAACTAAGGTACTAAGGTTGAAATTGTAACTAAACCTATGTGGTCAATACATCCCTCTGCCTCGAAAAGGGTTAAAACAGATAGATATATTTTCTAGGTCCCCGTGCACCAAGAAAACGAGCAAACATCGAATATAAGTAGTTTATTTAATACCACAATCATTTTAACACAGTAACGCAAGTTGTGCGAATCACAGAAGTCATTCTTATAACATAGGACATCATGATTACATAAATCATTCACAAATATATAAAACACAAGGTAAAGAAATAAAGATAATCAATTCATACTTATATAGGCACTTGTATAGCGACTTTCCACAATACCGTAAAATGGGCTACTTTAAAAAAGGAAACAACTCACTAATATAAAATGCAATAAATTTTGCTCCGAGCCAATATTAAAGGTGAAAAAGTTAAGTGAAGGACCAGGGGCCCTAGCCAAGATGCAAACGCTCGTAACGTTTTTCTTTTCTATCGCTCAAAATGTATGGGATGACAGTCGACCACGTGGTTTACCGAAACGCACGAGAACGTCATCCCATACGTTTTGAGTGATAGAAAAGAAAAACGTTAGTGGCGTTTGCATCTTGGCTAGGCCGACTGGGCTGAGATTCTACACGTTAGTAACGATATCGTCTTTGACGTTTTTTCGTATTGTCAACGAATTGATAACTCTTACGAGAACATGATGATTCTAAAACACGTCAAACGAGATATCGTTATAGCGCAGAAGAAGTAATAAAGTAATTACGTCAAATTTCAAATATAGAATGACGAACGGTCTATACAGATGTGTTATAACTATATACAAGAGGTCATTTAAGAGGGTTACACAATTCGTTACCACAATCTACTTATCTCTAATCAGTATATAAAATGACTAAATCTAATGAAATAAATGAATTTGCTTAATTTTGATCAACTTCACCCCATTTCACTGCACTTTTAACGAGTAAATCAACATCGCTACTTCCAAGTTCAAACGAAATACACGGAATTAATTAGTTTACTAAAACAATTGACAACAGCTTCTCATTGAGAATTAATTGACATGACGTTCGTAAAGACATATTATACTACTGACAAAGTTGTAATATCCTAAATAGACAAGAGGTACAATTAGGTTCCAATGTATAGTGCATTAAATGGACGAAGACGCGCCGCACCATTGATTTAAATGTACACAATCGCACAACGTACAGTTATGCCACAATATTATGCTGCCACGTATTGAGGGTTTAGGATTTTGGTCTGGGAGGGGCTTGACCTCGCCGAGGTAAGGTTTTACACTAACGGCCGCTTCGAGTCCGTCACTGACGATTACAGCGTTAATGATCATTTTTCATTCACAAGGTTGAAAAAAGAACGAGTATATACCTTGTACTCGATATCTTTTCAGACATGTTAGCACCCCGTCATACCCGTGAAATCAAAAATCGAAATAATATCTCTAAATATCGCCACTTCTTTGAAAAAACCTCGTATCTCATATTTAGTGATGTACGATTTTAAACTTAAACATGAAGAGAAATAAGTTTGAAATCGCACATCACGAAATATGAGATACGAGGTTTTTTCAAAGTAGTGACGATATATGCCTTTGGTGGGCCGCGTTTCGTTTTGTCCTTGACAACTAGTCATGAAACTTTTCTTGGAGTTTAAGACAAGTGAAATTGTAGCCTATCTTGGCACAAAGTAAATATTTTTTGGTTTAACCTTGTTTGAATCCGTACTTTGGAATAAAAATATATATAATTATTTTATAAATATAATGGCACTGATCACTACACTAAAACTGAACTCTAACTACTACGCATAAGGTAACAATTACAATGTCTACTTTATTTATAAAAATATTTTGTAAAATTTAGTTAATGGTACTATACTCTAGGTGTTAGGGTTCTTAAATAAATGTAAACAAACCAAAGCAAGTGGCTACCAAGCGAATCAAAACTACCGTCAAACTTTGGCGTATCACTCTTCTAATAGCTGACGAGTTATGCCACGTGGTTTCGTTTGTTGACGTTTAGTTAAATATTCAAACGACTGAAGTATAGATAGATGTACAACCGATGAACCAACACTACATAAGTACACTAAATGAGATCTTAGAAGGGTTTAGGCCTGCGTTAAGTAATATTCGCAAAGGAAGTGTGAGAGCGAATCAGAGAGCAGTACAAACCTAACGTTTAAGATCTCGAGGAGTGTAGTGCTGTTATCAAATCAACCTTAACCTAATGATAATAAAGTAAAATTTCCTATACTATGTTTTACTCATCAGTTCAAACGGACATCAAGAGAAAATCTTATAGATATAGCACATAAAATAACATTCGCAATACGTATACTTGATGTATGCATAACAATTAATTTTTATATGTTAATCATGAAAAATAATGTCAATTCCAAGACAAGCGTCTTCGTTAATATTGAACATCAAATCAGCATTTTCATATATTTTCCAATCATATCTTTTCCATCCCATTAAAGCATTAGGCCAACAAAATCGAAATAATTATTGACTTAATTAAAATCAAACAGCACCCAAAAGCATTTGAAATAAATTTTAATTTATGTAGGTACATATATTTAATTGTTATTTTCTTTTTATTTTACTTGCCTTGATTAGGACTTACTATTCTTGCATATTATCCACCAATCACAGCCACGCTACTTCTACCAATCAGATCACTCCATTTTTAATAAAATCTCATTGGCTGAAAATAAACCTTTGTTTATAGTTCTAAAAATAGGTCATACGTTTTTTAATTAATATAAAATTTAAAATGAAATTTTGATATCATGACCTTCAGTCGAAACAAAATGATTTACACAAGAAATTACTTAAAGCATCGAAAAGGAACAAATACTGTCTAAAATCACAAAAGATAGTGTCATTAAAATTAAACACTTTCAGGTAATTTACATTTAAAAAAGACCCCTAATTTAAAAATTAATAAAAGGTATTCACAAGGCCTAAAATTGTTTTCACCCTCACAAAAAAATTAAGTGAGAATATGTCGAGTCACGTTTTTTTATTTTTAAACTAGGGATGTATATGCCTTCAGTTTGTCGTGGACTACATACATCCACCAACGTCACACTAAAGGCGGAGCGAGCGCGACACTCGTAACAATACGAAAAGATTTTTTTTTTTTTTTTTTTTTTTTATGTTAAGGAGAAGGCACACGAGCACTCAGGCCACCTGATGGTAAGTGGAATCTGAGACCCATACACATTTGAATTCTCAAGACAAGGTTCGAAAACCCCCTTAAGACGGATTTATTTATATTTTCAATATTTGCAATAATTGGAGTAAAAAAGTCATTCTAAAAACTGGTTAATTGTACGTCAACAATATTTAAAAAAACACAGTTGTCTTAAGGCCCCTTTTTACACAGCCTGTTAAAAAATCAACTGTCTACCTATTACGGTACATGAGATACAGCCCGCTGATGGACAGACGGACGACGCAAGCATAGTAATATCGTCCCGTTGGCACTCTTTGGGTACGGAAGGTTTATAGAAAGGGAGAATATAAAAACATAGACGCCGCGTCGCTCACAACTCCGCCTTTAGTGTGGCATCGGCAGTTAGTAATGTTCAAACCCCGGATTGACGAGGGCAGAAATGTACCAGTGCTAGTGATTCATTAAATATCGACTTAGTTTATCGACCTTTTTTTTGTGATATATTGATTTTACATATCTTGCAAAAATAAGTTGTACCTTTATCTGTATGATCAGTTTTCCATGAAGATAAACGATCGTTTTTCTTGCGAGGCAAATTAAACCGACTTTCTCAACTCGTCGGAATGTTAAAGAATATTGTTTGTTCTGAATGAATTGTTATTTAATGTAATTTCTATGGTTGTCAAAAGTGACTCGAGTCTAGAGTCAATGTCAGATACCGTTTGTTTATGGTTGCGATAAGTATAAATATAAGAGGTTTGCACATAATTAAACAGTATTCAAATTTCTCCATTAGTTATGATAATGATCAGACCTAGGAATCCGTGGGGCAAATTTTGTTGACAGGTAGGGAGATCCTATATTACATTGACAAATTAAATTATCGATGTTCGTTCTATATACTAGTGATCACTCAAGGGTTTGCTTGTAAAAATATGTTTTTTATTAATAGTAAAAATAAAAAAAACTCAATACTCTTCTTCGTTTTTAAAGACTATTTTATAATTTTACTCGTCCCAATTATTGTCTTCGTGAATGTCCCATATACTTTAGTAAGGTCTTTGTAAAATTGTTATTTTTCTTCTTAAATACCGCTGTCTTTCGGTGTTTATATGCCTAACAATAGAATATTTTTTGCGATGAAAGGTGGATTGACATTTGTTACAGTATAGCTTGGACCTCCTTTAATTATTTCAGGTTGTTTTTAAGCAACTCTTCTATTTTTTTAGGAGGCATTATTTATTTTCACTCATAAATATAAAACACTTATGTACTTATTATAACGTGTGTACAAATGACACTGTCCGACGACATTGACAAGCGCCTATTGTTTTATAGCGAGTGTCTAAGTAGGTAATTTACTTCTATTTAATTATCTAAAGAGATTGAGATAATTATTAACTATTTTGTAGTGCAACAGGTATTGTAATACCTGTTGCACTACCTTTATACTATTATAACCCAGCGATTATTTAAAATATGCTATGTCGAATAATAGAGCAAAAAACACACAATGTTGGGGGCGATCACTAGTATATAGAACGAACATCGATAATTTAATTTGACGACATAGGATGTCCCTACCTGTCAACAAAATTTGCCCCACGGATTCCTAGGTCTGATAATGATGATTAAAAATTGCTGTTTATCGATGTCGATAAACTTAGTCGATATTTGATGAATCACTAGCACTGGTATAATTTAGCCCCCGTCAATCCGGAGTTTGGATGTTACAGTGAAACCGCTTAAGCATGTAAAGACTTACTTAATAGGTATTTAAAAGTCGTCCAGACAAAAGTCGAAGTGGTCTTCCATAGCTTTGTACTGCTCGCTGGAGAACCTCATGCATTTCGGGCATTTGTACACCTGAGGAGAAATAAATAGTACTGTTATTTATTTTAACAGACCTTCTAAAACACAACATAAATGCAAACAAGTACCGTACACTCGGGTACTTTAACTCTAGGGGTAACACTGCCCACACTTAGAACTATAACTACATACATACATATATAATAACATCACGCCTTCATTCCCAGAGTGGGGTAGGCAGAGCTACAGAAATACTAACAACTCTAAAAAACCTTGTTTATGATTCTGTCCACATTTTGCACAATCAGGCCAAGAAGTTTACTAGTGTATTAGAGACAGGTTGCAAGCTCATCGCCAAACAGTACTAAAAGCCCTTATTCCCTAACGGCCGAACCCTATATTCAAACCGCGGATAGATAAGGCTTACTATAATACAATATGTGTCAAATTTTAATCCGAAGTATGGCTATCTGTCCGCGGTTTGAATATAGGGTTCGGCCGTTAGTCGCCTCTTACGACATCCACGGGCAGACATGGAGTGGCACTATCCTAACCCGGCAACCACACGGGGTCTATAACCATTTTAGTGGTAATCATCTTCAATTGATAAAATAATTTTATAACCATATAAGTCTGTTTTCAACCATATAAGTATGTATTTAAGTATTATGTTTATGTATTAGTTTAATTGCACCGGTTTTTCTCGGTTAACCACATGGTTGATTGGTAAAGAATTACTTTAGGCATTAAGTCCGCAATTTGGACTTTTTACATTTATTTGTATTGTACAAATAATATTAAATAAATAAATAAACAATAAGTAGCTTAGTCCTGATGTACCATTTGATAGGATAATTAAATACTAAAGATGGTTTTTGGGGTGGACAATGTTACCCCCTAGAGGGCTAAAGCAACCCGAGTTTACAGTATCAACAATAATTTTAATGTTATTGAATGTAATTGTAAAAATATAGGCCAGTCAGTTCCAAGTTCAGGGGGGTTACATTGACATAGCTAAGCAATTCAGTTTGGGGTGAGAGAAAGAGACAGAGCCGTGGAACTGCTATAGCTCTGTCCCTTACACTCATCCTAAACTGAATTGCTTAGGCGTGTCATGGTAACCCCCCTCAGGTTTTTTTAATGGCAAGGAAAGGGCAAACGAGCACACAGGCCATCTGCCCCCCATTTGGGACAATTCGGTGTACATTGCAAAGTTAACACGCAGATATATTGCTGGGTTTCATATAAGCTGCGCCATGTATAGTCAAGGTTATAAATATGTATACACTTTAGTACCTTGTCTATTTAACGTCATGTTTCAACTGCCATATGAAATTGTCACAGCGATTAAATTGACAAGGTACTAAAGTGTATACATATTTATGACCTTGACTGTACAGTGAAAAGTCACCTGTCACCTGTCATTGTCAGGATGATTAAATATGGGGCTGATGGTAAGTGGGATCTGTGACCTATAGACATTTATGTTCTCAAGACTATAGGTTTGCTAAGGGTTAAAAATTAGGGGAAACATGTGTTAGTACATCGAAATACACACATACAAATTGCACTGTTTGTTAGTAATGCTATATCAAATACAAACACATAAATAGACATGTTATGATTTATTATAACAACCATGGAAGTATAATAAAAAAAGAATGAGTTCTGTTTTCAATGAGAGGTTTTAAGTGTCATTGTTTTGCCTTTACTGCTTTGCTACAGTTTTTATTGGCGAGATTTGACTTGCCTTTTCTCTTAAATTTCTTCTATATTCGAAGGAATCTGTAACCTGTCAACAAAGAAAAATAAAGAGTTGATCACCGTCGCTGGCCACCTTACAGAGGCATCTTGCTATTGGTAATGTTTTTTATTTTAATATTCCCATTCAACCCTTTTCCAGGCATAGTCATCGACCACATTCATGTCGCTCAAAACTACCTACATTTACAAATATGACTTCACTCATCAGTATTCTTCAGGAAGTTACGAATTCGTGGCTCTATTCCATTTCTTGCTTGTATCCTTACTTTAGCAAGGCCTGGAAAAGGGTTAAACAATCAGTAGGTCCTTCTTTGTTATACTTCCATGGCGTAAATCAATTGTAATTCTGGAAAAAGCAATTGACATTAATGTTACGATGCACGTTAAGTCCTCCAAATTATTTGGGACCTTCCTGCGTAGGGACGAAAGGTCCGTGCTGGCCTGTGATAGTCTGCCAAATAATTATTCTACCACCATATAAAACAATAGGGTATATATAACAAGGGGTAGGGTAGGGTACATGTCTGTCAGTTCGAAGGGTAGAATTTAGCGACATGTTCATGATATAGGAAGATGTGTCAAAATTAAACTGGCCACTTATTTGGCAGACTGTACATACTTACAGTCAGTTACTTTTATTGTGCAAGGGAGGAAATTAATTTGCCAAAGGAGGAAATCAAATAGGTGAAAACTAGTATGGATTTAAAAATATTATGTATTATTTGTTCTAGCCACACACACATTCAAACTTATATAAAATAGTAAATCTCACCATAAAATTCACTTATAAAAGTATAATATATAACTTGATGTATAAGTATTATAACAGAGCAAACCCATATTGTAACAAACTACAATTTATTTCAACTTTTTAAATACAAAACAAATGCAAGTTTTTAAAATAAATACACACTACATTTTTTCATCTTATCAAGGTTATTAGTGGCAGTTTTCAATTCTATAACAACACTAGCCCATTCAAATAGATATAAAATGCTATAACAGCTACTTTGGCTGATACCGAATAAGCTAATATTAAATCTTGTTTTAAGTCATACAGTAGAATTATTTTGAGTTTACCACTGACAGATGGACTTCCTTCATTTAATTTTCAGCTTTAATGTCATACAAATAAAATCGTTATTTATTACTAAATCGGTAGACGTAGGTAACAGTATTCTGTAAATTGCTTTATTTGTAGGTATGACATTAAAGTTGAAAGTTAAATGAAGGCAAACTCTCCGTCAGTGGTAAACATACAGTAATCGTACTGAATCAGAATGTATAAGGACATATTTTTACCATGTAATTAAATTAATTTCCAAAATATTTACTAAGGCCCACTTGCAAGAACAAGTTAAAGTGAGCCTAGATTTAAGATTGACTTTTCCATACATGAAACGACACAGGTAAGCCGAACATAAACCTTAACCTTTGGCATGCTTAAGCACTGATCAGTGCCCAATTTTATATTTCTATTTTTTTTAGTAATACTTATTAATAAAACTGCAATTTTCTAGAAATAACTTTTTGCTGCTAGTGGTCAATTCTGAGTAATTTATGCAGGGGCGTTAAACTTGTGATATATGATATGATATATCCAGGGCTCCATAAGTCCTTCCCAAGTGCTCCGACCAAAACTCAACATCTTTAGGTTACTATTTTGGTTGCAAATAATGATACGTTAACTTATTTTATTGATTTTCATCATAGAACTTGAAAATATGTTTAGTGTTTAAAAAGCGTTTCGTCACTGATAAAGTTTGAGAGCCGCTGATTAAAGCAAGCAGTTGTCAACGTGGTGCTGCAACAGAATGAGAGTCTTGAACTGCTGGTCGCAGACGGGACAGTCGAACCGGAGCCGCGGCGGGGTGGTCTCTCTAGCCTCTTCTGAAAGTTTCTTCTTTTTCCGCACCTTGTTTATAATACGCTGTCAATGCTAAGTTGGGAAGTTATCATGTGATAACCTGACCGTGTAACTTTGAAATAACAAAAATACATGGTACTTAAAATGAGAAATAAATTCTAAGATATCAAAATCACGTTGAAGATTCAGGAATAAGTACTAGCTTATCACACAAATAATTGTCAGCGGGGATCAAACCCGAGACCGCTAGTGTTGTAGGCCGTATCCTGTCATTTGTTAAAAAAACGTCACACAAACTGATTCATTTCACAAATATATCATATGGCAAACCGCTTTTTTTCTAAAACTTTAAATATTTCAAGATCAAAAGTTTCAAAAATTCCGAAGTATTTACTTATGTATTAGTTTGTTTTAGGTTTTTTTTATCAAATGATGTTAAACGTTTGTAGGCAAGGCACTACCAACCCAGCCGAAGGTTTTTAAAGTGAGGGGGCTCTCCCCAAGGACGGCATAAAATGGGAACACGTACTTAAATTCTTAAAATCTCTCTAATAACTACATTTATAAGGTAAGGAATCGGTACTCTTTAACCTTTTGAACGACTTACATCAAATACAAAATGTGTCACTCACACGCCAAACATGTTTGCCATGCTGTGCACATTACGACCTTTCATACAAAACAAAGTCTCTTTTAATCTTGTTGTGTCAGCTGTGGCCGACGTGCCCTCGGTAGCACAACTATCGGTTGTCGGCTGTAGCCGACTTTGGCGTTCAAAAGGTTAACTCCCGTCGCTGCTGCGCGGTTAATAGTTACATCGATATGGAGCGTAGATATTTTTCAATGACACAAATATAGCGTTATAAAAATAACTTTGGGAACCGCTATCATATGCGTATACACTTACCACGTTCCCAGTAGTGTTCCCCTGTGTGGAGGCCGGTCTCGTCGCAGGCTGATCGGGGAGCGGACGGGGTCGCGGTCCGGTCGGGCTGGCTGACGCGGTCGGCTGCCGCGGTCCGGCGGTCTGGTTCTGCGCGTTTATCGGCCGAAGAGGCTGCTGTTCATAGAAGTTTGGCTATTGTATGTTCGGTGCGTGTTTCACATTTTTATGTAAAATAAAAGTCATAAGGGTCGTTTTCAAACAAAAACTTAGTTAAAGGCTTGATGAAAACAAAAATCACGATCGCGTCCTTACGCAAAGGACGCGATCGTGATTTTTGTTAGTCAGTCAGATAGTTAGTCATACAAACTATACTGTAATTCTATGGAACTTGCTAACTATGTAAACAAACAATATATTGAAATTGACATCTAATGTCAATTTTAGTATGGCGGCTTGTTTACATAGTTAGCAAGTTCCATAGAATGACACTTTATATGAGTTACTTTAGTTACACAAAGGAATCAATTAATTTTTTTTTATTAAAGCCCTTAACTATGTACATTTTTTTTTAAAACATACCATAATTTAACTCTTTGTATGCCTAGTTCCGTATCCGTCCACAAGGGTTTTAATCTTGTTATTTTAAATTGGACTTTATCTCCTTTAGGAGAGGGTTCTAATTTGCTTGTAGAAAAATCGAAAAAGTCAGTCTTCCATAGATAATATTGAGTAGTTCGAAATGTGGAACCAATTGAGAGCCACGTTGATACTCCTGGTGGTAACAAAGACCCAGTTATTACCAGAACTTTGTTTTAAATTTTTATATCAACACAATAAGCTGTATTATGTATCGGGTAGGTCAAAATTGGTTTAAGTGTTAACAGCTGGGTGACTCGATAAACTGCCCTGTACTGGTGGAACAAGTAGTATTTTCTCGCTTGTTGCTCAGTGCATCTCTATCGTTACAGACTAGACTATATCTAATATAAAATCCCCAGTTGTTACCAAGCGTTTCCAAAATAGTACCTATAGTTAAGGACATAAATTAACAACGGTATTTTTTCCATTACGTCACGAAAATGAACTATTACTACTTTAAGAGAAATAGTGGCATCTCAGACAAAACTCATGTAGCAAGTTCAACCATATTACTAACAGGTGAGGTTTGAATCTGCTATGCTTATTTAATTTGAAATACCGCCTGTTGGCTTAAGTCAGTATAGAAATATATGACTAATTTTCGTGACGTAATGGAAAAATTACCGTTGTTAACTTTTGTCCTTGACTATAGGTACTTTTTTTTGGAAAACGCCCTACCACTGTCAACAATGTAGTAGGAGCAGGTGGAAATAGCCATAATTGGCCAGGTGTTGAATGCTAACTTGCCCCCTATTTAACAAAAGGTGAAATCATCCTGTTGCCTGTGAAGTCTGCACATGTTTTGTTCTTCCACTCTACCCTATCCTTAAGCACTGGGCCCAATATGACTATATAATTTAACAACAAATAAAAACACGTAGGCCTAGCGGCGTCCCGGGTTCAAATCCCGGTAAGGGCAGATATTTGTGTGATGACCGCAAGTATTTTTTCTTGTATCTTGGATGTTTTCTATGTATTTCTCTACATAAATATGTTTACCGGTGTCTCGTACCCATAGTTCAAGCCTAGAGCTTAGTTTGGGACTAGGTCAATTTGTGCGAGATTGTCCCCTGATATTTATTTATTATTTAAGTATATATTTCTCTATATAAGTAAGTTTATCGTTGTCTGGTACCCATAGTACAAGCCTAGAGCTTAGTTTGGGACTATGTCAACATGTGTAAGATAGTCCCCCAATATTTTTTTATTTAAACCTGTCATTCTTAAAGTGGCGAAATAGGGACCAGAACAAGTCATACTACTATAAATACATACATACATACGTACCTACAAGCATGTCTCCCAATGGGGTAAGCACAGACTATGGAACGCCAGGTGTCACGGTCTAAACATACAACTGTCGCTTCCTCTACATTCATCAACCTCTTCATGCACTTACGTCGATTTCGGGTGCTTTTTATTTGGCCCTTATTCAGTACATCGCGAATCTGATCACTGTATGCGCGTCTAGGGCGCCCCCTACCGACATCTCCACTCACTTTCGCTCGCCATGCCTCTTTCGTAACTCTTCTTACACTACAAATATAATCCTCATTATTAAAATAACAACCCCCAGTGCCGGGTCAGAATAGTGCCACTCCATGTCTTCCCGTGGATGTCGTAAGAGGCGACTAAGGGAATAAGGGCTTGTAGTACTGTTAGGCGATGGGCTTGCAACCTGTCGCTAATACACTAGTAAACTTCTTGGCCTGATTGTGCAAAATGTCGTTACAGAAATATAAACAAGTCTTTTTAGAGATGTTGGTATTTCTGTAGCTCTGCCTACCCCACTCTGGGAATGAAGGCGTGATGTTATGTATGTATGTAAAATAACAACAACAATTGTAGTTAAGGTATATTTTATTTAACAGTTCACAAAATGTGTTACGTATTAATAGGATATCCCTAGGCTTTGCCAACGGGTAAATGCTAAATCAATCACAATGGTTAAATACTATCACTGGCTTAATTAGTGTTTAAGACTAAGCCTTTAAGACTTGCAATCCTTGACTTGAAGTTTTAAGGACTCGTGCATGGAAGGATTGAGCTCTTAACCTTTTCAACGAATGTTTCCGTCGTGGTTGACAACGAAAAATAGACCTGAGTTTCTATAAGACAAGGTTGACATTCGCTCTGGCTTTCTATTAGACATAGCGTTGAATTAAATTTAAATAACATTTATTTCAAACAACTACGATCCATAATAAATAATATAGATTGAATTAAATTAGTTGAATAGGTTAATAAGCTTTTTAACCGTTTCGCCGCCAGTGACGGCTGTAGCCGTCATGGTTGACAGCGTAAAATAGACCTTACTGTCTTTGAGGAAGGTAGATATTAGTTATGTTGTCTAGCCTTACCTTCAAGATTGAGTCAAAGAGGCATGGCTCAAATCTTAAGAACTTAAGCATTGATGACTCAAGCGTTAGAAACACAATTAAACTACAACAAAAAAAAACAAACAAGTTTGTTTAATTAAGGGTCAACGCAATTAGTTTTGCAAAACGTTTACTATGCTTTTCGAACGTAGCTTAATGAAATTATGCCAAAAGATTTTATGCAAATAAAACGGCACCAAGATTCAATTTTGTTAGTTAAGCCTTGAAGGCTCCAAGTTTCGCGAGTTTTATAAGCCCGAACCTTCAACCATTTCAAAGCTATGTCAAATACAATAAAATAAACGTTCTAAAAAACTAAATACCGTCTTCAGAAAGCTAGAAATAACTTCTTTTAAAATGATAGGTCACTCCAACTGAATTCGGCTTCAGTTCGACTGACCTATAATTTTAAAAGAAGTTATTTCTTGCTTTCTGAAGACGGTTTTTAGTTTTTTAAAACATTTTATTTCATTCCTTTTAGTGATCATAATAATACTGTTATGTCGTCCACGTATATTTATCACTATAATATTTGAGGAGTTCCCTCGTTTTCTCCAAGATCCCATCATCAGATCTCGATGCGCTGGAAATGGGTCCAACTAGAAAGTATACCCAATCGAATATAATTTTTTTCAAACCGGTCCAGCGGTCTTTGTGTAATCGGGGAACATACTTAAACAAACCCGATGAAGTCAGTAAATAACGTCACGACACTCCAATGACAGCTTAAAACCAGAGCTAATGTCAACCTTACCTCATAGACACTCTATTTTGCGCTGGCAACCATGACGGAAATATGCCGTCGTTGCATGAACCAATGGTGCGGATATATCCGTCAATGGCGGTAGAAAGGTTAAAGGTAGGCTTTCAGACTTTATGGTCGGCAGCTGCGAGCCTTGTAGTTGAGCTTTATAGGCTGAGTCTTAAAGGTTTGAAACTTCTGGGCTCGACAACTTCGAGTCTAGTGGTAACCAATTGGCAGCATGTCCAGCAGTTAACTTTGACCCTTATGGTTACTAATAATAAGACACTGATATCAATTTACCAACCGCATTACTGTGAATACTTATCCAAATAATTTTAATTTCTACTCTTTACATTCACACGTTAATAAACTTGCATAAATATAATGCCCTCGTATTTTTTGAAATATAACTTATAACAATCACTAAACCGCTTGTAAAAAGCTTTAACAAAATATAGAACAGCCAAAAAATAATTTAGATAATGTCACACATTAATTAATATTTAAAGGAACATACATCGTAAAAAGTAAATTGCCTAAATTTTATTTTTATCATACATACACATAAATATCACGTAACATCAATTTTGTTTCAATACAGAATGATAAATTGTAAAAACAATTAAATTTTGCTTTGAAGGACAACAGAACAGAAAAGCCCAATCTAACTTCACAAAATCGCAATATGACAACGCTCTCTTTTTCCGTTTCCCAGAAAAATCATAAGACAGAGTGAGTAAACTATCTTTCGAGCAGCCCGCACGCAATCACAATTAATGTTGGGACAAAAATGCGTTGTCATGCGACAAGTTGTGGTCATTCCTCGAGTTACCGTCTTGTAAAGGGGGTCCATTTATTTGACCAAAAGTACGTTTATTCTATTCGACCAACGTATAATTTTAACTTCCTCGACATTAACAATTGCTGAATCTATTGAATCTAAAGAGGACTGTGAAGCAAATAAATTCCATAAAAATGCGATAACGTTCTTCTACCCTTAAACGTTGTCCGATTTTTACGATTTTTGTAAACTATGTCTGTACGTTTCCTTTCCAAGAAAATATTTTGTAAGTAAAAAAAATAAAGAAACAAAAGCGGGAACGTACAGACCTAGTTTATCGTAATCAGGGATCGGACCAATGGACGTCATTACTCGCAATAATGTGGACATGACTCCATAGATTTAATTAAACAAATTAAATTACATTAATTGATACTTACCCTAAAAATAATTTTATACTTTGCAAGGCAGTAATAATTAATAATTAAATGATACAAAGACTTGTTATTGTGTATCTTTATTAAAGCAAATAAACAGGTATTTTAATAATTTCCCGTGGTTATTTTATGGCTAAAATAAACTTATGAGGTGAAAGCTACTTTCGCAATCCACGGATGTTAATGGAGCAAACTTATGTACTTAAATTAATATAATATCAATGGCCACTCCTGTATTATTTATTTATAACTATCCTGCAAAGGATCAAGATTAAAGTTCAGGTAAGAAATAAATTTATGTTATTTAATTTGTTTAATTAAAATTGGAGTCATGTCCACATTATTGCGAGTAATGATTTGTCCTATCTCTGATCATAATATCTACAAGGTTTTCAAAAATTGTGGAAATTGGATTAGATTTAGGCGGTGAGTAACGTTATCCCCCGGAGCTAAATTTGTATGGAATAGTTTTGACAGCTACGCGATTTAAGCATCGCTTCACGATCCTCTTGAGAGGAATGTGAGGCGACGCTCAAATCGGGTAGCTATTAAAAAAAAACCATTAAAATTTAGCTCCCGGCGGAAATGTCTCTCATCCCCTAAATCAAATCCAATTTCCACGTTTTTTTTTATAAATAGTTATTATAGAAAACTAGGTTTGTACATTTAGTTTTTTTTTTGTTTGGAAAGGAATCACCTACAAATCTAGTTTTTCATAATGTTGTAAAGGTCGGAAATTTTCCACCTCACAATCGTCTTAATAGCCGCTATGATAACAAATAATAAAAATAAAATAAAAACTTTTTTTATTTTTTACAGAATAATAGATATTGACTAAGATCCGACCGGTTTTAAATTAGAATGTATATGACACTTGTACATTTAACTACTTCCAGGCAAGGTAATACAATGTTCAATATAGATATTTAAACTTTTTTTGTATATTGAGAGCACACAGACCACCTGAGACCCATACACATTTGCATTCTCTAGACTACAATCTTAAGACTCCAAACGCCAACCCTGAGGACTAAGATGGATTGCTTCTATGCTAGTAATTTCACAGTTTTATAGTGCGACATGGTTGTGTGCGAACTTCCCACGGTGACAAAACTTTAGTGATTAAAACAATGTTTGACGAACGCATAATTTTACAAACTTTCATTTTCCAAAAACGTATTTGTGCTTAGACTATTACATATTATATAGGTGACATAAGCTTATAATACGTTTAGTTAGATAAGGCTTTTGACCACAAAAAGAAATATGCGGTGGGAAGTGCATACTTGCGAAATGACATAGATTTCCAGATAATGATGTGGTAAAACATTAGTAAAACCTATATTTATGCTAAGAACTTTAAAATAATCGTAAGTACCCGTGTTCTCTGCTAAGGAGTTTACACCACATTTTTTAAAATAATTAACCAATTAAGGTTTTGCGTATTTTGGAACTGCTGATCTAAGCGTTAGCGGAGAATGACTGTGAAGTGGAGAAGAGAGGCAATAGCTCCCCCCACCTTACGTCTTTCCCCCCGCGGGAAAGCCGCACACAAAGTTGTCTAATACAAATTCTTTAACATTTTAAACTTTAGGTTTCAATGTTGCTTGTGAATTTGGTAGCTCCGAATGGCGTGGATTGCTTCATTGCACTTGGCAGGGATCAGGGTCGCCCGCGTGTCTTCGTCGGAACTGCATAACACACTATATTGAGTCCTTGTGTCACTTAAACGGTTCCCGAAAGGGATATTTTGTTCGTTACAAAATAAACTTTAACTAGCTAGTGATAAGGTTTATGATCTATTGATAGTAATTAAGAGAGTTAAGACCCACTGTTAGTAATAATAAAGCCGTGTAACGTTGAACCGTAACCACGGATATAACCGACAGTGCGTGCAGCGTTAAATATACTTAAATATGTAGCGTATAAAAACGTGTCATAAAACATTAAGCTTACAATAAAAAGCCGAAAAAAATTAAAGCTTTAGGTTTACAGCCGTGAATAAAAAAAATGGTTTGGAGAAAAAAGTGCTCACAGATCTGATGGTAAGTACAATCTGAGTCCCATAGACATTAAAAAAAAAACAAATCTAAAAATCGAACACTGATTTGAATTCCAATTGCTTCGCGTCCGTAAGTTTCATAGAACAACTTAAGTAAAGGACCTATTGTATGTAGATTTCATAACCTTAGTGATAAAAATCGATACGTTTTGAAAGTCGGTATTTTTTTTACCCGAATTTTTTTCTCATTCCTAGACGCTAAGTTTTGGCAGCTGTCAAATCGGCCTTCTTAGAACAACCAAACTGTATGTCAAGTTGAAGTTTCGACTTAATTATCCATAAAATTGCGAAATAGATACAAGCTTCAAGTTGCAAAGATAGTACATTAATGTAAGACTTATTTTGAGTCTATACCCATGTTTAATATATGTCCCAGTTTATGGTTAGTTAGGCGTGACAAGAGTTGCAAGCTTAACTTAATAGATTCGATAGTGCTCCTTTGGTAACCCTTGTCAAGTGGTAAGAAATAAGGAAGTACAGTACCACCAGTTCCTTACGCCGACAACGAAGAAATTCGTACATTGACCTTTACTGTAGGGCGCCGTATTATAGAGAAAAGGTTTACAATCCATGACACCATGGTCAATTTCACTTTGCGAGCGCGAAGGCAATATCATTGTGCGCAAGTGACTGAGACTAGTAATTGCGAGTCAATGTACGAAATTCTTTGCGGTCGTCGACCGCGCATATGTTAATGGCAAATTTAGTTTTTCTATGTAACCTGACTGTCGACACAGTGTTATCGACACAGTGACGGTCAGTGACGCGTCACGGTTGATCACTCCAAACTTAACACGATAGAATTGTAAAAATGTCGCGAAGTGACGGTGAAACAATAAAAAACATTATTCTAAGTGCTTTACAACCTATAGAACAAAAAATCTCAAGTATATTTAAAAAACTGGATGAAATATCTAGCGAAATAAGTGCACTAAAAACCGTTACAACCGTGACAAAAAGTGAAGGCTATACAAAGCTGGCTGGTAAGGACCAAACCAGCGCTACATCAACTCCCGCTGCATCAAGCGGCGAATCAACACCCACTAGCCGTCCCTCTCCCACGCGCGCTCCTGCCCGACCGGTGCGCGTCGCTGCCGCCCGCTCTAAAGAACGACTCGCGGCCCAACGCAACAAACTGCCGAATCCAAAGCCGAGCGTGCGACCAACCAAACATGAACTCTCTCAACCAACGACCGCCGCGACAAAATTTAAAATGACGGCTAACGAAAAACAAGCTAGCAGTACAAACCAAAATGCATTGAGTCCCCCGACTCAAGATCTAATATGCGATCAACAACAATCAAAAAATGACGCTGTGGATTTGACCGAGATAATCAAACCTGAAGAATATGAGTGGCAAACGGCCCAGAGCCGTCACCAACGCCGTCGCAACTTTAGACCTTCAATAATAATTAAAGGTACGGCAAAAAACACTGGAATAGGAGGTGTCGAGGGGTTAAAGTATCTTCATGGGTGTTTTTTTGAAAAGATCACCACTCCGGAAAGTATTATTAACCACCTCAAAAAAACTCATGAGAATGTCCAGTACATTGTCGAACAAATAACATCAAAGCGAGATACCTATAACTCTTTCAAGATCGGTATTCCGACTACTGTGTATGAAGATTTTCTCAAGACAGATGTATGGCCATTAAACACTAGCATCTCTGAATGGCAGCCCTTTCTCCGCCCCAGGGAGAACAAATCTCCCAAATAAAAATGTGACTAAAGAAGCTTCAAACAAAGTTACCCTTTTAAGCGTACTTCACCAAAATATAAACAGGCTTGAAAATAAAACGTATAAATTAGAATCAGAATTGCAACTACGGGACCAGATCGACATACTGTGCCTAACGGAACACTGGCTTCAAGCGTCGCAAATAACAGCTGTTAACATCCTGAACTATGAGCTCCGCGCCCAGTACTGCAGGCCGAACAAGCAGGGAGGTGGAGCCTGCATCTACGTCAAGTCGAACATAGTGACCATTGAACGAAAGGAAGTCTCCAGCTTGTCCGAAGAATCGCACTTTGAAGCCTGCGCTGTTGAGTGCGTGGGACTGGACCTTGTCGTGGTGTGTGTTTATAGACCTCCAAACGGTGACGTACCTATTTATTTTTCTAAATTATTTAGTCTATTAAATTTACCAGCATTACAAAAATACAAAGTAGTTGTACTAGGAGACATGAATATCGATTTATTAACTAAATGTGTCAATTCGAAAACCCTGTTGAATACTATGAAACAATTTGGATTAAAACAACTAATAACTGTTCCAACTAGAATATTTAAGGTCTCTAAAACGTGCATTGATCATATATTCACAAATGTTCATAAACTAGACATAACTGACATAACCTGTAAAGACATGCATGTGTCTGATCATTTTAGTGTGTGTGTAGTATTTAGTTTTACAAAAACTGCTCCTACTTGCACCCACAAATTAAAACGCTTGTTTTCCCATCAAAACATTCACAATTTCTCGTTAGGCTTAGTCATGTACAACTGGGACACCCTGCTTACTAAAAGTCATTGTCCTGTCAAAAAAACCGAATCTGTATTAAATGTGATTAAACACTACTTTGACATTAACTTCCCACTTAGAAAATGCCCAATTTTAAACAATGTAAGTGTATGGGTCAACGATACCATACGTCAGTTGCGTTATAATATTAGGAAAATCAAAACTAGGTTATCACTTAACCCCGATGACACCGAGCTACTCGCGAACTTATTACAACTAGAAGCACTATATTGGTCCACGATAAAGGACGTACGAAGTAACCACATAAATAATCAAATATCAAACAGCCGGGATAATATGTGTCGTAGCGTGTGGCGAGTCATTTCGTCTGAGACATGCAAATCTAATAAAAATAGGAGCGGTGCGATTGACGTGCTTGTCAGCAGGTCGGCCGGCGACTGTGAGCGCGCGCGCGCCGCCGCCGCGGCCCACCAGCTAAACCAGTACTATATACGTACAGGCGACAGTAATACAAAGCCGTGCGTTAGTACCGCTCTCGCTTATTTAGAACAGTATCTTAAGTCACTATCACCAATATTCCTTTTCGAACCATTTACACTGTCGGAAATTATTGAGGCGTGTAAAAATATAAAACGAAAGGGATCACAAGACATTAACGAAATGACAACCCATGTCCTAGACCATCTCCCTCCCGTTGTTATCTCAATATTACTTAAACTATTAAATGAATGCATTGATGTGGGTGTTTATCCTGACATGTTGAAATTAATCAAAGTACAACCTATTTATAAGGGCAAAGGTGAGATGCATTTACCCAAATTCTATCGGCCAATATCGTTGATGCCCATTATCTCAAAGGTTTTTGAACGCATGATAAGTCTTCGAATAATGAAATATTTCGTTTCGAATAACCTACTGAACTGTCATCAGTACGCGTACCAGCCGGGGCGGTCGACGACGGACGCGGCGCGCGACCTTGTAACGCGAGTGCTCGGCCACCTGGAGGGCGGGCGGCAGGTCGCGGCCATCTTCTGCGACCTGTCGCGCGCCTTCGAGATGATTGATCACTCGTTGCTACTCAAAAAGCTCGCGCGCTACGGACTCAGGGGTAACTTTTACAACACAATTGCCTCGTTCTTGACTAACCGTAAACAGACAACGTGCGTCCTTAACTCCAAGTCAAATCCTGAGCCTGTCGGTGACTGTGCTGTCCCCCAAGGATCTACAATGGGAAATAATCTTTTTCTGATTTTGGTAAATGACATCACGATGGCATGTTCCGATCTTGAGTATGTCATGTTTGCGGATGACACATGCATCATTGTTAATGCCGAACGCTTAGAAATGTTAAAGCACAATGTCAACAAAGCAATGATCGAAATAAACAAATGGTTTACGGCAAACGGTATGCTATTAAATATCGAAAAAACCAATATAGTTCATTTTCAACTCCGCCATTCCAGCGATTATGAATTAAATATAAAAATTGACAACACCCTGGTTCCTCAAGTAAAGCAGGCAAAATATTTGGGTTTTATTATCGACGCAGGCCTCACGTGGAGCCCGCACATTGACGCGACGTGCGACCGACTGGCCTCGGCCAGCTACGCGCTGTCCAGGCTCGCACCTAGCCTATCAATTGACAATATTAAGAAGGCTTATTATGGTTACTTCCATTCCATACTAATTCAGGGTGTAGACCTTTGGGGAACGGCGGCAGACCGCGATAGACTGTTTAAGTTACAAAAGCGTGCGTTACGCCTAATCGCCCGAAAACCCGCGGATCATCCTGCACAGGAATTGTTTAGGCAACATAGGATACTCACATTGCCTAGCGTGTACATACTAACTGCCTGTTTACACGTGAGGGCGAACCTCCATGAGTACAGGGCGCACGCCCAGACCTTCGGCAGAAGTAGTCGCAAGCAAAACCATCTGGTAGTCCCGAGGTATAGACTCGCTAAGACTCGTAAGTCACTCGGTGTCGTGGGTCCTAGAATATACAATTCTCTCCCTACTGAATTAATTGGCTCGGCCAGTGACTCAGTGTTTGCACGCAGACTGAAAGCACTGCTACTAGATCTAGCATGCTACACAGTAGACGAATTTATAACAAGGGAATGTTAAAAGACATGATCTATTTTTAACTTAATTCTAAATGTATATAAATAATATTATTATAAATGTGACATAAATTGTAAATTTACTAAAAATAATAATATTGTATCTTAGTTAAGTTTTTATAAATGTGACATGTAAAATATTACTTTTTATCAATAAATTTACAATACAATACAATACAATGTCAAATAAACTGTCAGTTGCAAGTGCAAGCGTGATAGCGATAGCCAGCAGAACGCTATTGAAGCTGGGACGTTTTTAAACTTAAACATATTCCTACAAGCCTAGTAACTAAAGAGGGCGCCGAGAGTCCAGGGGCGCCAACACAACTATAGTCAAGGGCAATAAAAGCGGGTCACTTAGTACACAATTTCTGCATAAAAAATCACTGATATTGGTGAAAAAGAAGAATTACCCTATTGCCGCTTATTTTTAGCGAACTATGGGTTTATTATGACATAGCTATGCAGTTAGTACGCTAAGAGATAAGGACAGAGCCATATAACTGCTATAGCTCTGTTCTTCACGCTCGTCGTAAAGTGAACTGCATAGCTATGTCATAATAACCCCACTGTACTGCTCTCATAAGCCAGAAGGCGGTATCTTTAATGAGGTTGTATTTGCTACAGGAGTTTCGTCTCAGATACCGCCGTTCGTGTTATCCCGACGGTATAGTTCCGGTCAACCTCGTGTACTGACCTGGTTGAGCAGCTGCGTGAGCTCGTGGTTGCGGCGCTCGGCGGCGCGCAGGTCGCGCAGGATGTTCTCCTTGTCGGCGGCCATCTTCTCGCGCGCCTCGCGCTCCGCCTCGAAGTCACTCCTGACCAGAAGTTAACAAATGTATCATGGCAACACCCGCAAAGAAGCACTGATGGTAAGTGGTAAATGAGACCATTCATATTCTCAAGACTACAATCGGAACGCTGCAAATGCGTCGCCAACGGGTTTCTATTACTTTATCGAAACACCTTTCATCGAATGTATCATTTCATCGATCGCTAATTTCTGCTGAAACCATAATGTTTTCAGGGGGATCCTATAGAAAGAAAGAGAAGAAGAAAGAAAATAATTTTATTTCTGCAAAATGATACATTTTTACTTAAGACTAACATTTTGTAAAGCTAATTACGGTAGAAAATTAAAAACTTAAGATAGCTTAAATTAGCTTGACATGCAGGATTTTAATTAATTATGTTATATTTAATGTAACAGATCTATCTATCATTTCATAACTATCATGTCATAACCAATATTTCACAAATGATTCATTTCACAAACATATCATTTGACAACCCGCTTTTTTCTCCGAAAATATAAATTATTCTGAATTTATTTCAGAACCATCGTGTTACGTGTAGAACCCTATAAGTTAGGTTAGGTTAGTTTTATAAAAAGCGTGAAATATTTGTAGTTACAGAAAAGAAAGCGGGTTGGCAAATGAATAGGTTGCGAAACGATGCATTTGTCAAAAATTTGTCGGCGAAAAGGCAGAGAACCGTTTTCAGGGTATCTCAAACATCTAACCTACCGTAAGCTACGTAATTAATGTTCAAGGTATTTTGAAAACATTATGGTTTCAGCAGAAAATAGCGTTCGATGAAATGAAATTCGATGCAATGATACATGAACTTAGATGCCGCTGTTATTAATTTCACAGGTTTTCTTATCCCCACACCGAAACAATGCGAACTGTTGCATGGTGTTAGGTTAATATAAAATAAGATTGATTGAAATTTTGTAAGAACGCAAATTAAGAATAGATATAAATTTATTGACCAAATTTAAGAACACGTAGCAAAAAAAGGTAAGAAAAAATATGAGACCACTGGCGAACCATACGAAGTCAAACTTAAACAATACATAGGAGCAACGGAGTTGACTATTTTGGTCTTCCTTTACATACATACATAACATCACGCCTTAATTCCCAGTGTAGGGTAGGCCTCTGCCTACAATAAAACCAAGGTTCAGAGAACTTATTCTAATGATGAATTTAATAAAAAGTTCTTGTCACATGAACGCAATATGTACCCAGTCGGACGTACTCAGACGTTATGAAAAATATCACTATCATAAGTATCATAACACTAGATTTCGTGCTACAACACAACGAAATCAACATCGAAAAACCAGAATAACGTTATAATAACGTTATGAACTGCGCTGTTGCCATTTTTCACTTTTAATGCCCTAAATGAATTAAGTCTTATGATGCATAAAAGATAGGCGGCATTGAAGGCCACCACGGTGTAAACGAACCAGCGAAATAAAGTGTATTAAAACCGGGCAAGAGCCGGGAAATACCAACAAATCTAAAAAGACTTGTTGATAATTCTGTAACCACATTTTGCAGAAGTAGGCTAAGATGTTTACCAGTGTATTAGTGACAGGTTGCAAGCCCATCGCCTAACAGTACTACAAGCCCTTATTCCCTTAGTCGCCTCTTACGACATCCACGGGAAGACATGGAGTGGCACTATTCTAACCCGGCAACCATCTTCCATTAAATGGTTAAAATAAACATTAATCATTCATCATCAACCGACTTCAAAAAAGGAGGAGGTTCTCAATTTATCCCGTTTTTTATGTCGTGTCGTTACTCTATTTCTCTGTATTTTGTCAACCGATTTTAATACTGCTTTATTCATGTGTAGGGTCTCAGGGGTGGTGCCATTTCAATTTCGTCGATATCTGGTCTTGAGATCCATGGAAAGTCAAGGGAACTCATTTGTGTTAATTGAACTTTACTACATTAAAGATAAGGTTCTAATTTGCTGGTAAAAAAAGAAATTCAATCTTCCATAAAATAACTCTCATTTGTTTTAAAAGTGATCTCTTGACAGCGATCATGTCACAGTCAGGCAGTGCCAGGCCTCAAGCTTTTAGGCTTTTAGGCGACCCAAAGTTTAATTTGGAATCGGTTAATTGTTTGAATATTTAATTGTCTTATCAAAACTCACTTGTACAAGTCGAGCTGCGCCTTCAACACGTCGACCTCTTCCTTTTCCTCTTTGAGTTTGTTGATCTCGAACGTCATGGCGGACACCTCCTGCCCGCGCGCGAGCAACGCCGCGGTAAGAGCCTCCACATTGGCGCCGCTAGATGGCTTCTGTAATAGAGGATATGGATAGTTAGATGGCCGAGCCGAAGCGAGGGCGGTTATACTTGGGTGCAGACCCACCGTACCACTAAACCGTACCACTGACCAAAATTAATTTCATAAATATAAGGTAGGTTTAGCTTATGTTAGTTCTTCAGCAGGCCCGGAGGGCCAAACTACCCAGGAGTAGGAGCTCTGCGAGAGTAGAGCTCCGTCGACTCCGTTAAATTCGATTTTAATAGTAATATCTGGTCAAAGTACCACCAGTGTTACGGCCGAGGGGTACGGTGGGTCTGGAAGGAAATTTCGTCATATTACTTTTTATTAATACTCTATTAAATATGTCATAAATATTGTCCCGTTTTTAAATATTTAGTACGAAACTATACGAAACTCAGCCTATGCAGCCTATGTTTATAATGTACTGTTGCGGAATAAAAGGGTTCAGCCGTTTTCAACTCTATTTCAATGCTACTTAAGTTCAAAAGTGAGGAAGCTTTTTATACAACTATATTTTAACGAGTACCTATAAAGTTTATTTTAATTTGTTTCAAAATTGAAAATGACTTTTAAGAGCAAAGGTAGTTGAACTTTATTTCCTTGCTGTTAGATTCAAATTCCCCCTTTTAAAAATCTCTGTAGTATGGTAAGGGAGAGTTTTGTGACACAAAATAGTAGTTTATTCACCAAGGGGAGTAAGGCACGGATTACTAATCGAGTGTGTATTATCCGTAAACCACATGAGTTTAGTAATCTGCACTTACCCTCGAGTGACATATACTGCTTTATACTACACTTAAAAACAAATATACAAAACTAACAATTGAATTCTCTCGAGGCAGAACGAGCGCACCATCAAACAGGGCTCTACTTTGATATCCATAATTCGAACATCGTCTGTTGCTATCCCTTTTGCGATCGATGCGTAACTAATTTGCAAAAAGTGTCAGGGCGAGACACAAAAGTTGTTTTTTAATTCTGAATTACAACGCGCCGTATAGTTTGCGTGCCAGAACAAGGAGAATACGCCCCGATTTGCAGGGTCCAACTTGCGTGCGTATTAAAGTGGGTCGATCGACAATGTCATCAAGAACTTAAAAAAAAAAAAAACGGGGTAATAATGGATTTTCATACGATATTACCTAAGTAACAGGGCAGTTATGAAATTCCATTCAATATTAGTACCCCGATTTTTGTGAAGGTTTAATTAACAGCTTTCATGCCTTTTATTAGTGTTGTAATTATAGACTTGCTTACAAAGTGTGGTATAAATTGTATTGTTACTTACAATTTGTTTAGTGAGTGCTTTCTTCAGTAGCACGTTGTAGTCAGCGAAGATGCCCTCGAATATCGCCACCGTGCTTTTGATTTGCCCTCTGTAATTTTAAATACATAAATAATTACTACTTATTAATCTCTTGTTTAAATATTATGGAACTCAAAAATTATTTATCAAAGCCAAAAATAATGTCAAACCTAGTAAGCCTGTCATCAAAGTCATTGACTGAAAACTACAAATACTCTCTTTTTTTTAACGTGCCCAAACTCTGTGGGTCTAAGATAATATAGCGGAAATCCTGTCGCCACCTCCTGACTCCATCGCCAGACCAGCTCGATGGTGCCATATTATTGTACTGTCATCGAGATTATGTAGGTATACCATATTTCAGGTGAATCGGTCGAAAAGTGGTTCAAGTCTTCCTTGCAAGATTTGCCCTGAACATACATACATAGCAAGATATATAAAAAAAAAGGAACGATTTATATAATCGCCATTGACTGACTCTGTGTGTCTATAATAACATAAATAATAAATAAATATCACTGGACACAAATTTACGTAATCCGAAACTAAGCTCTAGGCTTGTACTATGGGTACTAGACAACGATAAACATAATTATATAGAGAAATACATAGAAAACATACTCGCGCTCATCTCACAAATGTTTGCCCTTACCGGGAATCGAACCCATAACCGTTAGCTTCGTAGGAAAGGTCACTACCAACTAGGTCATCGCGTCGTCAATTAAGAGTTTATACTCCATACGATGGTACGATGGATGACTCGTCTTATTTAGTAAACACTTTTATATTATAACCTCAAAATGCTCCCTTTTTGCGTAAAATTACAATTTAGTCATAAAAAACCATTTTCTCTAGTTGCTTTATTCACCAGGAAACGGCAGTTGAAGCCAAAAACGATGCATTTTGAGGTTATAACAGTGTTTTCTAAATAAGACAAGTCAGTTGGTATGTATTTTAGCAATGTGGTTTACGGGTCATACACACTCTTAAAAACAAAAGTTGTCTCTCCTGTGGTCAATATTTAAAAGCTTGTGTGCATATAAGTTTGGTTTTTATATGATAGGTCTAAAGAAGTCCTGACGCCGTTTATGCGGGAATGGGCTAAGCCAGAAAATTAAGCCTTATAGTAGATTGTACAACAAGGGCATAAAACATACCATTTTATCCAACACCTATGGTATGGCGAGGGAGAATAATTAAGTCGAGGATAAAATGGGTTTAAGACCGAGTTAGTCACTCTGCTTTTCACTTCGATTACGAGGAAATAAAACAGTAATAATATGTAAAATATATTTCTTGGATTTAAGCGGTAATGTCTGTTCAATAAGTTCTTTTGCATTTTAAACCATAAGTGTGTTAGGTGTGATAGTTATTTCCTCTTCATTTGACAACATTTTAACAAAATTCCGTTATTAATAGTCCAAAACGAAACAACAACCTCTTTCCACCACTGTTTTTTTTTTTATTATTTTTATGCATAAATTTTGTAACTGAGGTCGAACGCAATACTGCCAGTTTTGCCAAGAAAACAACGAATTAATAGTTTTTAATGATATTTAATCCTTTTTCCCGCCGCGGTATTTCTTTTTAAACTTTTTTTTGTACATGAAACTTTTATTTTAGGTCGAACGGGATACTGTCAAGTAATACGTTGATTTTGTATATTTTTTGTTAATAATGCTTGTTTTTAATAGTTAAAAATTTCATAAGTGGTAGATGTTACATTGAAGGCAAATAAATTCAAGTAAATGTATTCAAAAAACAAGTTTATTTAGTGCAGGCACTTCGTGTGTCTGGCTGTAGGGCTTAATTGTCTTACCCCCTTACTTATGAACGTGAAATAAGCTTGGAATAGTTTATGCCATGCTTTGTCACTTTCTGTCAATTGCAAATGTCACAATTACAGATAAGGACAATGCATGGCATAAACTATTCCAAGCTTATTCCACGTTCATAAGTAAGGGGGTTAGTCTAGATGATGACAACACTTTATGCACTAGTGCATATAATTCGATTTTATGCCGCCTATACTTAGCATAAAGAAGGACTTTTAGCATGAGAAGTGAAAAAAACGTTAAGTTACGGCGTGTCCACAGGAAAGACGATAATCTAAATGAGTGTATGGGCCTTACATGTTGTTGAGCGAGGCGCTGTGCTGCTTGTCGAGCAGGGCGCGCAGCTCGGCGAGCGCGGCGCGCAGCGGGCCGGCGCCGGCGCGCTGCGGCCGCAGCTCCTGCAGGCCGGCCGCCGCGCCCCGCGCCTGCGCCAGGCTGTCCGTCGTGCTGGAGATAACAATTCATTCAATAATACTGCATAAGGGAAGTAACACGGCGATAACTAGACCCCGGATTTTGTCGCAATGACGTCACAATACGGCAGTTTGGGGAGTAAATGGAACGGTGTTAATTAATACGGTAACCTAGCCTGTTGGTGTTCTACGGAATTAAATATTTATAATCAGGCATTCACGATATTTTATATCTTAGGTCAAAACTTAATTTGGTTGTATAGGTTAAAACTGATTAATTGATAAATACAATTTTAATATGTTTAATTATGTTCCACTGTTCCATTTACTGGATGGGACGATTATTGAATACGAAAAACTGCCAGATTTAACCGAAATAATTGTAATAACTAAGTAGGCATTCACGATAAAAATTACCTATTCAATTGATCAACGTTATCTTTCGATTACTGCAAACCATACATTTGTTCGTACATTAAACTGGTTTTTTTTCGGTCGCCCACTTTTTGTCTGTCAAAATCCAGTTTAACGTACAAATGTATGGTTTGAAATTATGTACCAAAAGATAATTTTGATCAATTGACTACACAAATTTTGTCGCCAATGTCTTGTTATTTGAATTTATTAGATTAAAAACCGTATATTTCTGTATTAATGAACACCGTTCCATTTACTCCCCAAACTACCCTATTGTGACGTCATTGCGACAAGAGTCCGGGGTCTAGCGATAACTATTGTTCCCGGCCCGGCCGATAACAAGTCAATCCTGACACCTGTCATCGCAGTACGATATATAGCCTATTCTTAGGTTTGCGGTTATAATTTGTACTGAGTTATGGCTTTTGACGTAGAGACCTCGTCGTGTTGTTCTCCTAAACTCATTATTTTTAGTTTAATGTTATTAGCCTTACATTTGAAATTATTTTATTGGTTCTAGCTTAAATAATTATTATTTATTATGTTATTAAGTACTTGTAATGTAATGTCTTGTCTTGTTGTGTTGTCTTGTTGTGGAGTTGTTGGTATTTCTGTAGCTCTGCCTACCCCACTCTGGGAATGAAGGCGTGATGTTATGTATGTATGTATGTAATGTAACTTACTTTTAAGTATTACTGTACTTTATAATTGAAAAAAAATTACCTTCTGGAATTGAACTTGGCTGTATGAGATTTTTCTCTTGGTCCTTTCTACTCCGTATGCATTTGACAGCACTTAAAAAAAATCGCAGTGGACAGGAATCTGGTTTCAAACGTTTATCATACTCCTAGGAGGAAAATGAGGCCCTTCACGTCTTCGTTTTTCAATAGAAAGGCCATTCTTTCCGAGCCTGGACGAAAAACTTATTCCTATTTTATCATAAAGTTTTTAAGTATGTTTTAGGGTGTTTTTCATTACGAGTTAATTCGTCTTTTACCTATACTGGGAATCCATCCATCCATCTTTGTCTTCAGGGTTGACAACAATGCGGTCATAAGATTGTGGCCGTGAGAATGCAAATATCGATGGGTCATAATCCCCACTTGTTTTAAATAGCATGGAGAAGCCGAACAACCACACAGGCTACCTAATGGTAAGTGGGACCTGTGGATCATAAGACTACATTCTGGACACTGCAATCCTAAAACCGCAAATGCGTTGCCAACCCTGAGGGCTGGTGGAATCCCTCTATGGTAGTAATTTCACCGATGGTCTTATCCCCACAACGGAACACAACCTACCACCATTGAAGACCACCATCCTCCATATTACAAAAAAAACCCGTTACCCGTTACCTCGTAGGCACCAACTATTCTGCCGTAATACCAAATAAGGCGGCTAACTGCCTAGTAATAGTCAGTGATCGGATCTAGGATGCAATTTGGGGTGAACAACCTCAAACGTTATGCTTAACATGGATGTGACTCGGGATTTCCCCAGATTTTGGGGAATGGGTTAATGAATTCATAACTTTTGTCGAGGGTTAAACTAAATAAACAAAATGAAAATGCTTGCTGTCTATAATAGGTCACTTATTATACATATACTTTTAAAAATATTTTAAATTTTAAAGCAGATCACTAAAATTGTCTATTGAATAAAAAAAAATGTTAAATTGTTTATACCTGAAATTATTATTATTGAGAATGTGATAAGCAGGGCGCGATCTGAATGACAATTTCAGTCAAGACATTATAGTACCGCTCATTTCAAGTGGCCATATCATTTAATAAAAGAGGTTGATAAGTGGTAATTGTTTACGAAAAGGCTATTTGATGTCCTATGTGCGGAGCAGTTATAATTATAACTTTGACCTGTATACCCTGGGAAACTGATAAACATAATAAAAATACCATAAATGATAACATGTATAAGTTACGTTCAATTCTTCTATGCAGTTTTTTTTTGTTGTTATCGTTTTTTGTTAATTTTACAGTGTAAACTACTTAAAATTAAAAGTTATTACCTTTTTATAAAGGTAGGTAACAAAAAGACTCGCGGAATTGTAAGTCATATCCATGTTAAAATAATGGACTTAAACCCCGGGAAATTGCATTCTAGATCCGATCACTGGTAAAAGTAAACATACCCATGCGCCAGGGAGTTAAGCAGTTCAGCGAGATGTTTGAGCGTGCGGTCGTACAGCTTCACGTTCTGCAAGTAGCCGGAGAACTCAGAGCTCGGGGCCTCCGTGTCCGGGCTCAGCGAGAGCCTCACCGGCTGGAACAACTGAGATGAAAACTAATTAAGTAACTTCTAAATACACCTTGCACGGAAAACATGAACCCTGCCCCGCTGCGGCCAGGGTGGCCCTGGCCGCACATGCGAAATAGTAGTTTATTCACCAAGGGGAGTAAATTGGGTGTATGGGCATTTTTTCATTCTCAATTTGATTTAACAGGCAAAAGAAATAATTTTTAAATAAAATATGGACATGGACGGAAAGTGGTTCATATGGGTTTTTTACTCCTAGGAGTAAAATGAGGCACTTTCCGCCCTTGTGTTTCAATCGGATCGGATCGGATCGGGTTCGGATCGGTTCTTTCCGAGCATGTTTGAGATTATATACATATGTTGTTCTTGTTGTTGTTCATACTCACACTCATTTATTCATATTTTTTTAAAAATTATACTTCAAGATGTTACATAAATTTACAGAATTAATTAGATTTGATAATTACATTATAAGTAGGTACATAGTAGATATCTATCACATTACAATTACGATTGAAATAGGTAGTTGTAGTTAGGGTAGTAATACTAGTAATTAATAATTATACACTTACTTATTATATTAATTTAATAATATAACTTGGATACATTAAATTTAGTTCAGAGCAAATGCAAATCGATTAAACAACGATAATCGACATAGTCGAATGGGGACATTAGCCACTTGCAATTTTCAAGTTCAAGAAAAAAAGGCACTCACGGTAATCTGGGCATCCTTCAGCCTGTTGTGGAGATCCTGGATCTGGTCCTTGTATATCTTTATGATCTCCGCAGTGCCGGACTTGTGTTTCGTGAATTCCAGCTGTTGAATGAAATATCACTTAGTAAACTGGCAAGTTCCAGTCCGATTCGCAAACGAAGTTTCGTACCACGTCGAAAAAAAAGAAAGTGTTTTGGGGGACTCCCTTTATTTTTTTAGGATTCCGTCGTCTTTTCCGTCTGTCCGCGGTTTATCTCACACCTCTAATTTGGCATGGTTAGTTACATTTACATTACGCCGACCAAATAGTAAAATGTACATGTTAACCTCATAAGGTCATAAGACCCACCATACAATGAAATTTGCCAATGGAATATGGACCTATTACCAATGCAATAAAGTCAATTTTCTAGTTTGATTGTCCCTCATAAAAGCACAGTTAAACCTGTTTTATTTCCTTTGTAATAGGTCTATTTTCTAATGAACGTATTATGTACAATTTTTTGTACGAGAAGTCTTAGGAGGTTAAGCAAAGGTTAATTTTTATTACATTGTGACATCATATGAGAACAAGTTAAATCATTATATAAAATATGTATACCTATGTGATTATAATTTTTTAGATTTCGGGAACCGTTTAGGATAATTATAATGAACTCGAAATATTCGCTATACTTACGCGTTACAAAAGCACGCATTTTTTTTTATTAACAATCAAAGCCTAAATGCTGTTAACCCTAGTAAGCCTAGTGTTAACCTTTTCAACGCTATGTCTAATACAAAACCAGAGCGAATGTCAACTTTGCCTCATAGATATTCAGAACTATTTTGCGCTGTCAACCATGACGGAAATATCCGTTAATAGCGTTGAAAAGGTTAACTTTGACATTATTTTACATACACACATACATACATAGAATCACACTTTATTCCCAGAGTGGGGTAGGCAGAGCTACAGAAATACCAGTGTATTAGTGACAGGTTGCAAGCCCATCGCCTAACAGTACTACAAGCCTTTATTCCCTTAGTCGCCTCTTACGACATCCACGGGAAGACACGGAGTGGCACTATTCTAACCCGGCAACCACACGAGGAACATTATTTTAGTCTTAAATAATTTCTCTTTTTGTATATTTTGTAACACGTATATTTAACTGACTAACCTTAATGCTCTCCAGCTCTAGAACCTTGAGCTGCGAGGTTTTGTAGTCGCTCTGTAGCGCGGACAGCTTGCCCTCCAGCTGATGTATATGTCCGTCTCGCTTCCGCATCTCTTCGGAAGACAGGCTACTCTGAAAAGAAAAATAACATGGTGCAAAAGTCTGGGCGCTAAAGTTAATTGCTGGCACTCAGACATTTTCTCTGACTTTAAAAAAATTAACAATACATGTTTCCGTGTATAACAAGTAACGCTCATACAGTGGTAAAATTACCAGTAAAAGAGGTCATGTATTTTATTTATCTGTGCAACCAAAGTGCAACCTATCACGTGCAAAGGCAGAGAAATAGGAAACTCTACGTTCGCTTTTGGCTCTGAAGATAAACTTACACTGACGACTCATCGCCTATGAGCTTACAAGCTTACTCAACTGAGTCCGGAAGACGTCTACCAAACAAACCGTAGCAAGCCGTATGAAGTAAACCATCACAGAAGCGAGAGCAGCATGACGAGATTGCATCCTTGTTAGGTAAAGGTTGGGGAGGCCCTAGTTCTACATAGTTCTTTGGGGTAAGAGTACCGATCAAAGGTCTGTTGACCTTTTGACCCTTTTCTAGGCACAGGCTCTATATTGACCACACAGGTTTAGTTACAATTTCAACCAGAGCACCTTAAATTTAGGGTTCAAATCTAATTAAATTACGAAAAGTTACTTGCTCTGAAGTTAATTCAAAATATGTAAATAACGTGGATGTGTACTATCTTAACCCTTTGAACGCCAAGAACACCTAAAGACGTCGTGTACTGTCATGCCTACCACGCCATCGACGCTTATATTTGTCATAGATACAGTGACAAATAGACCAGAGTATGTATGACGTAAGGTTGAAATTAGCTGTGGTTTGCAGCTGTCATTGGCGTGTGAGGACGACTTTTGTATCAAGTCAATGGCGGCGAAACGGTTAAACCATCTAAATTGGTGCGGCCTGGAAAAGGGTTAAATGGAGGTATTCTGGCCGAAGGGTGTCATGATTCGGTGATTTGGTGGCCGCTAGCCGACATCGCAAAAATGAAATAATATATGTTCTACTAACGTATTTGTAAATATGGGCCTTATTGCCTGAAGTTAAGTTATTCTATTCAGTAATGTTTTTGGCCAAATATATGAAATATGCGTAAAATTTTCATTAAAAAAATAGCTACTCAGTCACTACATGTGAAATCGTTTAATTGGTTTTGTGTTTCCTATTCTTGTTTAATATATTATGTTTTAATTGTACCTACAAATAAATTTAAAATATATATATATATCAAACGTGTACATAAAGTTTGTTTAAAAAAAGTCATGACTTAGGTATAATTAAAAATAACTATGTCAGAAAACAATTTAGATGTGGCTATATTTGCTACTGTATGACTAGGTATACTATTAGAAAATCATCCATGAGAGAATGCTATGTCTACTACAGCTAATTCTACCTATGATATTTTGGACGAGGAAAAAAGTGAAAACAATAATACCCAACAATCACAGCATTACTGGGTTCAAAATGCTTTCAAGAAAAAGGTCGAGGGAGATGATGACGATGAATTTTTTTATATGTACTTTCGTATGACATCGTTTCAGTTCAATGGGTGGTTGAGAAAAATAGTAAATAGTATCACTAGAAGAAACACTACGTTTAGAGAAAGTAAGTAAAAAACATTTTTTTTTCATTATTCATTTATTACTAATAAGATGCTTCTTGACCTCCATGCCACTCCACTCCCGTGGATGTCGTAAGAGGCGGCCAAGGGATTTAGGGCTTGTAGTGCTGTTAGGCGATGGGCTTGCAACCTGTCACTAATAATACACTGGTAAACATCTTAGCCTGGTTGTGCAAAATGTGGTTGCAGGATTACCAACAGGTATTTTTTGTGTTGTTGGTATTTCTGTAGCTCTGCCTGCCCCACTCTGAGAGTGAAGGCGTGATGTTATGTATTATGTATGTCTTCTTGGCTGATTGTGCGAAATGTGGTTACAGAACTTATTTCTATGTTATCCTACACTATTAAATAAATGTACTTTCTAATGTTACAAACGACTAAGTCTAAGGGAACTAAGACGAGAGGCGACTAAGGGAATAAAGGCTTGTACATAGCACTGTTAGGCGACAGGCTTGCAACCTCTCACTAATACACTGGTAATCACCTTAGCCTAATTGTGCAAAATGTGGTTACAAAACTATGAAAAAGTCTTTTTAGAGCATGGTATTTCTGTAGTTCTGCCACTCTGGGAATGAAGGCGTGATGTTATGTATGTATTAATAAGATTTGTCTCTCGTCGTCAATTCAGTTGACAGTATTGGTCGACGTTGTGTGATTAGCCTCATTTGTCAGGAGTTGACGGTATTGGCGTTGCACCACTTCCCAACTACGGGGATGGATTGAAGGAATACGGAGCTGAGCTTGGTGGGGCAAGCTGCTGTAACTCCATCTCTGACACGAGAGAAAATATCTTATTCTTTGCTACAGCTTGGAGATATGGTGAGAACTTCTTAACAGTGTCAGAAATGTTTAAACAAAAACGATCCAGTTCATCATGTTCCCGGGGTGGCTGTAATTTGTTCTGGTCATCTAGTAATTTTGCCATTAATAAAGCAGATGTTGATTGCTGTGTCTCAACCATTTTTCTCTTTGCTGCCCTTGTATCCGTGATACCTTTTTGTTGTTGTAGCTCATTTTGACGAAATTCGTCAGATGTTTTTGTACCGTTAACATCACTAGTATTAGCAGAAGTAATGTCAATCTCCGTATCGGTGTTGGACTTTGCTAAATCGTTGGTATCTATAGCATAGTCATCAGTATTGTCAATAGTTTCATTATCGCTTGTAAATTCCAGGGGATCTTGAGTTTTTCTTTCCATGAAAAAGGGAGCCACAAACGCCATTTCGTTCTCATACTTCCATTGTTTAATATTTTTGGCTGCTTGTCCACGTTTTCCCTTTTTTTTATTTAAAGCCCTCCTGTATGCATCTCTAAGGCATTGCCATTTTCGTCTGCAGGCAGCAGCTGTAAATCAAAATATAAATAAGCTTTCGTACTAAATGCCATGTAATGGAAAATATATGTTTTTTTTTACTGTTTAGGTACTTGTCTTGGGAATATGGAGGCTCATTTCTGCCACAAAACAAAAATTCCCCATTATATTAATTGTTACAAAAATTTAAATATTACAGATTGTGGTCATTATAAAATATCTTCATTACTGGTGTTTAGAAACTGGTGATTGAATTGGGTTTAATTATTGTATTGGACTAAGCTCAGTATGACGTGCAGTTTTATTAGAAATTTGTGGAGTTATAATAGACACATATTGGACTAAGCTCAGTATGACGTGCAGTTTTATTAGAAATTTGTGGAGTTATAATAGACACAATGTTACTTGAAATGATTCCCACGCCCACATTATTAAATTGAAGCTAAAGAAATAGTTTTACTAACGGACTACTTACAAATTGTATGATTTTTTTTTTCGTAAAATTGACCAACTGCTTCTGTTCTAATTTTTCATTCCATAAAATGAAATTATCCTTGCATGAAACTGAGTAGATTTACATAAAAAAAAATTGTCAATTTTATTAATTTTTTCGGACAACTCACTCCTTACACACTGTCAAATATGGGTGAATCAACTTTTAAGGTACTTCCCAATTTTCGACATGTCTCACTATGTCACCTTAATTTGGTAGAATGCAATTTTTTTTTTTGATGTGGTATGGAATATATTGAATAAATCAGACAATTAAACTTACTTTCTAGCTGACAATTTTAAAAATTCTTCTATGATTTACACAAATATATCAGGTAACGCAGGGGACGACGTTGTCCCGGGTTTTGTATGAAAAACGTGCATTTTCCACTGCGTTACCATGTTTTTACAAAATTATAGAATTGGTTTATGATTATGAATAGTGAAATCCGAAAATCTGATTATCTAATTTTAACATGTGTAAGCCATTATCAATCTCACATATTCTAGTAAGTTTTTATTAGCGTGTAGAAAATTAGGACTTTAAAAGTTGATTCACCCATATACGAATGGAAAAATAAAATAATAAAATACTTACCGGGCTGCTGCATTTGCTCTCCGATTTCCTTCCACGCATGTTCTTTCTTTACACTATCCATATACTTCGCATGTTTTAAATTATATATAAACTCGTAGTTACGTACAATTTCAATTAATTTTTCGTCTTCCATCATTTCACATGTGCACTTTGTAGAACTGACAGTTCCGAATGTTTTACTTAATATAATAGTTAAGTTTCACACCACCGCGGCTAAGGGCCTGTTGTTTGATCAGTAGTTAAAACTATCCAATTGTTAAAAATCGTAACTAATGGTTAAATCATTTCCTGTGTCAAATTTTAGATTCTTTTTTTTAAATAGTTCAGTTAACTACTGATCAAACATCGCGGCCTAAGAGAACGGTCACCATACGCGGTTGTAACCCGTATGCTCGCCGTGTCGCCGCCTGCTCGCGACGGTCATGCAACGTCGCGTGCCGTGCAAGAGGCGTTTCGTCACGCTACGTGGATGACACGCAACGGTGTCGGTCGGTGACGGAACTGTCTAGTGAGCAAGGCATATTTGTCAATACAAAGATATGTTTTATGCCAGACACGTTCCTAGTACGGTCATGGTATGGAACAGTGTCATGGGCAGACCTTTAGGGGTTTAAAACTATTGGCGTCTTCCTTCTTCCAAACAGTATACAGAGACTAATAAAAATAGTCTTATAAATAAGAAATTTGACAAGACGGATGCCGCATGTATGACGGAGCAATACTTGAGAACGGCTCGACTAACTTGGCTGTTCTTTACAAGCTTTTTATCAACTTGCAATGTATGTACTTAGCGCGTAAGTAATTTTCGGATCAAATCTTGCAAGGGAGATTTGAACCACTTCCCGGGGACCGATTGAGCTGAAATCTGGTATACCTCCATAACCTCGATGACAATACAATAAATAAATAATAAATAACAAGGTAATCTAATATACTTACAATGCTACTGGAGGTCTCCAGCCTCGCTTGCAGTTCTTGAATGGTGCACTTTAAATGATCTATCTCTGCAATGTATTCGCTATCTTTGCTAGAAAGCTGCAACTGAAATGAAATGGCTTGGTGTAGATACATTGTTTTATGGTGCAAAAAAACTAAACAACCGGTCTGTCCTGATAAACCAAAAGGCGGTATCTCAAATTAAATAGCGAAAGCAGATTGAATCTTCTCTCGTTAGCAACAAGGTTACATTTGCTACATCAGTTAAGTCTGAGATACAGTCATTTCTCTGAGCAGGACAGCGGTGTAGAAAATATTCATATGAATCAATAAAATACGAACTGCTTTTGAAGTTACTGTATCGGAGAGCCTGGATACAATTAAGAAATGAGACAAACTCGAACTCTACCGACTGAATAGGATGTTAAAACAACTCCCGAATAATTACAATACAATACAATACAAATACTCTTTATTGAACACCAAAAATAAAAAATAAAAACAGAACATGGAACAGTACATTTAAATCATAGGTATACAACAGGAGGTCTTACCGCTAAATAGCGATCTCTTCCAGACAACCTACATGTCTAATTGTAGAAATACGTTACACTACAAACGTAGTGAATTACCGAACGACGTCGCATTTGTTCGTATTTATTCCGTTTATCTACAGGTCCTGAAGCTATCTAACAAAGCAACTAAATTCGGATTTATCCGATGACATACGATACCGTTTAATTATTCAGTAAGTTGATTATTACCTCGGCTTTCCGAAGTTTGTCCTTCAGATCGTCCCGCTCCTTGGTGGTCGCGTCAACGATATGTTCCAAGGATTCCTTCTGCCACGTCAGCTTCTCATTGTCCATTATCACCTATAATGTACAACAATTTATAAATTGAATCTGCTACAAATTATCGGCAGACTGCAAACGGGAGGTGGTGGGATGATTAGGACACGATGGAAACAAGTGGCAGGACCATACACACAAGAGACGAATGGGGAAAACATCCAAGATTCAGGAACAAACATTCGCGCTCATCACACAAATATCTGCCCTTACCGGGATTTTAGACCAGGACCGCTGGCTTCGGGAGCAGGGTCACTTCCCAACTAAGCTAACATGTCGTTAATTCTTTTTTTCTTGATGTTGTAAACCATGTCGTTTTTGTGTCAATAAATGTATACTCTTTCCTTCTTCTCTATTTTTGCGTCCGACTTCACCTTTTCAACGTCATTGACGGATATTTCCGTCATGGAGGCAAAGTTGGCATCCGCATTTTTTTTAATAAATAAATATCAGGGGACAATCTCACACAAATTGACCTAAAATAAGCTCTAGGCTTGTACTATGGGTACTAGACAACGATAAAGATACTTATATGGAGAAATACATACTTAAATACATAGAAAACATCCAAGACTCAGGAACAAATATTCAAGCTCATCACACAAATATCTGCCCTTACCGGGATTTGAACCCAGGACCGCTGGCTCGGAGGCAGGGTCACTCCCAACTAGGCCACCATGTCGGCAAATTAAAAAAAAACAGTCTTACATGACAAATCGGTACATTTAGCCTACAAAAACTTAACTATAGACCTATAGTTTCATATATTAAACGTATAAAAATAATTATAGCATAGCATAGTATTCGCTTAGATACACCCGCACGATCTTGTGGTTTTTGTAATTAAATACTAATTTAATTCGATGTAAACTGCAAAATTCACTTGCGGGTACGCCGCTCGCATTCTTTGCTAACGCGGCGGCATCTTTTGACAAAAGGCGGCACGTGCCCAGGTGGCGCGATACAATGGACTACATTTGACATAGCGTTGACAAGGTTAAACAACTGTCTGACCTGTCTCCGCTGCTTCTCGACGAGCTCGAGCTGCGCGGTGAGCTTGTTGACGGTATCGTCGTCGGGGGAGGTGACGAACTCCACGGCGGAGGGCGGGCCCGACTCCTGCGGCTCGCGGGCCTCGCCCGTCTCCGTGTTCACGGCGAGCGCCGCGTCCGAGAGGCGGGCCACGTCTTGCTTTAGCTTTTTATTCTCAAGGCGTAGCTGAAAATATTTAGTAAGGTAGGGTGATTACTCTCAATTCAAAGATCATAAGGTTATAGATTGAATGTTGCAAAACAAATGAATATCCTTTATTGTCTGAAAAATAAGAGTCAAGTGTCCATCATTGGACTTTGTCCATTACTGGTTCGATCACCAAGGCTTATTGTGTCAGTATTTTTAAAAAAATATGTGCATAATTAACGATTGAAATTAAGAAACGGTAACTTTGATTTTCGGGAATCACATGTAAAAATTTCCGTTTCTTAATTACAGTCCTTAATTAGGTACTTTTTTGTATGTATGCAAACTCTTATTGCACATAAACAATTACAAGACATATTTGCATCAATGTATATAATGTACATGGGCGAATATCGCATAGGAGTGCCTTATGGGATCACTTCCAGTTTACCCTGAAATAGAATAAATAAGGACAATGCAAGAGGATAGATAAATTAACAAAACAAAACAAACCCCGTGGGGTTGCCGGGTTAGAATTGTGCCACTCCATGTCTTCCCATGGATGTCGTAAGAGGCGATCTTTATCATGCATTTCTGCCAAAGGACGTCGAACAGCCAAAAAGTTACAAAAAAAATTAATGGTAACTGTAAAATTGAAGAAACAATGGACACAAATTTTTTGGGATTACAATACAATACAAAACATTTTATTGTCCACCAAACAAAAACATTGCAGAGAAATAGCACAATTTAAAAGACCTAGGTAATCAACAGGCGGTCTTATCGCTGATTAGCGATCTCTTCCTGACAACCTTAGTTGGAATAAGGTGTCGAGTTAAAACAATTCGATTATTGGGTGTTAGTTTTTTTTTTGGATTAGTCATTGATAGCAAGTTAAACTTGGAAAGAGAATCTACATTATAATGTGCAAAAAAATAAATAGCTTCGCCTATGCTCTTTACCAGTTATCAAAGGTGGCTAATCGCAAAACAGTATTAGTAACGTACCATGTTTTTGTAGTGTCTGCCTTAAGATATGATACCGTATCTTGGGGCAATTCCACAGATAGAAATCAATGCATAAGATCGATTTGAAACCTGCACGAAACGGATAGCTGTAGGCCATACTTTAAGTCTTTGCAAAATTTGACAGTACCATAAATTACTTATATATTTATGAGGTTGCATGTTTTGTTTGCGGGAACTCGACCGGCACGCTGCGAGCACGCGACTGAAACGCGGCGTGATAATGATAAGAATTGCAAAACGCGGCGTGCACGTCGCGACTTTTTATCCGCTGCGGCAGTCGCGTGCACGCCGCGTTTTGCAATTCTTATCATAATCACGACGCGTTTCCGTCGCGTGCTCGCAGCGTTCCGGTCGCGTTCCCGCACCGCCGAGAAACCAACGACGAAAACCCTAGTGTGAAAGGGCTCTAAAGCAAGACACAAATTACAAATCAATCCGGAGCGGTGTAAAACTCTGCCCTCCTTAGTAAAAATGCAGTATCTTAAATTCAATTACCAATGCAAATTCAATCCTATCCTGTTAGCAATAAGGTTGCATTTGCTACAGAAGTTTGGTCTGAGATACTGCGATTTATTTTAGCAGGGCAGAACTTTGGTATGGCACATAATATCTTCAACAAATTACACCCGAACACAACAATGCGAACCTCTGGGCCCAGTTTCACTTCTGCACTATTCACGCTACATAGCTCAGAATTGGAGCAAGAAGGACGCAGGAGGTTTTAATCGCGTATTTAAAAATAGGTACCTAACGTACACTTTGGCAAACATACCAAGAACAAAACAAAAATAAATATTGCATCATAACTAATCGAACAACACGTATCATGTACAGTCAAGGTCATAAATATGTATACACTTTAGTACCTTGTCACTTTAATCGCTGTGACAATTTCATATGGTAGTTTAAACATGACGTTAAATAGACAAGGTACTAAAGTGTATACATATTTATAACCTTGACTGTACATAACGCATGGGATGTTTTAAATAAATATCATTGGACCATCTCTCACAAATCCATCTAGCCCCGAACTAAGCTCTAGACTTGTACTAGTCAGCGATATAGAGATTTATAAAGAAACTAGAGGACGCCTGTGACTTTGTACGTGTAGAATTAGTTTCCCGCAACTCCCACTATTTTAACTATTCGTTGCCAATTGTTGCTTTCTAGTTTAGTTTAGTTTTAGTTTATTTATTATGCACTGTATTATGAGTGGCAAAAGTCTTTTTCAAATTCTGATATTATAAATAGCGAACGAAACTCCTTCACCACGCCATAAGACAAAAGCACTGACAATCAACTGACCTTCTCCACCAGATCCCTGGTCTCATCAAACTTCTCCTTGTGCAGCGACTGCGTCTTCAGCATGTCCTCCTGGCAGGAGGCGATCAGGAGGAACTGCTCCTTCATGGAGTCGTTGTTCTGCTTCAGGGTGTCCTTGAGGAGTACGTTCTCGTCCAGGATCTCTCCGAAGCGCTTCTGAAGCTCCTCGGTGCTCGTGTCTTCGGAGATTATGGTGCTGGCCACCATGAGTGAAGCTGGTGAGGGCTGGACAAACAATAAAATAACTGATTTAGGCAAGCTTTTTATATATTATGGGTTCTCTGCTTTTTCGCCGACAAATCTTTTTTTTTTATGGCATTGAGAAGGCAAACGAGCACACAGGCCACCTGATGGTAAGTGGAAACTGTGACCCATAGACATTCGCATTCACAAGACTGCAATCCTAAGACTGCAAATGCATTGCCAACCCTAAAGACTAAGATGGAATGCCTCTATGCTAGTTATTTCACCGGCTGTCTTATCCCCAAACCGGAACACAACAATGCGGACACTGCTGTTTGGCGGTAGGTTAATGGATAAGATGGTGGTAGCGATCCGGACGGACCCTGCATAAGGTCCTACCACCCTGAATCTTTAACAAACGCATCTTTTCGCAACCTATTATTTTGCCAACCCGCTTTTTTTTCTGTAACTACAAATTATTAAATTATTTTTTGCCCGTGTGGTTGCCGGGTTAGAATAGTGCCACTCCATGTCTTCCCGTGGATGTCGAAAGAGGCGACTAAGGGAATAAGGGCTTGTAGTACTGTTAGGCGATGGGCTTGCAACCTGTCACTAATACACTAGTAAACTTCTTAGCCTATTTGTGCAAAATGTGGTTACAGAATTATATACAATAAATTTTACAGTTGTTGGTATTTCTGTAGCTCTGCCCACCCCACTCTGGGAATAAAGGCGTGATGTTATGTATGTAAGTAACTACAAATATAACAGGATTTTTATGAAACTAACCTAACCTACCTACAGGGTTAAATACGATGGTCCTGAAATAAATCCAGAGTTATTTACAGTTTCGGAATAAAGGCGAGTTGTCAAATGACATGTTTGTCAAATGAATCAAATGTGAAACGTTTTTTTATGAAATGATAGGATCCCTATATCCAGGCTGGCGTGAATATGTTAATAACTCGTTGAAAAAGAATGAAGTAATTTGAACTGTATGCAGTTTGTTCTAAATACAAATTTCATTAACTTTTCATCTCGGCTTATCAACGTATTCACGCCATGCACGGATATTATGTCAGTACTAGCTGTTGCTGTCCGTCCGCGTAGAACTTGTTTTTCCCTATTCCCTCAGGACCCGTCAAACTTTTCGGGATAAAAAGTACCCTATGTCTTCACCCGGGCCTCAAAGTATCTCCATACCAAATTTCATCTAAATCGTTCCAGCGGTTTATTCGTGAAAGCATAACAAACAGACAGACAGAGTTACTTTCACATTTAGGTATATTAGTATAGATGTTGGTAAATCGACCAACAAACTGGCTTTAGCATTTGTGGTACTTTCTCACCCAAACAAACAATACAGCTGAAGGTCATTCTACCTCCAATTACAATAACATAACAAAAGCATATCAATACTTGAGTATCATTTTATTTTTATACCTACACAAACATTATGCCGTTAAGAAATCATCGAAAGACACATAGTTTATCAAAAATGGAACTTATTACTCAAGCAATAGTGGCGTCGACGGGAGCCTTCCATTAATTATCTAAGTGTACTTGTGTAAGCGATAGCAACACGTTCACAAAGCGAGTCGTCTTCGTATCGAATTGTCATTTTAAGTCTATCTGGCACGATGAAGATAAGGCAATATAGTGCAATAAATTATATAATCAAATTATATCCACTTTGACGACACGCTAGCCTAGTTGGTAGTGACCCTGCCTTCGAAGCTAGGGGTCCTGGGTTCAAACCCCGGTAAGGGCAGATATTTGTGTGATGAGCACTAGTATTTATTTCGTTATATGCTCTTTCCTAATCCTATTCCTAATCCTAAAAAAAACCTTCAAGTGTACACTAGCAAGCTGTGTGACTCTAGCAAAAATTAGCGCTTTAAAGCTTAATATTTCATAAACGGATCCCTAGATCGAAAAAAATATTTCACAAACCCATAATATTTTTGAAAGACCTATCCATCGACACCCCTCACTATGGGGAAGACGTGAAAAAAAACATCCCCACGTTACGTGTAGGGGAACACTAAACAATATTTTTTTTTACTTTTCATTGTACCACATCGTTGGCGTAATTAATATGCATATTATTCATGCCTTTTTACAGCTTTCTAGTACTAAGTCTCTGCGCTAGGCTGCGGACGGACGGACATGGCGAAACTATATAATAATATAATATCACGGGACAATGTCACACAAATTGACCTAGTCCCAAACTAAGCTATGCTAGGCTTGTGCTATGCGTACTAGACAACGATAAACTTACTTATATAGAGAAATATATACCTAAATACATAGAAAACATCCGAGACTCAGGAACAAATACTCGTGCTCATCACACAAATATCTGCCCTTGCCGGGATTTGAACCCAGGACCCCTAGCTTCGAAGGCAGGGTCACTCCCAACTAGGCTAGCGTGTCGTCAAAATGGGACACAAATATATGGGTTCCTAGTTTGACTACGGAACCCCAAGAACGGCTTTATACGAAACTTTATGAGCGTTTAATATCATTATTACTATGGGGACGTATTGAAAGGCTTCCAAATGCTTCCGGACTGTAAAACTATTAAGGTATCCTTATCAGCTATCATGCATCACGATCTTTACCGAGAATTTGTATAGTATAGGTGAAGTCCCGACATTGGTGAATAAGCCACATCTACACTAACCCGTGGAGCGCCATGGCATATATTATATGTGCATTACAATATCAATCTTAATTCGAATCACTCTGATTTCCAAATTCAAATATCGTTACGAACACATGGTGTTCATAGGGCGCTCTACGGGCTAATATATAAAGCTGAAGAGTTTGTTTGTTTGTTTGCTTGTCAGGTGCACTGAACCGATTTAGATGAAATTTGGTTGGAGATAACTAAGGTCCCGGGGAAGAACATAGGATACTTTTATCCCAGAAAATTTTACAGTTCCCGAACCCGAAATAACGAGTTATTAGACATAATATAGACGACATTATCAAATTATGATTTAATAGTGTCGTCTACATACGCATAAGGAGGAGTAGCCGAAAACTAATTCCACGCGGACGAAGTCGCGGGCGTCGTCTAGTAATAAGCATTAGCACATTAAAACCTAGCAAATGACGTATGGAGATCTCCATCTCATTCCAACGTATTGCTACGTCCCTCTTGTTAGTGACTAATTCAAGAAGGTGTAATGAGCTCTTTAGGCTAAGGTAGACTTTCAAGGAAAGCGTCAATGATGCGGCGTTAGTGTTATTGACGCCGCGTAAAGATCTTCCAAGGGTAGCGGCTGATGCGACAGTTACTATACACTATGAACACGTATGGCGCCGCTTCCGTGGTTAGCGGCTGACGACTGAACCGCTGGCCTCGGAAGCGGCGCCATACGTTTCCATAGTGTTTACTACTGTCGCGAGCCGCGCGCGTCAGTTGCGCGCGACTGTCGCATCAGCCGCTATCCCTGGAAGTCAACCTTAACTGTGTTCGTACGCGCTACTTGTGCTATTATCTTATCTGTGGCGCTACCGTATATTTATGTAGTATACTACCTTCTACTAACGCTCTGTCGCGGCCGCCGGCGCGGCGACACTAACGCGGCGTCACTAGCGTCAGTGTCTATGGGTTCCGAATTTCAAAGTAGGCAAATTAAATTCATTGTTTTTGAACAATAACATATATCCAACTGACCCAATTCAGATATGCTGCAGATATTTGATAGACTAATCTAATATTGTTTGAAAAAGACTGATTCGCACTGATTGTGCAAATTTTACAGGTGGTATTTAAGACAATGTTTGGAGCATTTGCTTCCAAAGGTATCATAGATATAAAATCCAAATCTCTTTATTGGTCAGTTGACTGTATGTTTATGTATTAACTACAAGTAAAAATGCAACAAGAGTCGGGGGCGAATTCTAGAAATAAAAGGATAAGTATCATATTTGATTGTCCTTCCGCCAATTTAATTGATGATGATGCATCCATCCATCAATGCAAGGATTGGCACATTTTGGACTAAGCATTCTCTAGGCATTTGGAGTGATTAAGGTTTAGTTCAAGTAACCCTAGACAATTTTATTAATTTTAAAAGAAAGACAAATTAATTATATTTCAACTGCTCTGAAACAATGTTTTTTATCTTAAAACTAGCGGCCTGCCAGCGGCTTCGCCCCGCTGCAAATTTCTGACTTTCCCGGAAATTATTCGATTTTTTCTCGCCGTAAAAAACATCCTTGGACTTCAACAAACATTAAAAAAAAATGAATTGGTAAAATTGGTCCAGGCATTGTTGAGTTATGCGCTTACCAACATATTTTGCGATTCATTTTTATAATATAGACGCCCAGGCCCCAGCACTTCCTCCTTCTTATGACTAATAAAATTCTAGATAGGGAATAAAATCAAATCAAATCAACTGTTATCCGCTGGGAAGATCTTGAAGTTGGTGCGCAAGATCCTGAACATTAGAAAACTCTTCTGCGAGCCCTAGGTCCATGATGGAAGACTACATCATCATGAAATTCCAGTAGTTACGACACAAAGGGAAAACAAAAAGCTACTTACAGCCTCGTGTTTTCAAGAGACTCGTATTTGCATGAGTAAAATGAATCCTGATACCAACAGTCATGTATTATTCAACTCTGACCTGTCAAGTTTGGCACAACAAAGCAGGGGGAATATTAAACAAATTATTTACATAACATTCATGGTACTTTTGCCAACTTACACAAGATTTTGAAATTGTGGATAATCATTGTCACACAGACATCAGAGAGGAAAAGATAAATATTTCTTTTGCAAATTAGATATATTTTTATACAGTTTATTACTTGAACTTTATGATGACACAATACAGCCTTGCAATCCCGTTTTTATACTACCAGAATGAGGATCCATGCACAGTGAACTATATAAACTTTATGATGTCACTTTAACAGTCCTGGCATACAAAAGGTTAAACCCCATAGCAAATGATTATAAAATCTCGACAAGACAACCAATTGGTCAAACCGAAATAAGAAAAATAAATATTTCACAATATAGTGTAATATCAAATATATTACACAATATTCTGCAATTAGGTACAAATGTTCCTACATGGTTTTTTACAGACACCTTGATTAATTATAATAAGATTCAAAGCTAATGTCACAACCTTAAACAAATCTTTATATTATATAAAAATGAATCCCTATTTCCCTTGGTGACGCCATCGCACATGAACAGCTGGACCGATTTCGCTAATTCTTTTTTTATTGTGTTTGTTATTGTCAGAAGGTTCGTATGAAAGAAAAAAAAAGAAAAATCCACTGAGAAAGTAAAAAATTTGCACTGTGGCGAAGCCGCGGTTGTGTAGCTAGTAGATAATATTATTACAAAACTGCCCTTAATGATTTTTAGTGAGTTACTAGCTTCTGCCTGTGACTTGGTCCACATAGATTTCGCTTACAGTTATTGCCTCAGGAACTTTTAAATTTTCCGGGATAAAAAATAACCTATGTTGTTAACCCAGTCTATAAGCTATCTCGATTCCAAATTTCATCCAAATCCGTCCAGCTGGTACAGCGTGAAAGAGAAACATGACTAACACACAAACTTTCGCATTTATAATATTAGTAGGGTTAGTAGGATGGATGTATTATAAACATAATATTGTCCCTTAACTTTCTCAACCTCATATTGTATCTAATGAATTAGTAGGAAAAGCATGCATGTGTCTAAGCAAAATAAAGACTACTTTTCTATCAAACTATTCAATTAGATATGAGGTTGAGAAAGTAAAGGGACAATATGTATAAGCACTTACACAATCGCCAAGTTTGAAATGTGCCTTAAAGGCCATGCTGGCTTCAGCAGACAGGTCCTTCATGGCATCCTCAATCTGTGCCTTGTCCAGGGGCCCATCGCTGACCAAACCGTTGCACTTAATGTCCAAACTTGTGCCTGGGGATGACCCCAGGATGATAAAAGAATCTTCCTCGATTGCTTCAGGATTGAGCGCCATTTTAAAGCATTAAACTACAAAATAACAGAATAAAAATTCGGAATTTATCACTTTTCAATTAAAATAAACAATACAAAGTTTAAAGAATTGCGACGTACTTTACTTCTAACCGGTAACTGATTATCCAGTTTATAAAACATGAGATTAAAGCGATAATCAGTAATATGATGCTGCTTTTAATACACTTGTGTAAGCATATTTCTAGGAAGGAACCTAAAAATAAATTGCGAAATGTTTACCCACTTGACATTTTTAAAATTATTTTCTAAGATAGACTACCACTTACCAAAGATTTTTAATTAAATGCGAGCCTCAGTGAACGTTCGACACTTTCTTCACATCAGATTTAGAATCCAGTACAAGGATATTTTTGTTATCGCTGCAACATACACAAAAATACCAGACAGACACCAATTTGTAGCGGAAATCCCGTGGTTGACGTATCGCACACTAGTACGAACAGGAAAAACCAAACCACAGAACTTTAAAAAATAACAAACAAAACAGGTTTGCCATTCATGAAACCGGGAGGATTTTACAAAAATCGTATGAGAATCGATTCCCCTGCTACTTTTTTTATCTGTGGAAGTTGACCTTGACTAGCCACTGACAGCTGTTGATTATGACTGCCAGCTGTCAACTAATTTCCTTACAATTACAAAAGGAACAGTGAAGTTAACCAGCAGTTTTATTTGGAGCAAAAAATTAAAAAACACGAATATTAAGAGAAATGTCTAATGAAAACACTTTGGACTTGCACTACGTACACCAAAGCTTCCAACGAAGCCTTAAAGAAGAGGATGATGTGATCGTAGAGGCCTATATAGATGGATACAACGAGCTAGTAAAGTGAGTACAATCTTTATTATGAAACTTGTTTATTTGTTGATAAAATATTAATTGGGTTAATTATTTAGGTTCTTAAATCTCATCGGGTCCGTGTTCTCGTTCGTGAGTAGTGACGTAAGGAGTAAAATTAAGATAATGGAGAAACATAAAGACGGAGAGGACGCCCTATATTACGAGTCTTTTAAGAAAATGATGAAGTATGAAAAAGAGACCAGTTTGCATGAGAAAAGCGGGTTTGTTTCCGGCTCAAGGACCTTGCTGCGGCTGCACAGGGGTTTGGGTAAATTATTTTTTTGGATATTTTATCTCTATTAACACAATTGATAAGAAAAATCTGTTAAGTGGGAGCTAATTAAGATATTGCTCACGTCGTGGCTTGGCACGCCATTACGCACATGCCTGGAGTATTTCCTGTTATAGTTATATGTAGTAAAAAGGAAACACTTTGTTTTTTTATGAAGTGCCATTTGCAGCAAAATAAACCTAGATTTAGGCTTAAGTTCAGTTAAGTTGTGTCAAAATCTATGTTAATGGCAGTCTGTAATCCAGATTAAAATAAAAATGGTTGAAATTTTTGGTGCAAGATGCCTTATTCGATAAAGATTCCTCAACATTTTAACTTTATCCATTTGAAATTGTTTATGCTATGGTACCTAGTTTTTGTAGCATTTGTTTATGGTTGTTTTGGTAGGTTTTGAAAGGCAAAAGACTGCTAGGACAGCTCAAATTTTGATTTTGAGTAAATAACAAATATCATAATCCTTCTTTGATGTGGCTTAGGATTTTAAGTCTTGCAAGTTAAAAGTTAAAGCTTAATTTATCTTTTTCAGACTTTATAAGATTATTCTTGAAACGGCTAAGTGAGTCTGATGAAGGCATGAACACATGTACGGTATGTCAGAACTCATATAATGAGACCCTGGCTGAGTTTCACCCATGGTACATAAGGAAAGCAGCTACTCTGGCCATGCATGCCCTTCCTTCTAGACCTGATTTGCTCAAGAAAGTAAGTCAACAAGGTGCAATATACTTTATTTTATTAGATACTAGCAACCCGCCAGCGGCTTCGCCAGATGCAATTTTTTTTTCTAGGCTTAATTTATTTTACTTTTGTAAAACATATTTCTTTTTTAATAAATATTATCCTTTGTTACTTCTAGTACCTCCCAGAATATGTGTACAAAGTTTCATGATGATTTGTCAAGTAGTTTTTGCGTGAAAGTGTAACAAACATCCACACTTTCACATTTATAATATTAGTAAGGATGCTGGGGATATCTGGCCACTCAGACAGTAATCGATCTGGCATATAGCAGGTGTAAATAGTAAATAAGCTTTTTTTGTATTTCTGAAAGATTTGTCCAGTAGTTTTTGAGTATATTAATAAGTATTTTTCAAATGAATTGTTCCTAATTAAGTAGTAACATTAAGAAACGGAAACTTTTACATGTGAGTACGAAAAATTAACCATATAAATGTATGTCAAAATTTTCGTTACTTTTATTTTTTTGATCATTGGGACAATCTCTCACACAAATTGGACCCAGTCCCAAACTAAGCTCTAGGCTTGTACTATGGGTACTAGACAACGATAAACATAATTATATACATACAAAACATCCAAGACTCGGGAACAAATATTCGCGCTCATCACACAAATATCTGCTCTTACCGGGATTTGAACCCATTACCGCTGGCTTTGAAGGCAGGGTACCAACTAGGCCATTGTGTTGTAAAAGTTACCTTTTCCTAATTTTAGTCCTTAACTAGGTACAATTAATTTGAAAAATACCCTCATTACAAAAATACAAAATTATAGAAATACAAATCTTTCCTCTTTATAGTATTTGTTTAAATGTGCGGCTAGCATTATGTTTAAACAAATATTATCACATAAAATCAAAGTCACTGAATTGTCACCTGTCACGTGTCATTGTTAAGATGGGGAAATAGGGGTAGGGATTGTTTTTCAGCTGATAAGCTGATGGTGATGAAAACTAGATTTTTCCCACATTTTCATCCTAACGTAAACTTGCCGTCTCACTTTCCCCTATGACTATGAAGCTTCGTCCTCCCCTAGGGGTCTACTTGATACTTATTAATATTTTTCAAAAATTTGTTAGTAATGGCGTTACAAACGCGTTGGTAGAGATGTCATTGATAAATTATTGTTGGATTCAATCCAATAAAAAAATATATAACTGGAGACTGGTTGCCGCCGTTTTATCATACACCAAATGTTCATGAACGTGTCTGAAGTAGGTAGTTTCTTTTCAGATCTTCGGCTCGGATGATAGCTTGACAGATGCCCTCGCCGTCCTGCCACAGATGCTATATTCCTGCGACGAAGTCTACCAACGTGTGCATCAGCTTTACATAGACTTTGAGTTCCACGAGCTTCCGTGAAACATGTGTTGCCAGGTAGAAACTTCAAACATTGCCAGAAAAGCGTGATAGTTCATTAAGATAGTAATATATTCCACATTTTCATAAGAAAAAAAAGCAAAACAGTAAGTAATATTATTATATTAAATATTATTTGTAAGGATAATTTTCAAAAATTTCATTAATTAATAACGTTGAATATCATGTCATTCATGTTTATGTTGGTTACATATTTTCCGGCCTCAGAAGAAATACGTAATGTAATTTGTATTTGGCGAGTTACCCGAATAAAAATTCAAGTCTTTACAAAAAAGGGTCAAACATAAGGCTAAAAAAATCGGTATTTTTTGGAGAATATGGAAATATCTGAGAAACGAGAATAGGGGAATGCATCTCTTCACATTTCGTACTTTTAGAATTATAGTGACCTAATTCAAACATTTTCAGCTTTCGATTTCGAGTCATAAATTTAGCACTATAGAGAACCTAAGTCGAAATTCAAAATATTTGGATTAGGTCACTATAATTCTAAACATGCGATTTATCTCATGATTTAACAACACTTTTATTTGATTTTTGAGCGAATATATATAAATGTCTTCTTATCAAACAGTATACTTTAGGTACCTGCCAATGCAATATTCAGTATTTTGTTATTATAGCATATCATTATCATGGTAGGTTTAACTTTATTTTATCAACGCATTGTTAATGTTATCAGTTATCATGTAATTTCATCTCCTTTTATAAATTACCTTATTGATTATTGATAAGTTAATACAGCTTTTTATACCTTGAGTTAATATTTAGTAGTAGGACAGTTGTCTACAAGTACATCTATTAACTTTTTCACCTTATTTCAATCTTTGTAGTCAACTGACTGTACTAAGAATATTAAGGTGTTTTTTTAAATATATGGTATGACTATTTGATTAAAAGTGATTAACTGGGGGGCTATTTATTACTATATTATGATATAACCCACATATACTATACTATATTATATTATACACAAGCAAAAATACAGCTGTAACTTTTAATAAATAACGTGACATTAAGAAATATATATTATGAAATTTCACTTGGTGTTGATAAACAAACGGCCATATATCGTCAGATATGTTTAAATATAAGATTATATTCATATATTAATTAGATCAAGATCTCATCAAATTATTATACTTAGCTACTAACTATATATTTATATGATTTTAACTGTTTTCACGTTTTGTTCCATTATTAAGTAAAAAAACTTAGCGCATTTGCTGCCGGCCGTTCCCTTACCTGTCTTCAAAAGTGCCGCGTCGTTTGTTTTATACGAAACACGCACATACTCGTTTATGGCACTAAGCGAAAGTTAGGAAAACGATAAAATGCGTTGCCAGCAGCAAATGCGTCCCGATTGTACACAAAGCAACGGAAGTATCCGACACTCGTCGACGTCAGTGTCGTAGTCTTTCAAAAAATCATGTACTCAACAAATTTTATTCTTGAGCTTCCATAGAACTCTGTCTTACTTCAAGACTAGAAAAGGAAGTAACGTCATAATTTATTATTGGCTTTCTGAGATAGTGCTATGGTTCCTTCAAACTAACCACAGCCAAGTGCAAAAACCAATTAGTTAAATTAAAATCTGCATTTAACTGTGTTGTTTGTCCTCTAGCAAGACGGCAGTATTATAGGCGTACGACTTAATTGAGAGCCGGGAGAGGGTAATGGTGACTATATGAGCTTTACCTTACCTCACCGCCGCACCTTGCCTACCCGGGCTCTCAATTAACCCTTAATTAGGCAGAAGACCCCATTACAATAAGCTGAATTTGAACTTTACTACCTAGATTTTATAATACAATTTTAATTGCATTTTCCTGACTTGCGATTCCATGACTGTTTTTCATTTTGGTCTAGTTTTTTTTTCTTTAACGGAGCCTTACCAAGGGTTAAATTGGGAATACAAAATTGACTCAAGAATGAAAGTTGTTGACTACTGTATCCAGTGCCGGATTAAGTCAAAGCAGGGCCCTTAACAAATTCTATCAAGCTCCTTGGTTTGATTTAGATTATTTCTTTAGTTTAGGATCCTAAACAAAAATGAAACGAGAGACATCCAGTGTATGCACGGGGCCCGCATTCCCTACGATTGATACGTACCTAATCCGGCACATCAATGTGAACGCTAATGTACAACTTGACAGAAAAGAGTTTGGTAGTGACAAATGGAACTACAAATATTTTCAAGTGGCAACACCACAATAGAAGTGGCGGTTGAGGAGAAATTAAGAAATGTTGCCAATTTATTCCGAACAACTTCCAAACTTAAGTACCCGAAACCGACGTGCATGCATGACTCGATGTATGAATGTGGAAGAAGCGAAAGAGATTTGTCAGGATCGTAGCAGGTGGAAAGAAGTGGTCTGCCTACCCCTCTGGGAAACAGGAGTGATTTAATGTATGTATGTTTGTAACTTCCAAACTCTTTTATTGTTAAGACAATTTACATTTTTAATGGATGTAATTTGACTAAAATTGTTAAATGAAATGTTATTGGGCTCAATCGTAACTATTGCTCACTTGGACAGTAGATTTTGTACGTTCCTCACCTCGGCGGCTTGAAGCACGCGCTTCTGGTAGTTTATTATTAAGTATAAGTTAATAGTTTTAAGGATTTTTTTTTTTTCAAAGTCATTATTGGCTATGATTGTGTAAATATGATATACAACATCTACCAGTATATATACCAAACTCCGGTTTTAATTTCTAGTTGTATGCGTTAATCTTTTCAGCATCATGTCAAATAAAAAAAAAAAACACACATCAGTGACAGCTAATACGTGAATTTTAAAGTTTAACGGCCACATTCAGTGATGTCAATTAAGTTTAATGCTTGTTAAATGACGTGTTGTCTTATGCTATTTCTATGGTATAGAAAGTGACAGCAGCAACTTTAATCACACTTTAAAATTCATTGACGTCTCCTGAGTGTGGCAGTAAGTGATAATACATGTTGTCTCAAAACATCGGTATAGACGCAGTTGATAACATAATTATAATAATATTTCCATAACTCTGGATTCGTATACTTTTACCAACTTTTGAACGCCTAAGCCGGCAAATCACGTCATCGGAAATTCATCGTCGGCAAATGCCGTGAAACTTCATTGATCCTAAGACTGGCGTCTGAGACACGTATTACTTTGCTTGCTGCTTGGCGTTCAAAAGGTTAAAAAAACCTGGTCCTGTATAAAATGCTATGTTTAAAAATTGATTTGGCTATGAACTTTTACGTAACAGTGTAACGATATATTTTAAGCCTGTTGTGTAGCAATGTAGTTAACCAAAATTAAATGCTGTTATATATGTAATTATTAATTAAGTATTAGTAATAAATGGTAGAAATAATGAGGAATGTCGTGCTACGGTCTGACGAAATATATTTTTGCACGTTTCAATGGCTTAAAGAAATAATTTTACTGTAATAATAATGAAATAAAATAGAGTTCTTATCTTGCTTTATTATTTTTGTACGAAGTACACTGAGAGCGAGGCGCTCGTTCCCTTAGAAACATAATTGCAAAATATCAATTGGCCCACATACCTACATGCTAATCAAAGTAAGAGATTCCTGCAACACTAGTATTTTCATATCTTATTTTCCTTTTTATATCAGTTTTATAAAATACCACATGGTGTTTTGAGAACACGGTCAACGGGGCAATCCGATATAAAAAGAAAGTCTGGTATTTTGGAAATATCGTATTTCAGAATTCGGGTAAATCAGAAATGTAGTATTTTGCAGTTCTGTTATTTAGGGCACGAGCGTCTCCGTTCACTTCAGAATAAATTTCCAATTTTAAAATTTATTTGTATAGGATTTTATTCGTACCAAAACTAAAAATAACTGTTAAGAAATGCTCATCATAACTCGTCTGGTTTTTTTACCACAATTTAAAATGATAAAGAACAATTTGGCTATTTCACTACCATTTAATAAATTAAAGTAATATATATTTTTCACCGCATCTACACCATGTAGATATTTTTATGTACTTTTATATAATGTAGCAAGACTAGACAGTGTGGCGTTTGAATCGCTAAGGTTCTGTATTACATCGTTTGCTGAATTTACTTGTTTTATTAATTCTACCTTACCGATTTTCTAAACTAAAAGACATCTTCTCGATTGACAGATGAAAAGCTGTGCGAAATTAAACCTTACGGGCATTTGACGGACATATCCGTAATTAGCTTTTAAGGTTAATAGGTTCTTGTACATACACTCTCCACGGATGTGGTATGATAAAAATAACGGATTAGGCGTTTGTCAGAGCCCGAAATCGATCAGTCAAGTTGTCAGATTTATTCTGAAAAACTGACTTAACTTTATTTTGTCCTGAAAACGTTCTACGTCTCCTGGATGTTATATAAATACCTAACCTAGCCTGCAGGTTCTGTAGGTATCTAAACATTTCGAAAAGGAAATAGGACAAACCTGATTTGTTTTTGGACAAATGAAATGTATTTGGAAGTACAGAAATCGAGCCACTTTTTACGGAAATTCAGTACAAAGTGGCTCGATTTCTTTGCTCCCAAGTGTAGTTTAACAATAAAACTTTGGATAATTTTAAACTTTCGCATTTACAACACATTAGTCATTAAAATCAGGTGAACGAAAGGTCGGAAATAACTAGGTGTTCAGAATCGACACATACCGCGATTCAAGAATCGGGGGTAAAGGGTTGTATTAAAATGAAACCACTCGATTTATCCCAATAAATATAATAATTAATAAAATACAGACAAATCAACAACACAATGAACGTATACAGTATTAATAATATATTCGCAGTTGTTGTACACATATATTAATGTAGCGTCGGAGAATATCAAGATCTAATGATCACTATTGCCTACGCAGCGGGGTTCATTTAGCTGTGTGCGAATCACTTAAGGGTTGCGCTGTTTGTAGTGACGCAGTTTTAGGGGAAAAAAAGATCATATTTTGCTGATTTCACACCGAAAATTCCCTTAATTTTTCCCTAACCCTCTTGCAAGGTTATTATTAGGTAGCGTTTAAATTTACCAGAAAATTCGTTGGAACAAAACTGTTATATCACATACTTATTAAAATTATCTATTTTTAATTTAAAAATCTTTAATCATACTTGACAGACAATGGCAATATTAGCTACAGAGCATAAGGAACTTTCATACAGAATCTTAACCCAAACTATCAAAAATTACTTATAATTAAAACAAACCTTATTTAACCTAAAACATTTACATGCCATTCCTATCATCATAAAATCACATCGTCAATAATAATCGGAATTTTATGCTTATATATACGCGCTACATATTACTAATTTTATATACACAATTCAGTTAAGTTTACAGCTAGTGAGAGGGACAGAGCTATATCAAATGGTAACTCATCATTGTATCGAATCTAAATCGATTGTATAATTACATCAAACGCTATTTTCTGATGAAAGCATGATGTTTTCAGGATATCTTAAACATTAATTACGTTAGGTTAGACTTGTGACCACCTTTTTGAAAGGTTTTTGGATAAAATAATAAGTACCCATAAAAAAAAAAATCTCACTCACTGTTAACTGATCTACGTAACGAGTTGTATGGCCTCTAGTAATCATAGTATGCTTCCCACTGCGATATAGATTAGGAAGACATTACAAATTTACCAAGCTACTTAATATAAACTATAAATTACATTAGTCACAATAAATGAAGAATTTGTATTTGTTTATACATTGTCGAAACCCGGGATCGCCCCATCCGGAGGTGAAAAAAAAAGAATCAGCCGAATTTAGAACCTCCTTTTCATTAGGCGGTAAAAAAAGGAGCAGACAAACCACCGTATTCGTACAAACTGTGTCACTTTATCTCAAATTCAAATCTCACAATAAAAGGCAAAACATCTTTAAGTATACTTTAATTATCGTTTACGAATAACCTCGCGAGAACCAGTGCCATAAAAGATACATGATCAAGGCAATTTAGTTTAAACTATATGTTAATACATGAACATAAAGTAATGATAATGAATAATGAACATAAAGTTTATTTGTTTTAAATTTGAAAATGGCATCCAATTGCAAACTTTATTTCGTTGCTGGTAGATTCAAAATTCCACTCACAAAATTCTCCGTTTGTAGTATCATGGGCCTCACGAGGATTAGGGTGAAACAATCGAGGTAATTTGCAGTACATAAACTTCAACCTTAGATAACCTGACTATGGCAGTATCAGAACCTAGGAGGTTAATATTGGGTGTGTTCCAATCAAACAATACTCCGTACTTAAAATCCGACAAGCCGTTTAGCCCATAATAGGTCACAAAGAAACGTAGATACATACATTCACTTGAAAAACATTACCCTCCTTTTTGAGTACTTTAACTTAGCTGGTGATATGAAATATATGTATACACAATTGTCAGTGGCATTACGTATAGATATTTTAAAGTCTTGGAAATGTATTTATGACTTACTGTACCGCTATCAAATGATTTGTATGTACAGAGTTCATTTTTTAACTGCAGTGGGCTAACTGTACATTTTTTACGGTAAGTATTATACAAGTGCAATGTAACCTGCCAAGTCCCCAGGTTTGTCGCTTGAGGACATAATGCCAAATATAAAAGCCACCGTATAATGAATTCAATAAGGTTGGAATTACAACTTTACTAAAACAGGTTTTGCGTATTACGAAACTAAACACAAAACATAAGATTGGGCAACATTTTTAGCGCCATTTTCCTGATTTTCGCAAGCTGCACACAAATACCTATTATACCTACATACTGAAAAATACTGATGTACAATTTCAATTCTGCATTAAGATAATAAAACTTAAAATGATATTAATTTTGTGCTATATAAGTTTATAGAAACTTTAATATAATAAAAGTATATTTTCTTAATATACAAAACAACACCCAGTTACTTAAGAGGCCACATTATTATAAACTGGGTAGTGTTCCGCGATCTAGATCACAAAAACCATTATGCCTGTGTGTCTGTTCTTTCGATATATTGAAAGTTGTTCATTCTCTCTTGAAACTATTAAATGTTGATACGAATAGAAACAAAAACCTCAACAGTGCAATTTTCCAATCATGGCATGACACCTTTATAATTTTTTATTTTTTATTAATGTTATACGTACTTAATTGATATGAAATAGGACAAGATTGTTTGTGTGATAACGGCCTCTAAAGTGACATTTTCTGACCCAAAACCAGACCAAAAATGTTCATATATCCGAGCAGTGTCGAAAAAGGATATTAATGACTTCATTGTAAAGTGTTTAAAAGCGCAAATGCGGATTTTTGTCATTGATTGCCATCACTACCAATTTCATAACCAATAAAAAACTAATATACCCTGTCGCATTCTTAAATTTCACTGTTAAAGCAATACGACTTGAGCAATATTTATTTTTACAAATACGTCACAAAAACACGCCTAAATTGAAAAAATTACTACGCAATTACGTATTTGTCATTTTCCAAACGGACGGTTATAATATAAATTTAAACATGGCCTCTTACTGAGCTACAATATTATGCTACTTATACATTTTAATTTAAATAATTTAGCTGTCGAAGAGAAGGTTATTTGTTAAATAAAATAACATTTAATTACAAGAGATTGGCATATTATAATTGTTTTGCCGAATTGAAGAATTATCCATCACGGATGGTTCGAGAAGTAAATAAAGGACGTCCGTAGATATAAATTGTACAAAGGTCGTACTGTTGACAGAAAGTGGATGTTATTAAATTAACCTGCAACTAACAAACTTACAACGCAAACACATCTGGAAAAAAACCGTAAAAGTTGCCATATGGTAATTTGGTACCATTGAGGTACTTTAATTGTTATGCCACTATAGAACCCTGTCATAATGATAGCGTTAATCATGAATTTTAGCTTTCTTTCATGTGATTTGACGCTGTCATTATGACAGGCATAACAATTAAACTCCTTGAGATTAACATCAGTGTGATTTTTATGTTTTTTTTTAAATATGCGCCATGTTCGCTTATACCATAAGGTATTTTGCTAACTACTCATAAAGTAGTGCACAGTAAGTAGTCTTAATCTTATACTAGATATTCTTAAAGTTTGACAATATTAACACATAATTTATAGTAAAACGGGAGTTAACCGCGTAAAATCATTCCTACCTCGACGTCGGATGGTATGGTGTTTGGAGTGTCGAGGAATGTGTGGACGCGGCGCGATGGTGTCGGTTAGAGTCAGGGCGGCGGCGCGCGGCTCAGGCTTGCGGCGGCTCGTCGAGCGCGTTGGGGCGCGGCAGGTCGCGCGGGGGCGAGGCGCGCGGCGAGGCGCGGGGCGGCGCGCGGCTCGAGCTCGACGCGTCGCCCGCCTCCGCGCTCGTCGACTCCCTACCGAACCACACACCTGTATACTCCACTTCAAATACCATGGCCCGATTGGACTTAAAAATTAACAATACGGCTCTGAATGTTTGGCTTTTGTTTGCTAATTGCTTTACTGCCTGAGCACTTAAAATTGGCACGCGTCGGTGCAATCTGCATGGTATGAATGAAAATACGTCAGGAAGCGATTGAATCGTATATTTCATGTTATGAATGTAGGTATGTATATGTTTGCATTGGACGTTTCATGTTATTTTGTTACATTAATACTAGCGACCCGCCAGCGGCTTCGCCCGCTGAAATTTTTGGTTTTGCACTTAGGGTTATGAAAAATAGATGTTGGCCGATTCTCAGACCTACCCGATATGCAGACAAAATTTCATAAGAATCGGTCAAGCCGTTTCGGAGGAGTATGGGAACGAACATTATGTTATGACACGAGAATTTTATATATTAGATATAGATGGCATAACATTAAACATATACGCACTACAATATTACGTATTTTTATTTTGAAGTACCAAAATGTCTTAGTCACGCTTTAGTTTTATGCAGATTGCACCGACGCGTGCCAATTTTAAGTGGTCAGGTAGTAAAGCAGTTAGCAAACAAAAGCCAAAATTAAGTGCCCTATTATTAAGTTTCCCGTTTTAAGTCCAATCGGGCCATGGTATTTGAAGTGGAGTTATACCAAACTACAAGAAGTATACAAGAAGTAGTTCATCTTCTAACAACGGCTGCGTTCCGAAACACGCTCACGGTGGTCACAACGCTCAGTGCTCGGTCCGATTCAGTTAGCGCGCTCAAGGCCGTGTAGTATGTTTTTGTTTCGGACCGCTCATTAGCGCGCTAAATGTTTATAACCTAAAATTAGTCAACTGTCTAGGAAAGTCTGAAATTATTGTGTCACTGATGGATGAGATGGTATAAGTCAAGCCAGGGGAGCAATTTTAGAAGCACACCGACGAAAGATGACCATTTTTAAAATCAATTTGTGCAGCGATTTTTTCTACGAGCGGGCACTACTTTTGGATTTCGTGTCATAACGCCTTTATCATAGCAAATCCAAAAGGTGGGCCCGCTCGTAGATAAAATCGCTGCCCAAATTGATTTTAAACTCAATCATTATTCGTCGGTAAGCTTCAAAAATTGCCCCTCAGATGAGGTAACAAACATGTATGATGCTTGATTTTTTAAAATATCTTGAATATAATATGCGATCTCTTATCCGCACGGTACGTCAAACGTCAACTTGACGTTTGTGCTCACGGTGACCATGCCTGGAACCCTCCGGAACCATCGGTCTACTTTCCCGATCCGTCCACTTGTGCAAACCGTCTACTTTCCCGATCCGTCCACTTGTGCAAACCGTCTACTTTCGCGATCGGTCAACTTGTACAAACCGTCTACTTTCCCGATCGGTCCACATGAGCAAAAAAGCGAAACTTTTACATGAGGCGGGGTGATCCCTCCCTAGAAACTTTAACACAAATATCTGCTCTAACCGGGATTCGAACCCAGGACCGCTAGCTTCAATGACAGGGTAATAATGTTAACGTTGTTGCAGTCTGTACTAGACTTATAATCTTTTTTTAATTTTGGACCCAAATGTAATGTCAGAGGGATGAGGAGAAGCAAGTAGACAGGGAAAGTGGACCGTTTGGTAAGTAGACAGATCAGGAAAATGGACTGATCAGGAAGTAGAAGGAAAAGCAAGAAGGCCTATCGGGAAAGTAGACGGTTTGCAAAAGTGGACCGATCGGGAAAGTAGACCGATGGTTCCAGAGGGGCCTGGAAGTGTAAGCACCGTGAGCGCCACCCATGACGTCATCAATGACGTCCTGACATTGCTTGTAATCGCCGTGAGCGTTGGTGAGCGTGATTCGGTCCGATCGTGAGCGCGCGCTGAGCGCTTTGCAAGATTGGGAACGTGGTAGAGGTGAGAAGTATTTACTGGAATAGGTTTTTGGAACAGGTCTTATCATGTACTCGTACGTACGCGTTCCAACGCAGCCGCATTTTAGCGTACGAGTATTTAGGAGTACGGCGACTTTCAACGTCCAATCGGGCGCGCAACTCGCTTTAGGTGTCGCGCCGACCGCGAGCGCCGAGTCCATCCGTGTACTCCGTCGCCGCGTTCGGATGATTTCGGAAGTGCTCGGGTCACTTCGTGTCAACTTAGCGACCGGCGCCAAGACGGACGCATACTAAAATGGCCCGTTTGACTCATAGAATCGCGTACTCGTAAGTACTCGTGGCGCTAGTCTTTGGCACTAGTATTTTTGTGGACGCGTACTTGGAAGACTCAGTACGCATTTTACCTAGTACGCCTCACCTCTAGAACGTAGCCAGACACCGCGCGGCTTGCATGTGTGCGTAACGCGTCCGTACGGCTATGGGCGGAGCTAGCCACGCACACGAAACGACATCTAGCCACTGACTTCAAACTATGTCAGTGGTCCCACAGCCGTTCGGAAGCGTTACGCACACATGCAAGCCGCGCGATGTATCTTTATTTGAAGATGAACTACTATCCTATATACACTTTGGTTCTACTGGGTTAAAACTATATTGTCTTTAACGTGTGCTGGTATTGTAACTCGGCCGCCATTATTGTCAAGTAAATAAGTTATTAGAACGTTGACAATACGGAAACTCGTCGAAAGCAATACAATTTTGACCGTGTAGAATCTCAACTCCCTTCCCGGCCGAGGCTTGTATAATACTATTCTCCAACAATGCATAGAAATATATTACTTATACATACATACATAACATCACGCCTTCATTCCCAGAGTGGGGTAGGCGGAGCTACAGAAACACCGACAACTCTAAAGAGACTTGTTGGCCGGAAGACATAAGTTCGCTTTTGTACTCGTTCCTATTCTGTGAATATTGTATTTGAATTTCTATGTTTAGTACAATAAAGTGCTTACATACTCAGCACATACATACTTATGGATAATTCTGTAACCACAATATTACACCACATGTAACAAAATTTATACGCCGTCGTAAAATAGGCTTTGAAAAAATTGGTTGCCATCTCCTAATTACTTTAAAACCATAGTCTCGCAATCTATATGTTTGCTCTAGCTGTATGACTCACTTCTGGAACCCGTTGGTCTGGCAGGTGTTGTAGGCGCCGCAGTGCTGGCACTTGAGACCCACCACGTGGAACTTGACCGTCGACAACTGGAACAAGTTTCAACATGTCACCAAACCATGTCAACGTATCTGTGTGTCCACCTCTGGCATCGTAACCAAACGGATAGAAAGATTTATAGTTGACAAATTCGTTCGCGGCATTCTCATGGTCCGCGTGGAGGGCGGGGGACGATTCTAGTCGATGACGTGTTGCTCACCTCTACGCACAACATAAACTACGTTTTGGATGTTACTAATTTCACGTGATATCGATTAATAACATTCATAGTAAGTACAGGACCAAAATGGGAAATACATCTTGTTTTAATGTCCGTATTGTATTTATTAGCAAAGTAAAAAAAAATAAAAAAATATTAACGTGAATTCGATGTTCCGTTGAAGTTGCATCTTCCTTGCGTTTTTTTAAATAGCTACAAGTATAAACATTAAGCTGGGTACGAATCTGAGCGGCTCAGCCTGAGGCATGCTCGCCCCGCGCGGCGAGCCGCTCGCGAGCCAAATTGTTGCACATAAACATGCGCGAGTGACGTAGCGTGCACGCCGCGAGCCGAAATTTCAAAATTGCGCCGGACACGATGACAGCCGCGGCTGCGTTTATCATAATTCACCGAATTATTAACAAAAAGAAGAAGAAGTCGCCTCTGTGGTGGAACGGTTCAGCAACTTTATCAAATTTGTACGCGCCTCGCCCACAGACAAGTTAGAACTTGTCGTTTTGCCCGCGGCACGCTCGGATACACGTCCTAATTACGCGAGGCACGCACACCGAGGCGCCTTTGAGCACGGTCAAAAGACCCGACCCTCGGCGGCTCGCCGCACGCAATGCTCGAGCACAGCGCGTGAGCGCGTACGAATTTGAGCAAAATGTGTGAGCCGTGTGTGCCTCAACCCGAGGCTGCTCTAATTCGTACCCACCTTTACATATGTATAATTTATTTGGCTTGATGTCCTATAACTTTGCGGACTCGACTTTGCGTAGCGTGTGTGTGCGTTTTGTTATGTACACGAGTGGCCGCCAACAGCGACGGCAGCCGACTGCCGCTCCTGGCAGCCGCCCCCTACGCTCATGTCACATCGCCCCCGCTGTCGCCCTTCCCCCGTCGCCCGCGAACCATGGGAGCGTCTCGAACGAATTTGCCAAGTTATAGACGCGGTATTTAAAAAAAAAACTAATTGAAGCGGGATGATTCTTAACCGTTTCTTGAAAATCGGTTCATCTCTAAAAAGGATTGCCATTATATTGGGGGTCATCTATTAAAACGTTTTTGCCGCACATACTGATTATCAGAATACGAAAAAAAAATAAGATTGTAGCTTGACATTTCTTGCGTTTCTAATGTATAAAAAAAACTTGAATAAATTGACCTTGGTACTATGGGTACTAGATAACAACAAACATACTTATATAAAGAAATACACACTTAAACACATTGAAGACTTAGAAACAAATACTCGCGTTCATCACACTAATATTTGTGTGACCGTTAGCTCCGTAGGCATGATCACTACCAACTAGGCTAACTGCCAAATGCTACACGAAATAAAGAAAGAAAGAAAGAAAAACATTTATTCGTGACAAAAAAACAACAAAGAATAGATAAATACGCACAAAAATAATTTAGTCACAAAATGGCCCCAACTAGCGTAATGGTGGCATTTGCGAGCGATGGTCTTCCGTTGGAACCATCAGGTGAAATAACACAAAGTGACTCACCTTATGGCAATCCTTGCACAGTATGGTGGCTTTGTAATCGGCGTATTCAGTCGGCATCGGCGTGGCGGCCACTTCCGAGTCCAAGTAGTTCCATAGCTGAGAAAAAATTAAGACAAAATATTTCCAGTTTGATCAACGTTTTGATGGATTATTTGTGAGGCATGGACATTGGACACATGATCAACGTTATTACACTGACATTGGACACATAATCAACGTTATGACACTGAAATTGGACACTTGATCTATGTTATGGCACTCATATTGGACATTTCATCAACTCTACGTTTTCTTCTATACCACATCGTGTGTTATCATTGTTTAGCTGATTTGGAGAATGTATGTATGTTTATAATATATTGATGTACCTACAATAATTATTGTATTTTTATGTACTTTTACTTTTACTTTTACTTTTACTTTTCAACCTCGCGAAAGACCGGAGGAAGTATGGGGAGCTGACTGCCAACCTTCACTAGTTGGAGAGGCACTACAAGAAGAAGAAGAATTAAATAATTAACTTTATGTATTTATATTTCGTTTAAATATAAATAGTTTTGATTTCAAAATTCATATTTTTAAGTGTTTCTTGTAGCCACCACCCCCTGCCATGAATTTGTATTCTTAGTTTTTTTCTCTAACGAAGGTGGTCTGGAAGAGATCCTTATTCAGCGGTAATACCGCCCGGTATACCTATGATTTTAATGTACTGTTCTTGTTTTGTTTTTTTGGTGTTCAACAAAGAGTATTGTATTGTATTGTTAGCACTCACATTGGACATGTCGATCATGCTAGTTTGGCAGGTGGGGCAGGCGTAGTGCCCAGAGTGCAGCATCTGCTCGAAGCACGGCCGGTGCAGCAGGTGCCCGCAGTCCGGGATGTGGCACGGGATGCGCGACGTGTGGATGTCTTCCAGGCACACGGGGCAGTTCGACCGAGACACGTTCTCTACGCACTGGAAGCAATTTAATGATTAATAGATACGAGTATTGCTATGTATTAACTGTTTAACTGATTTGTATTAACTGAAATGTGAAATACCACTATATAAAAGAGGCCATTCACGGTACGATAGTCGCACAAATCATAGCACGAGCTTGAAGATAGAACTTCTCGTGTACGACCTTTGTTCGTGAGACTATAGGTGCGACCTTCGCGTACCTTCAATGGTATGAGGAGGCACATGATGTAGCGAGGAGCCAATCGCGGTAGATAGTAGGATGGTGGACTCACCCGGTTTCCGAGACGTAACAGCTACATGGGCAGGCACATGTTGCACCGCTCGCAGTGGAAGAACCGGTCGCGGCAGATAGTAGGACGGTGGACTCACCCGGTGGCCGACACGCAGCAGCTGCATGGGCAGGCACATGTTGCACCGCTCGCAGTGGAAGAACCGGTCACGGCAGATAGTAGGATGGTGGACTCACCCGGTGTCCGAGACGCAACAGCTGCATGGGCAGGCACATGTTGCACCGCTCGCAGTGGAAGAACCGGTCGCGGCAGATAGTAGGATGGTGGACTCACCCGGTGGCCGAGACGCAGCAGCTGCATGGGCAGGCACATGTTGCACCGCTCGCAGTGGAAGAACCGGTCGCGGCAGATAGTAGGATGGTGGACTCACCCGGTGGCCGTCACGCAGCAGCTGCATGGGCAGGCACATGTTGCACCGCTCGCAGTGGAAGAACCGGTCACGGCAGATAGTAGGATGGTGGACTCACCCGGTGTCCGAGACGCAACAGCTGCATGGGCAGGCACATGTTGCACCGCTCGCAGTGGAAGAACCGGTCGCGGCAGATAGTAGGATGGTGGACTCACCCGGTGGCCGTCACGCAGCAGCTGCATGGGCAGGCACATGTTGCACCGCTCGCAGTGGAAGAACCGGTCACGGCAGATAGTAGGATGGTGGACTCACCCGGTGTCCGAGACGCAACAGCTGCATGGGCAGGCACATGTTGCACCGCTCGCAGTGGAAGAACCGGTCGCGGCAGATAGTAGGATGGTGGACTCACCCGGTGGCCGACACGCAGCAGCTGCATGGGCAGGCACATGTTGCACCGCTCGCAGTGGAAGAACCGGTCGCGGCCTCCAACGCGGCAGATGCCGCAGCCCTCGCAGTGGTACTGCCGCTTGTCCTCATCATCGAACAGGTTGCAGATCAGACACGTGTACTGGAAATAACCATTTACTATGACATTGTGAACCTTAAACACCTGCGACCTGTGTATGGGTTTACCCTCAACACCAGAGGAATCTGCTGGAAGGAAGCTGCCGGGCGTTAAAAAAAGAGTAAGCTCGTTTTTTGAAAGCCCCAAGTCGTATTGGTTGTAAAATTGATATGGAACAAATGAATCTGAATGAATGTGAAATTAAGTTTTTTATTTTGTTACGATTTTGACAGAAAAATTTGACGGTTCCAGCGGGAAGAGCGATAAACTTCTACGCGTACGGATTCGTAGGCAGATTTGGGATTGCAATCCTGAGATTGTAATTTTGAGAATTCAAATGTCTAATAAATAAATGAAGCATGTTGAGATCGAGTTACCTTCCCGAAGCGCACGCCGCAGCTCTGGCACTCGGCCTGCACGCGCTGCCGCGTGTCGCACTCGGTGCAGATCAGCTCGCTGACGGACTTCCGGTTGAAGTAGTGCTGCTCGTTCTCGTCATGGCAATAGCGGCACATGTACAGTTTGTTGCAGCATGGCGTCTGGAGAGAGGAACGAATGATTTAACCTCTGGACAGGAGAACGGATGATTTAAAATCTGGACAGAGGAACGGATGGTTTATAGTATGGAATAGTCTGGATAGAGGAACGGATGATTTAACCTATGGATAAAAGAACGGATGATTTAACATCTGGACAGAGGAACGGATGGTTTATAGTCTGGAATAGTCTGGATAGAGGAACGGATGATTTAACCTATGGATAAAAGAACGGATGATTTAACATCTGGACAGAGGAACGGAAGATTTATAGTCTGGAATAGTCTGGATAGAGGAACGGATGATCTAACCTATGGATAAAAGAACGGATGATTTAACATCTGGACAGAGGAACGGAAGATTTATAGTCTGGAATAGTCTGGATAGAGGAACGGATGATTTAACCTATGGATAAAAGAACGGATGATTTAACATCTGGACAGAGGAACGGAAGATTTATAGTCTGGAATAGTCTGGATAGAGGAACGGATGATTTAACCTATGGATAAAAGAACGGATGATTTAACATCTGGACAGAGGAACGGAAGATTTATAATCTGGAATAGTCTGGATAGAGGAACGGATGATTTAACCTATGGATAAAAGAACGGATGATTTAACATCTGGACAGAGGAACAGAAGATTTATAGTCTGGAATAGTCTGGATAGAGGAACGGATGATTTAACCTATGGATAAAAGAACGGATGATTTAACATCTGGACAGAGGAACGGAAGATTTATAGTCTGGAATAGTCTGGATAGAGGAACGGATGATTTAACCTATGGATAAAAGAACGGATGATTTAACATCTGGACAGAGGAACGGAAGATTTATAGTCTGGAATAGTCGATAGAGGAACGGATGATTTAACCTATGGATAAAAGAACGGGTGATTTAACATCTGGACAGAGGAACGGAAGATTTATAGTCTGGAATAGTCTGGATAGAGGAAAGGATGATTTAACCTCTAGACAGAGGAACGGATGATTTAACCTCTGGATAAAGGATCGGATGATTTAACATCTGGACAAAGGAACGGATGGTTTATTAGACGAGTATTGTAAATGAGCGAGCGGGTTAAACATCACAGATTAGATAAAAAACGGTTATTGAAAATTTTAAGGTATAATGAGTTATTATAATAATAATAATATAAGGGGACAATATCACACAAATTGACCTAGTCCCAAACTAAGCTCTAGGCTTGTGCTATGGGTACTAGACAACGATAAACATACGTAAATAGAGACACACATACTTAAATACATAGAAAACATCCAAGACTCAGGAACAAATATTTGCGCTCATCACACAAATATCTGTCCTTACCGGGATTTGAACCCAGGACAGCTTCGGAGGCAGGGTCACTCCCAACTAGGCCAACCTGTCGTCGTTATTAACAGGACAAATCTGCGACAGGTAAGTACGGTCGTCTTATAAGTAGCTACACACTTTATTGCTTTGTCACTTTAACATTATATTTGAACTGCTGCACTAAACTGTTAAAGCGACAAGGTACCTCGTGACCACGGCCTGTGCAACTCAGCCGAAACAGCTGGCAAAGAGGAGAGGAGACTGAAAATGACTCCACCGACAAGAGCAGGGCTCTTAAATTGAGAGAGGGTCCTCCACTCTAGTCATAAGGGGCCCTATTATACTAAACTATCCGCAAAACTAAGTGGCGAGTCGGGCAATAAACTTCCGCTACCGTAGGGGTGGTAACATGTCGATAACTTATGATGTAAACGTCGATATAAATATTATATTTTCAAACGAAATCTTATATCATTATTGAAATAGTTTTTAGGTGCATAGTTATTTAATGACTAATAATAAAATAAATATGTAAAAATATTTCTTAAATAATTAGCTAAATACGTGATTAGGTAAGTAGATATTGAGAAACGCATTAGTAATTATAGAATAAAGACCTAAAGCACTTTTTACTGACCTACAGGATGATAATGACACTGAACACGAACAAGAATTGCTAGTATTTTCCTTGTTTATTTATTTATTTTGTTATACCTACTAATTATTTTATTGTAATGTAATATAAATTTGATTATTTAATATTTTATGGTAGTAATTCAATATACCTATTTAATATTTCGATAGTAACTGTACAATACTGTAATAAGAAACACCACGTAATTTATTTTCTTTATTTCATTACTTTATCGATATTCCTTTCTATGCCTAACGCTATCTGCACTATTGTTGCTCGGCCCGCTCTATAAGGCCGTGCAGGTGTGAAAGAGATAGTACGATTCCGATGATTTATGACCCGACTCGCCACTTAGTTTTGCGGATAGTATAATCTGCCCTGGCCCTTAAAAAGGTAAAAGACGGCCTTGATCTAAAGATTGCCTCTATTGCTAAAGCGCGAGCGCCGTATACGAAGAATTTCGTACATTGACTCACCATTACTTGTCTCTTTTAGTGACATTGACTTCTGGCTCCTCAGCTCATAGATTAAACAGTTTCCCTACCTACAGTAAAGGTCAATGAACGAAATTCTTCATTGTCAAAGTCCGCGCTTTAGTTACTTCACAGGATTTTTTCCCGGACTAGATCACACAGAGCTTATCAACACAGGTGAACAGGTCGGGTCAGTGCATCTCTTACGTACTTGTAGTGTCGTAAGAGGGAGCCTGCGCGATAAAGAAATTACGTCTTTGTATTTATTATAATATCGAGTTTCTTTAAAGTCGATCATGATTGACATATAAACACTTGAATCATAATCTTGTCAAAATGACCGTGTGGCAACTCCCCCTAGTGTTAGTTTAATATTATGTAGATATTCAAGTAAAGGATAATAAGTTTTAGAATAACACATAGGTGTTATTAATCTTAGAATAGAATATAATAGAGTAGAAATTGTCTTTATTGTTGACATATACCATTTTCATATTATTTATACATATAGGTGGGTGATCGCACCAGTGTTGGACACTTTAAGCTGACAGGCACCAATAATGGACACTTTACTCTTAATTCAAAGATCATAAGGTTTTAAATTGATTGTTGCAAACCTTTATTGTCTGTAAAATAAGAGTCAAGTGTCCAAGTGAAATAAACTATCTATAAGTATTACTAATTCCCAAGGTCAGAATTCTAAAACACCAGATTCAAAATATTGGGTACAAATAATGATCCATACCTTAATTTGAATTTTATTATAAGACTGTTTGGCTTTGGGATGTATACTAAACTGTTATCTGTCATTGTCATTGTCACCTGTCACCTGTCACTATAAGGTTTGTGAAATAGGGATCAAGCTAAGTTTAGCTCATCAATAACTCCTTTTATGAGCATCTCCATACTAACCCATGACTCAGAGCTACTAGGATAGGAAGCCCCACCAAATAACCAAATGAACCATAAACAACTGATTCACAAGTCATAAACTGCACAAAACCTTCAATAAATCAAAATACAATCTATATTGATATTATAAATATGAAAGCAACTCTGTATGTCTATCTGTTTGTTATGGTTTCACGGATAAACTGCTGAACTGCCACTGATTTTAATTAAATTTGGTATGGAGATACTTTTGAGTCCCGGGGAAGGACATAGGGTACCTTTTATAAAAATTAGACAGCTTCTGAGGGAATAGCGATAAACAATTTCTTCGATGGAGTCACGGGAAACAGCTAGTATATACATACATACATAGCATCACGCCTTCATTCCCAGAGTGGGGTAGGCAAAGCAACAGAAGTACCAACAACTCTAAAAAGACTTGTTGATAATTCTGAAACCACATTTTGCAAAGTAGGCTAAGATGTTTACCAGTGTATTAGTGACAGGTTAAAGCCCATCGCCGACTAGTATATACATACATACGATCACGCCTTCATTCCCAGAGTGGGGTAGGCAGAGCTACAGAATTACCAGCAACTCTAAAAAGACTTGTTGGTATTTCTGTAACCACATTTTGCGCAAACAGGCTAAGAGGTTTTCTAGTGTATTAGTGACCGGTTGCAAGCCCATCGCCTAACAGTACTACAAGCCCTTATTCCTTAATATATATAAGTATAAGACAAAAACCCACTGAATTCATTATTACTACCTTATATTCAGTTATGAAGTTGGCAAAGGCCACAACAAATAGGTCACTAAATGCACTTTTACAGAGGGCCCTTCATATTAATAAAATATTCCTTAAAAAAATATCATAACCCAGGCCATATGTGAAAAAAAATTTATCATATCCATAATAATATTATAAATGTTAAAGTATCTTTGCATGTCTGTTTGTTATGGTTTCACCACTACACAGATAGCTTGAACCTTCTGCTCGTGAGAAAGTACTTATGATTACAACATATCGTCACACCCATGCCAAAGTCGCAAATCTGCACTTCGATTTAAAATAAGAATAGCAGATTCGCCGTTTTACCAAATGGCGTTTCCGTCATTGTCTTTTGAAGTCAAATTACAGATTTGCGAATTTAGCATGGGTGTGACGATATAAAGCCCTCACCATTTGACGACACAGTGGCCTAGTTGGGAGTGACCCTGCCTCCGAAGCCAGCGGTCCTGGGTTCTAAACCCGGTAAGGGCAGATATTTGTGTAATGAGCGTGAATATTTGTTCCTGAGTCTTGGATGTTTTCTATGTATTTAAGTATTTATTTCTCTATATAAGTATGTTTATCGTTGTCTACTACCCATAGTACAAGCCTAGAGCTTAGTTTGGGACTAAATCAATTTGTGTGAGATTGTCCCCTAATTTATACCTAGTCATTTTATCACTAAGGAAAATCATAAATGCTTTTGAATGGCCCACCATAGTTCACCTGACAACTTGTTATGAAATATCTTATAAAAATCTATTGAAGCGCAGACAAAATAGACTAATTAACCTCTGTACCCTGAGCATACATGTTACTATGGCCAAAAATTTATAGCAAATTAAAAAAACACTAGTTCTACGCAAGGTCAGTGACACTTGCTTTGTTTTCTAAACCTGCATCTCATATCAAAAATAACGCGGAAGTTTCGACGCTCTCCGTGTTTATATTTAGATACGGACAGATGACTAAAAACTTTTAAACAAACAAGTTACTCTGTGACCAGCGTTTATTTAAACGCGGAATAGATGTTATTGCCGAGACATGCAGATAAGCAACTTACAACAAATTTGGCTCTTCGCTTATAATGAGCACAACCAATGCGTTTTTCTTGCGTTTGCTCACTCACTGCCGCCGAGTCCCCGTTCAGTGTATCTTCTTTGTCTTTAGACATTTCACTTCTTTAGCAAACACTTACTACGTCAAGGTCTACTACAGCCAAACCTGCTCTAAAAACTAGGTAAATCACCAAATTATTGAGCTCTTGCAATTAAACAGAATACCATTATTAACGTGACATCTGCTTGTTTTGCGGTTTTGCGTGATTGATTTGACGATTTGACTTCATTTGACATCTAGATTGCTCTCAAAATTTGCAAAATTTGTCTCTCGTCATAGTCGTCATCGTCATTGTTATGAGTATTCTCAAACAATCAATCTCAAAAAAATACGAAATAATACCTTAACTCTTAGCAACAAGAGCTAGTTAATGTTACTTTAGACTTCATATTATAAGTAAAAGAACGAACACTGTTTCTACTCTGTTAAAACTGCGTTTAGTTTCACGTCACGTACAATTTACTAAGACAGGACAGATGTCTAGTAGGTATGTTAAAATTAAGAACAAAACGAAACGACTACTCAACGTTTGATTGATTAATAATTTAATTGTTCCTCTGCATTGAATTCTTACTTTTTCTTAGTTTTTCCCTCTTACACAACTCCCATGTTAAAAAGTTGCGATATCCTTAGCACGAAAATAAAACTATAATAAATTGAAAAAGTGTTATATGTATATATATTTTATTTTATTTCAGTGTATATATATATATATATATATATTAAAATTACGCACAGTGAATGCATGTATTACATATTAAATTATTGTTTAAGTTAACCCGCTTCAATAATTGATTAACCATGACCATGATAATAGAAGAGATTATAAAACAAAACTAGCAACACTTAAATCTAAAATGGCAGTAACTTTCAAATTACTTCACTATTAAAAGGAAATAACACTTATTTCGGATTTTGTGAGTTTTCGTGTATTTTAGTTTAGAACCTATGGTTAAAACGAATTGTGCTGTGAGTGGTTGCATCATACAATCTTATCGAAGTTGTGGGATATCCTTTTACTGGCAATTTTGTGTGATTTCAGCAATATCATTATTGTTTATGAATTTCGACTGCCCGCGAATGTCGAAATAATCAAAAATGGATTGAGGCGATGCCCGGAAAAGTAACTAAGAATTCGATTGTATGTAGTTATTCAAACCTGAAGATTTTCTAACGGAAGCTAGGTAAAATTGAAACATGATATTTCGCGATCAGGATGACAACTCATGCAAAAGAATAGTCATAAAAATAATTGGCTACTTTACGACATAAACTACAAAAAACCATTTTAATTAGCAATTTTTAGCTTTTTTTATTAAATAAATGATATGTTTATGACTATAATATGTCTTGTATTTTGTTTTACGCAATACAATTTATGAATAACCAGCAGGGCTAGCACGATAGCGTTAATCACCTACATAATGTTTTAAGTTGGTGACAAAACGCTATCGTACTACTTGCACTGGGCGGTAGAGTTTTACTTTACATGCTTCCATAGGAATTGTTAGAGCAGTGTTTGCGCTAAGAAATAAAGAGAAAATTGCTTGTTTCAGTGCCCCACCGGCATGTAAAACTAATTTGTCCGCAAATTGCAATTAAAATTATGGTCACCTTTCCTAGAAAGAGACGCGCTAAGTTTTAATACCTACACCTCTTTCAGTGCACCTTCGTAGATTAAATCGCTGCACAAGTTGATTTCAAAGTTTGTCATTTTTCGTCGGTGAGCTTCAAAAATTGCTCCCCTGACTCGCTTTGACAGTGAAAGATAGCCTTATTGCGATTCCTGTAAGAGGAAAAAGAAAATATTTTCATGTTTTGTCCCTATCACCAACCGGGCATTTTTTCATAGTCGGATTATAGGCACACTGTAAATGGTGGCACTCCTTTTGGGGTTGCGCGTTCGCGTTGCATCGTTGCCTCTCTTTCATTTGCTGGAGGAAGGAAAAAGATGCAACACGAATATTTTGGCAAATACCACTAAAGTGGAGTGCCCAAGGAATTAATAGTATGTAATAATTAATGTTAATACTTTATTTCCATGGGAGTGCCAGCATAAGCAAACCGGTCATATTCTGTACTACATTAAAATGTATATTTTGACGTCATTATATCTGACGGCGCTTGCGATGTGGCGCCATCTATTAGATTATACTAGATTCTCTTAGTTGATTTATAGGACGAGAGTGACGTTAGCGCACTCTGGTGGAACGTCTAGGGAACAGCGCGCGGGGCGCAGCCATCTTGTTGTTATGGTCAAAGACTACTATTGTATACTTGGGTATAGACTGGTAACTCTGCTCTTTTTTCTGTTCTTGCGATACCTACGTGCTGCCATCTAGTTCGTCTAGTTAAAAGCTCATCTATGCGTATGTGTGTGTAGGCACGTGCTTACACATAACCACATACGTAAGTTATTCGCTGACCCCTTTATTCATACAATATCACAACAGTATTTAAAGACCACTAATAGTTAAGATGCGTTGTTGGCACACATTAACTATTATAATTTAAACACTGTTCAAATATTATATGAAAAAGGGGTTAAAGGTTGATTTAGTGTAAGTAATACAAAAAAGAACATATCAGGCGTGATGGCAATATTAATTACCTTGAAAACTGATAAACTCCAAAGAAAATAGTCAACATTGATCTAAGTAGTCAACGCGATACGTTTTGGTTAATTGAATAAGTTGGCGCAGTTACAATATAATTATACTTAAAACACATCGTTCATTCGCGACATGATGAACTTTTTAATTACCTACTTATTAAAACGGTTTGCCGTAAGTATAAGTAGTGGCTTTACCCATTTCGCAAATGAGCGGCGGGCATTTAATTAATACGCTGCGCCGCGCCTGATCAGTTCTTATTTGAATAAACCAGTGAGAAGTTGACATCTTTTCTGCCATCCACTGAATACAGGATCCCTTAAGAACGACAAAATTATAAGTCCCGTGACATCCCTGGCGAATTTCACCAGGTTGTAAAAAAAACCATTTTACGGACCATTATTTTCCCAATGGTTTTTAATAGCTTATATAACTAATTCTCTCTGTAAGGATCATATATTTAATGGGTCTTCCTTATGCTGCGGCCGTATCTACTGGCATCTCATTTTTAACAAAGAAAGAAAGATACTTTACAACTACGTCTTAACTACTTTTAACATGAATATTTTTTTAAATTCCCAGATGAGGTCGCAGCGTACCTATTTCGAGATTTCGAGGAATGCAACTAATTACACGTCATGTAAACATATGAAAATGTAAATAAATCATTTATTACATTGAAGTTTATAGTGTTTAAACCTAGTAGGTACATTCGCATTAAAAGTATTTGCTAAATCCATAACAATAACATAATTTGAGTAACAATTTAATGAAGATACGTTTTCAATACAAATTAGCATAATTGTGATGATGACCCATATTGAACATGTAAACCTACTCTAGTAATAGAGATTGTAAATCTAGAAATTAACATAAAGTGGAAAAATAGTTACGGACGTCAGACCTTAAGGTTCCGAAAATTGAGCTTTGTTATTAAGCCTATTTTTAGATGGGTCACTTTTTTACGACTATGATTATAAATTACTTCATTTTTTCCATTCATTTAGCACAATATTTACTTAAGGTTGGCGTCATGGTTGGGTATCAATTTGTAAGGGGCATTCTCAATGCTTACTAAGAATGTTGGACGTTGACTTTTATATCCGACTTTTGCACTGCAAGCTTGTCCCAAATAATAAACAAAAAACACATCTATCCTATTTGCATGATAACTTTTACACCTCAGCAATTGTCTAAGCTAAACATTATGATAATTACAAATACAAAACTGAAAATAGAGAATTGTGACAATCAGAAATCAGCACATCGACGAAAAATTACTAATTTTTAAATCAATTTATGGAGCGATTTAATCTACGAGCGGGCCCACATTTCGGATTTGATTGATTCATCATAACGCCTTTATCATATCAAATCCAAAAAGTGGGCCCGCTGCTTAAATCGTTGTCCAAAAAAGGTGACCTGTCGCTTCGCCTAGTTTAATTACGCAGATTTTCGTTTCGCAGACAACTATTGGCAGACCTTTCTTTTGGCCGAGTAACGTTTGGTATAATTTCGTTACGCCTATTATTTGCTTCGCCGAATAAAAAAAATAAAAAGAAATAATTAAATAATTAGACGAGAAAAAAAATACATCCCTACGTTACGTTTAGGGGAGGTACCCTAAAAATTTAATTTAACATTTTAGTGAACCACTTTGTTGGCGTGACTAATATGCATATTCATGCCAAATTTCAGCTTTCAAGTACTTAGAGTCTCTGCGCTAGGCAGCGGACGGACGGACGGACGGACGGTCATGGCGAAACTATAAGAGTTCCTAGTTTGACTACGTAACCCTAAAAATTTAGACACTTACGCCGTAAACGTCGTTTGTAAAGGTTTATGACATTTTAAAACTATAATTAACTCGAGAGAACGTTTTCTTGTACGAGCGTTTGGCTTTTGGATGTTCGGAGTTAGTTTTCTAGGTCCAATCGTGGTTTCAAAAAGTAAAGTAACTGTGAATTAATGGAGTTTAGTATTTTTTTCTGGTCTCACCAGATGCATAGTTTCCAACGGCCTGTCGGCCTGGTTGAACGCAGCCTAATCTGTTTAAAAACGGACTGTAGGACCGCAGCTTAAGGTGAACATTTCCGAGCATTTCCGAGAACACTCGTTTATATCGCAATTCCCTAAGAAGGTATAAAATATATTTATATATATTCTGGAATAAAGTATGCTATGTATGTTAAATATTATTCAATTAAAATGTATCTGCGGTTAAGTAATAACTAGATTTAGCCTGCGACTACGAGTAGGTAGATCAGCGTAGAACATCGCTACTCGCTATGGTCTATCTCGCTAGGGCTGTATGTCATGGCCAGAGGTGAAGCACGCAGCCTAAATTAGAGCTCGATGCTCTCTGCCCCGACTATGGGAGTGATTTAACACGTTCCCTGTCCGGGTGCCCCCAATGTGGGGTCATGCACCTTTTTTTGCAGGAGTCCGTGCTTCCACTATGGGGTCACATCCCCATACTGAATGGACATTGGTCTTGTGACATTGTCAGATCGTTTTGTAGGGGGACAGTGAACGTATTAAGTAAATTCTATGCTAGAAAGAGAGTTCCCCTTGTGTATTAAAAAAAAACCGATCGAGTGGTTCAGCCATGAAAACATATCAGACGAACGAACACAATCAAAATTTAATGTAGATTAGATATCGTATATCGATCGCTATTCCCTCGAGAACTACAAAACAAATCGGAAATTAAAAATGAAAGTATTACTTTGTACTCATCAAAATCAGTTCAGCGAATCCTAACAGACGGAGAGACAGACACATTTTCACATTTATCATATGAATAGTACGCCCATTCTTAGTGAATTGCCCGTTGAATTTTGTCCGAATTCTTTTGGAATCTGTGTTTGACCCATCCATTTGAATTACCGTCTACAGTCCGGTTGTAGCAGCCAGGCACGCAGCACACCTTAAAAGACATCTTTTTTATTCTTATTCTTTTTCTTTGTAATTATCCTGTAGGTGAAATTAAAAATTTGTTGGACAATGACAAAAAATGTCAAGGCAGACAGGTAACTTATTGTGTTGTCATTATTTTCAATGTAAAATAATTTCTGCCATTTTTAAACAGCATATGTATTTTTATAAATAACAATAGTAAATAAATTTTCTTTTTTGTGTTATTATTCAGTATTTAATGGTTCCTAAAGAATGTTTTTTTTTAATTCATCAGCAACACTAGTTTTAGGCAAGTCCATGCAATAATGAAATATTATTCGCATAGTAGGGTAGATGGCGCCACCGGCGGGTGGCGATTGTGGCGAACCACCACTAATGTACTAAGTTGCCATAGCATGGTTATGGTTGAACGGCAGGCGCAGCGCGTGTTACTTACGACGGATCACCAACGTCCTTAATAAAATTGTTAATCGAGTTGAATCCTGTCAGATTGTGATTAATTGCGTGTTATAATTAGTTGTCAGTTATTATAATGATCGTATTGTGACGTTAGCAGTTTTATTTCAAGTATTAACTTAAATTCCCCGCCCACATGATGAACGAACCTGATGATGGGCAGAGTGATGGTGGTGATGACATGGAATCGCCGATATATCTTTCTCTTACCCCTGTGGCCCGTTTCACGAAGCTACAAGTTACAAGCGGAACTCTCTTTCTAGCAAAAGTAGTTAGAAAGAGACTTCCGCTTGTAATTTGTAACTTGTAGTTTAGTGAAACGGGCCTCTGCTCGACTCGCTGTATGTCAAATTTATAAATACTTGTATCTAATACATACCTACTATATCTATGCTATGGTTTTAGTGGTCAAATAAAATTTTACTTGTCATAAATTTCCAATAGTCCACAGCATAGTCCAATTTCGGCACTTAATATATTATTTTTTACAATGATGTTATAAAAATTCTAATCAATAAAAATACAAAAAGTGGAGAAAAAAAGCAGTATGTTCGACTCACTTGGCACAACACTAATTTTTTTGGCGGTTATCCATTCTGGTTTCAGCCTGATACCTGCAAAGTTTCAATGGAAGACCATGGACTGGAATTGGGAGGGCAACACGAGGGAAAAGGCTTTGGCTGACGGGTCCTTTGTGCCTGAACACAACATGCCGTCCGGACTAGCGAGGTGGCAGAACAAACTATTTATAACCATTCCGAGATGGAAAAAAGGTTCGTATTATCCTGAAGCTGAATGATGAAATGAGCAGTCGAACAGAAAACAAGTTAACAAGCTATCGTCTCCGCGATGGTTGGAATGTAGTTAAGGGGGTTTTGACACGGAGAAAAAATGATTTTGTATATAGAGTTCCTTTTAACAAATGGCCAGGAGCCTGGGTACTTTGAAAACCGGTTCAAAGTTCCGTTGTCTCTATCTCTTTTCCTAAATCTAGTCACGAGCGAAAAGTGCTATTCAAAGGAGGCCCAAGTCCATCTCCACTTTAGTTTGTCTATTTTAGTAAACGCATCTATATTTTTTGTTTTCTTTCAGTCGTTTTGTATGCCATTCACGCCTCTCTTCATATTAAGTTATAGTCTGGCAAACGAAAGCTGTCCCAGAGAAAGAGCGGCAATTTCAAGAAACCTGCAGCTTTTAACACTGACTGTACACTGAATAAACGGAGTTGATACTACAACAGTGATGTGAAAAGATCAGGAAATCAAATAGTATCAACTCCGTTTATTCAGTGTACTGTCAGTGTAAACAGCGGCAGGTTTTTGAAATTGCCGCTGTTTCTCTGGGACAAGTTCGTTTGCCAGACTCTAACTTAATGTTGGCACTCCACTTGGCGGTATTTGCCCAAATATTCGTGTTGCATCTTTTTCTTTTCTACAGCAAATGAAAGAGAGGCAACGACGCAACGCGAACACGTAACCCCAAGTGGAGTGCCACCATAAGATGAAGAGAGGCGTGAATGGCATACAAAACGACTGAAAGAAAACAAAAAATACAGATGCGTTTACTAAAATAGACAAACTAAAGTTGAGATGGACTAGGGCCCTCCTTTGAATAGCACTTTTCGCTCGAGACTAGATTAAGGAAAAGAGATAGAGACAACGCAACTTTGAACCGGTTTTCAAAGTACCCAGGCTCCTGGCCATTTGTTAAAAGGAACTTTTTCCCTACACTCCCAGGTGTCCCAGCGTCTCTGAACTATGTCACCTTGGATGGGCCTCAGCAGCAGCCGCTGAAACCTTACCCCACATGGCAAGACGCCTACATCGGCGCGGGCGCCTGCTGCGCGCCCACCAACAGCACCATCGTGTCCGCTTTCCGGGTCTGCGTGGACCGAAGGAACCGGCTGTGGGTCGTGGATAACGGGGTAGTGGATATGGCTAGTAAGTGATCTTAGGGCTAGCCTCGTTTGTCAGACTCTAGATGAACAGAGTAAAAAGAAGTGAACTAATAGAGTCTGGCAAACGAAAGCTGTCCCAAAGAAAGTGCGACACTTTCAAGAAACCTGCAGCTTTTAACACTGAATAAACGGAATTGATACTCCAACACTGATGTGAAAAGATCAGGAAATCAAATAGTATCAACTCCGTTTATTCGGTGTACAGTCACTGTAAACAGCGGCAGGTTTTTTGAAATTGCCGCTGTTTCTCTGGGACAGCTTTCATTTGCCAGACTCTATTGGTTCACTTCTTCTTACTCTGTTCATAGACTTCATAGATTAAAAAAAAGTGCCCTCTAGCGGACTATCATTGAAACGTTTTTAACAGCGCCATCTCTTTTTTTATTTACGCATTTAGATTTTCTTTATTTGCTATCTCATATGTAGTTAGTTTGCTAACTTTGCTAGTTAGCAAGTGAAGCAAATATACATTGAGTTGAGCGGTTCCTATGGCTACCTTCCGTCTTCATCACATCACCACACCAGCTCGGTACCAAGTAATTGATTTTGTCATAAGCAATATTTATTTTAAAAAATGACAGACTGTTGAGTTTCTTGCGGCGCTTCTTGTTGTGAACAAGTGTCTTTCTTTTTTCTTCTAATATAGGTTCTGGCAGTGAATGCGTTCATAGTAAAATATGGTTCAGATATTTTAAAAGCACCCAATTGTTCTTATTTTATTGTGTTCCTATGTATTAGGGTCGTTTTCAAAAAAATTGTACATAGTTAAGGGCTTAATGAAAACAAAATCACGATCGCGTCCTTTGTATAACGAAAGTTAGTCATACAACCTGTATGTATGGGTAACTTTCGTCACACAAAGGAATCAATTAAGTTTTGTTTTAATTAAAGCCCTTAACTATGTACAATATTTTTGAAAACGACCCATTAATATGATGAGTATGATGACTATCTAACTAGTCTAACTACTGTTTCTGTCAGTACGTAAATACATAAAAGTTGAGATGGGGCTGTTATACTTCCGTTATTGCTGTAGAAAATGGTTTCTAAACCATATTTTAATTGATCTCGGGTTTTTCAAGTGTCGTGCCAAAAGGAGACCCTCCCCCATATTTTTTACATGTACTTTTTTGTTTAGCTGAAGCGAAAACTATCTCGCCGCCGGCCATTTTAGTCTTTGATCTCTTAACGGACAAACTGATACACAAGTACGTCATCGACGCCGAGTTACTGAATGAATCTTCAGTTTTAACTAGCATAGTAAGTATATGTTTCTCTAAATACGTACTACCTTCTGGCCCGCGGCCCGTACTATAAACTATCAACTTTTCTCTGCCATTTGTGGCCGGCAACTTGTACTATCTTACGGCCGAACCCTATATTCAAACCGCGGATAGATAAGGCTTACCTACTTCGGGTTGAAATTTGACATTTGCCCATACAAAATGTCAAATTTTAATCCGAAGTAAGGCTATCTGTCCGCGGTTTGAATATAGGGTTCGGCCGTTAGTCTTTAGTTGCCACACTGACTTCATTGCAAAACTCTACCACTAGGAAAATTGTTAGACATAGCTGTTAAAAGTTGATCGTTAACTAGCCCCTAGTTTGGGAAAAATTATCGAGCTGTTAAGTTAGGTGTGACATTAGCAACATGACAATTTTTAACTATAAGCAACATGGTTCATTATGAATTATTAGCAACATGGTACAATTTTGATCTATTACCAACATGGTACAATTTTGAACTAGCAACATAGTCCGAATTTTAACTATACCTACATCCTGCTACAATTATAACCATTAGCAACATGGTATTTTTTACTTTTAATAACATAGTACATTTAACTCTACCAATGGTAAAGTTTTTACCTTTGCAATTCTGCACCTCGTACAGCCCAACGGCCTAAATTTAGGACATTTGTCAAAGTGACTTTAAACTTTAGTTGACTTACACTAGGTTCTTTTTTGAACTAGTAAAATTTGATGTGGGCCTCACGAGGTTAATGAAGTGGAGTTGTTAAGCTTATCATATAAGAATATTGTCACCATAGCAAACTACTTTCTATTTTGTTTAACTTTATACTCTACACAATACAAGAAAAGAAATAAATAATAATAAAAATAAAAATAATAGAAATAATATAAATAGTTTTTTTTCATCAAAATAGTTTCTTTTTACATAGGTTAGTAGGTACTGTAAAATAAAGAGAGATATTTGCTAGGTTTATATTACTTTTCATTATGTTCACCATCTTGGTCATCATCATTACTACTTTCGTCTATAACCAAGTTAGCCAGACAGTATGCTTTGTGAATAACTTCATCTGCAGTTAGTTGCGAGATAGCAATGCTTAATTCTGGTATATTATACTGACAAGCCAGATTATGAAGTGAAACTAACTGTTCAGGCTCGACTGTTGTCGCTAATTTTCGTACACATTCTGCCTTAAGATCATCAATAAAGTAGCGAGCAGCGAGGACCAGCAACGCATGTAAATTATCATTGCTTGGTAGAATACTCAAGTAGATATAATCCTTTAGTTGTCTAAGAGTCTCCACAGTGACATCCTTCAACTGAATACGGTCCTCCTTTGCCTCCTTCCACTGCCCAGTGAGCATACTCTTGAACGCGTCACTACGAGCAGCCAGGCATACTTTGTGAACGGAGACACTACCACCTTCAGCATGTAAATCAAAGTCGGTCAAATCTGTGTCATCATATAGCTTCGCAAATCCTATTGTTGCTACCTTATATGCATAAATGCTTATTTCTATCATAATATTCTTTCTTTCTTCAAAATTTATACTACCAATTGATTTCCAGGTTAACCAATCCTCTGAGCACACACTCTCTTCTGAAAAATTTAAATCTTTACAATTTACATTGAGTCTGATTGTTGACTCTTTTGCCATTTCATGTTTCATTGATGATATGGCAATATTTACGTTTTCTCTGTAGTTAAATGTCTTATAAACTAGTTTAAAGCGAATCATTGCCAAGTTATTTATCTTAATGGTATCAATATTAATTTCATCATTGGAACCATTTGGACCGGATGCTACATCAATGATTATCTTCAAAAATGGACCCCGCTGGATTTTTTGGATGCTTCTGTAAAATAAATAATTTATTAAGTGCGTTTGACAATTTCCTAGTATATATCTTTAGGCCGGCATTAGACCGTTATTACTATAAGTTTTGAAACAAAGCTATATGCAAGAATGAGATGCAGATATTTGCCACTCACTCTAACCCATAGTTGCGTCTCAAAACTTACAGGTGTAATGCTGGCTTTGCAATTATGTTTTTCTTTCGTCTAAGGGTAGTGATTTTAATTATTTTTTTAAGCTACTATAATTCACAGAGATTGGAGGTGGCATGTACCTAATTCTTGTACATTTTATCTTGGGTTATCATCTTGGTTCCGCGAAGTCCTTGTGTGAAGCCGCGAGTAATATTTACGTGTTATTAAGTACTTACAAATATTCCGTCATCGCGATTGGGTTATATGATAATTTATCATTGATAATCAATAATAAAGAACTCGTACTCGTAACTTCAGCTCAATTCAAAATGTTTAGACACTGCAGGCTGCAGGACAAACCAAAAGAACTACGACAGACAGATAATGTCACTGTCATACATAGGTGTCAAAGTCATCTATGTCTGACTGAATCAATCGTACATTTCAGATGTAGCCAACCTTTTTGCATTGATATTCATATCTTTATAAATATTTGAGTAACATATTCAATATCAAAAGTTATAACAATAGGGAATATGCAATCAATGTTTTTTCTCTCTAGATTCAAAAACATTAAAGGATCCCAAAACAAATATTTTCAGATATAGTCTGTTAAAAGCCATTAAATGGCGTCAGTGTGTGTAAAGGTGCTTTTCCACCGGCGAGGCGAGACGAGGCGGGGCGGGACGATAATGTGAATTTTTATGGCAAAATTTACATTCTCTCCTAGCGCATCTTCGGTAGAAACAGTATGGATTGGCGAGGATGTGCGCTACGAGAATTGAATTTTTTTCATTGTAATAATGAACCGTATTGCTGCGGACATAGAGTGCTTATTAACTCTGCAACGGAAACACGATTCTCGTGTGTCATTGCGCTGGCTCGCGCGTGCTCGCGCTGGTTCGCGCGTGCTCTCGCTGGATCGCGATGGCTCCGCTATTTTAAATATATTATCTAGCACTTCGTCATTGTAGCAGTTTTACCCGCGACTTCGTCTACCTAATTTTCTGGGATAAAAAGTATCCTGTCTTTCTTCGAGGTTCAAGCTACTTTCTTGATTCTGAATTTCATTAAAATCGGTTCAACAGAGTAAGCGTGAAACGTAACAAACAAACAGCCAGACAGACAAGGTAACTTTCACGATAAGTAATATAATTATTAGTAGAATAGTTTTTTTAAATGTAAGTTTCAATTATCGAATGTAGCTCATAAAATCTTTGTTTTGTCTTTCTCAAGTTAATTGCAAAACTTTTATCACCTAAAGTCATAAACAAAGTATTGAACTCGCCATGCTCATTATGATATTTAATATGATTTCGAACCCAACAACGATGAGTTCGTTTTCTCATAAGAATGATGAAATTATTTCTTGTTACTGTGTCCTCATCTGATTCTTTTTCCGTTAACATATTTAACAAAGCTAATTCACGAGTCACCCGCGAGTTTGTCGCAAGACGAACTGAACAGCAATGTATCTTCACTATACATGGCCCACAATCGGGACGATATCGCGAGCTCGCGCGGGCACGCGTCGGCACGGACGGGCTCGCGTGGGCACGCGCCGGCTTTTTTTGGTGGAAATGGGTCAGCGCGATTTCGATTCTCGTCCCACCTCGCCCCGCCTCGCTTCGCCGGTGGAAAAGCACCTTTAAATGGAGATTTTTTTATTAGTTAAAAGTTAAAACTATCTAATACGGTATCATGATCATGGCTGACAAAATGGCGGATGATAGTGATTATTAAAAAATAATGCACACTTTTGGCCTTTTATTTTGTCCAATAAGCGCGCGCGCAAGGTTTATTTGAATTGCATCTCGTGTTGTTCACAACTATTGTTTATATATCGTACCAAATGTTATTAAGATCCGAACGACGGTTGAAAGGCATAACGCTTCAAGCGACATTTTTTGAAGTCACAATAAATTGATTACAATGAATTAGAAAAATCTGCTTATTCCAAATATACCTGTAGCTCATTATCACAAATTTTGTGAATTGAAGCGTTTTGCCTTTCGGCCATCGCGAAGTATTACAAGAGCAATAACAGTTATGCTACGAAAAATCTTCTATGGTTAAATATTTAACAGGGCATCTTGTATTTATGGTTGTAACTTAAATGAAATGAAAATTTATTAATAACATAGTTACAGGTCATACCTAATATTCATTAGGGGATTACATAGAATTACATTAATTACTTGTTGACAATTTGAATTATTATTATTAAATATAAAATGTGTATAAAAGTATCAAATTAACTTATATATTTAAATTGAAGGTTTAAAATGACCAATAGGTAAATATTCTCAGTGCGGTCTTTTAAAAAGTGGAAATATACTAACGCAAACATATTTTGTATTAGTGGCAACCTGGCAACCCATCAACGTATCAAAGTCAAACAAAATAATTACCTATGTACTACCTACCTATACCTAACTGCAATTCAAAAAGTGGTTTATTTACATCTACACAATGACATATTATAAACTAGGTACACCGATAGCACTGAGCGGTCACTAGCTACATAGTAAATTAAAAACGCGTAGAAGGGCAATTTTTGGAGCTCACTGACGAAAAATGACTAACTTTAAAATCAGTTTGTGCAGTGGGCCCACCTTTTGGATTTGTTCTGAATTCAGACCCCGCACATTTGGTGCCGCTGACGTAAAAGTGACGTAATTTCATATACCTACAGTAAGTTGTTTTATAACATTAGCGGTAATTTAAGTTACCAAATTGTAATATTCTAAAACTTATCAATGCATAAAAAATCCACTTATTTTATTTTATATATTTTGTGTTACATTTCAGTAACTATTTAATTTTCTAAGTGAATGACAATGAAAGTCAATCAAAGACGTTTTATATCTTATCTTCGTTTATTTTTAATTACGATAAAGATTAACTAAAGAGGTTATTATGTAATAAATAACTATGATAAAACTAATTTGAATCAGCCTATATGCAGAGTGACGTCGCCTGTGTCAACGGCACCAAATGTACGGGGTCTGGATATGATAAAGGCGTTATGAATTGAAATCCAAAAGGTGGGCCCGCTCGTAACATAAATCGCTGCATAAATTGATTTTAAGTTTAGTCAATTTTCATAAGTGAGATTAAAAAATCGCAACCCCGTTCGCATGAAAAGGAAAATAATTTAAGTTTTTTCTTAATTTAATGAGATAACATGCTCTAAACAAGTGGAATAATTTACATCTTAACCTGAGCAGTCACAATATTGATTATAATATGATCTGAAATTACGGGAATACTATAAAATAAGTCGTATATTTTAGTGCAACGTAAATACCTAGTACGAGGGTCAAAATTTGAGTCACCTGCGTTAAATCATTCAATCATTTCACAGCACCAATCAAAGCTTCCTGAGCCTGAGCGCTAAATATTCATGTAGGATTTTGTGCACTTGACTCATACCGATGCGTAAGCTTGTCCGAATCTGCTGATAGGTCACTCTTTTATCAGTCTCTATCATACGCCGCACAACACTGATGTTATCTTCAGTCGTCGCCGTAGAAGGCCGTCCCTTACGCAGATCATCTGTGAGATTAGTGCGACCACGTTTAAACTCATTAAAACAGTTGTAAACAGTGGCACGAGATGGGGCTTCATCGGGAAAGGCCAATCGTAGTCTATAGAGATGGGTAAATCCGGGCTTGAAGATTTAAATGATTCGAATCCGCAACCGGACTCGATTCCTTATCGACTCCTTTCAATTGTTATCGAATCCGCGGAGTTATTAACTCCGACTAGCGGCACAGCAGCGACTCGGTACCGAACCGACAGAGAGAGACAGGCGCCGAGCGAGCCCGGAGCCGCCGTCGTCGCTCATTCGGCTCCAATCGGTAACGTTCGGGCTACCGCGGCGCGGCCGAAGCCGCCATGACACCGGTCGGTGTCAGGCGAACGCCAATTTCGTTATAATTGACGCTTTTGTCGCTAAAAGTTGTAAGTGCAAAAATTGCTCTTACGGTTATAAAATTAGAGCATAACTTTCAACAAAACAAAAAACAAAAAAAAGAGTAAAAAAATTAACAAGAAAGTAAAAAAAAAAATATCAGTTAAGATTAGAGAAAATCAACAGCCAATGTAAATGGTAATCATTATCATACGCCAACTTACAATTTTTTACATATTGAAATTAGGTTGACAGTCCTAAGCCTGGTATAAAGTACGAAGGGAAATCAATCAACAAAAACTACTCCATGTAAGTAAAGACCTAATCTACTCTAATAAATAAATAAAAACGTTTAACCTATTGCTTGATAAAAAAAACGCGGCAATTCCAGTATTCAGTTCAATTTCAGAATTATTCATTCATTCAATGCGTTGTTGGATCCGGTCGGACTAGATTCAAAAGAAACGCGTCAATAAATCGTATAAATCATTTCATTCTGATCGAATCCGGAGCGAATTGGTATGAAAGGTCCAGTGGATTCAAAGGAGTTGAAGAGTCGATAAGCGGAGTCGATACCGATAGCGGAGCCGGATTTAGTGATTTGAATCCCAGCCCGGAGTCGAGAATACCCACCTCTAGTAGTCTATCATAACTTTCTTGTTGATTTAAAAAAGTGCTATCAAAAGTCATACATAAATAATCAATGCACGAAATTTTTCTCGCGTTAAATTCATGCTTACGTGACGCATACAATTTTCAATTAGCCGCCAAATCGTAAAACAAATGACAAAATGAATAAAATTCATACTCAATAATATTGGCAAAGAGTTCCATTCACAAAATTTAAACTAATTTTTTAAATATTTTTTTAAGCGGCCAGTTCTAAAAACTTACAAAAAAAACGTCAGTGTCAAATTCTAAATAGGGTGACCTATTTTGAATAAGACACTGACTTTTTTTTTTTTTAATATACATATAACGAACCTTTTTTAATGCTGATAGTATTAGAAAAGACAAAATTAAAACATAATATATATGTACCTATATATATGTAAAAAATGCCTGTAAACACACATTATCACTACATTATGCATATTTATCTATAGGCAGAAAATTCTCAATAGTAGGTACAATGGCTGTTTGGAAGAGATCCTTTAAGAGATAAGTAGGTGCGTCTTTTTGCATATAATTTGTTTTTCTGTTTCTTGTTTACTTTGTTATTTCCTGTTTGTGCAATAAAGACTTTACATACATACAAACACACTTAAACATTTTAACTTACATTTCGAGTTCGATTATAGCTCGTTCGCTTAGATAGTGGCATCGCCTTGGCACGCGCCGCCTTTCGTCAAAGGATGCCGCCGCGTAAACAAAGAATGCGAGCGGTCTACCCGCAAGTGAATTTGGCAGTTTAAATCGAATTGAATTCGTATTTTATTACAATAACCACAACAAAAGTATGTGCGGGTGTAGCGGCACTACCTTAGCGAATGGACTTTGTAAATTCAGGTAGTGGATGACGTAGGCGGCCCCGAAGACGCTTTCGCGTACGTAACTGACATGGGTTCCAATGCCATCCTGGGGTTCAGTCTGCGCGAGAGCACCGCGTGGCGCCTGGAGCATCCCCACTTCAAGTGCGACCCCAGCGCTGCGGCGTACAACGTGGGCGGCGTGGAGTTCTACTGGAGCGACGGCGTGTCTTCTGCCACTTTGTCGGCACCAGACACTAATGGGCGAGTAATTTTGGATTAACAATCTGCCATTGAACGGGATAAAATCGTCGATATTATATTAAATTAGCAAATTTTGGACCTGCGCATGCCCTATCTCTTTTCACTCGTCGTAATTTGTAGCGGAATAGATAAAACACCGGCCTGCACTCGCGCTCGAAGGGTTCCGTACCATTATCTATACAACATTAGACATTACATTATAACCGTTTTTTTTTAAACTGCCAATGTATCAGGTTTTAACCATGGGGGGCTCCTTAATTAATTTATTTTTAAAGTGAATGTGTACAACTAAATATTCTGTGAGTATTTTAAGCGTCTACTTGTTGCCGTTTATAATATCGAACAAAAAACGGCAATAAAACACGTTTATTGTATGGGAGCCCCCTTAATTTATTAATAGTATGACGTTTAATACATCCAAAGAACAGACACTTGGGCATTATAGATTTTGAGATTCAGATCGCGGAACACTACCTCTTTTATATGCTTGCGGGTCGGTATAGGTAATACTTAAGTGTTTGAGAATGGTTTGAAATTACGAAATTCGGCTGTCCAAGGAACCATCTATCTTTTATTGACCGAACTATTAATAGCTTTAACTACAACCATTGTTTCCAGGTCCTACGTCATGTACCTGCATCCGACCTCTAGCACGAAACAGTTTAAAATATCCTCAACAGTTTTGAAAACCAAAAATGCCACTGAGGAGGAATTAAAGGATGCGGTTGAAGTATGATTTATGTCTTTAATGATCTTGGGATAATATCACATAGAATCAGTTTCATACAGCTAACGTCAAACTTGAAGCCAAAAGTTTAACCATGTCGGATCTTGCTATTCCTTTTGCTCTCCATGCGTAACCAATTTGCAAAGAAGGGGGTGATCCGAAATACGAATTACGGATTTAAAAGTAGAGCGCCAGAGGCCCGTTTCACGAAGCTACAAGTTACAAATTACAAGCGGAACTCTCTTTCTAACAAAAGGAGTTAGAAAGAGACTGCCGCTTGTAATTTGTAGCTTAAATTGTAGCTTCTTGAAACGGGTTACAGGTTCGTTAAAGGAAGAATAGTTATTTTGCAATATCGATGAGTATAGACTATAGTATGTACGCAATGTAGACCGAATGGTCACCGTCGCGTTGGTCAAATATGGCCTTGGTTTAAATCGGCCATAAATAGAAGAACAACTACTAGCACTAGGTCACATTCTCACTGTGCGGTTAGGTGTTTACATACATTTTGCTGCTTGCGCTAAACCGGACGGGTGGCTACAATGTGGAAACTGCACAGTGCGAATGTGGCCCTAGACGCACTACGCCGTTTCTCGCATTTCGGCCAGCCGTCCGGCTCAAACTGCCAACCTTGCCACAGTGTGAACGGAAACAAAATTACTTAGGTACGTTTGGCTGCTTGCGGTCAACCGTCCGGCTTACATACACTACACACCGCGCCACAGTTACGTTTTACCAGGCGCGGCCCACTCCACGATTTACGTTCATCGCTACAAGTACATGCCGGTTACCCATCTGACGGGTACTATTCACTGGCTGCCACGCTATGCGTCGGATCGCACGCGCACGCTACTTCACGCGATCTCGCTTATACGTAAATCGTAAATATATCGCAAGTGAACGTGCAGCATTCGTCTGTTTGTGTGTTGCATTGTTTCTGTTGAATTTAATAAAATACGCCTAAAAGATATGGTATCGTCCAAATTGAGAGATTTATTATCTATTTTGGGGAGAATTAATGAATATAATGTATGAAGAATATACATTTATTGCTCTCTATATTGAATGCAAGAAATAAATTGGCAACACATTATTATTTTACTTTTAGTCATTGACTGCCCTCACTATCGGCGACGCGGCGAGTGAGCCAATTCATTTTCACCGTTCGTACACTGCCTTAGGCCCCCCACAGACCTACAAAATGTTTGCGCAATCGTATTTTTGTACAACATGATTGAAACAGGTTTGCCCGTGTAGACGTGTCAATTGATTGAGTCAATCATCATTCATTATGATCTATGGTCCATGACCTATTAAAAACTAAAACTGAGTTATCAGGCTCAACGTCACGTGAAAAACAGCTACTTACATTGAGATATTATGAAAGATGTCTGATGAACAAGGATTTGGCTGCTGCAATTGCGCTGATAATTTAATTAAAGAAGAAAGAATAAAACGGTAAATTGAGCAATCTGTACTACAGACAGCACAATCACACGTGATGGCACAAACAAAGTTCAACTCTGTCAAACTTTTATAAATGATTGCGTAAACTTCAATCATAGCCATAGACGATCAAAAAGTTTGGGCAATCAGTGTGATTGCACAAATATATTGATCATCTGTGTGCCTTAACGTTCCGTTTGGCCTGCGCTGGAGTCGATGACGTCAGAAGGCCATAAATTATAACGTTTTAAGAAAAAAGCAGATTTTGTAAAGATCAAAGGAGTGTGCCTTCTTTACTTGTACTATTATCTATTTTGTGGTTTTACAAACTTTTTGTGGCTTGCAGTCAACCGGACGGCCAGCCGCAATACGCCTGTGACCCGTTTCACGAAGCTACAAGTTACAAATTACAAGCGGAACTCTCTTTCTAGCAAAAGGAGTAAGAAGGTAAGCTAGGTAATAATTTGTAACTTGTAGCTTCGTGAAACGGCCCTCTGATATACCTACCTATACTCAAGGGCGGATCCAGCTTTGGCGCCAGGAGAGGGGGGTCACATAGTCGTTGTCAAGAACTTATAATTTAATTTTGATAACAATAGATACAAGTAAAAATGGTTCACCTAAGTCCTGGAACCAGCTCAGGGGGGGGGGGGGGGGGTCATGTCCCCCTTGACCTCCCTGGATCCGCCGTTGCCTATACTTGGTTGCGCATCACGCCATACATTTTGTTGGTGGTGGCGATAGTGTCCCAGTGAGAAGCGGGCCTAATATATTTAGTCAGTCTAATTTGACCGGCGTTTGTTTATAGATCGTAGGCGATAGAGGGCCTAACTCACAGGTCACAGCGTGTGACATGGATCCATCCTCGAACATACTGTTTTTTACGCAGGTACCTTTACCGTCCATTTATATTATTCTGTTTTGTTTATTTATTTTTCTTCATTTTCTCTTTTGTAAAGCTACTGACAATTACTACTACTAATGACCCCGCCTACGGTCATGGGTTCGATTTTTTTAGTATTTTTATCTAATCCGTGGATGTTTTCCATGTATTGAAATACCTATGTATTTGTCATGTTTCTAGTTTGTCTAGTACCCATAGTTCAAGCATTAAGCTTAGTTTGGGGCTAGGTCAATTTTTATGTGAGATTATTCCCTGAAATGTATTTATTCCGACCAGCGCTCTCGTTACCAAACATATTTTTGCCAACCACTTACCTTCCAGTAATTTACTCATGCTGATTATTTTCAGTTAAATAAAAATGGAGTGGGCTGCTGGAACGCAGACAAACCGTTTGATAACGAGAACACCCCGCTAATTGCTAGTGATTGCAACTTGCTTGAATTCCCGAGTGACATCAAGGTAAACTAAACATATTGAGTTTTCCGTAAAAAATGTACAATTGAAAAATAATAGGGCATCCATATAATAAACACCCCACCCCTATGTATGCTTAGCGATTTTTAGTATTTTAAAAGATATGCGTTGTAATACATCTGAATAAGCCCGTTCGACATTCTATACATATATCTAATGTGACGTACTTTACATACTTTTATTTTTGTATACAATTGAACAAGAGGGGCTTTACTGAAGTAAGTAGGTATGTGTAGTAGTGCCAAATCCGTTATTCGAGTACGGAGTATATGGACGTCATTCATCTTCCGCAATTTTGCTTACCAATGAAATCTTCATCTTCATCCCTATACTCATAATCATAGCTCATACTGCCGCAGGTGGACGCCGAAAAGAACCTATGGATACTCAGCAATCGACAATCCCGTTTCCTGTACGAAACCATGGACTTCAACATAGTCAACTTCAGGGTCCTGACCGCATCAGTGAATGCTATGATCGAGGGGTCAACGTGCGCTCCGAATGCTTCGATCCCGCTGCAAAAAGAACCCAGCAAGGATACTATTAGTGGCCTCACAATTGACACCAACTCTGACCGTCGGAAACCACGCAAAGCTGGGTTCCTTAGCAAACTCCGGGCTGGGAGGTTAAAGAAAGGTCAATAGGTTAATCTTTTGAACGGGAGCAACATGTCAGCGCATTTCCGCTGATGTCGGCCGGCATGACGTCCTGTGGCCCGTTTACGAAGCTACAAGTTACAAGGGGAACTCTCTTTCTAGCAAAGGGAGGTAGAAAAAGAGACACCCGCTTGTAATTTGTAACTTGTAACTTTGTGAAACGGGTTTCTAGCGTTTGTGGCATCTTAAGGTCCGTTCACAAAGAGCGGCTCGGAGACCATCGGCCCGCGCTCGTCTTCTCACACGGACCGGAGCCGGTCGGCTGCGCGAGCGCGGAACGAGTGCGGAAGAGCACGTCTAGCAGCCGGTCGGCTCCTCTTATTATTTCACATGAAGCGCGTTCAAGCATTCTTTATGACTAGTGATCGGCCGGGCGGAGCAAAACTTGTAAAGCCGAAATAAAGGAGAACTTACAACCAAGAAAAATAAGAATATTATTGGCTGATTAGTGTTCAATTTAACTCAATATCAGAGTCTCTGAGTTGGTATAAGGAAATTAAAATTTTCATGGCTATTCCATGCCGCTCACTATTTATGACAAAGAATTGCAAAAACTACAATGACTCTAAACTCTGTTCCCAACTTAATAAAAATCTGCTCGCCTCCGAGCCGGTCAGTGTGAACGGACCATTATAATGCCGTGTACTGCGGCGTTCAAAAGGTTAAAGGCTTTTGATACAATTTCATCACACTGCTTTTTTTTGGTTACTTTGGTTTGCAGCTCGTATCTAACCAGTTTTGGAAAACAAAAAGGTGCGAAAGAAAGGGAGTGAGGCTCTTTCTTCACCACCAGGGGAATAATCAATTCGGGAGCAAGTAGTGATTTATTTTTATTATTCCAAAGTATTTGTATGATTTATCCGCTGCACACACTCCGCGAGACAATTTGACACAGATATTTTTTTATAGAAAATAAGGTTTCTATTGTGGATTAATAAATGAAACCAAAGACAAAGTATTTTAAATTTAAATTTTATTTTAAATATATAACATGATAGTAATCAATCACTATGCAATTAAATATTTAATTCTATGTGATTTAATGATATAACATTTGCACGTGTCGTCAGTGTCCGTCGTTGACTATTCATTAGAACAATTTCAGTCTTTTCTAACTATATTTCGTCGTGAAATAAAATTCATTACATTTTACACAAATAGTGTAATTCATGGCAACATTGCCTTGACAATATTAACACTTGAACCATTGCTGTTAAATAATCGCCTGTGCTTTGTGTTGACGAATTACAAAGAAACAATGCGATCTTTATGATTTAATGAACTATGTACAATTATTGCTTGTTTTAAAATTATATAGGCCATAGAGGTTGAGAATTTACAAAGAGGTTAGATTAGAGACATAGAAGTATTTTAAAAAAGGAGGCCACGAGACATACGTCACTAACTTCGCATCTCCGCTATCATAACATTAGTCTTCATGAAATGAAACTGAAGTTAACAACTCGAGTCTAACGATTCTAGTTCTACAATATAGGCCCCTACTCTAGAATTTTAATCTTTTGAAATAACCAATCTTTATTACTTACTTGTTAGTGCAGTACAAAAACGAGACTCTTGAGAAATTACTTAGAGGCCATTTTGTTGTAAAATCCAGAATGCCAACTCTGATTTATGATATTTTAGGTTGCATGTAGTCAGCATCAAAGGTAGCTATGCAGAATAGCATGCTCAAAATGATCTAGATACGACGTATTCTCTTGACAAGTGGAGATAATTTTAAGCTCTTCGGTTGCGTAGCTACTTCTGCTGCTGACTTGTACATAGCACTTGCAATCGATTGTATAATATTTCTTAAACGGATGAAAGCAAACGGCAATCTTAGCACACTACACTTAACACGAAACATTTACGCATTCGCTGCCGTCCCTACGCCAGATCTTTCCCTAGGTGCCGTATCATGTAGGTAAAGTCATTATTGCACATAAAACCACAAGTACGTACAAAAATCTTAATCAATCAATAAACTTAATCAATCTTAATCATTCGTTTTATACGAAGCTCGCATACTGTAAAAACGCACATACGCGTTCAAGGCACGGTGTGAACGTCAGGGATAAGGCTTATATCTGTGGCCGGCAGTGAACGCGATATAATGTAAACAACCACAATGAGACACAATTGCAACGAGATGCTGATGAGTACAATATAAATACATCTCGCAACGACGAGTTCAACGAAACCCCGCCATGCGGGGCTCCTATTTCTGGGCGGTTTGCCTTTCAGGCTTCTAAAGCCACCTAAATGTTTGACAGCGAATCTCGTTGCAATTAAATCACGTGGAAATTGTCTATATGCAACTTGAGACTGACGTAGTTTAACTCTAAAATAACTATTAAGGAAATAAAATGCGTTGTTGAATTATTTCCTAGCTTTCGATATTCAGTGTATCTACGTAGGGTCCTCCAGAAATTGTTTAGCCTTCTGGAATACGAAGTACTATCACTTTCCGTTTATCCAACTATCTGTATGTGCAAAAAGAACCGTTAATCACGTAGTCAGTTCTATTATTACTTTTAAAACGAAAAATAAAAATGGCGAACTCTGTGGTATACCTTACCTGTCGACCGAGAGGTTAAACAAAAATAAAAAATGGCGCGTGGATATAAAGTGCAAACATGTTCGCAAAAAGAATACAAAGTTTCATGCGAGAAAAAAGATGGGGATACCAGCCGCAGCGTGTCAGTAAGGGACAACGTTTATTTCTTCTCATTGGCCCAACTCTACTTCACATTTTTGGCGTGAACGAGTATGTATGAGAGAATCACTTTCACTGAAAAAACTTTAAATTATGATCATGCCATTTTCCTACCATGTTTCTTTTAAAACTATAATGTTTAATATGATATTACAAATAAATAAGGTTTAAGATTGCTTAAATTTAGCCATGACAATTGTTATAAATTATAATATTTATAATAAGCTGCCCATAGTAATTTTGAAACTTTAAAAGATTTCATAGAGAGAAAGAGAGGTAGAACGCGACGGAGGTGCACTTTGCACGTATGTTTGACCGAGATGCACTAATCTACTCAAGGTTACTTGACCTTCGACTCCTGGCTACTTGAGGTTTTTTTAAGTTTTGTGTAACATAGAACATTTTTGCTACTTATTTCAATGGAATAAGAAGCAAAGCTTTGGACTCGACTGTGACACACTCGGATTGGTTGATTGGTCGTTTCGTAACTCACCAAGATTTTGTTCGTATTTCCGAAGATGCACGAGATTTGCCGAGGCGCTGACCGTGAATATTCAGATTTATTTGTTTGTGTTATATTTTTCACAAAATCATAATGACGCAATTTAACAGGTTCACATATGGTTCATGAACGCAGTTTTGTTCGTGGTACGATGCGTTCATGAATCAACTGTGATCTGGATATAACCTTGTATACAGAAGTATTAGAAGTACGAGTCTTTAGTTTGGTATTTCAGTATATAATAGTATTTTTTTCAGACGAAAATGACACTAATTTGGTACTATATTTTTTTCCAAGCGGCAAGTCTAAAACGGGGAAACCAAGATTCTTGTATCGATTTGTCCCGTTAAAATTATGGCCACATAAATCTAAATCTAGACTAATCAAAAACATGTCATTGACAAATGCATGTTGTTTAATAACACCAGTAAATAAAAACAAACAAAGCATGAACAATTTAATTCGAATGTCTCGTAACCCATTAAATATAAAATTACATCTGTATCATCCATGAGTCTCTCAGATTTTGACTTATACGAGCTTCAGTAGAGATCGAGCCAGTCGGGTCTACCTTCGAGTCGAGTCCAGGGGGCTTCGGGGGCATTATCTGGAGTTCTCGCCGCTGTCAGTGGACTTGAGGTGCGCCTGCGCGTGCCGCTTGCTGAGCGGCACGTTGTACTCCCAGCCTTCCTCGCCCTTCGGACTAAAGAGCTGGAAATAGTTTTATTAGTTGTTACACGGCGAAGGTAAGAAGGTTAAGGACTAAGATTACTTAAGTCAAGGATACAAAAGTAACCAAAACAATGCGGTTTGTGAAAGGTTTTATTTATTTTATCCATTAATTCCAGATAGCCAACTGGATAAGTTGCTGGTAAGGACCAAAAAGTTGGACAAGCTAACTCAAGCAACAAAATTTTCTGTTTTTTTTCCGTTGTGCGACAAAAATTTGCCAGCCCGCAGCGCGGCGGTGACGTGGCGCCCCACGCGCCGCGCCTCGTGTGTGTGTGTGTACCTGCGTGTCCCACTTGTCGCCGGTGGCCTGGCGCGCGCGCGCCTGGTCGCGCTGCGCCTGCTCGACGGCCTGCTTGGCGCGCGTGGCGTGGTCGGTGCAGGCGGCGCGCAGCGCGGCGGTGACGTGGCGCCACACGCGCCGCGCCTCGTGTGTGTGTGTGTGTGTGTGTGTGTGTGTGTGTGTGTGTGTGTGTGTGTGTGTGTGTATGTGTGTGTGTGTGTGTGTGTGTGTACCTGCGTGTCCCACTTGTCGCCGGTGGCCTGGCGCGCGCGCGCCTGGTCGCGCTGCGCCTGCTCGACGGCCTGCTTGGCGCGCGTGGCGTGGTCGGTGTAGGCGGCGCGCAGCGCGGCGGTGACGTGGCGCCACACGCGCCGCGCCTCGTGTGTGTGTGTGTGTGTGTGTGTGTGTGTGTGTGTGTGTGTGTGTGTGTGTGTGTGTGTGTGTGTGTGTGTGTGTGTGTGTGTGTGTGTGTGTGTGTGTGTACCTGCGTGTCCCACTTGTCGCCGGTGGCCTGGCGCGCGCGCGCCTGGTCGCGCTGCGCCTGCTCGACGGCCTGCTTGGCGCGCGTGGCGTGGTCGGTGTAGGCGGCGCGCAGCGCGGCGGTGACGTGGCGCCACACGCGCCGCGCCTCGTGTGTGTGTGTGTGTGTGTGTGTGTGTGTGTGTGTGTGTGTGTGTGTGTGTGTGTGTGTGTGTACCTGCGTGTCCCACTTGTCGCCGGTGGCATGGCGCGCGCGCGCCTGGTCGCGCTGCGCCTGGTCGCGCTGCGCCTGCTCGACGGCCTGCTTGGCGCGCGTGGCGTGGTCGGTGTCGGCGGCGCGCAGCGCGGCGGTGACGTGGCGCCACACGCGCCGCGCCTCGTGTGTGTGTGTGTGTGTGTGTGTACCTGCGTGTCCCACTTGTCGCCGGTGGCCTGGCGCGCGCGCGCCTGATCGCGCTGCGCCTGCTCGACGGCCTGCTTGGCGCGCGTGGCGTGGTCGGTGTAGGCGGCGCGCAGCGCGGCGGTGACGTGGCGCCACACGCGCCGCGCCTCGTGTGTGTGTGTGTGTGTGTGTGTGTGTGTGTGTGTGTGTACCTGCGTGTCCCACTTGTCGCCGGTGGCCTGGCGCGCGCGCGCCTGGTCGCGCTGCGCCTGCTCGACGGCCTGCTTGGCGCGCGTGGCGTGGTCGGTGTCGGCGGCGCGCAGCGCGGCGGTGACGTGGCGCCACACGCGCCGCGCCTCGTGTGTGTGTGTGTGTGTGTGTGTGTGTGTGTGTGTGTGTGTGTGTGTACCTGCGTGTCCCACTTGTCGCCGGTGGCCTGGCGCGCGCGCGCCTGATCGCGCTGCGCCTGCTCGACGGCCTGCTTGGCGCGCGTGGCGTGGTCGGTGTAGGCGGCGCGCAGCGCGGCGGTGACGTGGCGCCACACGCGCCGCGCCTCGTGTGTGTGTGTGTGTGTGTGTGTGTGTGTGTGTGTGTGTGTGTGTGTGTGTGTGTACCTGCGTGTCCCACTTGTCGCCGGTGGCCTGGCGCGCGCGCGCCTGGTCGCGCTGCGCCTGCTCGACGGCCTGCTTGGCGCGCGTGGCGTGGTCGGTGTCGGCGGCGCGCAGCGCGGCGGTGACGTGGCGCCACACGCGCCGCGCCTCGTGTGTGTGTGTGTGTGTGTGTGTGTGTGTGTGTGTGTGTGTACCTGCGTGTCCCACTTGTCGCCGGTGGCCTGGCGCGCGCGCGCCTGGTCGCGCTGCGCCTGCTCGACGGCCTGCTTGGCGCGCGTGGCGTGGTCGGTGTCGGCGGCGCGCAGCGCGGCGGTGACGTGGCGCCACACGCGCCGCGCCTCGTGTGTGTGTGTGTGTGTGTGTGTGTGTGTGTGTGTGTGTGTACCTGCGTGTCCCACTTGTCGCCGGTGGCCTGGCGCGCGCGCGCCTGGTCGCGCTGCGCCTGCTCGACGGCCTGCTTGGCGCGCGTGGCGTGGTCGGTGTCGGCGGCGCGCAGCGCGGCGGTGACGTGGCGCCACACGCGCCGCGCCTCGTGTGTGTGTGTGTGTGTGTGTGTGTGTGTGTGTGTGTGTGTGTGTGTACCTGCGTGTCCCACTTGTCGCCGGTGGCCTGGCGCGCGCGCGCCTGGTCGCGCTGCGCCTGCTCGACGGCCTGCTTGGCGCGCGTGGCGTGGTCGGTGTCGGCGGCGCGCAGCGCGGCGGTGACGTGGCGCCACACGCGCCGCGCCTCGTGTGTGTGTGTGTGTGTGTGTGTGTGTGTGTGTGTACCTGCGTGTCCCAATTGTCGCCGGTGGCCTGGCGCGCGCGCGCCTGGTCGCGCTGCGCCTGCTCGACGGCCTGCTTGGCGCGCGTGGCGTGGTCGGTGTCGGCGGCGCGCAACGCGGCGGTGACGTGGCGCCACACGCGCCGCGCCTCGTGTGTGTGTGTGTGTGTGTGTGTGTGTGTGTGTGTGTACCTGCGTGTCCCACTTGTCGCCGGTGGCCTGGCGCGCGCGCGCCTGGTCGCGCTGCGCCTGCTCGACGGCCTGCTTGGCGCGCGTGGCGTGGTCGGTGTCGGCGGCGCGCAGCGCGGCGGTGACGTGGCGCCACACGCGCCGCGCCTCGTGTGTGTGTGTGTGTGTGTGTGTGTGTGTGTGTGTGTGTGTACCTGCGTGTCCCACTTGTCGCCGGTGGCCTGGCGCGCGCGCGCCTGGTCGCGCTGCGCCTGCTCGACGGCCTGCTTGGCGCGCGTGGCGTGGTCGGTGTCGGCGGCGCGCAGCGCGGCGGTGACGTGGCGCCACACGCGCCGCGCCTCGTGTGTGTGTGTGTGTGTGTGTGTGTGTGTGTGTGTGTGTACCTGCGTGTCCCACTTGTCGCCGGTGGCCTGGCGCGCGCGCGCCTGGTCGCGCTGCGCCTGCTCGACGGCCTGCTTGGCGCGCGTGGCGTGGTCGGTGTCGGCGGCGCGCAGCGCGGCGGTGACGTGGCGCCACACGCGCCGCGCCTCGTGCGCGCCCTGCCGCGACACCGGCGCCACGCGCTTGCGCCGCGGCTTCATGTTCGCCACCTCAAACAGCACCTCCGACCGCTGGAGACATACCACAACACAATCATCTCTATGAAAGATATCGAGCTAGGCGGTATGTTTTCCCTTTTACTTATTAATCGCGAGTCAAAGAAATGTCTCTTTCTCTTTTTATCTCTAAACTAGCAGCCGCCCGCGACTTCATACGAGCAGAATAATTTTCCCACCACTCCCCATAGGGGACAAATTTCCAAAAGTCATTTCTAAGTGCACCCCTGGACCTCATAAGGATCCTACCAAGTCCCATATCAAGTCGTCTATGTCAAGTCTTTGGATGATTTAATTATTCCCACGACTTCACCCCCATTATCACCCTTATAGGGGTGAAATAGTCAAAATCGCCGAGACAGGTATTATTTTCAAAAAACATCTAGCCTAAACTCTAAATTTTAAGATTCTAACTTCAAAACTGACGGACTCTCATACAAACTTTCAACCCCTATTTTACCCCCTTAGGGGTGAAATTTCCAAAAATCTTTTCTCAATGGATGTATAAGGTATCTACGATTATGAGCAAAACTTCAAGTCTCTATATATATATATATATATATATATATATATACACATAGAGCAGGAGTGAGAGGTATTATACAGTGTATGGCAATTACCATAGAGATGATAGAGACGATCCACCGTCCGCCCTCCCCTAAAGTTCTGTTTTATGTCAATGAAAGCTTATTCATTGTAAAGAGGTATATCGTATGTTAATAAATTTACACTCCCGAAACTTCTAGTGCAGCTTACAGAGTTTGGTGATATTTCCTGTGGGACCGACAAACACTGAGACAGACTAGTCTTAGAGATGCAACCGCGAAACTGCAAACGAAGTTTATGACACCGTGTAGCTAAACTCGGATAATTAATCTCACAGAAAAAATGTAAACAAAGGGGTTGCCGCGGGGGAAAAACATTTACAGTGTTCGGTATATTTATATCGTCCAAAGTTTCAAGATATTGACTTTCTATAAAGACATTCTTTATCTTAATCATGATGAAATGTTTTAATTTAATAACAGCAAACTTTATTTCAATGTGAAAACTTTTTTATATTAATTAATATATCAAATACTGTTTTCGTATGCAAAATTTAAAATTGCACTGGTAACACTATCTGAATGCACCCGGGTGTCTAAGCTGTGGGTTGCTTCACTCGCTTGACTTGTTGAGACTGAGTGCTCCCGTATTCCTTTCGCTTCCAGTTATTTTTTGTTGTTACTTCTGTTCTGTTATTTTGTTGTTGTTACGTTTTATATTATTATTGTTAAGTTGTTCATTGTTACGTTTTACATTGTGTTTTGCGTTTATCGTTGTGGGAAATGGACGCCGGTCCGAGTATTATTCATTACTTTCATAAGCCCAATACTTCACATCCCCTGAAATGTCACTTTGACATTGACGTAATTTTGTTTACAATTTTTCTGTGAGATTAATTATCCGAGTATAGGTGGAGCAATAACATCCGCAGGGTTTCTGTCAGCGATTGAAAGAGAACAACTGAAGATCACGCTAGCAAGCCTTTGTCCAGCAGTGAACCGAGACGGACTAATGTTTTTTTAATGCTAATCGAGACAAATGAGCCAGCAGGCCATCTGATAGCGTTATCAACGCCTAATTCCTACACCATTGAAGAGGAATCGTAGATACGTCGCCAGCCTTGAGGAACGAGAAAACTCTCTGAAAGGTCCACGAGTCTTAGTTATCCGGAAGTACCGCCGTTAAGAGCTGATGTGTGTTGTTGGGAACCGGACGCAGATGTGGTGGAGACGCGCGGGACGACGACACGAGGACGACACGACCGGCCGCAGCGATGCGGCTGCCACTCTCCTTATGAGACTTCGCCGCGGTCGGACGACTGTATTAGTGATTTAATATTTTTTACTCGTTACACTGGGTACTTTCATCTCACTACTATTATAAATGCGAAAGTTTGTGTGAGTGTTCGTGTGTTAGTTTGTAACTCCATCACTATACAACAGCTGTATGGATTTTGATGAAATCTGGATTGGGGATAGCTAATACCTATGATCTGTGTTCACACAAAGGCTTATCCTGGAAAATTTAAAGGTTCTTGAGGGAATGACGAATAACTAGTTCTTTGCAGATAAAGTTGCAGGCAGAAGCTTGTTGTAATTAACGGAAGATTAATACCATCCATATAAGTATACAGTTCACTTTTTAAATTACCGTCCCAGGACCTCAACAGTGTCACTTACCCCAGATTCAGTCCACCTTCCGTCGACCCTAGTGTTCCATTCTCCCTGCGCCGTGTAGTAGGGCTTCTTGTCCGCGCCCGCGAACACCTCGCACGTGACGCGGTGCTTCTTGCCGCCGTAGAACGGCTTCGTGATGAACTCCACGTTGGCCTTGTGGCCTGTTTGCACGCACTCTATGCACACCGAGCCGCCGAGCTCGATCCATGGGACCGTTAGTATTGATCTGAGAACAGATAAAGATGATTGAAGTTCGATGAGGAGGTTTAATTATTCTTGGAACATGAAACATGAGCAAACACCGTATTGACGGGGGCAAAACTGTACCGTGCTAGTGATTAATTCAATATCGACTAAGTTTATCGACATCGATAAAAGGCAATTTTTAATCATCATTATCATAACTAATGGCCAAGTTTGAATAACTTGTAATTATTTATAAACCGCTTTTGTTTATACTTATCGCGACTATAAAGAACCGGTATCCTGGACTTTGGACTCGAGTCACTTTTGACAACCATTGAAAATACATGTCGTCGTTTATCTTCATGGAAAGCTGATCATTCCAATATAGAAGATAACGGTACGACTTTCTTTTGCAAGAAATGCACAATCCGTATCGTCACGAATAAAAATTGACGAGAAACTAGTCGATATTTAATGAATCACTTCACTAGCACTGGTACATATTTTTTGCCCCCGTCAATCTGGTGTTTGAACATGAGTGCTTTTCCTACTATTCAATTAGATACGATACGAGATTAAGATAGTAAAGGGACGATATAGTTATATCCACCAACTAACCTGCCGTATCCATTAGGGAATGTCAGCGTATACTCCTCGCCGGTATCCAAGAGAGTCACCGTTCCCTTCCCGATGTTATGGACTCCGATTGACAGCCCCAGGAACTTGCTCTTGGTCCACACCCAGGCCTCGAACTGTATGCGCTTGTTGACGTGTTCCGCGTAGAAGGCAGATATCGGCGGGTGGTGGGAGACTTGCTCCGCCACGAACGAGAGCTGGTCAGGGGAACACCAAGGAACCGGCCCGTCGCCGACCTCGAGCTGCTAAAAACAAACTGGTTAGCAAAAAGCGAAAACACATCGCGAAGAGTAGGAACAAAAAATAAATGAATAAATAAAGCAATGTACAGAACGACATAAATAATAAAAAAAAGCATAGTAACCTAGGAACATATTGAATCTGTCAATTGTCGCTGTCAGAATGGTCAAAGTACGTTTGTCCGCTGTTTCGTTTGTCAGAACTTTCAAAACTAAGAAAAATTTTTTTCTGAACCCATTACCTTTTCAAAATGTTTAAAGAGAACCTACAGAACCTGTAGGTTAGGTTCGGTTTGTTTTATAACAATACAGTTTCAGAAAAAAAAAATACTTATGAACAGACTCATAAATATAAAATACTTATGTAATATAACGTGTTTACAAATGACACTGTCCGACGACATTCACAAGCACCTATTGTTTTATAGCGAGTGGCTAAGTAGGTCATTTACTTCTATTTAATTGTCTAAAGAAGTTGACATAATTATTAACTATTTTGTAGTGCAACAGGTATTACACCATACCTTTATATTATTATAACCTAGCGATTATTTAAAATATGCTATGTTGAAAAATAGAGCAAAAAACACAATGTTGGGGGCGATCACTAGTATATAGAACGAACATCGATAATTTAATTTGTCGATATAGGATGTCCCTACCTGTCAACAAAATTTGCCCCACGGATTCCTAGGTCTGCTTATGAAATTTAGGACAAACGAAACAGCGGGCAAATATTTGTAGTGTTTCAGATAGGTAACACCTGAAACAAATTGCACGCATAGGGCAATTAAAAAAAATACCTTATCACCGATTTGCGTTTCACTGGTGTCAAGCTCCCAATGGCAGCGGAAGACCTCGCCTAGGATCGGGTTGTAGGGCTTCTTCGCAACTTGCGACTTGCGACCAGCGTGGAAAGAGCTCAGGTACCAGCGCACCACTTGGATCATGCGGTCCCGGGGCGTTGGCTGGTCCACTATCCTGGAAGAGAGAAGTATATGAGACCCTTTGAAACTCGAAGGAAAAACAACCAACCTGGGCCGAGATTCTACACCGCAAAACCTTCAAAGTTTTTGAAGTGTTTCCGTATTGTCAACGTTTTGATGGCTCACATTTACATGACAGCAATGGCGGCCGAGTTAACACGTCAAAAGCAATATTATTTTACCGTGTTGATAAGAGGCCAAAGGCTGAGATTCTTAAAAAAAAACTCGAGATTTCTTTTTATCACTTTATCGGCGTGACTAATATGTATATTCATGCCAAATAACAGCTTTCTAGTACTAAGAGTCTCTGAGCTAAGCTGCATATGAATAGACAGACGGACGGACATGTCGAAACTATAAGCGTTTCTAGTTTGTCTACGGAACCCTAAAAACGACTATTGCTAGTTCGCCGTAGTTACAGAACAACTTTTACCAGAGCGTAAAAGCACTTTGCGTTGACGGTAACGAAATTAAAAGTGGCGGCTACATCAGGAACTTACTTGACGAACTGGTCTGGGTGTGCGAAAGAGTCCGCGTACATCTCTAGCAGCGATCGCCTTTCCAGAATAAATGTTGGCAGTACAACCTGCAACAAAACTTAGTTTAAAGAAAAGAGTTTGTATACACTTCAAAATAATTCTCAACATTTAAAATACTTGTCAGCTACAGACCTTATTAACGTACCTGGGATAACTCCGGGCATCTATACGAAAGTGATGTAGCAAAATATTTTATCGACAAAAAATATATCGATGTTACTGCCAAAATCTAAATGCTATTCGACATAAATAAATATTACTTGTTATCTCCTCATTTTTAAATAAAAAAAATACCAAATTAACGTGTATTTATATGTTTATTTTAAATTAGTTTTCATAATATAAAATCAATATTTTTTTCATATTCGTCGGTTAGATAAAAATATCCACTTTAGTACCAATTTCACCATACGATGTTAACCACTTAACAGATGATTAGAGCGTTAACAGTTGTCAAAATGTATGAACTAACGGACGATTAACATCGGTTAAATTTAACATCATATGGTGAAATTGGTACTTAAACTGCTAAACGTTCTCTCAAAGTCCACAGTGGTCAACGGGGCGGTAATTTGTCATTCATGTCTGTTATTGAAATTTCCTACTACTAGCTTTTATAAGACTGTTTACTTTTTTCATGGTGTCATAACTAGTATTATTTCTAGAACCCTCCTTAACATTTTGTAAAAAAAAAACATTTTTGTTCACATACAATTTAGATAAATCAGCGTTAACTATTTTTATTATTCCAATGCTGTCATCTAGCGTCAATTAAGGAGACTGCAGTTCCTGCAGGCTCGATATCAGATATGACATCGAACCTCTTTATAGTAATCATCGTGCACATGTATGTATTAATTTAGTGACATCGACATCTTTTTTATCGATATCAAATCCCAATCATGCTTTGTTTTATAATTTTCAAGATAAGAGCTCTATTCTACTCGATAAAACTATGTTGCTTTGTACATGTTATCATATTGTCAACGTAACGATAGCTCTTATTTACTTGACAGTAATGGCAGCCGAGTTAAAAACAATAGCATAACATGTTAATGCTGCGCCCAAACCAATTTCTGGAAACGCACAAACATGTAACTTATAGGCATTGATGAATCACAACCGGACACTCCCCGCCCCTTAAAAGATTACAACCTTCTTCTCGCTTCTTACAAAGCGTTTTATCAAATTGGATTAACCTTCATTCTTTATTGCGCTGTCACTTCAAGACGGTCTTTAGAGAAATACACATATTAAATAAATTACTATGTTTAAGTCAATCTCGTTCAATTAAAATATTACGTAAATTAAATGAGGATGCCGATAAAAACAATCTTAACCTTAAAAGAAGTTTTAAAATTTTAACAAGTTTTGATGCAATATAAAAATCTTAGTAAACGGGTCAAAACTTAGTGTGCGTAATGTGTTTTATATGTTGTTTTTTTTACATTTTCTCCTAAATCGTATCAATGAAACTCAATTTTGATTTTCATGCATGTTCTCTATTTGTGTTTTCACGAAGTATGATCGAGTTTTATTTTATTGATCTAAAGAAAAAACACAGTTGGTTTGGTTTGGTTTTGTTGGTTCTTGAGATCCAGATCGTGGAACACTACCGACTTTATCATAATGTGGCCTCTTCCATTGATAAGCTTATTGAGAAAGCAAAGCGAATACGTAACGTAATATAACTTACGACAAAACACAATGTCATATATGATTATTCACTACATCTGTAAATCGAGCGAGTAAGGAATAAAAAAACTATACAAACAGCCTGGCTACAATACATGACCATTAGCTAAGCAGAAGTGTTTGAATTGTTGTGAAATAACCAGCATCATGGCAATTGTTCTTTGCTCTCACGGTAGGCATAAGCTTGACATTGCAAATCGTTGACTGAATATAAAACGGCCACATTCCAAAATCAGTCAATTTTTTTTTAAAGCTGTTCGTATAAGATTTTCATTGCAAGAGCAAATTATTTTGGAATGTGGCCGTTTTGTATTCAATGGGCGTTAATGTCCATGGCCACCAGAGTCCGTGGCATCAAAAAAAAACTGTGAGACTTGCCTTGGTGAGGTCCATCCCGATTTTAACTTGCGAGAGGAGGTGCGTGACCACGGATCCGTGGTTTTCCATGGACCCCAGTTCACCGTCAGACTCCTCCTCATACAGGGCTGGAACAATACGTAATCATCAGATATGTACCAGGAAACAATAACCGCGATGAGCATGAAAAGATTGATAACTCGTCAAAAAATATGAAGTAGTTTAAACCTCATGTTATCCCTACTTACTTCTTACTATACAAAAAAAAATATCTTTATTTACTCTCACAATGGTTACGATATAGATTATGTAGGAAAAAGTAATAAAATAATTCAAGAAACCAGTGTGAGAGCCTGGTGTCTATACTAGGAGACCCTGTCAGACAGATCACCAGGCCCCCGCCCCGATAACGCCGGGAATTGGAGTTGACAACATGACACAAGTATATCCATCAGTGAAAAAAGAAAAAAAATACAAAAAAGAAAAAAGAAAAACACAATATAAAGAAAGATATATTACTATACTAACGACCCGCCCTCGCTTCGCTCCGGATTAAAGTATTATACATATAAACCTTCCTCTTTAATCACTCTATCTATTAAAAAAAACCGCATCAAAATCCGTTGCGTAGTTTTAAAGATTTAAGCATACATAGGGATATAGGGACAGAAAAAGCGACTTTGTTTTATACTATGTAGTGACTATCCTACTAATATTATAAACGCGTTAGTTTGTAAGTCTGGATGGATGTTTGTTACCCTTTCACGCAAAAACTGCTGGACGGATTTAAGTGAAATTTGGAATGAAAACAGCTTATACCTTGGATTAACACACAGGCTACCTTTCATATCGCTATTCGCGTACGAAGTCGCGGGCGGAAGCTAGTCCTACTGTAACCCTACTACCTAATCATAATATTATTATAAATGCAAAAGTGTCAGTGTGTGTTAGTTTGTTACTCTTACGCTGCAACGGCTTGACGGATTGGAATGAAATTTGGAATGGAGACAGCTTATACCCTCGATTAACACGAATATACGGGGACGAAGTCGCGGGTAGAAGCTAGTTATAATAGAAGTTTTGAACGGATAGATGTTTGTTACTGAATCACGCCAGAACGGCTGAACAGATCTGAATGAATTTTGGGACATAAGCTACTTTTTATCACGGAAAAATGTACGGTTCCCGAGAAAACAGAATTAAACGACTTCTTCGCGGACAGAGACGCGGGCAACATCGAGTATAATAAAAATGCGAAAGTGTTTGTTTGCTTCTCTTTTACGGTTCAGCGCCTCAACCGATCGACGAGAATTTTCGCACAGAGACAGTTTATAGCCTGGAGATGGACAAAGACAAGGACAGTTTTTACTTATCATCTTATTCAAGTTTTCCACGGTTACTACAATCTTGAGAAGGTCGTGCGAGAGCGTCCTGCTGGGTGACACGTTCTGCCGTAATAGCAAAGAAGGCGGCTAACTGCATTGTAACAGTCGAAGTATTCTATACTTACCGATAGAGCATAGAATACTTAAACTATTACTATACAGTTAACCGCCTTATTTGGTATTACAGCATCGATGGCGGGGACGGGTTTACTAACTATTAGCGAAGCAGCCTTTTACAGTGGGAGAATATGTAGGTAAAAATACAATACGCACATTTGTATAATACATCACGCCTTCATTCCCGGAGTGGGGTAGGCAGAGCTACAGAAATAGCAATAACTCTAAAAAGACTTGTTTATAATTATGTAACCACATTTTGTACAGTCAGACCAATAAGTTTACTAGTGTATTTAGTGAGAGGTTGCAAGCCCATCGCCTAACAGTACTACAAGCCCCTATTCCCTTAGTCGCCTCTTACGACATCCACAGGAAGACATGTTAGTGGCACTATTCTAACTCGGCAACCACACGGAGGAAAAAACAATGAAGATAAATAAAAAAAAAATCTACAAAGGCAACCTGAAGGTATGTATTAATATAGTAGGTAATTAAAGTAATTGTATAGTCCTGTTTAGTTACCCTACAAACATTTATGAACGTCGCGAAAATTTCTGACAATCGTAACCCGCCGAAAAGTGTGGCGTGGCATACAGTCCTCAAAGTATATATGATTTCTTACCTCTGCGTAATTAGATCAAATTATATTGATTAAAACTAGAGAATCATCTTATAACTAATAACAAACATAACAAGTCTGCCGGACATTTCATGTCAGGGGTGACGTTACATAAATGTCTATGTCAGTCTAGTATGAAGGCGAAGGCTGTCATCGATACCAGACAAGCAATCATCCTTTACTGTTCAATAAACCATTAAGCGATCGTTAATCCGTGGAGCGCCCTATGAACACCGTGTGTTCATTCATAGCGATATTTAAATAAATCAAATAATTAAATAAATATCACAGGACAATATCACACAAATTGGCCTAGTCCTAAACTAAGCTCTAGGCTTGTACTATGAGTGCTAGACAACGATAAACTTACTTATATAGAGAAATATATACTTAAATACATAGAAAACATCCAGGAACAAATCGCATCTTTAGAATTATAGTGACCTAATCCAAATATTTTGACTTTCGATTTAGGTCTCTATAGTACTAAATTTATGACTCGAAATCGAAAGCTGAAAATGTTTGAATTAGGTCACTATAATTCTAAAAGTGCGAAATACTCGTGCTCATCACACAAATATCTGCCCTTACCGGGATTTGAATCCAGGACCCCTAGCTTCGAAGGCAGGGTCACTACCAACTAGGCAACTAGGTAATTATTTACCTCGTGTAACGGGTTCGATTCCCGGTTCAACCATGTAATTATTTAAATATCTATGAATGCAGTTTAAATTGATTTTTAAATTAAAATAATGTCTTCTTTCAGTAAAATGTTCCATCTACAATATTCAAGGTACTTTCCTTCCATGTGGCATAGCCGTGGGACGCCCTGTATAAAAGACCTGGAGGTTCATTAATGAATACACATATCAAAACAAAAATGCGCAAGCGGAAACTATCACAATTTGAAATTACATGTGAAGAATCGCTAAAAGAACATTAAGTAGCGAAGGTATACTAAAAACATGTAGGATACTAAAATAATTTACATTTTACTAACTTTTTAAGAGTAGTAAGTGAAATATGGAAAGGATCAATGTTATACAGATGTTTATTATAATATCTAGGAACTCCTCTGAAAAAGGTATCTCGGGAATAATTTGTGCGAGCTAAGCGCACATAAAATAGCGGGGACGCAAGGGGTGGTGTAATAATAAAGTATTATCAACTTCCTTTGAGTTTTTCTACATCGGCGTAGCTTTTCTTAAACTAAACCATAACAAAAATGATCGATGGACATCTAATGATCCCTAACATACCAGCAAACCAATATGCGCTTATGGACTTAACTCTGCTATACTGCTTTTTCAAAGGCAGAATATTTTATAGTGTAGAAATTAGTCTAACCAAAGAATCAGGGTTGACCTCTAGACTGGTGGCGTGCTTCCGAGGGAGCTTCCGGCGTGCAAGGCTGACACGCAGCTTTCAAAAGCTAAGTTCAAACTTTGACACGATCCAAATCAGTTGCTTTTGTTATAACAAGATTTTATTAAAATTCACACGTTTCTGACTCGGCCAGGTTCTAGGCTAGGGCAAATAAGATTGGTCTAAAATTCGAAATACTTTTGTACGGTCGAAGGCATTAATTATAAGGCATCTATGCACCCGTCGCATCATAAATATGTACACTTGAATCTTATTGTAAGTGGCACAGAGGCGTGTAGATATTTTTGGCGTCTTGGGAACGTGTATATATTTATGACCAGAGCTCGGAAGGGGTGAGCCATTCTTATGTCATTAATGTCAAGTGTATATATTAATATAGGTACACTATAAAAAAAATATTAAAAGAAAATAAAAGTATTAATTATAATTAAACTAAAGTGACAAAAAACAAGTAAGTACTAAGTTTTTGATTTATTTAAATCCACTAATATCCACTTATAGATAGAGAAAGATCTTTCTACATCCACTGAAGTAAGTGGAGTAAAATTGTACATTCAAATAATGTCCACATCTGTTCCTTTCGAAACTTTTTTCAGCATAACTCCCTAAAACATCTAAGTCTGGGTTTCTAGCTATGACGTCTTCTAATTTCTTAACAGATTTTTTACCTATCTAAAGAGGTTTGATATCAAATTATGATATGACCACATGAAGTGATATGTCACTTGATAAACTTTCATAGAAGCATATAGATATACATATTATCAGACATAGAAGTTTTTGTGGCAAAAAACGTCAATTCACTAGGGACTTCCTGCCGATATTAAATTTATCGATAACTGTTTTATTTACTTATAAAGTGTCATAGTAGATAGGTAACATACATCGGATTGAATAAAAATTAACTAAAATGCTGATCACTACCCATTGACGAAATTCAATCGATTTTCATACAAAATAAACTCAAACGAAGAGTGCCTTGCAACAAAGGCATATTTAGGTAAATTGTAAGACATAGTGTAGCATAATATTATTAATAGTATACTCTAATATAATACCTACTTGGTTTTAGAAAAATGCATGGAAAAGACTGAAACTTAAAAATATTGTAGGTAGATAATCATTTATTTTTAACGTTATGCTTATGCCACTTTTTTGTTTTGAGATACGGTGTATGGAAATTGCATGTTCATATTATACGTTATATCATATTCATAAATAATTAACGTTCATAAGAAAGTACAATTTATCGATAAATTATTATCGTTCAGAAGTCCCTAGGACAATTTTATTCGTGCCACAAAAAAAACATGTCTGCATATTATTTAAAGAAGTTTGCTAAAAAAGCTTGCTATAACATTTCTTTGTTTTGCTGGCGAAGTAAACATCGTAGCAGAAAGGCAGCCTAAATAAAATAATTTCATTAGTTATTAATGTGGTGTACATCTACCATTGAATGAAAACGTACGAGTACCTAATCAAAATTAAAAATCAAAATCAAAATGTTTATTCAGTAAATAGGCCCCCATGGGGCTCTTTAACACGTCGGTAATATGAAGTGAATTTACTAGCGCTTCAGATAAAACCATCATTGCGGAGAAGAAGCGCCAAGAAACTCCAGCAGAAGGTCATTTTTTCAAACATAAAGTACAGAAATACTTGAAAGTTAATTTTGCAGTTACATTACAAGTACTTAATAAAGTAATAAATAATTATGATTAAAGCTTGAACAAATAAAATCAATACAAATGTAAGGCTAATAACATTAAACTAAAAATAATAAGTCTAGGAGAACAACACGACGAGGTCTCTACGTCAAAAGCCATATCTGGAATAATAAATTGAAGAACCAGTCCTTGCAAACGTGAACAGACCGGACCCCACAAACAGCACCCGTTCACGAGTATGACGCGTATCTCAGCCATCACCTCTCTCAACCATGTGTTCGGTACGTACATGTCTCAGTATGTACATGTTATGTTGTGTTGCGAATGCTGAGTTGGGACCGTTTCGCAACAATTTCTCTGTGTCTTGTTATTTTTGTATCTATGTCACGTAGTTCTGTATTGTTGCGAATTAATGTCTCTTTATCTTTATCTTTTATCATTATGCAAACTGAAAACAGTTCACCCCTGCCGAAGATATGTTTATGACTTCGACTGTATCCCCGATGACAATGCAATATTATGATCTGTAAAGTCGAAAGGTGGCAACAGGATCTCTTCTGTTAGTCGCTATAGCAACTGATGGCTGTAAAAAAATACAGTTGGAAACAAAAGATTGTCTTAAGCTTTTGATAGAAACTTACTTAGTCAGCAAATGCAAAACGTCGTTTGTACTTGAAGAGTTGAGACGCGTATCTCTCATTCCTATTCCAAACGGCATAAACATGTAAATTAATCAAGTAATTAGAATGTAAGCGGCAGGCTTCTTGACTCACTGTATCATGAAAGCTGTTATTAGGGACCGTGAACAATTTGCATACAATGTTAGAGCGTTTACGCACTTGATCTTATACGTACCAGAGGAAATACAGAACGAGAAATTTGTATTCAAGATCCAAGATTCGAGATAATAAGGCTCAAAATATTTTTCGTCAGCCACCATCACAAAGGTATTTTTATAATAGTCGTATGATAGGGCATAGACAAAGATAGTTTCTCGATTTACAGTCACACACTGCTATGCACTGGTGAGAGTAGTTAAATGACAATTAACACCTGAGTTTCGATCAATGAACAGACGATAATAACATTATCCAATTAATTGCCTAAAAGTTTTAAATACGAGCGCAACCAAAGGTAGCATTGTTATAAAAGCATCGACCAAAACGAAACTTAAAATAACGCAAAGTTTACGCAAAATCGCATCTATTTCGACAGGTTTTCCGCACTTCTTTTATGGCGAACGGTGAGGCCTCATTCAAAAAAACAAACGTAATTTGCGATGCCACTATTTTAAGGTTCAGTAGGCGTAAAATGTACCATGTAGGGTAGGGTACCTCTCATCCATGCATGTAATGCAAAGGTATAAATATTTTAATTTACATTATAACATCAGTTGAGGTATCATTGATAGCACATAAAAAATATTGTCTATGTTGTATACCTTGTAGGAAATATTGAACTCGAAAAGTGTAATTTTCTCTAGAGTTGCGCGTCCCCACACACACCCAAAACCAAAATATGAAAAATATCTTAAAGTGCTTTCAGCACATATAACATAGAATTTAGAAGGGAAAAAAACCATCACGACTAAGTAGACTTGGTTCCTGAAATAACGGCGACTTAAGTGTTTATACGTACTAAAATTCATTTAATACTACTATATTTAAATAGAAAATGAATATTCTTTCTGTTTGAGGTAGTGTTTTGTTTGTAGTAACAGCTTCCGAACCCTTTAGCGTGGTGCGACATGCTCTTGCCCGGTTGTTCTATTTGACGCAGCTCAATTTACACAGCTTCAGCGTACAAAATACGCTCGTACATTATTTGTGCTCGATCCTTAATGTTATAATTATGAGTAGGATGACCCTGACCGAACATACCTATAATCAAATAACGCCAACAGTACTGTAAACCTACGGCCCTACCCTCGCTCGATGCGATAGCAAACACGCGAACCGCCGGCTGAAACTATACTTGTTTACGTGCTGGTTTGATAAAGGTATTGAACTGTTATTGTCTGGAAGTATCAGGGCATAATTGCAACAAAGGCATCTGTAACTATCTGCCTCATGATCATACCTGGGATATCTCGGGGCATCTACACGAAAGTGATGTAGCAAAATGTTTTATCGACAAAAAATATATCGATGTTACTGCCAAAATCTAAATGAATATTAATTATTTTCTCCTCATTTTTAAATAAGAAAAGAAACCAATTAAAACGTGTATTTATATGTTTATTTTAAAATAGTTTTCATGACATAAATTCAATATTTTTTCCCATATTCGATGGTATACATTATTGCCGTCTAGATGAAAATATCCACTTTAAACTGCTAAACGTTCTATCAACGACCACAATGGTCAACGGGGCATTCTTTAAATATTTACAATGACACAAAGCCAATTTCTCATTTATGTTGGTTATTGAAAATTCCTCACCTTTTATAAGACTGTTTACTTTTTTCATGGTGTCATAACCAGTATTTAATTACATCGTCATTTTTTCATCGATATCAAATCCCTAGAACTTGCCCCGAGTTATCCCAGGTATGCTTATGATTTTATCTGACGGTATAACAATAGAAAATTTAATACATTTCTCTGTAATTTAGAGGGGTGAAGTGACAAATAAATTAAATGTTAGCCGATAAGGACAATTAATATTTCGCTTATATATTGAGGAAAGAGTAAGTACACGAAACCTACTAATAACTTCGTGAGATTTTTCCTTATCTAGACGATTAATTTTAATTACCAGCGGCTTTTATTTTCATGAAAGCATGAAAGTAAAACAGCAGTTTAATCGACACGATAACCGTGTTTTCTATGTATTTAAGTGCTATTGCCAAGGAAAAGTTGTGTTAAGATTGTCCCCCGATATTTATTTAATTTATTTAATTATAAGGCTTATTATATTATGCTAGGGAGTGGATCAACTTTTGGTTATTGTTATTCTGTCCCGTAACTCAGGAGACAACAGTGATAGTTTCTTAGAAAAATGATTTACTATATAATAACACTACTAAATATGCTTGAAAGAAAACCCATAGGATTTTAATTGCCACAAAAAAATATGTTTAGTGGATTTATATACTTTAAAATAATGTTTTTAAGGAGTAAACTAAGAGACGTCACCATGGCAACGAGGTACAAAGAAAAGTTGATTGACCCTAGGGGTAGGATTTATTATAGTTAGCAGTAGATGCCCTGCTTGTGAAACATTCTGTCATCATAAACAAATAGGCAGTATCTCAAATTTAATAGCCAAAGCAGCTGGAGTCTTATCCCATTGATAATAAGGTTGCATTTGATACAGGAGTTTTACCTGAGATACTGCCCTTTGTCTTAGCAGGGCGGCATTGTTGTCCGCGACTTTGCCTTAAACCACGAGCACGTATTGCTTCATCGAATTCGCGGTACCGTGGTTTATCGAGCTATTGTTTTCGGGAGCATTGTTTTCCAAACCTACTTGCAAATGAAAGCGATTATTCAACATTACTAAACTTTAGTGCCTTGTGGTGGCTGCGGTTCTTTTAGGTTTACAACGACACTATATTTAATCTGATTAACTTTTCATCGGTCGCTGACTTACTAAGAGACAACAAATCAAACAGAAAGTCGTCCACGGTCTATTTAGTTAGTATCCTAGTGTATATTTAGTATTATATTTGTTGTAGTGTATATTTAGTATTAAATTTTTGCCCTGTGTGGTTTCCGGGTTAGAATAGTGCCACTCCATGTCTTCCCGAGGATGTCGTAAGAGGCGACTAAGGGAATAAAGGCTTCTAGTATTGTTAGGCGATGGGCTTGCCACCTGTCACTAATACCTACACTAGTTAATATCTCAGCTTACTTGTGCAAAATGTGGTTACAGAACTATTAACATGTCTTTTTGGAGTTGTTGGTATTTCTGTAGCTCTGCCTACCCCACTCTGGGAGTGAAGGCGTGATGTTATGTATGTATGTATGTATATTTGTAAAAACTTAATTGTACTAAACACAGAAATTAAAATACAATATTCACAGAATAGAAACGTACAAAGACAAACTTATTCCTTAAAAGGATCTCTTCCAGCTAATCTTTGGGTGATTGAGGAACGCTTACGGAAACTGTGTGAACTAAATTTAAGACATAAAATAAGTTCAGTCAATAACCACCAACACCCAGTTGTCGTACCGTTAATGAACACTAATGTCTAACGTCCGACTTAAGACCAAATACATACATACATAACATCGCGCCTTCATTCCCAGAGTGGGGTAGGCAGACCTACAGAAATACCAACAACTCTAAAAAGATATGTTTATAATTCTGTAACCACATTTTACACAATTAGGCTGAGATGTTTACTAGTGTATTAAGACCATATTCAATTTAATAAACTTTATTATATTACAAATAGGCATTAGTATCCGTCAAACTTTAAAAACTGGTGTGTGACTGCGATACCCAAATTAAGTACCTACTTCCAAATTCAAAACCAAGTTAATTAATGCTCATTTAGGTACACAAGCGGTTACGAGGGCAAAACAATAACCACGCTGTGGCTGTGAAGCATAAAATTTAACACATTTGAAATAGCACCCATTACATTCGGGACGACATAACTTTTAATCGCGAAAGGTTCCGCCAATGTTACGCCAAACACGCATCACTGACTTTTGTATAACGAATAAATACATCGAGCGCCTATTACACGATATTGGGTCAAATTTGTATGGAAATTGGAAGCTCTGGCGCTGAGTTGACTCTGCTAATACCAGCTTTAGTTCATTAGCGGACACCTATCAGTTCGACGTTAATCGGATTACTTTCTATCAGTGGGTGAATATTCTGGTTCATATTACATACATAACATCACGCCTTCCTTCCCAGAGTGGGGTAGGCAGAGCTACAGAAACACCAACAACTCTAAAACAGCTTGTTAATAATTCTGTAACCACATTTTGCACAATCAGGCCAAGAAGTTTACTAGTGTATTAGTGATAGGTTGCAAGCCTATCGCCTAACAGTACTACACGCCCTTATTCCCTTAGTCGCCTCTTACGATTTCCACGGGAAGACATGGAGTGGCACTATTCTAACCCGGCAACCACACGGGCTTATATTTGGTTTATATTAGTTCCGATGAAATTCTGAGGTACCACGATTATTAAGAGGCCGTACACGAAAATTCGCCGGTTTTGCTTATTTTCGTGATTTTACAGTTTAAATACTGCTTTTCTGTATGTTTTAATGCACATCATGATATATCATTTCAGTTATGATCGAATAAATAAGTTACGAATGAATGAGCTACTTTTTTATTTTTGTCGCGAATTCAAATTCGGGATTTAGGTTTTTTTAATCCATTATATATTACTATTTTATTTTTAGTTTTTGGATGTTTTTTTAAGGTAGTGGATTGATTTTGAACTGAAGTTTATTATATTACTGTTGTTTTAATTTTAAGAACGAGTGTTTTTAAGACGCCGAAATTTAAAACAATTTTTTGACCATTTTCTATAAATTTTTACAAATTTAATTATTTTTTTACACAAAAAATATATATCAAGGTGCTAAAAAGTAATTCATACATTTTTTAGACTACTTTTACAGCAATCAATTGTAATTTTTTCATACCTTTAAGACGTCAAAACGATTCGTGAATATGCGATATTCTAAACCTCTTACAGCAAAATTCACAAAACAGTCGCTGGTTTCAGGTCGATTTATCAAAATTAAAAAATAAAAACTAAAAGGTATTTCATACATTCGTTGAAAATCGAAATTAACTTTCGCGTTGCGCATTAAAATTTGTAGAAATAAAGCATTTCAACAGTAAAATCACGTCTATAAAATCACGAAAATCAGCGAAATCGCCACAATTTCGTGTACGGCCTCTTAAGAAGTAACAAATAAAGAAAAATCATATTGCTCATCAATGGTGCTCTGACGTGCAGACTGTGTTCACATACGTTCCTAACTAAACTAGGGTATTGCAACAATTTAAGAGCACGCGTGTTAGATGCCTAATCTAGTAAATTGAAGACATAATTTAGTTTGCGACCCATATGCTCCTATATACATAACATCACGCCTTCATTCCCAGAGTGGGGTAGGCAGAGCTAAATAAATACCAACAACTTTAAAAAGACTTGTTAATAATTTTCTGTAACCACATTTTGCATAATCAGGCCATGAAGTTTATTTGGTGGTTTTAGGTACTTTAGTGACAGGTTGCAAGCCCTTATACCCTTAGTCGCCTATTACGACATCCACGGGAAGATATGAAGTGGCACTATTCTAACCCGGCAACCACACGGGGAAACTTCTCTTTGTGTATAAAAGAGTAGTACAGCTGACTAAAGAGTCCCTTTCCTGGCGGGAAGCGATATATTGTATTCTCAGATATGCCTCGCTTGCAGGTTTAGGAGCAAACCTAATAAACCGGCTTCGAAACCTAAAACCTCTTTAAAATTCAAGAGGGAAAGGAATGTAAAAGGATTTTTGGACTATTTTGAAGACTTACCATCATAGTCGATTTCCCCATCCCTGGTCCGCGGCAGATCGACGGGCGGCGCCGAGTCGGTCTCCGGCGCGCCCTCTGCCGGACAAGTGCGGCTTGCACTGAAACAAGCAAATAGATAATATTAATCTTAATTAAAGTGTAATGGAACATACAAAAAAGAATAAAAAGTACGAAGCAAGACAAATGACGATAACCCATACAAGGTAAACGGGGAACAACGCAAGGGTTGACAAAGGTGCCAAGTGAGACGTTTTGAAATGACAAACGTATTTGTATGAAGATTAACTAGGTTCCCCGAAACCTGACAAACCATTACTCAAGAAATAATCCGGATGATGACAAAATCTTATTCAAACATACAGATAGACTAACAAACGCGGCAGGCGACTTTATTTCAGTATTTCGAGATTTTCACTCTGAGCATTTAGCGAAAATCAGTTCATGACAATAGTTACTACCTACAATACAAACTGATTTTGTATTTAACTAATTTCCAAAAGTATGATTTGTCCAACTCATTACATTAGTTAGCTAGCAAAAACAGAATTTCCAGAAAGTATATTCTTTTTGTTTTCGAATCAAATTGATTTTCTACATAATAAGTCAACCCTGACGTACCGAACTAACTATGTAGCGTAAAAGACTTGGCAAACCTTTTTTGAACCGTATCGCAAATATTTGATCCAACATTTTTAATAGCCGAACATAATATTTTTAGCGTTTTGTCGGGTGATATATTTTAGTGACAATAGAGAGCGCGGCGAAATGGGCGGGAAATACGATATAAACTGACACTCCAGAAGTATTTTAGTCGGGCTTTTATAAGCAACGAACGATTTATTTTGTGTTACTGTTTTTTTTTATTAGAGTCATTTATTACAAAAAAGACTTCAAAAATACTTTGCCTTTTGTAATGTAAAATACGTATTTTATCTTCATGACAAGCGACGATCATCCCTTGTTAAATAATGAACTCTCATGTTCTTTCAACTCCACATACAATTTATGTCCGAATAGGTGCTTCCGGTGCAAATATAAATTTGTCTTAGCTTCACATTTTAAATTTTCAAGGAATTACGAGTATCATCACTATAATATAGTATTTTAGTGTTTGTCGACACGTTGGCCTAGTTGGTGACCCTGCCTTCGAAGCTAGAAGTCCCGAGTTCAAATCCCGGTAGGGGGAGATGTTTGTGTGATGAGCACGAGTATTTTTGTTCCTGAGTCTTAGATATTTACTATGTATTTAAGTATGTATTTCTATATATAAGTTTATCGTTGTATAATACCCATAGGCCATAGTACAAGCCTAGAGTTTAGTTTGGGCCTAGGTCAATTTGTGCAAGATTGTCCTCCGATTTTTTTTTAATTAATTTAATCCATGCATATGGGCAGAAAAAAACGATAAGCCTCTCGCAGATCCCGTTTACGATGACAATTAACGTCAGGAAAGGAGCCTAATTGCTCAGACCCAAAATAAAGCCACTCGGAACGGAAACTTCCGAGCATTCATTATCAGTCCGTAACCTTAGACTTCGGGAGATATTAATGATCCGATTATTTATAGCAACTCTATACAATTTCCAGCCAGCTTGGTAAATCTGCCTTTTGTCTCTCTATGTTTGTTAGCTCGGAGAAAATAATTCTCGGCCGTCAGTTATTTATTGAATTATTATTTAGGCGTCATACTCGTAGAGGGAAGACTTTTTCCGCGTGAGGATGCAAATGGGCCAATGTGATTAAGTTAATAAAGTAACCAGTTAAAGAAAAGTTTTTCATAGCATGCAGACTGCAAACGAGCACACAGGCCACCTTATGAAATAAGAACTCAGAGGCTCGGAGACATTTCCAATCTCAAGACTGCTATCTAAAACCTTCAAACGCGCTGCCAACCCTAAGCACTGAGATGGAATGCCTAGAGTCAAATACACACACTCATCACAAAAAGTAGATAATTGAATGGTGCTTGAATAAGTACCTTCTCTATGGTTAAGTTGAAAAAATACTCATATCCGAATTCAAAACGAGAAAACCTATTTCATTTTATAGCGGGTTCGATTCCACAGCTCGACGAAATGCATATTTTGGGAGAGCGAGAAAACATATACAAAAATGTAATAGTTGATTTTGCCTCCATATAAAAAACATTTATTGCTTTATAAATAGAAGCTAAAACAGCGAACTGTTTTGTTTTGGCACGGTTGCTACTGTACGTATAGAGCCAAGCACTTAGTTTTTATTACAGCTTAGCCTTGCCTAACTGCCCTTAGATAATGTTAGGTTAGACCTAGTATAAAGGCAATCTGGGCGACAAAGCTGTAGAAAAACTTTTGGTGCCTTTTCGCCGCACTTATAAGATCCATCCACTTGAAAGTAAAATTGCAACAACATTAACATCATAATCACCATCGGCCACTGCAGTACATAGGACTCTCCCCAGGATCGTTACAATGATTTGGCAATGTACTGCTTGCGTCCATCGAACGACCTTTACCAGCCATCTAACCCAATACACCGTTATAAGCGTACAATTTGACAATATTAGACGGTTTCTAAAATTGAAAAGTTTTGTAGGGAAGGGTTAGGTACTTGGTTTATTTTGTAGGGGGTACCCTAACAGCGTCTTGCGAAATAAAAATGATATTGAAAAAGAAACCTATAAACTTCGATTGATGGAAAGGGGTCAAATTACAATTAAGAAAATTATAAGTAACAATGAAATTATTATCACAGACACGTTTTGCCATCAAAGCCATATATTGCACATGAACACAAGCCACAGCGACACTAAAATTACACAGCTGACAACGCTTCCCATAAAACATCGCTGAAATTCTCAAAGAATAATGCAAGCATAGCGTTAATAAAAACTGAGATGATAAACATAACAACAAAGGGTTTTGAACAAAAGGGTACGAGCCAAGATGTTATCCGCGAGTCGATTGTTGGCTGGAGCAGGAAAATCAATAGCGCGGCGCGTTCACCGGCAGCAGGGACCGATGGGGTTATTTCATGACAGTTAGGGTTACGAGTCATGGTTAATTATAACTGTGTTGGTTCGACAGCTTGGACGGACAACTAACACGTGTTAAGCTAAAATACCTTTTGTGTATAGGTGACTCTTTACTTGGTTGTTACTTGTCGCATAATCATGTTGCATAAAATGTAAGAGATGTAAGATCAATATTTGGGTAATATGGCCAAGTGAAGTGCTATCATATCGTTCACAAACATTAGCATCTAATAGCATACAGCGTGTTACAAAATAATCCGTAAAAAAGAAATTTCAAAAGTAGTGTCAACCTTTATTAAATAACGTCAGTTCAGTATCTTATGTATACAGTATACTAAGGGTTGACACTACTTTCGTTATTTCTTTTTTACGGATTATTTTGTAACACGTTGTATAACTGTTGCATTTAAATATTACCAAGACTTTAAAACATAACTTCTTCATGCTAAAAAGTTAAAAGGAAACGTATTATGGTTCTAAATCAAAACTCTGAAGAACATAAAATATTAAACAAGCAAAAATTAAAAATTCAGCCCGCGGTAGTTTTTACGGCAGTTTTCCGTCTGTTATTTCCCAAGTGACAGTGGCATCATTTATCTGAATTATAAAGAGGCGAAAAATATATATCATTCTTGTTTTTATAGAAACGATGACGTGTTAAGAATTAAAATATATGGTAGAAACCTTGAAACCAGTGAATAAAACATGACAAATTACAAGAAGAGATGACGAGAAGATGATAAGATTGGAACAGAGACTTTGCCTGTGTTATTTTTTACAGATGTCTTTTGTCCAGTACAAATAACCTGGGCCGAGTTCTACACGGTAAAACGATATTGCCTTTGACGTGTTTCCGTATTATCATTGTTTTGATAACTCTTTTTATTTGACAGTAATTGCGGCCGATGTAAAAGCAATACTAAAACACGTCAAACGCAATATCGTTTTAACCCAGTAAAAGAGAAACCCAGAACACGAGAAATTATACGTGATAGGATAGTATTATGACGCATACGTTAATTAATATATCGCACTTTTAGAATTATAGTGACCTAATTCAAACATTTTTAGCTTTCGATTTCGAGTCATAAATTTAGTACTATAGAGACCAAGTCGAAATTCAAAATATTTACTATAATTCTAAAGATGCGATATATGTTACTTTCTGAATTGGCCAATGCATCAATATTGTACGAGTATGCATCTGGTGAAAAAAAACTTGCTCGAAATAATTCTGTAAAGCCAAATTCAACTACCAATACAATACTACACTTGCGGATAGCGGAAACCATGCAGCCTTCGATAATGGCCATGGGAACCTCGGCGTCTGGTCCACGGTCACTGCCAGGGCCGCGGGAATCGATCGCGGGACCATGGGAAGTTTCGCACGGCCCGCCGCGTTAGTTATTTATACTTCTTGAATATTAAGCAGGTTATTACGTGTTTAAACTTTGTAGTGGTAATATTTTCTTGTTTTGATGTCCAATTCAAATTCAAAAAGTTTTGAAAGTATCTTTTAAATTTATTTGTGGTTTTAAATTGTTTAAATGTGTGTTACTTTGGCTGGCGGCTTTAAAAATTGAGGTAATTTTCAGCATAGTTACAACCCGTTACGCGTACACTACAATATAATCGAAAAACTTTAATAAATAGGCTAAGTTTTCATTTTGTTTAATGTCGATACATTTAACGAACATTTGCGGTCTGAAAAAGTAGAAACGCTTTCTCCCAGTTTGAATAAGCAACGATTGATTTTAAGAAAAAAACATGCTAAGTCGTTTGCAATATATTTTCACTCTCTTTTTATTGATTAAATAATTATAACGTCCGTTTTTTTACTGCCAAGTTCAATATCAACATTAGTGAAATAAAATAAGTTTTATTTGAGTGTGCAGAATCGGTTTTGCGATACCGATACCCTGATTGAACATTTGACTATAGATTATACATAATGAATATTATAAGATATTCCAGAGCGACAGTTCTAATTTAGAGCCATCTATTTTCTAAGTTTAAGCCAAGTAATCTAGGAGAAAAGTATATATCAAGTCATATTTCTTGACAACTTAATTTTTCTTTTAGTATATTTCTTTCTGTACACGAAATGTACGAGTACAGCTGTTACATTTATTAGTACGGTTCACAGCGTACCTTATGTAATGTTACTAACCTAAACAGATGTTACATTTTGTGTTCTACGAAGTATTAACAATTTTCTTGAACTTCCGCCTTCAAGAGACATAATAAGAATTGATAACCTTTACCATGACTTTGACATATAATTCGGCAAGAGATGTCATCTCTTTGTATTTACATACATGCCTCTTATAGCCATGTCATGATTTTCAAGAAAAACGGCTATCAATTATTTAAAATTCAAAAGGACACTACAAAAATCGAGACAAATAAGAAACTGTGACCCATTTTATGTTAGTACATTTTTTCTTTTTCAATACGAAGAAACTTTTCATTTGTTTCAAAAACCTTACTTACAAACTAATATAAGGAAATAAGGTACGCTTCGGTACCATGCCGCAGGGCCGTCTTTTAGATATAGCTTTTTAGTTTTAACTTAAGTAAGTTTTTGAGATTTATTTTTGTACCTTACTTGAGTCCTAATAAAAAAAAACAGATATGTTAGTAAATTAGACAAACTAATTTATAAAAACAATAAGACACTCGACGTGTCAGTGACACACGTAAAATATAACGGACTATTTGCTCAACGAGCAATTCGTATTCTTGCTGCGCAAAAAGATTCATAGGCCATTTATTTTCTTTTCCCTCCGTCCGTCTACGTCCTTGGCCGGGGCTCTCGTTATGTTTATGGAAAATGGGAATACATTAGAATAAAATATCAAATGATTACGATTTGTGCTAACAATTTTATTTTGGTATCATTATTAACAGACTGTTATGTGAAAATTTGATTCATGTTTTTTTCTCTCATCCATAGGGGAAGGCTTTAGACAATGATTTCTTGGAGATCCAACAGCTTACAAAACACGATAGAATTTAAATTCGATAGCAAAAAGCCAATTAAACGTTCTCACCCAGCTGAAAATAACTGTAAAACGGTTGGTTATTCATGGCTTGCTTGAAAAGAGAATAATTTCTGTCCTCGAGTATACACTAAGCTCGTTGTGACAAACCATACAAATAAACAGGTGATCGGGAAAACGTGTACATTTATAAAGTCTAATGTATGACACTGAAAGTATGAACCAATGAAACAAATTAAATTGACCACCATTCGACCATTTACTTGTCTATGCCAAATTGAGTTCGTTTCGACTGGCGACTTTTTGGCCAAATGCCGAAGACGCGACATCGCATCCTACAAGCTAAATTGTAAAGCGTAGAAGCGAATTCGTGGCCTACACTCGACGGGCATTTCAGAAAATTATTTGGAAGGCTATTTATACATCGATCATACGAGGAGTAAAATTATAAAGTTTCGTAGCTAAGCTAAGGGTTGGATAAAGATTTTCTATTGATTCTTAGGCCGTCAAAATCTATCAGCGCCAAGAGGAAACCGAAGAAGAAACATCACAAATACTTAACAGTCAGTATAAATAGACGTCCAGCATTTCTATTAACTGCACCAAACTTCCCACAATACTTGTTGTTAACAGTCTTGTTTACGTTTCGCCACGTGTTAACCCCCACCTAACACATATCGAATATTATCAATTCAGGAGACAACCAGACGTCAGCAAGTGGGCGTGCGAAACGCTGCCAAATCGATTGTACCAGACACAATTACTCTTGATTCACTTGTGTTTTCAATAATATGGCGGTTATGATTCGCCCAAGGGCACAGAGTGTTGTTTCTATGCAGAGAAATATTATTTTTTCGTGTATTAGGTAATATTCATTTCTCCAATTACAAGTAGCAGCACCAGTGCGTAAAGGTTAATGAACACTTTGGATTTTTTTTCCATAGCTCATCAACAGTTTTCAATCATTCATTAAATTTAGTCGGTATTTTCAACTTCGCTACCCTATTGCAAAGAATTTCCTCAGCGAGATTAGAAAAAAAACATCTTTGGCATCTATTCTGAAAAAAGATCACCCAAACATCGGTGACACATTCCGCTCGTGAAAGAATCCAATAGAAAAGTATTGTCTTCTTTTACCGGAGCATTTCTAATAAGTATTAAAATCGTAAGGACAGAAGTTGTGGCATGAGATACCTGTCGAGTTTATAATATATATGCTCTTCATTAAGTTCTTGTAGGTACTAATGCTTTTTTTACAAGTATACTTTCCCCGCACTGAAAAAAAGCCTTGGTTGCTTCTAACAAGATAGTGATTACGCTTATGCACATAAGCGTCTTGGTGCCACACGAGCCTAACAAGATATCAACTAAGATGATCAAGCAAGAAGCGACAAGCAAGACGATAGTTGTGATACCTATTATTTAGCGTTCACGGCAACTGCTTACCATCAGAAAGCTTGCTTGTTGTCACAGAAGACGCGGCATTCAAAACCGTACGCTTGTACTCTTCCTACCACAGCAACAAAACAAGGACGGATGTTAATAGAATGTACAGTAAATAATGCAGCAACAATTGTATTGAACGCAAGTTCTACATAGCTGTAGGCCGTAGTTCCGCTTGCTGCTTCAATGAGTATTCAATTAAGTGACTAAGGAAGTTGAGGCAGTTGCTACGCTTGCAGGCAATACAACTAGCACAACTCAATTTTTCCCGCGTCTGCAGCTCACAGACACCTTTACTTGTATCATTCTTTGATAATTAAACTAGATAAAGAATGCCAGACACTGTACAGCTAACGTTGCTCAAAATTACAAGTTAAGATTAAGTATCAGATCAAGTTCCCGGCTTGATTAAATTCGTCTGACGTCACTAGACTGATTTAGGTACATCACTTGAGGGTTGCTGTAATTGTGTGTACAGTAACGCCAGAGATTAATAGAACTCGGCTGTCTTTCGCTGTCAGACTCTTTTTGGCGTCTGTTGGTATATTTGTTATGCCATAGTGTGAAGGCGATAGTCAAGTACTATTAAAACTCTGGATTTTACTAGTCTATACTAATATTATAAAGAGGTAAAGTTTGTGGGTTTGTGAGGTTGTAGGTGGTAATCTCTGGATTTACTGAACCGATTTTGAAAAATCTTTTACCAATAGAAAGCCATGTTATTTGTGAGTGTTATAGGTTATGTTTTATTTTTCTACACGGACGGAGTCGCGGGCAACAGCTAGTGTATTGATAAAGCCAACACATCAATGATTGAAAATACAGACATCACGGTGCTTGTATGATATCAAAACTCATTTGTGTTGTCATCTAGATGTAGAAGTTAACACACAGCATTACCTAAGTATAAGGTCGAATTTCAGTTATCAACTGTTTCGTTTGTCAGATTTTCTGCTCGGAAATATGAACATTTTTGGTCTGGTTTCGGGTCAGAAAACATGACTTACGAAAGGCCGTTTTAAAAAAAAATCTTGGCCTATTTCATACTAATTACATAAATAACTAATGAAAAAAGTTTTACATCCTCGCAGTAGTTGAGAAAAGCCTGGGCAGAAAGTGCAATTTGTAGACTCGTACACTAGAGGACCTCGTCAACATTTCGGCCATCTATATAACTCGTTCATAAATCGCGTACTTTCTGCCCTCGACAGCTATGTACTTTTGTTTTGAACCGTTTAACTTTCCTATAAAACCAACCCAACTTAACCTGTAGGTATATATCTTTAAACATTTTTAAAGTTTATGGATTTTAAAATTTATTTTCTAACTCATACATTTTCAGACAAATGGAAGAGTTGATACCTACACACACAAACGATTGCCTCAACGATTAGCTATACATACACGATACGGAATAAGGGCATATTGACCATCGGGGAAACAGCCAGGTCATACACAGGTACGCCACAAGTGCGTCGTTAAACTGTATTTACGAGTGGGAACACGACCATTTACTACCGTAACGTCTTCTAAGAGGTCAGAAGTGACCGTTTAACGTAGAGTAGCGTCTCGTAAGAGGTCACAGGAGGAACGTCGTCGTAATCAGCACGTGTAGGTGGATATACTGGTAGCTATTAAGTTTCTATAACAAATTATTGTTATAGTAAAGTTTTTGGGTAGAAAATACTGATTATAAAGCTACATTGTCCTGGGTTCAAATCCAGATATTTGTGTGATGAGCACAAGTATTTGTTCCTGAGTCTTGGATGTTTTCTATGTATTTAAGTATTTATTTCTCTATATAAGTATGTTTATCGTTGTCTAGTACCCATAGTACAAGCCTAGAGCTTAGTTTGGGACTAGGTCAATTTGTGTGAGATTGTCCTGTGATTATTATTATTATTATTATTATTATTTATCAGGATGGTTCTTAGAAAGATTTAATGAAAATTGGTTAAGCCGTTTAAGAGATATCAGCTCTGAAAGTAAGCGTCGCGTAAGATGTCGCGGCCTTTTAACCCCTTAAAAGCGCAATACCTCAAAAACGGCTGAACCAATTTTGACAAAACATGTCTAAAAACCACCGCTACAAAACCTGCTTTCAAATTAAAAAAACCGCATTCCAATCGGCTCATCCATTTATATCGCATTTTGTATCGCATACTGGTTGTTATTTTGAAACCAATAGATACCTAAATAACCTTTAAGTTACATGTTTTGTACATAGTATTGAACTCAATTTAAAAGCGGTACAGCAGTTCACATTGTCATATCCACCTTTTTTAACAACAGACGTGCAGTCAGGTCATAGATTTGAGGATGAAACACAAAATAATTATGATTGTTACACATAAAAGTTTTGTAAGCAATTGCTTAATTTCATTACAAAGTAATTATATCACAATATGTACAAACAGTGTACCGTCATCGTCAGTAATAATTTAACTGATCACGAAAACGAATGTAAGTTAAGTACCTACTTCTATGTATCTGTTTCAACCTTTTCTTCCAAAACAAGTCTCTAGGCCCGACAAAAAGAAATAAAGACACGGTAAATCTGTTAACACCAAAAGTACTATAAAAACATAGACTATAAAATATTTATGGATCAATTTAACGCAACAAATGGCAGTAAGTTGAACCATAATCATATCGTAACGTAGCTCTCGTTTTAGGTAATATCGTTAAAATTCCACGAGCCTCGTAAAACGGATAATAGATATAACCTGCACTACTATTGTGATAGGAATGACAGGGGAACACGCAAAGGCTTGTTTATTTCATGTCAATTGAAAGGAAAATATAGCACTTGAAGTTTGAAATAATCACTTTGGTAGTTCATAGAGGCGTATAGATTCCTTTTCGTCTTGGGAATGTGGAATGTGTACAAAAAAGGTGACCACGTAGGTACGGCTAGCGCATTTATCCCTCTCATTCTCTTTTCATTACAGGCTAGATAGAGAGAGGTTACCGAGGGGCAAGCAAAAAATCTGGATATCAGATATATAACAATCTTACACAATTTGATCTTAGTCTTAAACTAAAATTTAGCCTTGCCTTATTGGTACTAGACAACGACAAACTTTTTGGAAACTTCATAAGAACCAAGACACTCAAACTCATCACATAAATATTTTTTCTTATCGGGAATTTACTCCTGTAGCTTTGTAGGCTAAACGCGTCGTCTGTGTCATAATTGTTAAATATCGTTTCTTTTCGAAAGGATTAATTTAATTTCTGTTCATTTCGGAGTTACAGAATCAACAATTTTGATAACTTGCATCATTTGAAACTGAATATTATAAATCAAATTAAGCTTCACCTTTGACATCACAATTGCTTACTATCAAGTGGTTAAATGCTTACTTTTGCATAAAAATAAAGTCGAAAAATGATTGCTCGTTCACTTGCGTAAATGATGCGAATTGAATCGTATGCGAAGAACCGTATCAAAGACAAGAGGCGTGCAATCGTGCAGCATGAACAGATACCGTTACGATAAATAACGACTGGCGTAGCTAAATACCGATTCCGACACTGATTTTAATTAGCAGTATATTTGCACTATTATTTCGATATTAGATGACTTCTTAACTCATGAAAATGTTCCACATGATGAAAACAACTTCAGATTCAAGTAAGGTATTGTTACTTATAAAGAATACCTTCACAAAACAACGAAGATAACTTTTAATGTAGATAGTGATTCATTCAAGATAAATCATGCAATAAAAACAATCGATGACACTAACATATAATATGCAGTCAACACAATTTGTGATGGCACTAAAGTCCATACCGATAGTTAGGCCATGTAACATAAAATGTCAGAAGCTCCGCGTCCGTAGATTAGGAAATGTCATAATAATCAAAGCAGAACAAGAATTTAGTTTGAAAGCTTTAGGTAGATCTATCTATAAATACCTTTATTTACGGGGATTTATCACCAGGTAAGCCTGTTGGATCACAGCGTTGTAAATAGCTTCATTATGTCCAATTTGCGAAGTTTCAAGCGAGACTCCGCAGGGGAACAGCGGTTTATAACTAATTTGAGTGGAATGTTTTTGAAGACTTGTAACGAAACTACTTCATATTTGTTATAAAAAAGGGAGGCTTTTTTATTTTGAATGATGGAGTTACTCTTACACCGCTTGAAGTAGAATGAGTAGCGAAGAAGCATAATATAACGGCCGAACCCTATTTTCAAACCTCGGACAGATAGCCTTACTTCGGATTAAAATTTTACACATTTTGTATGGGTAAATGACAAATTTCAACCCGAAGTAAGCCTTATCTATCCGCGGTTTGAATAAAGGTTTCGGCCGTAAGACATATATACTTCCTATTTTCTTAGAATTGCAACCATAACAAATATACGACACGCCACGACAGTGACCACAATCGGATAGTGACTTACTTCTTCTACAGTATTATAATTAGAAAACCAAAATAAGGTAGATATCCATAGCTTATTACAATTATGCTACTTTAATAAAACCATACACAGAACTAGCTTATAAAAAAATAGAGCAACCATTAACTTTTTAGCGGCCGAAATGAGAGTCGCTGATAAAACCGCAGCAAATGACGTGACTCATTGCTGTAAATAATAAATGTGGGTTAAAACTTTGAGCACCAATTAGCGTTTGAAATTTGGACCAAACGCGAATTTAGGACGATTATGTTTGATTTACGTGAACATAGCCGTCGAGATCGTATCTGTCGTGAAACCTGGGCGGAATTCGAATTTAGGTATGTAATATCTTACGTAATTGTAGTTCCAGTGAATACACATCTTCAGGACGTATACCGTATAGGTTCCTTGGATTTGGATTTAAATGAATGAATATATAAGTCATACTGTCCAAGATGTGGGAAAACAGGAAGGCTAGGCTGTTAAATTACGTCAAACTAAATGCAATAATATTTGTATGAGTATCAGCGGACTAGTTGCAAGGATTTAGATTCTTATACACAATTCTTGGACCTTATTTTGTTGGATAGATATTAGACGCAGCGTGTACTTTTTACTACATTAACATAATATTTGATTTGCATTAATATTTAATACCATTATAATTATTTACTCTGCAACATGAAAAAACAGACTGACAAAATATATACTAACACATAATAAATAACTTACTGGTTGAACATTTCAACCAATATAATATCCAAGCAATTTGTTGGAAAAATGACAACGTAAATGAGATGTGTCACTTAACAAAAATATTGGAGACTTAACTAAATATGTAGAAAGCAAACACGTGGGTGTAGAAGTTACTTCACGTTCAGACGTGAACTCTGACATTTCACCCGAAAACAAAGTTGTTAAAAATAGTTCAGGTGTTGGAGTATGTCTCGAGATAATTGGATCTGAAGATTCTGAAGTGAGCTTGAGTAATCCGATAAGAAAAAACACTCTGCACTTGTGAGTTGAGAGAATTTAACTCGACGATACTCGTTAAAGTGTGATCTTGGTATCAATTAAAGATAACAAGCGTTTATAAAATGCTTGACGTGTGTGCTAGTACTATTTGATTATTTTTTCTACTTTTTTTTTGGTTTCAATAGATTTAATTTTGTTTAATGCTTAATATAAATAATTTGGTCTAAATCCTATTTCCATCCTACCATCTTTAAACACAGACCCTATTATTTTTGACGACACGTCGGCCTAGTTGGTAGTGACCCTGTCTTCGAAGCTAGAGGTCGCGGGTTCAAATACCGGTAAGGGCAGATATTTGTGTGACGAGCACGAATATTTGTTCCTGAGTCTTGGATGTTTTCGGTGTATTTAAGTATATATTTCTCTATGTAAGTAAGTTTAGCGTTGTCTAGTAACCATAGCCTAGAGCAAGAACAAGTCTAGAGCTTAGTTTGGGCCTAGGTCAAGTTGTGTAAAATTGTCCCCCGATATTTATTTATTTATTTATTTATTTATTATTATTTTGAAAGTTATGTACTCCATTATTGTTGTACTTATAAATAAATAAATAAAAATATGCATACCTTTTTTATTATAGTTGCGTTTTTGCCAAGAAATTTAATTAAACAATACATTAATGTCTTTTACAATGTAATCAATTCTAAAAATCTTCATAATAATATAAATTTCAAAGCATGATGCTTGTTTGATTTTTATCGTAAAATCAATAGGTCATAAACCAATTTATCTACTTTACAAAATAGCAAGAGCATCGATCAAACAAACTCCAATGTTCTGTCATACATCTATTTGAGAGACCCGCTTTTGCCAGAATAGCTCGATCCCAGGCTACCTCTTTCGTATTTCAGTATGTCTTTTGCAACTTAGTTACTTCAGTTTATCAAAATCAAGTTATTTATGCAGTAAATTGGCAACATGAGGGCTCTTTTACACGTCGGCAATATGCAGTGAATCTACTAGCGCGTTAGGACAAAACCATCATTGCGGAGAGGAAGCGCTGCAAGAAACTCTAGACTATATTCCCACGTATCTCCTCACGATACAAGACCCCGAGTAACTTTAACTTTTAAAACCCTAGAGAACTGTTGGACGCGAGTCACGTAAGTCTTCATAAACGGCTTACTTACTATCCGACTATTTTCCTGGACACGCTACATTTGTGAATAAAGTGAATAAACATTTTATAAGAATAGCAAATGGCAGGAAATATGTTGCACACTAATTTTATTGTCACAATCGCTTTTACCTTACCTTGAGATTACTAAAAAAGTTAAGTATTATATATCGTTGAGAATAAATGTAAAGGTGGAAAATGCCAACAATTAGTGTTACTTACACAGCTATTCACAGCAGTAATTATAACCATTGCATAACCGTTTCTAGGCTCATTGGTCGTTCAGTCTGTTCAGGTTTCTATACATTTATAATATAGAATAGAATAGAATAATCGCTTTATTTCAGACTAAAGTCCATAAAAGTGTTAGTAAACATTGTATCTTAAGTAACTACGAGTTAGTAAAATACAGACGACTTAAAATTATAACTAAAACTAACAAATCAACCAATCAATCAAACGTGCAATATAATCGCAATGTTTTTTCTGGTTTACCATTTCGTCTTATCATCTTTTGGCAAACTGTATCATTTCCAAATAAACCATGTCGTAATAAGGTAGCTGTACTTCCCACCGCAGTTTTTTTGGCACACCTTTTGCATGGTTCATCTAAGTTAAAGTGGAATGTTTCTAACTATGCCACCTTGTCAGTATAAGAACAGTGCCAGTCGATTAGACTAGCATAAGAGAGATGAGAGCGAGTGAGAGAGAAGCACAAACCCGAAGGCCATCTTAAGAGCTACTGTACATTATCATTGACTAAATTGAACTCTTCATCCTATGTTTAGTTTGAAGTTTATTATGACCACCAACGATGACAGCGCGCAACGCACTAAAATGCTCAACATTTTGAGGTACTTATACTGTATATTGCTAGAGTTGAGGGAAGTTTTGAGGCATGTAAAGTGTTTAATCTGTGTAAATACAAATAATAATAAAACGCATGTGAGTATGGAAAGCTAGACTTTATAACTGCTATGGTGAGTGGTGGTGGTTGGTTAACGCTGAGTGACGACAAGCCAAACAATAAATAAATATCTACTTCATTGAAACGTGAATGTGTATAAGACGCGATGAGCCAAAATGCACAACAGGAGCCAATTCCATGAAGTTACGTTACAATTCTACCCCCCAAAAGGAACATCTTATGCCGGACGACAACACTTCTTATGAACAAGGCCTAAACCAAAACTAAGAGAGAAGAGAGAGATAGATAGATACTTTAAGAGCGTCATCATCAAATTATGACATTTTCTGTCATTCTCTTTTTTTTTCAAAAAGCCACTAATAGATATTCCCAAGGCCGGATTTTTTCTCATGTGTATATGTAGGTAAATAGATTCTTTTTGTGAAGTAACTTTACACCATTCCAACTAGCAATCTTCCTTGTGTTGGTGGACTACCGCTTATCCAATACTTCAAACAAGTAATACAATGTTGCCACTTACGAAACTTTAAGAAATTAACTACAGATATTTCACCGGAAATGTGCTGTAAAGGCATGTGACAAAAAAAAACAGCAGTAAAGTTGTCTCACCTCCCGCTGTCGCGCCGCAGCGACCACCTCCGAGACGTGAGGGCTCGTATCATGCTCACTAACTTTAGTGTTCACTTAAGTGTTAAACATCACAAATAGTTAACCGTGACTACACTGACTACTTACTCATTGTACGTAAATGCACTTTCTGTTCTTAAGTTTAATATCACATTTGGATAGGTGTGGTGTAGCTTTGTTTACACTGAAATCTGTATAGTTGAAGCACGTATTGTGTGACTTAGATTTAAAAAAATAGATATAAGGGCTAGAATTTGGGTAATAACTAAAAACAAAAATGTTGACTAGTCTACGTATGCTAAGAAGAATATACCTAGACCAATTGAAATAAAAGTGGACGTCGTACCGTATCAGTGTGTTGACGAGAAGGCTCGGAATAGGGAAGAATGGAAATTACTCCACCAACAAGAGCATAGCTCACGGGAGTGATGATGATGATGATGGGACTTATGGATGACCTAGCTAGAGCCAGCCTGACCCTAGATAGAACATTGTAATGGCACGTTGCAGTCCCCACTCAACAGTAAGGCTGTAAGATTTATTTCTCTATCATTTGTCAATCTACTCCAATGCCTGTAAAAACTGTCGGAAACTTGTGCTAAACTTGAATGGTAAATGATTTGCCTAAAGCTAAAGAGATACATCACAAGCTTGTTAAAATGTACAACCTAAGCTTGACTTTTCTCCCTAACAAGTGCAAATCATTTCCAAGTACCAATGCTAAGTGGGTCGGCTCGTGTCCCTCGTTTCCACTTATCCCGCGCCGAAAATCGGCGTAATAAGAAAACTTCGCAACACTTGCGGGGAACGCCGTACTTTTAATTGGCTTTCAAGACTCTTAACGAACTTTGCCGCAATACCTTCAACTATTCAGTACCAGTGTCGGTGATTTCCATGTAAAATGAGCACGACACTGAGTATTTGGCATCAAACTAAGCGTTAAAGTGAATGAGGAGAGTACTTTTGAAATCGCATAATTTTTTTGGTCTGGTATGAGGTCAGAAAACGTCACTTTTATGACAGGCCGTTTTCATACAAAATAAAAATGTTCTCGGCCTATTTCATACTAATTCCGTAAATCATCAATAAAAAATGTTTTATTTCCTCGTAGTAGCTAAGAAAAACAAAGTCGTTGCTTTAATTGTCTACTTTTCATTTAAATTTAGAACGCTAATTTGAAGTTTTAAATCAAATTGTATTTGTTTTTAAAGCAGCGAAATATCTACCTCAGTAGAAAGTGCAATTAACTACGCTTCTGCCCCTCTATATGACTCGTTGTCTTCGTCTATTGTACTATATTGACGACTTTCCCAGGGTCAAGATCGTTCATTATCAAGGGTAGCATTAGGTATAATAGGTAAAGGTATAAAAGCCCATGCGGGTAGAGTCCGTACCTAACACTAAATGGAAATGTAAGCTACCTAATGTAACCTCAAACCTTGACCTTTGGCATAAAGCTTTCACCATTTACAGTGGAATTTAATATGACTTAATCCTCTAAAATGTCACAATTAAACCAAGTGCGATAACCGATGACCTTTCCGGAGTACGAGTGAAAAGAGCATTTATGAACATATCTTGAATTTAGTTTTGAAACGTATTATTAAATGTGAATTGTGAACATATAGGGTATCCCAAAATAAAAATAAAATCAGGGGACAATGTCATACCAATTGTCCTAGTCCCAAACTAAGCTTGTTTGTACTATGGGTACTAGACAACGACTAACTTAATTATATAGAGAAATATGTACATACGTAAATACATACAAAACCTCCAATACTCAGGAACAAATGCTTGCGCTCATCACACAAATATCTGCCCTTACCGAGATTCGAACCCGGGACCACTAGCTTCGTAGGCAGGGTAGCTACCAACTATAGTCATATATAGCCTATAGGCAAACGTGTCGTCAAGAATTAAGTATGTACGGCAGGTGTTTTTCGTTTAAAAAAAGTATTATTAGGATTTATTACTATTTTAATGTGTATTCAAACAAGAGAATCAAGGGTTCAGGGACACGGTATCAATAAGGGAACGATGTATCACGTAACGAGCTGCCATAATACTAAAAGGTGGCTAACAGCAATGGAATAGTCAAAGCATTCGCTACTCTATTGGTAACCACATTCAATTTAAAATGTTTTACTATTACCATGCAGTTAGCCGCCTTCTTCGGTATCACGGTACCAAGGAATGTATGACCCTAATTTCGCAATACCAACCCAAAATTCTACATAAACTTTGGCTACAACCTTCGTCAAATAACGGTACAATGTAAATCCCTCACTAATACGATAACATAAAAAAAGGAAATTGGGTTACGAATTTAGGGTTAACCCTTGAACCAGACATCCATTTGCTTTAACACAATTGACGCCTAACCTACAAATGTATGGTATTGTTCCCCATTCCATAAACTAATTGAACAGCGTCGACGGAGTTACAGACCTACTATTTTCTTAATGTATCTCGGCAAGCTTCGTATTTCTATGAAGCACGAGTGACAAATACACTGTCAGATGCAAGTGCGAGTGAGACAGCGATAGGTAGACGAAAGACATTAAGAAAAAAGAATGTTCGTGCTTTGGTTCATGGGGCCTCTTGTAAAACTAACATGACGTTACTGCCCTAATTACAAATAGGAAAATATGCAACCGGAAAAATTCAAGAACAGCATAAATGCAAATAGAATAGTCCAACAAGCAAAAAAACGTAGTAAGTATTTCATTAGTCCTGTCCCATTTTAGGGTTCCGTAGGCAAACTAGAAACCCTTATAGTTTCGCCATGTCCGTCCGTCCGCTGCCTAGCGGAGACACTCTTAGTACTAGAGAGCTATAATTTGGCATGAATATGCATATTAGTCACGCCAACAAAGTGGTGTAATAAAAGATAAAAAATTTTTTTTTTTAGTGTACCTCCCCTACACGTAACGTGGGGATGTTTTTTTTTTCTCGTCCACTCCATATAGTGTGGGGTATCGTCGGATAGGTCTTTCATATTGCAGTTATGATTTTTTTTTTGATTAAGTGATCCTGTGAAGTGATTTACAGCCAAAACAACAAATACTAAAAATCTGAAAAAAACTTAAATGTAAGAGCATATAACGAATTTTAAAGGAAAACTATCACGACTAAGTAGACATCATTGGTTCTTGAGATACAGGTGATTGAAGTGTTTACATCTACTAAAATCATTTAAGCCGGCACCAATTGACTTTAAATAGAAAATTAGGAAGGGTTCACGGAAAGAACATGCCTAGTCACTTTTTTTTGGAAATGAAATTTTAATCTCAAAATGTAGAGGACGAAATGAACTATTACCTACCACTCAGTTTAGGATATAAATCTTCATATTTCTTTTATTTTTTCACTCTTAAAAAACCTCTACACGAAAATTACGTACAAAATATCATGGTTCCTAACTTTCAAATCGCGATATCTCAAAAAGTTACTAATGTGACTAGACATGTTCTTTCCGTGGACCCTTCAGTTATTACTTGTTGATTTTTATTTTCGTAGTACTTAACGGCTTCGGAACCCTACACTGAGCATGGTCCGACATGCTCTTGCCCGGTTTTATTATTTAGTGTGATTAATTACTGATAGAAAGCAAGTTTCGTATAGGACCTCTATTCTTCCTGGAAAAAACAATATTACTTTTGACGTGTTGGCGTGATTGAGAGACAAACATCCATCCATCCAAACTTTCACATTTTTTTATATTATTACATTCCAGAAGTACCAGTAACTAGTTAAATGAAGTCAATGCCTGCATTCCGAGACAAAGTCTTATACACAATGGCTTTCTTCCGTTATTCCGCCATGCGACTTCCCGGTTGATCGCTATTCTATCCCATTATGCGGTAAGTATGAAGTTCTTGCTATAAAATTGCGGTTTTCTCAGCAGCGCTCACTATGGAATTGAACGACAGTCATAAATTGAGCGATGTGTTTTAATTCAGTTAGCCCGTAAATATTTAATATGATAATTTCTATCGGACAAAAACATTATGTGACTAACTTTACAATAATAAATGTATAGGCACTTCCTATTGACAATATTGTAATTTTATGATATAGACTTCATCAAAAAAAAAACTAAATTCTCTTATGTATGATGGACAGAACGGGATGGAAATCCGAGGGGAGGCCTGTGCCCAGCAGTAGGACACTAATACTGGCCGTTATATTATTTTTTATTAGATTTTATACTAAGATTTAGATTGATATTGATTGAGCTTTTTTATTGTAGTGTCCTTGCAGGGTAGGTATCGCATGGACTAACCTACATTATAACCTTACTTCGTAGAATATCCTATTCACAGAACATGATATTAGCAAAAAAAAATATTCGCAAAACATTATATTAGTAAAACATGATATTTGCAAAATACGATATTCGCAAAACATGATAATTGCAAATAGTGGAATTAGGTTAAAGAATCGGTAGGATCGTAGATAGGTTTAGGTTATGTTAGTTTTACAGCAGGCCCGGAGGTCCAAACCACTCAGAAATAGGAGCTCCGCGGAAGCGGATTATATACGTAGCATCATAACGCTAACGTTAGTGATCATCGATAACTGACAAAATGGATTGACGTACGCTGACGCGTCGGCCGCTTCTATCAATTTCATACTTTTTATTAGTTTTCTAAAACCGCTTACGTTAGCGTTTTGTAAGTTACCTAGGTCAAGTTATCGCTGCCAGTCGACTAATGAGTAGAAATAATGCGTAAGACAATTAACGAACCAGCCTTAGTTGACCTCTACAAGTGCGGCGATACTAACTCTGCTGGACTGCCAAAGAATAAAACGCAAACGGTCCCATCGATTCTTTACTATAACCGTGAGAAAGTTGCAACGAGTTTGAAAGTTGTTAGAGTAACGTTCATGGTTTTTATGATAATTGCAACTAGAGTTCCTAGAATATTTAAAGGCATAAGTAGACCATCACTTTCGTACTTTGTCGCTTTCACTGGTTAGATAATTTTGTACGGCAGTTCAAACATGGCGTTAAATTGATAACGCCGTAAGAACTACAGTATGGAAGTACTAGGTCGTGAGATCCGATGTGCTGTAACAGGTAGATAATCAAAGCAATTTAGTTTAAACTAAATTTAATGAATATAAAATTATTTTTTACTTGGTTGGTAGTAACCAGGTCTCACGAGGTTAAATAGACAGGAATCGTTCATGAAAGAGTTGTTAAAGTTCAGAGTCTGCCCCAGATTTTGATGTATTTGCCAGTGGATGGAAGGTTGTGAGTATTGAATGTTTGAAGTTATGTGAGAAGATGAATGCCCGTGTTTCATCGGTCTAAATAATATTTTCCTACTATCTAATTATAATGTCATGTCATATATTATGTTTATTGTATTATTATTACCGTCTTGTTAACCTATATTTAGTATGTAATTCACAGTGCTGTAGTTTTTTACTGTTATGCTGTGTAATTATTTTGAAGTAAATAAATAAATAAATAAATAAATGAATCAGAAAACAGGTTTCAGTCATTTCAAATATTTGAAGAATGCCTCGTTGACCACAGTGGACGTTGAGAGAACGTTTAGTAATTTAAAGTGGAAATATTCATCTAGACGGCAATCGTTACTAAGGACAGATATGGAAAAAACATTGAATGTTAACTATGAAACTTTTGAAAATTAAAAAATAATCATTTGTTTATTAATTTTATTTCGACTCGGTCAATTTGTGTGAGTTTTTCCCCGTTTATATTTAACATACCTAAGTTCACCATAAGATATTCAAAAGTACTCAATCAATTAAAAAACACCCTGTGAAAGAAAAGAAGTTAAAAAAAAGCTATATTCGTTGGCAATAAATTAATTGTCCATGTACCTAGTTAAGTGAACTCTAAACCGCATGTCGATTTTTTTAAATTATTGGTCAACTCTTGGGTGAGGACCAAAAAGCTGGACCACAGTTAAGCGGAGTTAACCATACAAACAACAAAGACGAAAACAGTTCTGCTGTGCGATGAAAAGTATCCTTACAAGTCTGCCCTGCTAAGCTAAATAGCAGCAACTCAAATAAAACTCTTGTTGCAATCACAACCTTATTACTAAGAAGCGAGGATTTAATTTACTTTGGCAATCGAATTTGACATACTGTTTTTTTTGCTTAGAAGTGTATGGCAAATTTTCATGGCACAATGGAAAATTTAATTGCGTGAGTTAGCGTGGCCAACTTATCTTGAGCGGAAAAGTGTTTTTTTTGAGCTCATTTGATTAGTTGTGGGCGTATCTGCCGTCCCTTTGCCCAGAACATTTCGAAGGTCATCTTTTGTTTCATACGGGTACCTATTAATATATCTAAACAACTTTCAACGACCGTATCATTACGGAGAATTAGCTACGTAATTAATGTTTAAAGTTAGGTTGAAAACAACATTGTTTTAGCAGAAAACATCGATGAAAAGAATTTCGATAAAATGATGGGATACTGTAAAAACACTGGGTGAAAGTCAGCCAAACGCTTATATGTGTTGCTGGCAGGGAATATACCATTTTAATAATATAATGGTTAGTGAACAACACTCATATAAAAAGAAAAATACCCATAGCCCTTTCAGACCCGGCCAATATTATCGTGCGGGTTGTTTACGTTTGAAAATAGATTTTATTCAGTGATTAAAAACAAATGAAAGTAATTTATAAATTCGATGAATATAAGTCCTATAATCAGTTAAGCACGAAAATGTATTATCTGACACTTCATACTAAGCTGGGTCTGAAAGGGATAGGGGCCATTAAATATTGTCCATTAATAGTTTCTCTAAAACTTATTCATATGTTAATCCATACTGTAGCAGACTTATCAACAGCTCTGCATCAAAAGAAAATGTTCATTTCTTATTCCACTGCAGCGCATATAATACAACCGAGTCTAAAACCAGACTCTAAAGATAAAAAAAAGGAGTATTTTCCCACTAATGAGGCTGAGCTACCGGTAATCTACCGCAACACCTATTCAACCCAACTGCATTGAAATAGCGTCCCATTTCCCAAGACAAACCCTGCATTTTCCATTACACTCGCGTATAAAAACAATCGAAACTAAACTAACACTGGCCGAAAAAACACGAGCATGCGTTCCAAATTTAAAACAAAAAAAACACGAGCATAGATTACACAGATTAGAGATTACAATAGATGTCACACAAAGAACGTACGTAATTTTGGCGTTTGGGCACACGGGGGTGGGTATTACAGTATGCGGGTGCCGAAACGTGTTCGTACGTCGGTAGGTATCGATCGGTTTTGTGGTAGGGCGCTACGGAGGTGCGCCGCGCGCCACGGTCCGTCGTGCACTGAGTCGCGAACGGTCGAGAAGAAAATAGATGAGAATTGGACAGACTGGAGCATGAGCTCTAATAGGCACATTTTATGCAAATTAGGTTCGTTTACACTATCGCACACCAAATACTATTTAATGCGTTAAAAAAAGGTAAATTTGTGAGTATCTAATAAATAACGAAATTAAGTAATCTCATCATGCTGATACTGAATTTACTGCTTAGTTATTTAATTTGTTACCTATCTACTTATGATAAAAAAGCAATTTATAACGAGAAAAATACTACAGGTAATACAATAAACCGTCAAAGTCATTTGTAAAGTGTTGAAGAGATTAAAGAGATCAGTTACCAAAGTGTAAAGCTATTTATGGGTAAGGACCAAAAAGTTGGCCACGCTAACTCGGTCAATTTAATTTACCATGAAACTTTTCCGTCGTGACACGAAATTTAGCCATACATTAAATTAAATTTTGTAGGGATACATAACGCTGACCGTATCAACTAAAAATTTGACATACATAAGTTAGCGTTAGGCCTCAGACTCACAAAACTCCTACTAAAAGTGACTCCAAATTCTGTGCACTCTGTCCCTTCTGGCTCGCTGATCTCCACACTGCCGGCACCGCGGCGCATCGGTGCGGCTGCGCCGAGCCGCGTTAAATGTCCAATTGTTTATTTATAAACACCATGTATCAGCGGTCGAAGTGTTGACAAGGCGAAGGATTATTGGCAAAGGTGAAGGGTGAGGTTACGATAGATACATGACACAACAGTCAAGCGCTGTGATGTCCATGCAGGAAGGATTAGCAGGACATACAAATTGCACTCTGCGAAAGCCAATGACCAAAATATACAAAAAGTGAGTTTAAGAAATTATCTTTATGTTTACATAAATGAAATTAAGTGGAATTATTTTACAAAAGTGCTACGCGCAATCTGACAGAGCGCTAGAAGTGATTAGGATATGTGGCTGTAAAAAGCTCTGAGAAATGAGGCGAAGGATCGTCTCAATTTTTTCTATAATTGACATATTATAGTAGTTTATGCAACAGTTGTATAAGAGAGGTCAATACACCGTTTGCATACAATACTTTTTCTACGACTAGGTTTCAAATGAAATGCAAAATTAAATTAACAAAATTTTATTCATATACCTAGGTTACAATACGAACGAACGAAGCACAGAACAACAAACGAGCGGGAAACATTCGAAAACGACAAAATATTTGTCTATGGTTAACTTTGTTTTTAAATTGATGTGCACTTGGCAGGTTTTATATTTTAAAAAAAAGTTGCACAATTGATTTAACTTGTGAAATAGGGACTAAAAACACCTAATGATTTGAGAAATGAATTATTTTACCTGATTGGTCGATTTTAATATAGCTGCATTCTGGTAGGTTGATAACATATTAAAAAAAAAAAAATAGGAAAAGAGTTTACATACCAAAAAGAACCTAACGTTCCGATTGACAGTCAATGTGTATTGTGATTGGTGGATTAATTTGGTGAAGTATTTTGATTGGTCAAATTAACCTAGGTGTAAGCTTTGGCAGCTAGGCATGTCGTTTAAGCTCAAAAAAGCACAAGTGCTGTTAAGGGGAATAGACTAGATAGACTTTTCTACGGAATGTTCTGCGGACATATTATCTATATTCTTATATTAGTGTTCGTGACTATATAAATGACAGATAAAAGTACAGGAGTAGGAAAAGAAATTTACCGAAGAGTGCAGAAATAAAAGCACTCGGGAACTAATTTAGCTGCAGGTTTGCAGAGACCGCATTTGCCTAAGCGTTTTACTGAGGTTCACCCATATTGCATTTGAAAGCGTATTAAGATTAAATATGCGAGTTTCGAAAGTTGCGGTACTTGGGCCTCTATTGAACACTGTATTACTGCCCAGTAAATAAGAGCTATCGTGAAGTTAACAACGATAACATGTATGAGGTAAGGTAATATGCTTTAAGCGAGCCCTGGAGGCCTACATGAGATGAGTATACGTTTTTACAACAAGATACCATCTGATATCGTCAATATGCCGTTCAATGAATTTAAATCTCACATCAAGCGCTGCTGGTAGGGCATATTATACTGTAAACGACTTCATTGGTGACCGAGATGTATTTAAGTAGTATCTAGGCTATTATTAAAGTAAGATAATTTCGTAAGCTAAGGATATTTATAATATTTGTATTTTACACGCCCTTAAGCAAGCTGTGTATTCAAACACTACTTTTTATGTTTACTATCATGTATTCGTCTTTTATCTTTATTAGTTCTTGTGCGTACGCGACGCTTTTAGGAGAACACACTGTGATGTTTGTCGCCGGACAGCTGTTTCACGCAAAATTACTTCTATGTTGTCCAGCAGCTTGAGCAAGTCATGCTCGCTTAAAGGTCTTTGCTTACGGCGGCGTCGTTGATCGGGTCGCCACTTTCCCGAACACATGATACAGATACGCGTTATACTCGTGAACGGGTGCTGTTTGTGGGGTCCGGTCTGTTCACGTTTGCACTTTGCAAGGACTGGTTCTTCAGTTTATTATTTTAGTTATGGCTTTTGACGTAGAGACCTCGTCGTGTTGTTCTCCTAGACTTATTATTTTTAGTTTAATGTTATTAGCGTTACATTTGTATTGATTTTATTTGATCAAGCTTTAATCATTACTATTTATTACTTTATTAAGTACTTGTAATGTAACTGCAAAATAAACTTTTAAGTATTTCTGTACTTTATGTTTGAAAAAATGACCTTCTGCTGGAGTTTCTTGGCGCTTCTTCTCCGCAATGATGGTCTTATCCGAAGCGCTAGTAAATTCACTTCATATTACCGACGCGTAAAAGAGCCCCATGGGGGCCTATTTACTGAATAAACATTTTGATTTTTGATTTTGAATAACGCTAAAGTTAGCGATATTCTAAAAGTAACAAAATATATGGAATTGATATACGCCGCCGAAGCTATGGTCGTCAGCTAAAGTCAATCTTTTCTATGGGTAATTGTATTACAAAAAAAGACATCCGACAGAGTTTCTTACAGGTTCTTCTCTGACCGGTCGCGATTTGAACCTGCAGTCAATTTAGGCTAAGTCGCTACTATGACGTTTCAAAAGAGTTTATTATTTGTAAACCTACTTGAATAAAGATTATTCTGATTCTGATTCTGATTCTTTTACATTTTGACAGTTAAAGGGGAAGCTCTTTTGAAGCCAGACGAGCGTAATGTTTTGAGTTGTGAGTCGCGTAATTTTGGTCGCGTAATTTCTCCCTATATACAAAAGCCCAACTCATTTTGCGTCGCCGTGTGAACATAACAGTAGTTTTGTATGAAACCTAATGTAGCAGAAATTACGCGACTCACAACTCAAAAAATTACGCTAGGCTTCACCCTCAGAATATCGCTAACGTGATGCCTGCAAATGCAAAAGCGAAAGTAACGTGTTAACTACGTGTCCAACCATGTCTTGACCTTGGTCATTCGACACTGAATTCTATCCTAAGGACGTTGGAAGCTATCGCCTCAAATGCCCCTAGCGCTTGAGCCAAGTTATAATTATTGGTAGTTCTTAACGTCAAATGAACCACTATAAGGGCCTGTTGTTTGATCAGTAGTTAAACTAACTAATTGTTAAAAATCGTATCTAATGGTTAAAATCTCAAGGAAATGTGTCAAGTTTTCGATTCTTTTTTTCGAACTTTAACAATTGGTTAGTTTAACTACTGATAAAACAACTCGCCCTAAGAGTTTATTTCGTATCTGGGTGAATTGCAAAACTATTGTACATAGTTAAGGACCTAATTGATGTCAAAGATTAATTGAAACAAAATTGTATGGTTAATCTTCGTTACACAAAGAAAAAATATTTGTTTCAATTAAACATTGACATCAATTAGGGCCTTAACTATGTACATATTTTTGTAATTCACCCATAATTCTGTCTAACTGCCAACGCGAACATTGTTTTGTACTCAGTTTTAAATAATTCTGAACTAATTAACTTAGCTAGATAATTTTTTTTATTGAAGCGTTATTTGATGTATCTTTAATATTACCACTACGTTATCACATTATTCATTTAAGCAACCACAAACAAAACAATGCATACGGCGTACCACATCCCTCCCCCCACCCCACAAAGGGATAAGTTCGCCTCTGTACGATATTTTTTATTTTCATTACACTGATAGGTTATGTTTTTCTTTAGTACAATAAAGTGTTTATATACATACATACACATCTAATGTAATGTTTTAGAATTAATGTTTTGGCAATAATAAATGAGAGATTATGTTGTTTCAATTGATTGGATAGAGTTGAGTTACGAGGATTAATATTTCTAACGTGCCAAAAATATTATCTAAAGAAATGTCTCTTTAATGTCCTCTAAGTGAAAAAACTAACCTTAAGAACATCTCAAGGGCATACGATCTTTCTTTGTAGTTAATGAAAGACTGCGTCGAAGAATATATAGAGCCACAAGTTAAGCACTTGCGGGTCCAGGATAGCGGCGGTCTTTTTGTGTAGTAACGCGAAAACGACAATGATTTTAGAACATTTAAACTCGTAACACCCGTTTAATGCCCCTGTTTTTTTAGCGTCAGTGTCCAGCCAGCCAGCGCCCGCGCAGCGTCGACGCAACTTTTTTCGTACGTCGGCGTCTTACCAGCGTCTTGTCAGCGCCCGCGCAGCGTAGATAGTGCCCACCACAAACGTTGGTAAGACGCCGACGTTCGAAAGACGTTACTAACGTTGTGTCGACGCTGAATATGCGCTGCACAGCTAGAACATGACGGTGAGCGAATTACGTCACGCGCGAGATAGCCTACCCGTCATTGTCTAATTAGAAGGGTAAGAAAAACACTACGGTAGTCTATCTCGCAGGCGACATAACTCACGCGCTGTCATGTGCTGGCCGTGCTGGTGAGACGCTTACGCTCGATAAGACGCCGCTGGCATCGCATCGCCGTCAATCCGACGTTACGTCGACATCGCGTCGCCTTGTGGGATCAGCCTTAAAACTGACACTGTGCTTACACAAAATTGTATTTGTTTCAGTTTACAACATTATGGTTAAAATAAGTACGTTCACAATAATACAGCATTAAGTGTATATTTACTGGTAATGTCACTAGTCTCGTGCCAGACATATCACATCATAAAACGTTCCCAAAATAGACCCCCGGCAATTCTTGATATCGTGGGCTTCAATAGACGGAATAAGACGTAAGTTCACAACAGTTATTCGGCACATACGCCTTTACGGCATGAAAATGTGTTGTATATGCGCCCATATTGGATTGAAACCGAGGTATAAAAGAGCGCGCACGCATTAAGTCTAACAATGGAGATAATGGATAGTGAAAGTTTGAGTAGATGTGCGAATCGGCTCGCTTTTAGGTCGCGGTCTGAACTCGGGCTAAACTTGGTTTTTATCAGTTTTTCAATTAGCATGATATCCGGACCCATCGGGCATGTTTATACGAGATATTTAATGAACAAGTACTTGACTCCGTATAACTTACCGCCAAGCAGCAGTTTTCACATTGCTGTATTCCGGTATGGGGTGACAACCGGAGAAATCACTAGCATAGAGGCATTCCATCTTCGTCCTTAGTGTTGGCAACGCATTTGGAGTCTTAGGATTGTAGTCTTGAGAATTCAAATGCTAAGGAACTCAGATCCCACTTACCATCAGGTGGCCTGTGTGCTCGTGTGCCTTTTACTTGCTTTCGGCGAGGAGACACTTGGTTTCAATAATTTAGTCACCGAACCGAAATCAACAAGCGCCTAGTCGACGTTAGAAGTGACTAAACATTGATTGTTATTTTTTTTTTAAACTTACTTAGGTATTCTTTTTAAACGCTTCCAACAATGACCTTGTTTTCTTATAGCAATGTGCCTTTAAGTAACGAAGGACGGTTTGACGAGTTGACGGTATGGCGCTTTTGGATTTTCTTTATTTATATTAAGCTATATTTTTTGTAATATTAAAGAGATTGAGAAATTGCGCGTCTATAGTTGTTGTGTGTTGTGCGGCCTACTTACTGAATAAACAGCTTTCGTCTTTTTTTTAACAGAAATCACTGTTGCTGCTAGTATCTTTGCCGCAATGCTATGAGGTATGAGGGCCTTTATTAGATATTTTTACTTAGTCGTAGTTAGATTTATTTAATGTTATTTGATTTTGTTTAATTTGAAATAAATGTAACAATAACTGAGAGTGTTCGAACAATTATTAATCCTCTATCACTTTCCTTACAACGCACGTCGCTTAATTATATTTCCCATTATGTGGTGATAAGAATCATCACAACCTGTACCCAATTCGACTTAATCTCTTTAGTTAGTTTTGTAGTAATCGGAACTTGATGATCAAAACATTTGACGACAGGTTGGCCTAGTTGCGAGTGACCCTGCCTCCGAAGCGGTCCTGGGTTCAAATTCCGGTAAGAGCAGATATTTGTGTGATGAGCGCGAATATTTGTTCCCGAGTCTTGGATGTTTTCTATGTATTTAAGTATTTATTTCTCTATATAAGTATGTTTATCGTTATCTAGTACCCATAGTACAAGCCTAGAGCTTAGTTGGGGACTAAGTCAATTTGTGTGTGATTGTTACCTGATATTTATTTATTACTATACAAGTAATGTTTTGGCATTCAAGATAGGTAATTAAAAATCTGTGTTAAAGATCGTACGGTTTCAAAGCTTCAACCAAAAACAAGGAGTCACGTTGAAAAATAAAATTAACGAGGATTTTGTGTAATGATGTTTCCACGTTTAACAGTCTCTAGGAAATGTAATCAAGTATAATATAGTCAAAGATACATACGCGTTATGTTTATTGAGATCCAGATCTTGGAACACTACCGACTTTATCACATGTGGCCTCTTAATCCAGTTGAGAATAGAAATGCCTACCGATCGACAACCTGAGGGTGGAATCATATGTATCAGCAACGATTTGCATTTTGTTTATAGAAAATTAAAAATGCGAGACGAGAATAGATGCGTACGCATCTTCATACAAAGTAGCTATTTTCTATAGACAAAATGCGAATCGGTGCTGATAGCTATGTAAATTTCACCCTGATGCGTCCCACCGCAGAACTGTAAAACAATTCCTCAGAACTGTTTGATGTTTTAATATACAAAAATGTAATAGAAAAACGAATGGTGCAGGTGCGATTTCTCATCGACTGATGACCATTAACGACCGGCTTGTATATCGATTATTGAATTGGCTAGCGATTATTAGCTTCGATTGTGATTGCGCTTTCGTTAGTTAATTAGTTAATTAAATTCCATTTGCATTAGGTTAATGCCAAAAAACATTGAAACCGGGTCGCGCGACGTAAGTAAATAAGCGGGTACAATGACTCGTTTTATTGTGATTGAGTGTAGTATGAATATAAAGGTAAAACGCAGGAAGGCAGTAGGAAAATTAGAGGCGAAATGAAAATCGTGCCAATGACCGAATAAGAACACCGTCATCTCTGTCTGACGCGACATAAAACAAGCATCTCAATCTTATTCGGTCTATAATTTCGATTTACGAATTAGTTTACACCGCCTGCCATGAATTTGTGTCCTCAGTTATTTCTCTTACAAGGTTGTCTGGAAGAGATCGCTATTTAGCGGTAAGACCGCCTGTTGTATACCTATGATTTAAATGTACTGTTCCATGTTCTGTTTTATTTTTTTTAATTTTTGGTGTTCAATAAAGAGTATTTGTATTGTATTGTATTGTAATTTCGGCCCTTACACGCCTATCAATAGTCATTTAAATTATTTGTTTTGTCGCATGGAGAAGGCAAGCTAGCACACAGGCCACCTGATGGTAATGGGATCTGTGACCCATAGACATTTGCTTTCTCAAGACTACAATCTTAAGATCGCAAGTAAGCCTCTCGGGACACAGCAATGCAAACGCTGCCGTTTGGCTGTAAGTTAATGGATAAGATGGTGGTAGAGATCCGCTCGGGCCCTTCACGAAGTCATAACTCTACTGTTTTATAGTTAACTTTGTATATTAGAGGGCATAAAACAATGTCCACAAAGTCCACAAAGTCACACACATATCTTTTTTACGTACAGTCAGATGTGTCGACTTTTTCACCTTATTGCTTTGTAATAAGGTCGAAGCAACTGCGGCAACGTCAATTTTAGCGTCAGGGCGTGCCTTCGTGTATAGAAAACACTCTACTGTACTGAAAACAGTGAAAAAATAAGACTTCCGTTTGATTTTTTCACCGTTAGTGTCATTACGTAACGTGTAACAGCGAAGAATCTGAGCCAAATGTAGCACGACCGAACCGGGTCAAGGAGCACTTTGTTTGCGTATCGACGATTAAGACGTTTCTTATCACACGTTTCACTTGATTTTATCGATCTGGTAGTGGCATTAATTCTGATTGTTAAGAGCAGCTTTTATCAAACTCCGCAGATCCCAGCGGCTCCGTAAGTTCTCTGCAAGAGATCCCCAGTCTCAACTACGTATAAATAACTAATATAAAGCCAAGTTTTGTTGATGCTGGCGGTCCGTAAAATATTTTATGCTTTAAAAGCGTAGGGGCTGGGAACTCTTAAACAGAGAGTTGGTACGACGATAAAAGTGGTGGTACAAAGTGTCCAGAGTCCGGTCGGATAGGTACCACCATCTTATCCTTTAACCTACCGACAAGCATTGTTGTGTTAAATTTATACCTACTAATATACCGGGTGTTGCCTGTAATAGGAGCAATAAATTTAGGGATCGTTTCCACACCACAAACGTAACAACTTTTATTCTACAACTTTTGAAAACAACTTGTTGTTTACTAAATATTAATGAATTTAGATTTTCCAAGCCAGCAATGTATTGCGAAAACTACGAATTTTGTAGGCTGACAGTAGATGTCAACTAGACTATCGGATGGAGTAAATTGAAAATGCTATTTAGATGTTCGAAAAAAACCCAAGTAATAAATTACATATTTTGTAAAAGTTGTAGAACAAATGTTGCTACGTTTATACAGTAGAAACGATCCCTCAATTTATTGCTCCTATTACAGGCAACACCCAGTATAAAAGCTGAAGAGTTTGTTTGCTTGAACGCGCTAATCTCAGGAACCACTGAACCGATTTAGATGAAATTTGGTATGGAGATAACTTAGGTCCCGGGGAAGGACATATGATACTTTTTGTCCCGGATAATTTAACAACTCTCGAGGTAATAGCGATAAACGAGATATTTGACATAATATAGACGACACTATCAAATTGTGATTTAGTAGAGTCGTCTACATACACATACGGGGAGGAGCGGAAAACTAATTCTACGTTCTAGTTGATGGATAAAGGAGCGTCTCAACTGAGAGCACTTACGTGTAATGAGCATTCGGCGTCGAATATTCCAGTAGTATGGACGTAGTAACGCTCGGCTTAACGTCCACACCACTCGAATATTACACGCGAATGCTCTCAGTGAGGACGCTCCTTAAGACAACTGGTTAAATTTCTAATATAGAGGCATTCCACCTTAACCGTCAGGGTTGGCAACGCATTAGCATTCTGGGAATGCAAGTGTCCAAATCACACTTACCATCAGGTGGCCTCTACGCTCGTTTAACTTCTCTATGCCAAAAAACTGGGCAATGTCAGACCATGCTCAGCGTAGGGTTCCAAAGCCGTTCTTACGTTCATGGAAGAACGGCAGGTTTTCGGCAATAACTCAAGGTACCGATTATGTTGAAAATAATTTTCGTTAAAAGTTCAGCGTTACCATTAGGTATTTTCATATATTTTCGACATATCGTTTAAAAGGTACAGGGGGACACAATATATGCAAATTTCGCAGCGATTATATCCGAAAACAATTACTTAATCAAAAAAATTGCTCAGAAACCTATAAGTACTTTTAAAAGAACTGTCGAAATATGTCACAAACAAAGAAGTTTGCTAAAAAAAAACACCATGTTTTACATGTATGGAGTGTGACCCATCTATTTTTATAAGTAGCGGCTTTTACAAGACTCCTACACCTACTACTAATTTCATCCATATAAATCTTGTAGTTTCGAGTAAAATGGCTGTGACATATGGACGGACGAAACTATAAGGGTTCCGTCTTTTTGCCATTTGGCTACGGAACCCTAAAAAGCTGCCTTGCTAATCGAAACAGTTAATTGCGAAGTAACGGCAAGAAAAGGAAATGACTCACTTCACGACTCAAGGGTGGAACGGTAAAGTTCGTGTGAGTAATGTTTGTTGAATGCGCTTTTAAATTAGGTACTTTCCTAACCGACTCGATCCACATCGATATCGTTTGTGAGAAATCTGCTTTGCGTTTCGCTTATGCATACGTATGTATGTTTGTATGTACTCTTTCTTGCACATAAACAATTACAAGACATTTTTGCATCAATATACAGGGTGTCCAAAAAATCGACGTTAAGCCGGAAATAGGTGATAGGGCAGCTCATAAGCTATAGATTTAACCCCCATGTATGTTCAGCAATATTTAGTACTTTCGGAGTTATTGATCATTTTTATCAGAATTATTGTAATATTTCCTTGTGTCCATGTTACGAAAACCCTTAAGTTCAAGCATTATTTCAAGATTTTTTCACTCGTATTTTACATCGATAGAATCATTATAAACTAAGGATGTTTTTAAAGCTACTAGCCAATTTTTTTTTCACGACTACTTTTTGTGTAATTACACAAAGTTTATTTTTCCATACTAGATGAAAAGGGAACTAGAGTTCACTTAGTATGGAGAAAGTAACTTTGTGTGATTACACAAAAAGTTTTAATGAAAAAAAATTGGCAAGTAGCTTTAAAAATGTCCTAAGTTCATAATGATTCTATCGATGTAAGAAACTACTGAAAAAAACTTGAAATAATGCTTGAACTCAAGGGTTTTTAGGAACCTGGACATAAGGAAAAAATACAATAATTCCGATTAAAATGATTGATAACTCCGAAAGTACTAAAAATCGCTGAACATACATGGGGGTTACATCGAGTGCTTATGAGTTACCCTATCACCTATTTCCGGCTTAACGACGATTTTTGGGACACCCTGTATATTGATGCAAAAATGTCTTGTAATTGTTTATGTGCAAGAAAGAGTACATACAAACATAAATACGTATGCATAAGCGAAACGCAAAGCAGATTTCTCACAAACGATATCGATGTGGATCGAGTCGGGGAGTAAAGTACCTAATTTAAAAGGGTAGAATAATGTACATAGGTGAACTTATCCCATATGGGATCTCTTCCAGTTAACCCTGAAGTAAAATAAGCAAACGTATATGTATAAGCGTCTTACTAATTGTATAATGTAAAAAACCGGCCAAGTGCGACTCGGATTCGCGAAGCGTTTCATACCATTATCTTTACAACATTAGACACAACAACAACAATTTTATTAAGTATAACATTTTTCGGTATCTGTCTGTAACCAAATCTTGCAAAAACGGAAAAACACGTTTATTGAATGGGCGCCCCCTTTAAATATTTATCTTATTCAGAGTTAATTATATATTTTCAAAGTGAATATACAACTAAATAAATAATCTGTCAATACCGTCTTCTTACTTACTCAAACTCATATCTGCATATTTTTTTTGCGGTTGGTAATTTCATTTTCGTTCAGAATTACTTAGAGGCAATAAGTTTACCAACGGCACACAAAATATGCAGATATGAGTTTGAGTAAGTAAGACGACGATATTTCAAGCCTCTACCTGTTTCTGTTATTAATATAAATATTGAGCAAAAAAACGTCAAATCACGTTTGTTGTATGGGAGCCCCACTTAAATATTTATTTTATTCTGTTTTTAGTATATGTTGTTAGAGCGGCAACAGAATCTCTAGCGTAACTCAGTTACACGTTCGTATCAAATCATTATTGGCATTCCATTTATTTCAGTCTAATATTAATTCACTATTTGACGACACGTATTAAACACGTCACGGTGGTGACCTTGCCTACGAAGCTAGTGGTCCCGGGTTCAAATCCCGGTAAGGGCAGATATTAGTGTGATGAGCGTAAGTATTAAGTAGTAGTAAGATTTTTTTGTATGTATTTCTCTATATAAGTATGTTTATCGTTGTCTAGTACCCATAGTACAAGCCAAGGCCAATTTGTGTGACATTTTCCCCGGATATTTATTTAATTAGTATAGTCGGAATCAATTGAAATGGGCAAATATATTACCCAAAATTTATTTTTGTCACTGCCGTGTCTGTATATACAGGAAATATGTGCTTTTGTAAAATCGCAACATTCATTGTTTAAAAGGCGTGGTGAAGTTTTCCAACGGCATACAAGGGCCAAAATTATGAACCGCCTTTATAAACCTGCTTGTCACAAAGCCATATATACCAAAAATGTATACAACATGCGCATTCTAATCTATAATGCTATTCCTGATGACATTCAGCTCCTCCAGGGAAATATATTTAAGAACACATTGTCGAAGTGGCTTCTAGATAAGTGTTTTTATAGTGTTAAGGACTTCCTCGAGCAACGTAATAATAGTAATTTGTGATTTTTGACATTTAGTATTTAATATAAATTTTAATGTTTTGATTTGTGATCTTACATGTATTTTATGACTTATAAATTTTTACTATATATACATTATGTCGGATGTTAAATTTATTTATTGCATGAATAATAATATTTGCACGCTTGCTTGCAAGCTGGATACACTGGACATTATATTTTTTTTTTAAATTGACTGTAACATCTTGTGTACTGTATTCTGCAAATAAATGATATTAATTGATTGATTGATTGATTGAAAATAATAAACAAATTAGTTTGACACATAACATCAAATTATTATCGAGCGTGTTTTTTTCAATACTCAATTAATATTAAATTTAATCTTAGACTTACTATGTAAGTAATGTCTAAATACTCGTAATTAAAAAGACCTCACTTGATCTTTAAAAGTAGGTACGTGATTATGGAGTAATAATGGTAAGTAGTAGCGATTGGTTTTGTTTACGTCTTTGCCCATTTAAACTGACATCTACTGTAATTCAAGTGAAACCTCCCTGAACCAATTAAATAAAATTTGGTATGGAGATAGCTTGAATCTCGGGGAAGGACGTGAGGTACTTTTTATTCCGCAAAATTGGACGGTTTCTGAGGGAATAGCAATAAAGGACTTTTATGCGGACGGAGTCGCGGGAAAAGCTAGTAATAGAAGGCAGCAAAACATATTCTGCGGAACCGAAATAGAAATATGAATCCAAAATGACTACGTGATTTAGTGCGCTGACGTCGGAACAAGCCCAAGGCACAAGAGAATAGATTCACTAGATATGCGCTCTAAAAATGACTATTTCAGCGTGGTTAGTAGTGTTAGTGCGATACCTTTTATTGTAGCCACAGAGAAATATAACAAAAGTGTATCGCATTCTACTTTATGGTCCTCTACACATACAAACATAACGTCACGCCTTCATTACCAGAGTGGGGTAGGCAGAGCTACAGAACATCAACAACTCAACTTGTTGATAATTCTGAAACCAGATTTTGCACAATCACGCTAAGATGATAACCAGTGTATCAATGACAGTGTGCAAGCCCGTCGCCTAACAGTACTAAAATCCTTTATTCCCTCATATTTATTGTTCTTTCTTTAGTTATAACTTGGTTAGAGAAGGGATGGCTTGATTAAAATTTTCAACACCAAATACTTGCAAAACCAATCTCATAGTTAACATTGCGCCGAACCAGTAAAATCAGTAACTAGTTCAGCTTTATTAGTAGCTATGCTATTTAGCGCTTTGCCACTGCTGTACTACTCTGTCAGTTGCTTTAATGCGACAAGGTACTAAAGAGTTTATAACGGCGATTGTACAAGTAAAATCACGATCACGATTAGTTCACAAAAGTTAACATCTCTTACTTCGTGAGACGGTGTTCTACAGATGGTACGTAATCAAGGCTAAAAAAATATACCGCGGCGTCGCCGGGCACGGACCGCTAGTTATGAATAAAAAAATAGGCCTCGCAATGTATGCAAAATCTGTTTTAGTTCATATTTTGCACTTATTCTCCATCAAATTTTAAGCATATCTTTTCCGAATATTTGATGGGGCACGAGACGGCGTTATAACTTTATAAGTTATTTAACAAGACGTTTATGTGCTGTGTACGTATTTTCAAAGCTATTAAATAGACTTACCTCTTGTGTGTTAGTCAATACATTTTGACAGCCATTAAACCAGAGATCTTTTATAAAATTTATTTATACTTTTGTGAATCCCTTCCAGTAACTCGGTATTAACTCGTTAGTGTATATTTATTGTCCGGCCTTCATGCGGAGTAATGGTCACAAACACGCAACTTTCGGACATCATTATATGCTACGTTTCGAAAGTTAGTGTGTTTTTTTAGCCGAAATTTCAGTTATTATAACTTTTGCCGCACATTGTTACAGAGACGTTGCTTAACAAACAAACATAAAAAACAACACAAAACAAACAGTGGATTGGAACAGGACATTCGTTTTTACCTTTATAATAAATAAATAAATAAATAAATAAATAAATATCAGGGGACAATCTCACACAAATTGACCTAGTCCCAAATTAAGCTCTAGGCTTGTACTAGACACCGATAAACATACTTAAATAGAGAAATACATACTTAAATATATATAGAAAACATCCAAGACTCAGGAACAAATATTCGCGCTCATCACACAAATATCTGTCCTTACCGGGATATCCCGTCTCTACCGTAATATCATAAAGTTACCTAACAATAGGATAATTAATTGAGGAAAAGACAATGGTACAATAGAAGCTTCAAAACTTACTGCGAATTAAGAATTTAGAAAAAATAAATTACCACATAAGTTCGTAAAAAATAAATTTGCGGCAATTTCCAATTTTGAGTCACTCAATGCATTCACTGCTGCCAACGCATACAAGCGTTCAGTACCTTGACGCATTTCTGCGTTCTTACAGGGCCTCTATTCAGTTGCGTTATAACGATATCGTTTTTGACCTGTTTCCGTATTGTCAACGTTTTGATAACTCTTATGTCATGTGTGATGAGCACGAGTATTTGTTCCTGAGTCTTGGATGTATTCTATGTATTTAAGTATATATTTAACTATATAAGTAAGTTTATCGTTGTTTAGTACCCATAGTACAAGCCTAGAGCTTAGTTTGGGACTAGGTCAGTTTGTGTGACATTGTTCTGTGATTATTTATTTACATACATACATACATAACATCACGCTTTCATTCCCAGAGTGGGGTAGGCAGAGCTACAGAAATACCAACAACTCTAAAAAGACTTGTTGATAGTTCTGTAACCACATTTTGCACAATCAGGCCAAGAAGTTTACTAGTGTATTAGTGACAGGTTGCAAGCCCATCGCCTAACAAGCCCTTATTCCCTGAGTCGCCTCTTACGACATCCACGGGAAGACATGGAGTGGCACTATTCTAACCCGGCAACCACGCGGCGGCGGCGGCGGGGTCGGGGGGATTATTTATTTATATTTATTTATTCATTTACAATAATGGCGACTGTGACATAAACGATTCTTAAACGTGTCAAACACGATATCGTTTTAATGCACCTGAATAGAGGCCCAGTATGCGAGTATCGTATAAAACAAAAGATGCACCTGGCGAAAGTTCAAAAACAATCACTCCAGAGAATGCGGCCTCGTAAGACCCACCATACTAGTAACAGGAAGATTTTTGTGATGGGAATTTGTATCTAGCAGCAAGGAAATAAAGTTCATAAACGTTTGCTATGTAATATCAATTTTAATTTCTAAACAAAGAAAAATAGTCTTTATTCTCATTCTGATGTAGTTTAAATTAAATTGCCTTGATTATGTACATCCTAATGCACAACGGGCCTTTAGAGGTTAGAGCGGCAAGGGGTCGGAAAAACGTTCCGTAAAGTGGAGACTTCATTATGATATATGATAAAAAAAACTAACCACGTTTATACAAAATACCTAATGCAAAGATCTTCTATGATGGAACAAAGTTATGTTTTTGAAATATAGTTTATCTGTGTTGAGCGTTTTTGTACATAAATAAAGATATAAATACATTTAGTGGTGGTAGGACCCTGTGCAGGGTCCGTCCGGATCGCTACCACCATCTTATCCATTAACCACCCGCCGAGCAACAGTACTCGCTTTGTTGTGTTCCGGTGTGGGGATAAGAGTGAAATTACTAGCATAGAGGCATTCCATCTTAGTCCTCAGGGTTGGCAACGCATTTGAGGTGTTAGGATCATAGTCTTGAGAATTCAAATGTCTATGGGTCTCAGATTCCACTTACCATTAGGTGGCCTGAGTGCTCGTGTGCCTTCTCCTTAACAAAAAAAACTTATATTTTTCAGGAACTAATTACTTTTGACACGTTACCGCATTGTTTATAGCTCGGCCGCCATTACTGTCAAGTAAATGAGAGCTATCAAAACGATGACAGCACATAGAACAGAGCCCTGGGTAGGTGGACTTAAAGAAAATATCTGGGGACAATCTCTCACTAATTTACCTAGTCTAAGCTCTAGACTTGTACATGTGTACTAGATAACGATATAAATACATGAACAGATAAATAAATTCATAAACACTCATAGAAAACATCCAAGGCTAAGAAACAAATACTCGCGCTTATCATACGAATATTTGTAGGCAGGGTCACTACTAACTATGCTAACGTCGTCGGCTTTGCGTTGTTTATATTATGAATAGACAAAGAAGTAAACAATAAAGAAATAACTTATAGGGCTATTGAGGCCAGGTAATCTTAACTACCATAAACCCTATGCGTCGGAGCTCTAGCCTAGCTTCTATCGTATCACTTGGCAGAGATACCCCATCATAAACCTACGTCGTAACCTACAGACCTAGATTTCATACAACAAATCGAATAAGTTGCAAAATACTCCTTAACAAGTAAGTCAGTAAGGCACATTTTGCACCTTATTGAATTTGTTAGTTACGCTGTATTGCAGATTCACCGACGATTTGAATAAGAGGGTTGTTCCTGTAACAGGAATAGCAAGAGTGCTTTCATATTGTATTTTTATTCGACTGCCAAAGGAGGGTTATGTTTATGACCTGAGATGGGATTCTACACGTTAATAACGACATCGTCTTTCACGTGTTTCCGTATAGTCAACGTTTTGATAACTCTTATGTCATCTATCTATCTATCTCTATTTATAAAACAGGGCAAGAGCATGTCGGACCATGCTCAGTGTAGGGTTCCGAAGCCGTTAAGTACTACAAACATAAAAATGAAAAAGTAATAACTAATTTTCTGTTTAAAGTCGATTGGTGCAGTCTTAGATGATTTTAGTAGGTATAAACACTTTAATCGCCTGTATCTCAAGAACCAATGATGTCTATTTAGTCGTGATAGTTTTCCGTTAAAATTGGTTATATACTTTTTCATTTAAGTTTTTTTTTCAGATTTTTAGTATTTGTAGTTTTGGCTGTAGGGGTGTAAATTAGCGCTTTAATGCTTAATATTTCATAAACGGATTACTTAATCGAAAAACTGTTTTCACAAACCCATATACCAACCCATACCCATATTTCATATTTTTGAATGACCTATCCAACGATACCCCACACTATAGGGTAGACGAGAAAAAAAATGCATCCCCACGTTACGGGGGAGGTACCCTAAAAAATTTTTTTTTTACTTTTTTTGTACCACTTTGTTAACGTAACTAATATGCATATTCATGCCAAATTGCAGCTTTCTAGTACTAATAGTCTTTGCGCTAGGCTGCGGACGGACGGACGGACATGGCGAAACTATAAGGGTTCCTAGTTTGACTACGGAACCCTAAAAATTAATCCCTATTTCCCTTGGTCACGAAATCAGGCGCGAACGGCTGGATCGATATCGCTAATTATTTTTTGGTTGTGTTCGTTATCGTCAGGAGAAGGTTTTTATGAAAGAAAAGAAATGTAAAATCCACCGGGCGGGTCGCTAGTTTACAATAATGCGATCGAGTCATAAGTCATAAACGATTCTAACACACGTCAAACGCGATATCGTTATAACGCAGTAGAATTGAGGCCCTGTATTTATGTATGGTTGTTTGTTCCCTCGTAGAGGCTGGATGGATGGGCCGATCTCAACAAGCGAGGTGTCAGATTCGTCTTAACTTCGCGAGTGCCACTGGATATTTAAATATAAATAGGATTGCCAGACGGATGGACGTTACTTAGTAATAGGGTCCCGTTGGCATCCTTTGGCTACGTAGCCCTAAAAAACATTTTATGAGCTTTATGTGGAGTAAACATGCAATACTGCAATTTGTAAATAAGTTAGCGTTAACGTTTTTAACCAATTATATAACACTATAAGGCTTGTAGTATTATATAAACATCTCAGCCTACTTGTGCAAAATGTGGTTACAGAATTATTAACATGTCTTTAGAGTTGTTGGTATTTCTGTAGTTCTGCCTACGCCACTCTGGGAATGAAGGCGTGATGTTATGTATGTATGTATACATATAACACCACGCTAACTAAAATCTTTGCTAAAGTCGTTGACAAAAAAAAAGAATAACGTGAGGTGAGAAGAGAGTCGAGTTGTCTTATAAAGATGCTTATTAATAATTGAAAGTAAAACTAATTGAGCTTTATTTCCTCGCAGTTAGGTTCAAAATACCACTTTTATATTCTCCCTGTTTGTAGTATGGTGGGCGTCACTAGGATATAGCGCACTTTTAGAATTATAGTGACCTAATTCAAACATTTTCAGCTTTCGATTTCGAGTCATAAATTTAGTGCTATAGAGACCTAAGTCGAAATTAAAAATATTTGGATTAGGTCATTATAATTCTAAAGATGCGATATTTTACTAGCTGTTTCCCGCGACCCCGACTGTGTGGAACAAACGTCGTTTTTTTACGACTTTATCTTTATTTAGTTGAAAGGCGTATTATGCGATGTAGTTATAAATGACCCGTATCAATGATCCTTTCGATTTGTATCATAAAACATGACTTTACTGTTTTGTCATATTTGACCAGTTCGGTTACCGGTTAAGGAAAAACATTTTCAAAAAAAACAAATTCTGTACCTATTTATTATTTTCAAAAATAAAATTATGTCTTCTTTGTGTAGAATTCGCTTTTACCAATATATAAGATTTTCTCCGCCCTGTATATTACGTAAAACATTGCAAACGGAAACGTTACGGGTTCCGAAATCCGTTATAAATATAGCAAAGGGTTGAACGCCCGGAAACCCAGAAAGGTTATCCGGGAGTTGATCCGGATTTAGAACGGGTATCGATCTTCCGTCAGCGGCTCAGGAACGGTTTAAAATTGCGGTCGCCCTTACTTAGAGCAATTGACACATACAGGTTATTGCATACATTCCCAGGTGTTCCCAGTGTTGGTTATTCGCTTAGTATGGATAGACAAACTTTAAGTGATTACTTAAAAGTTGAGTATAAAAAAACGGGAAATAGGGTTTAAAAACTTATTAGAATAATGTAAGATACCACAGAAAATCTTCTAAAATAAAGTAATTCAATTTAAATTGATCAGTATCTCATAATCTAATAATTTTCAGCCAGGGAACTACATGACCTAATTAGCTCAAAATAAGCTCTACTATAACCTCTTAATGTGAATGTGTTCAATAACCAATCACCCTCAATAATTATGTAAATTGGTATTATTTGTCAAATAATCTCAAATTATCATCGAACGTGTTTTTTTGAATATATTTGTAATTGTTATGTGAGTAATGTTAAAATCATTAAAAAAACCTCACTTGATCTTCAAAAGTAGCTGATTATGGAGTAATACTGGTAAATTGTATAATTTGTTTCTGTTTACAACTTTGCCTATTTGAATTGACACTTTAGTCAGTGAAACCTCCCATTTTTGGTCAGACTCATATATAATACTCGTAGACTGTTAACTCATTACCCTTTTTTTGGGGTCGCAAAGGCAGTTAAAGTATTAGTGCATGTATTAATACGGAAAAACTTGACAAACTCGTAGAAATTATAACATTATCTATAGTAGGTAAAATAATAAATGTGAAAGTAACTCTGTCAGCTGTTTGTTAAGCTTACACGGATAAACCGCGGAATCGATTTAGATAAAATTTAGTATGGAGATAATTTAAGTCCCGGGGACATAGGGTACTTTTTATCCCGAAAAATTGGACGGTTCCTAAGGGAATAGCGATAAACGACTTCTACGCGGACGGATCCGCAACAAACAACTAGTAGAGATATAGTATGATCCCATTCTGTACATGATCTTTGGAGCTGTTACTGAAACTTTTCATAATACTTTTGGTAATATAATGGATTATTTAGCAATTATAGATACATTTTGTAACCTACTGTCCAAGGCGATTCCGTTTGAATACAATTATTTATCACTATTCCCTTGAGAACTGTCATATTTTTCAGTATTAAAATTATTCTATGTCCTTCCTCGGGACACAAAACTCCATACCAAATTTCATCGAAATCAGCTCAGCGTGGTAGTAGTGAGACCGTTACAAACAGACAGACAAGAGTTTCCTTCCCAGTATTCGTATGGATGAATTATTTTTACAAACGTGGCATGAGATGACACCTCTTGTACTCCTTAAATACAATGACTGAAATCCTGTAGTTCCTAAATGGACTTGTCCATTTTCAATAGCAGGCCGGTCAGGAAAGTTTTAAAGGTCGACCGGCATATAAAGCCGGAAATAGGAATTATATCGACCCCACAAGCACAGCGGAAATAACTGTGTTACTGGGCTTTTATAATTAGAATTAGCGTTGCAGTGCATAGCAACGTTAGCAACTACAAAATGAAATATACGAGATAACAATATCAGCATGTAATCGGCACATTTTCAGTATTGTAAAAATAAAACGAGCAAAATTTGTTAGTTAGCAGTTTTAAAATATGGTTCCTTTACTAACTCAACCTCGTATCGTACATAATTGATTAATAGGAAAAGCACTCGTGTTCCAGGAAATATAAAGACTACTTTTCTATCAAGCTATTCAATCAGATAAGAGGTAGAGAAAGTAAAGGGACGATATAGGGCACAACCCCATCGAAGGGTTGTCAAAATTTCCACGGGTAAAGTGTACCTGACCAAATACCAATGCCTAAAGGGCCTTTCTTTACCTTTATGAGGTGGCAAAACAAATTACAGAACTACGTAAATCCAAGTAACGCAACTAAATGACGCTAATCAACTTGGACCATTAAACTAAACAATCCGCGGTGCATGATGCATGCTACGAAATGTAAACTAGTGCATGACCCGACCTGCAGTTCATTCACCTCAATAGGGTTGTCTCTTTTCTACTGTGTGAAAATTAAGGTTGACCGAAGACTTGGTGAAGATAGCGGGAGCACGGGGCCGATCATGGGTTTGGGTAAATACAATTATGATAATTTCGAACCATATACTTTAAAACGGAGATTTTTACTTAGAGAATTATGTGTGGTATTCCCGTGGATTTCGTAAGAGGCGACTAAGGGATTAAGGGCTTGTAGTATTATTAGACGATGGGCTTGCGACCTGTCACTAATAGGTACACTAGTAAACTTCTTGGCCTGATTATGCAAAATGTGGTTACAGAATTATGAACAAGTCTTTTTAGAGTTGTTGGTATTTCTGTAGCCCTGCCTACCCCTCTCTGGGAATGAAGGCGTGATGTTATGTATGGGTATGTATGTAGTATTACCTATGTGTTTCAATACAATACAATTAAACTACATGATTAACAATTATAATTTAAAGTAAAGTGAGAGGGTCAGGTTTTGTTACCAAATTTTCAATTTTCTTAATTATTTTTAAATTACCTCTAATGTGACACATTTTGCAAGTTTACATCTAGAAATTATTAAATTAAAATAGCAGTTCCGAAATTAGTTTTATTTCCATTCAAAAATATTAAAAAAAAAAAAAAACAAAATATCTACATATGTATTTGAAAAAAAAAAATAACAAAACAATAAATGATTACAAACATTTTTAAGTTTTTCGTTAACAGTTAAAACTTGGAATTTTACATTTACATTGTAATATTCGTTTTGAAATGTGACGTCGTAATACTTGTGACCCCTTCCACCCCTTGTCACACAATGTCACACTTCGTCACGGAATGATTTTATTTTTAATAAATTCTCGTTTATATACTGGTGTTACAGAAAACTTACATAAACCGAAGCGAAGCGAGGGCGAGATGCTAGTGTAAAGTAATATTTGGAAATAAAACAAAACGCGTTTTCATTTTAAATGTCAGATTATTTATGACAGTGACAACCCTACCGCCGACCTATTTTAGGATTCGCAAACTTAGCAAGCATATGGCTTCTCGGTACATGCATGGTATAATTGACTTTGCGAAGCTCGGATAAAGCATGACCCAAAACCAGAAGAGAATAAGGGGCAGTCATTATCTAATGCTCATACGACTTTTTGGACGGAAGATTCACAGCGGTGCAAATTCAAATAAATAAATATCACAGGACAATGTCACACAAATTGACCTACTCCCAAACTAAGCTCTAGGCTTGCACTATGGGTACTAGACAACAATAAACATACTTATATAGAGAAATATATACTTAAATACATAGAAAACATCCAAGACTCCGGAATAAATACTCATGCTCATCACATCACACAAATATCTACCCTTACCGGGATTTGAACCCAGGACCCCTAGCTACGAAGACAGGGTCACTACCAACTAGGCTAGCGTGTTGTCTATTAATGTAATTCAAAGGGGTTTAAGTTTGGTCTTTGTAACGACGACCTTTTTTTTTTTTTTGCTCAATTTCTGTTTCACTGAGCGCATGAATTTAAATGTAATTGAAATAATCGTAATAAAACTAGTACTCAATTCTGAGGAGTATTTGGACCGTCCGTTTAGTATATAATGAACAATTTAGTGTTTGGATAAATTGCGTTAACTTCAAGAGAGCTCTGTAAGGACCTAGACTAAAGTTATGCTTCCGGAAATTTTGACGCAAATTAAAAACATCTGTAAACCATGTCTATTGCTACTATAGGGTTTACTAGGATTACTAGGTCCTGCTGGATAATATGGTATTTACTGCCACATATGCTGCCACACCCACACACGGACGGAAAGGGCCATCCCTTTCCTTTATGTGCTTCGGCGCGAAGAACGTGAGATCGAGATACATAGTTGTAGTAGTAGATGACAGTAAAAAATTAAAATAATAGCTTTTTACTTAGAAACCCCATTTACTAAAAAAAACACCAGGATTAAGATATTAACACTCAACTATTTCATCAAAGCTTATCGTTAAATACCGGGTCTTGCCTGTAATATGAGCAATAAATTGAGGGATCGCTTCTACTCTATAAACGTAAAAACATTTGTTCTACAACTTTAAAAAAATATGTAATTTATTATTTGGGATATTTTCGAACAAACTAAATAGTATTTTCAATGTACTCCATCCATTAGTCTAGTTGACATCTACTGTCAGCCTAGCAACTTTGTTGTTTTCGCAATACATTGCTTGCTTAGAAAATCTAAATTCATTCATATTTAGTTAACCATAAGTTATTTTCAAAAGTTGTAGAATAAATGTTGTTACGTTTGTGGTGTGGAAACAATCCCTAAATTTATTGCTCCGGTTACAGGCAACACCCGGTATAATACGTAAGATAAGAAGGTAAGATAAGTACCATAAACTTACATTAAAGGTTTCTATCGGTGTTTTCACGTTTAAAAAACCGTATTAAAAAACTGATCTCGTCTTTAATGCTAGTCTCAAGATGCGTCAAAAATTACAGTGCTCTATGGCTTGACGTTTACTCCGACATATCTTGTGGGGACCATTTTTGCTAAGAAGAGTTTATTAATACGTGCCTAATGGCCGTATTAATAAATTTATCTCGGTTTAACTTTTCGGAACCCGTGAGACATTTTAATTGAATCATTAAAATTCGAAATTTAAACCTTTTGTCAACCAACAATAGAGTTCGAAATTAGTATTTAAGGGTATCTATTGATGAGCTAGATCGCGGAACACTACCAACTCTATCATAGTGGCCTCTAAACGTTATATACTAGCACTCACCTCGGCCCCGGCTGGCCGGGCTCCACGCCGTCGTCGGCGTCGTAGAAGTCGTCCTCGCCCTCCGACGACGAGTACGACGTGTCCGGCACCAGCAGGGACATCGCTTGTCCTGCGAACAACGACTATATTACAGTTCTACCATTTCCTTGACAGCCATAACCAGTGATCGGAATAGGTAGTGCAATTTCGGGTGAATGACCTTAAACATTATACTTAATATGGATAAGACCCCAGATTACGGGACTCGTATTATTTCACAGAATATTTTCTTGACATGACCTTAATTGAAATTAAATGGGAACATGCGAAAAATCTAAAAAAATTATGTTATTTTAAATACTTTTTTACTTATTGCTATTGCAAGTGTCTACATATTTCGTCAATGCGATAATTTATGCAAACAAAAACATTTCTGAATTAAACACAAACTTTAACACTTTGCAAATGTAATCCCGGGGTTACAAGCTATATCCATACTAAACTTACGCACCGAAGTCTCGCGAAATTGCACTACCTATTGCGATCACTGGCCATAACAGTATATTAAGCCTAGATCCCGTTATCGGAGGTGGAATTTGGTAGCTGGACGTTCTTAGGCGTTGGTTAAAATAAATTGAAATAATACAGCTCTGTGTTTTTTCTACCATAATGACTGTCTTAGACGAAAATTTAACGTGTTTATTTTGTTTATGTGGTTAGAGTAATTATGAACAATTCTTCTTCGAGTTGTTGGTATTTCTGCAGCTCTGCCTACCCCACCCTGGGATAAAAGGCGTGATGTCATGTTCATGTTATTTTGTTTATTTCATGCACTGGCCTGCACCTCGAAACATAAAAAAAAGTTAAATTGTATCTTTGAACAATTGTGAAGTAGCAAAGTGTTTTTGTTCTACTGATAGCGGATTCTGCTTTTGATGACATGATCATGGAATGTAAAATAAAAAGTAATTGTGAAGAAAAACTAAGAATATCGATATCTATATCATACATATTTTTACCCATGCCTAAGAATGTCCAGCTACCAAATGGCACCTCCGATAACGGGGTCTCATTATGTCACTTGTGGTTCATAGATACACGAACAAAACCGAAAGCTATAAAGAAGATACCCCGGTACACTATAACGGTGAAATCATTCATCATTCAGCCATTTAAACATTGCCAACATCTCAGGTACCACTTACTATCAGGAGGCCTTTTAACTAGTTTGCTTTCTCCATTGCAATAGAAAAACTAATACGAGGTGCGTTAGTGGCCTTTAGTTAGTCATTTGTAACGGCACGTTAGCCTAGTTGGGAGTGACCCTGCCGCCGAAGTCAGCGGTCGGGTTCAAATCCTGGTAAGGGCAGATATTTGTGTGATGAGCGCGAGAATTTGTTCCTGAGTCTTAGATTTTTTCGTATGTGTTTCTCTATATCAGTATGTTTATCGTTGTCTAGTACACATAGTACAGGTTAGGACTAGGTCAATTTGAGTGAGATGGTCATGTTGATTTATTTGTTATTTATTCATTTATTTACTTAGGTTTTTACCTATAACACGGAACTGAAAGGGAGCTTTTAGTTTGCTCTTACCACGATCATTAAAAACTACTTCGGAGTACCGAGAAGTGTTCCGGCAATGCGTAGGTTTTTAGAGGTTTTGGTGCAGATCCTTTGGAGAACCCGCATCCTCTTAAAATTACAGTAGCTATACTTTGGGGGGTTTTAGTAAGTTTTGCTGTTGGGTATAATATAAATATTCGTCAAAAAAGGTGACATCAGATTAAAAACTGACACCTTTTCCGGTCAAATTTGAATCAAAATTCCGCGTTGGGAATATAGAGGTGGGTACGAATTAGAGCAGCCTCGGGTTGAGGCACGCACGGTTCACCTATTTTGCTCAAATTCGTACGCGCTTACGCGCTGTGCGCGAGCAGATGGCGAGCGGCGCGCGGCGAGCCGTCGAGAGTCGATCTTTTGACCGTGCTCAAAGGCGCCTCGGTGTGCATGGCGAGCGTAACTTGGACGTGTAAGTTATAACTTGTCTGAGGGCGAGGCGCGTACAAATTTGATAAAGTTGATGAGCCGTTTCACCACCGAGGCAATTTCTTCTTCTTTTTGGTAATAATTCGGTGAAGTATGATAAACGCAACCGCAGCTGTCATCGAATCCGACGCCATTTTGAAATGTCGGCTCGCGGCGAGCACGCCGTCTTACCCGCGCATGTTTATGTGCAAAATTTTGGCTTGCGAGCAGCTTGCCGCACGGGGCGAGTATGCCTCAGGCTGAGCCGCTCAGATTCGTACCCAACTTTGGGAACGAGCATTAGTTATATCATACCTATTATTGAGATACAACCTTCGTTGAAGATGGAAGATGAAGTTGTTGATTCTAGGAGGGACATCTTTTGCCCTGTGAACAACAACTATTTTCTTATAATAATGTTAAAAACAGGGCTCGGATACCAGTTATATTTTCAAACCGTTATTATGTTCTTGACGCTAAACCTTTGCATTTTGGTTCCGTTCGCATAAACCGGTTTTTGGAAAAACCTTTGTATAAAGTTCTTTTCGAATTCGTCGTTTTCGAACTAAACAACCGATTAATCCAGACGCAAGTAAAGCACGATAAATAAGTGCCGTTTAGTTTTTTTATTCAGTACAAAACTTTTGGTTTCTCGACTGGCCGTGGATTAAACCGGCTAATTAAGGTTAAAATTAAGTTCTTAAAACGTTCGCGTTCCCTAGGAAATGTCGGAGCAAAACCGAAATAAACCGGTATTTTATATAAACCGGTTCCGAACCCTGGTTAAAAGTTAAAATCTAATACATTGTACGTGTGAAGAAAGATTTTAAATAAACGCTCATTTCGAAGCATTGAATAATAATGTCGTGTAAGATCGAAGTAACAAAACTATTAAAATATTATTTCATCGATACACCTTTCAACGAACATATCATTACTAGTGATCGGGGAAAACGGTGCAAAGCTTTAACAAAACTTGTAAAGCTGACGAACAACATAAGTATATTATTGGCAGATTTAAGTGTCAAATTTAACTCTTTATCGGTCTCAGATTTGGTATAATCAGCTAATCTGTCAGTATGGTCTGTCAAGTTTGAAAACTAAACGCAGTTATTAGCGTTATCTATGAAAAACTATATTGAAAAAAGTTGTTTCTTTTAGCGAATCGAGTGCCATTTGTTTGATTATTATTTTCTTTAATAGTCTAGTTTTTATTTTCTCGCAAATATAATGAAAAACATTGTGTGAAAAACAATGTTACTGTTTTATTTATATATATGTTGTGTGTGTGTTGTGTGTTGTTACATGGGCGAACTGTATATGCCTGCACTAGAGAATAAACATTGAATATCGTCTTGCTTTTTATTCGTATTTATCTTGCTCTCTCAGTTGACATTTTCGGTTCGAAAAACAACGAATAAAGCTCTGCCCTCAAATTCAACAGCCAAAGCAAATTCTATCCTACCCTGTTGGTAATAAGGTTGCATTTGCTACATGACTTTTATCAGAGATACGGCAATTTGTGTTCACAGCGCTCAATCCCTTCTTGGAGAGCTGATATCTTTTAAACGGCTCAACCAATTTTCATAAAACCTAGCTAAGAACCATCCCGATTGAACTAGATCTCTTTAAAAAAACACGAGTCCATATTGGTTTATCCGTTTGCTACAATACCATAGACAGACGCACACACGTTAAATTTTTCAACGCTTTGTCAAGTACAAAACCAGAGCGAATGTCAACTTTGCCTCATAGATAATAAGGTCTATTTTGCGTTGTCAACCATGACGGAAATATCCGTCAATGGCGTTGAAAAGGTTAAACTTAACACCCCTGTTTTTTTGTCGGACAATGAAAAACCGATAATTTCTGTTAACAATAAATCTGGCGACCAATCTGAAGCACCTATTTTATTGTTATATAGCTTACTAGCTGTTGCCCGCGATTTCGTCCTTTTAGAAATCGTTTATCGCTATTCCCTCGGGAACTGTACAATTTTCCGAGATAAACCTCCTAGGGAGAGACCTCAGTTACCTCCATACCAAATTTCATCGAACTCGGGTCAACGATTTAGCCGTGAAAGCGTAACAAACAGACAAGAGTTGCTTTCAGATTTATGGTATTAGTATGGAATAGTATGGATGACACTCGCGAGTTCTTCACGAATCATATGACACTTCATAAATAACAATCGAGTACAATAACATTAGAGTAGCTTTAGGAGCTAAATTAACCTTAGTAAAGTGTATCCCCTCTCTCGACTAAAGTACGCATAAAATAATGATTTGATCTAATCTTTTACAGTGACATTTAGATTCAACTGAACAAATCTTACTTTTACCAAAATTTTACCCAATAACAGCTGACTTCGCGCATTCAAGCAAGATAAATGTTCAACATTTAATAACTACGTCAGTTGGACTCTATGTCAATAGTAATAAGGGCGACTCACGCGGCGCGTCAAGGGGCTCGAGCGAGTGCGTGGGAGAGGACAGCTCGCGACACTCGGAGCCCAGCTCCACGTGAGGCGAGACGTCTGACGACCCTGGTGGAATATCAAATTCAAATTCAAATGTTTTCACATGTTATTTGATATAAAGCTCAAGTGCTTTTCTCCAATGCCCTTATTAAATAAAACTAAGGTAACCAAAAAAAAAGCAAGACAAGTTTTTGTTGCCGACTGTACTTTTTTAGTCATCATCTGCTTATCAAGACGATTCTAACGAGCCCTTACACGACGGGTTTATCGTGTGCAATTTAGGAGTTCCTATGGTCACCTTCCGTCTCTATCATCAGACCAGCTCGATGGTGCCATATTATTGCATTGTCATCGGGTTTTCATAAGTATGCTAAATTTCAGCTCAATTGGTCCCCGGGAAGTGGTTTAAAATTTCCTTGCCAAATTTTGACGGAGAACTTACATACTTACATACGAACGAAGCAAGTTATATAAACGCTTGTAAAAACGTTTAGTAGATAGCAAGACTGATTTTAATCATTTATTATTAGAACTGAACATAAAATAACGGGCCTATGTTCGATCATGTCTTATTTTATCTAGCCGGTTTTGTCCCACAGCTGGCAAAAGCCTTCCTCAAATCTTTCCACAATTCCCTACTTCGGTTGGCAAAATTATAAAACGTTGGTCTTTATAATTGATTATTCTCCTTTCTCCCTTTTCGTTTCTTGGCAAAGCAATAATAAAACAATGCTGTTACCTTGTTTGATATGTGTTTGTGAGGTATTCGTTGGTCCTTGGTAAACTCCGTTTACCGGATTAACTGTATTCTGTAAAAAAAAAACACACTTTACACATTTGCTACTATTAAACCAATACTACTTTATACCTATGCGTAAATTCTCACCTAACACATTAATAAATTCGCCGGCATAATATGAACTTTCCAAAGGTTATGCAAATGTTTGAAAGGAAACAAAAGAACATTTTCCGTTTTTAGTTTGGCCGCATTTTGAGGAAAATAATACAGAGTAATTTTTTTATCAGTGCACAAATTTTAAGATATGATTTTGTATCGTTAATATAATATATTACGACAGTAAAAAGAAGTTAAAAAAAAAATTGCTGCAAATTATCTCTCTTTTACCTTCTCGTCTGGACACAAAGTCACACTAGAAATGATGACATGTGTCAAGCTGTAGGTATGCGATACACTGTATTGATATTCGAAATTTGAAATTTCATGTACAGCTTATCAGACAACAAGCCCCTCTCCTACTGATATTCTAAATTTGAAATTTCATTTATTAACTTACTTAACAACACTCCCCTCTCCTCGCACCCCTGCATTAGAGGGTCCATGAATATTGTTAAGTTAGTGGGATCATTGAATCTGCAATATCTCTAATATTTTTTAATCTACAGTAAAAATAACACAACAATAGCGAAGCAAATAATAAAATTTGTGCACGTATTAAAAAAATACTCTGTATAATTTAACTTGAGCAAAACCATTTTATTAGTTAACCACAAAATAAGATTATAATCACTTTGAAAGTCCAATAGATTATCTAATACACCACTATCAACACTTATTCTTCCCCAACATCACAAAGACTGACATTTACAACAATAAACTTAGACCATTTCTGTTGAGGACGTGGCACAAGGGATCCCTCTGGCAAAGAATATATGCATCAAGATCATCTCCTTAGCCTTATCGCAATCATTTGGGGTCGACGGAGCATGTCTTTTTCTTCCACACACCCTATTAGCCGTCATTGTGAAGATTGTCATGAGAAAGAAGGGAGTGAACGCTGCACTCCCTTCTTTATCATATTATTATCATCTTTACACAATCCATCCAAGAATGCATATGGTTCTGAAAGTATCACATCTAAAAGATACCTATTAAAATAATGTACAGTCACAGTAAGAAAACGTTCGAATCAACTTAAGATTTATTTGTGTAACCCTGGGTTCCTATATTCAAAACGTCTCCTTAAAATGTGACGTCTCGTTAAAATTTCACATTAGTTACATACAAAATATGTCAAATTTTAACGAGACGTTTTGAATATAGGAACCCAGGGTTAGTGTAAGTCTGGGTTACCAACTCTGTACTAGTATGTTATAAATGTCATATTTATATAATGACAGAAAGAATTACGAAGACCTCGAAGAGCCGTAAGGGGCGACGAAGGGTTGTAGTACTGTTAGGCGATGGGCTTGCAACCTGTCACCTGTGGTTACAGAATCCTAAACAAGTATTTTTAGAGTTGTTGGTATTTCTGTAGCTCTGCCTACCCCATTCTGGGAATGAAGGCGTGGTGTTATGTGTGTGTGTGTGTGTGTGTGTGTGTGACTTACATTTAAGGTGTAGGTAACAAACGAGAAATAATTCAAGAACAAACTATTTTCTTGTCTTAACAGAGGGGTTGTCATGACATAACAATGCAGTTCTGTTTACGCTCAGAAAAAAGGAACTGCCATAGCTTTGTCCTTTACGCTCACCGTAAAATAAACGGCATAGCTAGGTCATAATAACCCCCCAGTGCCCGAGCACTAGGGGGTTATTATGCAACAGCAACAGATCAATTCTTTGAATATATCCTTATATCCGAATATAAGGATATATTAATAGAATTGGTCCGTTTGGGGCAAAAAACATCATTTTCTCCAGACTGCTTGGAAATATTAACATTTTTGGTCTGATTTGGGGTCAGAAATCATTTTTATAACAGGCCGTTTTCATGCAAGATAAAAATATTATTGGCCTATTTCATACTAAGTAATAATTATTGAAAAAAATGTTGTATGTCCTCCCTCACTGTAGTAGAGAAAAGCAAATGTCTGCCTCAGCAGAAGGCGCAATTAATGGATTCATACACTAGACACTCGTACTCTATGACTCGTCCATAAATCCTGTACTTTCTACCCTCGGCAACAATGTACTATTTATTGAGTAAGTAACGTCAACGTATCGTTATCGAGGAAATTTGTATGGTGCTTGGAACCGCGCCGGTGCAGCGGTGTCCGTATTGAGTACTAAAGTTTCCTAGCACGAACCATGCATTAACTTTGAAGATGCTATTTTGTATCGTTAGCGAGTAAAAAGGTGAATTAAAGGTAAAAAACAATGCTTGGGTTGCTACGAAAGTTTTAAGCTGTATTAAAACTCTAAACTTAAAGTTAATGACAAATTAGAAGTAGGTAATTTAGGCACTGACTACTTTCTAAAATAAAATTTCAAACCTACAGTCCAGTGCTCTTTGTACTGACAATGTCAGTTTTGTTTTTTGCATTGGAGCTCTCACGAGAATCGTTTAGTGCTATGTTATTCTACGACTAAAATAAGCTTCTCCTTTAGTGATTGTCATAAAAAAGGTATCCGTTCATTTTTCATAATTTCATTTGCACTAATTTCGTTTGCCATAGTGGTCACTGGCAATAACCTTCATTTTCCCTAATATCACATACCATAATTTCATTTGCCATAAAGGCGTTTTTTCTGAATTCGTAAACCTGTCAGGTAATTTTAACATGCCATCGTATAGAGCCCAATAGGGTTAGGTTAGGTTTGTTTTATTACAATTCTAAATAGTTCACGGTTTCAGAAAAAATGCCTTTATGGCAAATGAATATTATGGCACATTATGGTTATGGCATATAAAATTATGTCATATGAAATTCGTGCAAGTGAAATTATTGCATATGTAATTCGGTCAAACGATAGAGACCCCATAAAAAATATACGACACATTGTCATGGTCTTATACACAGTCATATATTGGTACCGCGAGTTACAAAGGGGGTCGGGAGTGGCACAAAGATACAAAGTCCTGGATATACTTTCTAACAAAGCAACAATCTATGCAGTGGGTGTTCGAGGAGGACAAGAAAACCAACAAAAAAAATATTTTAGTTTTTTACATAATATAAGTTTAGCCTACAACAATTCAATATTTAAATTTGAATTTCGAGTTACAACCCAAACGTATAAGGGTCCTTTCACACTGGCTTCGTAATCACCGCTTCGAGAAATATGCTATTCATAGTTTTTTTGTTATCTTGGATAAGGCAAACGAGCACACAGGCCACCTGATGGTAAGAGAGATCTATGATCCATATTCTCAAAACTACAACCTTAAGACTGCAGACGCGTTGCCAACCCTGAGGACTAAGATGGATTGCCTCTATGCTAGTAATATCACCGGTTGTCTTATCCCCAGACGGGACACAATAATGCGAACTTGACAGTACATTCAAGGTCTTACCACCACTGTTGTATGTAATTCACAAAAAAATACACTAGGTCGACAAAACAAAAATACCGAAAGTGAACATCGAAATAAAATATGTAACTGTTCGTACAAACGTGTATCAAATATGGGTGGCTTTCAACACTAACGAAGGTTTTCTTACCATAACTGTACAAATAAAAACGTAAAGTACAATTTTCATTGAACGGGCCGAGCCGAAGCGCTCCGAATTGCAGGACGGACTGATGGCATTCCTGCTCCACCTCCCACCGTCGGAGAGGGTTAGGAACCGCCACCGACGCGTCAGCCAGTCCGCTCGCGCTCTACCGGCGCGCTGTGGAACGGGGAGGGGTTGTAGGGTGGCTAGAGGGGAAGGCGACGGAGAGGGCATGCTACAAAAGTGTGGCTATCGACAGTGTCGACTTACGGTTCATTTACACTAGGTCGACTGGTCCACTTCGTTTGCCGGCCTAAGACGACATCCTGCTCAATGAAAGGCTAAAGCCACACCACAGTAAGCTTAAAGTCAAGTAATAGGACGATTTGACAATGCAGATTTTTTCCTAAGAGCGGTGTCTGTTCTGTTCTGTATTATCTAAGCACAGACGACCGGAAACTCGGTGCTTTAGGCGAAGGCGATAATCGATTTGATAACTTTGAGGGCACCGCCTACAGCTAGCTCAAAACGACACGGTCGGTTTCGTGCAACGCTTCGGTCGACTGTCTGTAAAGCGTCGACCTTTTTTGAAATTTCGCAGCCGATAAGTAGTTATGATGACATTTGATGAAACCAACAGACTTTTTGTGGAACGCACCAGTAGCCGTCAGTGTGTTCGCGAATTTTGAATATCCAAAAGACAACCCTTATATTTCATGGCTTTTATCCGCTTCGACTCTGGTCGTTCAATGCATATTATACTTAAAATAGTACGTCTTCGATAGCAGAGCCTTTTTTACTGTGCTTTTTAATAAATGTGTGTAAAAAAAAAAATAGCATCGAACTACTGTACCTTAGCTATTTGTAGAAGCACTATGGAATGTTTAATGTTATCCAACATTGCCTGCAAACAAAAATAGAAATATAAAAAGAGGAATCCGTTAAAAAAAGCACGTCGGCGTTTCAGTATTTAACGCTTTTCAGACTGAGCACAAGAGCGGGACATTATCACGTCTACGGAAAGCGACAAGGTCCTATCACACAAAACTTCCCAACGGCTGTCCACTTGTGAGCACTTTTTTGTTCGCGACGTACTAATGGATTTTTTCTCCCAGTTCAAACAGTTTTTGCTCTACCAACAAATGGGAAAATAAATTGCCACTAGTCTGCACCTTCAATGTTATACTAGTTCGCACTCAATGTTGAGAGTGCGGACTAGTGGGAATTTATTTCCCCATCTCAATACTCAATATATTTATTGCAGTCGCGGTACGAACAGCCCTTGGAAGCCCTCTACAACACTAACACAATAATAATAAAACGTATTCCTACAGCGGTTATTTATTACCATTAGTTTCATCAATGATTTTTAATAATTTACTTGTCAATAATATTTTAGACTTTTATTCCACAGAAATAGTCACTTTTACCTTAATGTCGACTGAAGGTAATTGACAACTTAAAGTTTTGTGGGATTGGACCCTGGTCTAGGATAGTCATATGAAGAGACAGTGACAACCAGTCACCGAAAACTGTACATTGTAGAGATGACATGTCCTATAATTTAAAATTTAAAGTACTAGGATAGGATTAGCATATGCATAAAACTCAAAATTAGGTCTTTACAATTAAGCTCGTAGGGACGAATAATATCTGTGTGTAAGCAAAGATTGCATTGATGATTTTTTACAGTGCATCACAAGGGCAGTACTGCCGTTCAGGGCAAAAAGGTTTTCATACTCTTTTGAATATCGACCTTAATGTCGATTTACAGAAACGCTTTCAGACAAAATTTATGGCAAAACAAATGGTCGGCTCACTGTTATAGAAAATACTGAATTTGTTTTAGCGTATGTATTATAAGAAATCGTGGTGCAAAGATTTCGTCAACTCACATTGGAATGGTCTAATATAACTTGGCCCTTCGCCTTTCCTTGGGGATCTGCTAGCTCCGAAACCCTTATGTTCATTTTCTGAAACCAAAAGAAGATAGTTTTAGGATTTCAAATACGCGAATTGTTTTTTTAGGTCAGTCTTTTATCACTCTCACAAAGATTAATTCTGTCACTTTCATTTGTCATTTTTATATTGAAGCGAAGGATTTGCTAGTAGGGTACTCCACTTTATATAGGAATACCTTTTTGTATTGATATTTTCCACAATTGGTAAATTTATAAGTTTCATAGCATTTTTTCCCATTTAAAAAACTAAATTGACAGAAACGACAGATACCCGCTTTGCGCCCGCCCGCTTTCGCGGAGCTCCTATTTCTGGGTTGTTTTGGCCCTCTAGGCCTTATATAAAAACAAACCAAACCTAACCTACCTACAACTCTGTCAAAGTAGAATTTTACGTTCATTTAAAAATTGCGTTCGCGGAACCCTGGTAACAAATTGTGCAAAGATATAACGAACCGATATTACTAGCCCCCCGAATATCCCTGGCAGGCATGAACATAGGAAGAAGTTATCTGTTCTCTCATTAATATCTAGCCTGCAAATCTTGCAATGTTCTTAAAATATAAATATGGGCTGAGAGGCTATGATCATCTCACTGCATACGTCCAAACCGGCCGCTCTAATACCCAGCTTAAGAGACTTCCCTCACTCAAGACCATAAAACTCACCAAGACCAATTCGGTCATAATCTGCAGATAAGCATCTGCCTCCGATATCTGGCGCTGCAGGTCCCCGTGGAGCGTGCAGCCAGTGCTCGCACCGACCCGTGCCGCGTTTTTGCATCTTCTACCACCCTGAGAGTTAGTCAAAGAGTTTTGTCTCACAAGGACCGCGCTACTCACCGAGACCAGCTCGATCATGATCTGCAGATAGGCGTTGGCCTCCGATATCTGTCGCTTCAGTTCCCCGTGGAGCGTGCTCAGCGCGGGCACACCACGCAGCCAGTGCTCGCACCGCCCGTGCCGCGTTTTTGCATATTGCAACTATTCTGACTGCTAATCAAAGTTTTCTCTCACGAGGACCGCGCTACTCACCGAGACCAGATACATCATGATCTGCAGATAGGCGTCAGCCTCCGATATCTGCCGCTCCAGGTCTCCGTGGAGCGTGCTCAGCGCGGACACACCACGCAGCCAGTGCTCGCACTGCCAGTGCCGCATTTTTGCTTCTTGCAACTACTCTGACTGCTAATCAAAGTTTTCTCTCACGAGGACCGCGCTACTCACCGAGACCAGATACATCATGATCTGCAGATAGGCGTCAGCCTCCGATATCTGTCGCTCCAGGTCTCCGTGGAGCGTGCTCAGCGTGGACACACCACGCAGCCAGTGCTCGCACCGCCCGTGCCGCGTTTTTGCTTCTTTCAACTATTCTGACTGCTAATCAAAGTTTTCTCTCACGAGGACCGCGTTACTCACCGAGACCAGATACATCATGATCTGCAGATAGGCGTCAGCCTCCGATATCTGTCGCTCCAGGTCTCCGTGGAGCGTGCTCAGCGTGGACACACCACGCAGCCAGTGCTCGCACCGCCCGTGCCGCGTTTTTGCTTCTTTCAACTACTCTGACTGCTAATCAAAGTTTTCTCTCACGAGGACCGCGTTACTCACCGAGACCAGATACATCATGATCTGCAGATAGGCGTCAGCCTCCGATATCTGTCGCTCCAGGTCTCCGTGGAGCGTGCTCAGCGTGGACACACCACGCAGCCAGTGCTCGCACCGCCCGTGCCGCGTTTTTGCTTCTTTCAACTACTCTGACTGCTAATCAAAGTTTTCTCTCACGAGGACCGCGCTACTCACCGAGACCAGCTCGATCATGATCTGCAGATAGGCGTTGGCCTCCGATATCTGTCGCTTCAGTTCCCCGTGGAGCGTGCTCAGCGCGGGCACACCACGCAGCCAGTGCTCGCACCGCCCGTGCCGCGTTTTTGCATATTGCAACTATTCTGACTGCTAATCAAAGTTTTCTCTCACGAGGACCGCGCTACTCACCGAGACCAGATACATCATGATCTGCAGATAGGCGTCAGCCTCCGATATCTGTCGCTCCAGGTCTCCGTGGAGCGTGCTCAGCGCGGACACACCACGCAGCCAGTGCTCGCACCGCCAGTGCCGCATTTTTGCTTCTTGCAACTACTCTGACTGCTAATCAAAGTTTTCTCTCACGAGGACCGCGCTACTCACCGAGACCAGATACATCATGATCTGCAGATAGGCGTCAGCCTCCGATATCTGTCGCTTCAGGTCCCCGTGGTGCGTGCTCAACTCTGGACACACCACGCAGCCAGTGCTCGCACCGCCCGTGCCGCGTTTTTGCTTCTTTCAACTACTCTGACTGCTAATCAAAGTTTTCTCTCACGAGGACCGCGCTACTCACCGAGACCAGCTCGATCATGATCTGCAGATAGGCGTCAGCCTCCGATATCCGCCGCTCCAGGTCCCCGTGGCGCGCGCTCGGCGCGGGCACGCTCCGCGACCAGCGCTCGCGCCGCCCGTGCCGTGTGATCGTGTCTTCTAGCGCTCGCACCCAGCGCTCCCGCTCGGACCCGTCGCGCGCCTGCAATAGAAATAGGAGACGTGAGATTAAAAACAGACAGAAGCTATGGTAGTTAAAAACATAAGTAAATTCGGGCTATAGTAAATGTAAACGAGAGTAAGTAAGAATCTACATGTGCTGAGAACTTTCATTGTAAAATATTCTGCGCGAGTACCATAAAATCTGTCTTTTAAATTGCTTGTGACGCGAGTACGAACGACGGATTATTTTCACTAGACTCAAGAAATATTTAGTAACGGTAGACAAATCCGTAATAGATGCCGCACATTTAGATTTATACAAAGCTATGCGAACCAGCTCGGCTAAATATTCTACTCAAAACTTATCGTCACTATACCTACTGTGTAATAGGTTAGAAATGTATCTGCACTTAGATGTGCCTAATAAGCAAATTTAGAATCACTTGCTTCAGAATCTGATAGGCAGTTTCAATGTCACACGCACAAATACATGTTGTATTCCTCTCTGTACAATTTCAGTTCACTTTAAAGATGAACTAACCTCTCAAATGCACTGATGCATTCACGTTGACGTATCGACTGAACTATTTGTGCAGTGCATTTGATAAACACTTGCGATAGCGATTAACCTCGTGACTTATGAAAGCTTTGATGAATTATTTACAATCTGTTTTATTACCCATAAACAACAAACAAACTAGATACTGAATCAGCTAGATCTACAGATGAATTGATTATAAGCCACGTTCTAAAGCAGTATTCGGTTTCTCTTATCTTTCAAATTCTAGTTTGCAATTTGATATTTATTTATTTACTGATATTTGTCTCATTCCCACGCAGGAACCAAACAATTAGAATACTCCTGCTAGGCGTAGGTTAAATGATAAGATGGTGTTAGCGATTCAGACCGCCCCCTTGTTGGTGAGGTCCTGTTGGATACACTTCGATCCTATGATATATTTTGTGTAAATCTTTAAAAAAAACCACGTATCTCATATTTCGCCATGTACGATTTTAAACTTAAATACATAACACATACATAACGTCACGCCTTTATTCCCAGAGTGGAGTAGGCAGAGAAACAGAATACCAACAACTCTAAACTTGTTGATAATTCTGTTACCACATTTTGCATAGTCAGGCTAAGATACCAGTGTAACCAGTGATACCAGTGTGTGTGTGTGTGTGTGTGTGTGTTTACCAGTGTATTAGTGACAGGTTGCAAGCCAATCGCCTAACAGTAACTACTACAAGCCTTTATTCCCTTAGTCGCCTCTCACGACATCCACGGGAAGAAATGGAGTGGCACTATTCTAACCCGGCAACCACACGGGGGCAACTTAAATATGAAGAGAAATAAGTGTAAAACCGTACATAACGAAATGTGAGATACGAGATTTTTTCAAAGTAGTGACAAAATGCCCCTCATTTTACACTTAGCCTGGCAGTGCCTTGAAATCCTTTGGTTTTGGGTAGTGGAAGTAAAGACTTTCGCTCTCACTCTGTTACTTACTTGGAAATGGAAAGTCTTGTGGTCGACGGTGATGGTGAAGGTGGAGTCGTCTTCGTCGTCGATGCCGATGACAGCGGCGCGCAAACGCACGCAGCCGCGCCGCACACCGCGCGTCATCTTCTCTTTAGACTGGAAAGAGAGAAAACATAGGTGAGCGATTGGAGAGAAAAGGATGGCGGTTTTGTTTTTCTATGCTGTATTTAAATGGGGTGAGAAAAAACCGTGCAACGCTGGATTGCTGAAAGAGAGCATTAGAAATTGTATAACACCGTTTAAATTAATTATTCCACTTACGCAATATCTCTAGATTCGCAACTTTTAGTTGTTTGTTGTTGATTATTTTTGCTGTTTTTGTAAAATAAATGTTGTCAGTTTAGTTTTAATGTTTAAACAGATTTCCCCCTTTTTAAATGGAATTCACATTAATTTTAAGTATTTTCTTTAGGATAACGTGTAACATAAAAGATATGCTTCTCAAGCAAAACGTTTGTTTTAACTCGGGTTTCGTAATTTTTCGTCATTCATAAAAACGTATAGATCTATAACATCTTGAATCTGGGAACGGTAACCCAGTTTCTCTTGTCATCAGAAGCGTCTTGTACCCACTAAATACGATTTTATATAGTAGTTTTGTGTAAAAGGATAATTTCATTTCAATTTTTACATATAGTATACATGTAGATGAAAAAATTAACCAAGCAACAAATCGCGTATTCTGAGAAGTTGACAACACGTAATCAGACAGGCGTTCACACAATAACATGATCAAGTTACGAGCACAATGCGATATGGATCATTCAATTTCTGTCAATTTTGCATGCATATGTTCAGGTCGACGCAGCTTTTACTGCATACAAATAATGCATCAACCTGAAGTGACCTGAACGTATGGGAAGGTTAACTTGAAGAGATCCCTTGAAAGCGATACGTTAATATTGTATTAATGTACTCGTACGTTAATATTGTATTTGATCTTCTGTACATACGTAAATAATATAGATCGAACGTTTAAATATAAATTAAAAAAAATATTGAATTATCATTTATCTCGAGTTACACGAATACCAATTCCTGATTATTAAGTTTTAGGTAAGTTCAAAGTTTTAAAACTTAAAAATACTTTCTCACCACGAAAAATTATGGCGTTGAAATTCTCACTCCAATTCTCAAGTACAAAATAAGTTTGCCAACGTTTATTATAGCGTCACAACTAACTTGGTTAAACTTTTGTTGATATAAAGTTCCAGTTTGAGTTAGTGTCCTTTGTGACCCCAGTAATGTATGCGCGCTCATGAAAATTGCAAATGTAATATTGCTAAGGCGCGTCACCTGAATGAGTTTCACGCGATACGGTTACATTTTAAAATACATACAGGAGTGCAACATTATTTTGAACATATTCGAAATTTACTTTTGCACGCAAATTTATAAATATCGGGAGTAAATCTCACATATTGACCTCGACCCGAACAAAGTTCTAAGCCTTAATGTATAGCTACATTTATGGTCAGTCAATAAACACAATAGAGATAAATCAAACGTAAATAGACAAACTATTTTAGAAAAACCAATAAATATTCGTGTTTAACACGCAATTATCTGCCCTTACCATAATTTAAAATATCGAATGCGGAAACGCTTGCTACGGGGGCAGCGTCATAAATAACCAAGTTAACCGATTCGCCTCATCCTTGGTCCTCCTGAGAACTGATAATTTTCCGGGACAAAAACCAAGTGCCAATCCAGGATACTGTCGTGGCAAATTCGGGACGAATCCGGTAAACATATCCGCATGATGGAGTAGCAACCATCAAACTAAAAATAGGCGCAACAACGTCCAAGTAATTTCCAAAGTGAGGGTTTCCAAGGGTCCAAATTTCAAAAATCAATCTCAAAGTTAACTCAAAAAAATATATAGAAATAAACCAACAAAACCAAGGATCGCCTTTATCCACCATAATACAACATTCATGTATTTTGTTTAGAAAATGATAAATGATTTATCCCCGTTTATCCACATCGAAAAACACGGGCATAATCGGGCCAGAAGTCATCGGTAGTGATTAGCGTCTTCTAGGCTTCCTGCCCCCTATTACACCATCCTGACAATGACAGGTGACAGGTAACATTACTGTGTTAACTTTGCAATGTACCTATATTGAATTGTCACCTGTCCCGTGTCATTCTCAAGATGGTGAAAGAGGGGTGGTCAGCAGCAGCAGCAGGTCAGGTTTTTAGCATCGAATGCCATTGACCTCGATTATGGCATGATCGTTTCAAAGTGAAGCTCTCGATTATTTTGATCAAATGCGTTGAGTGGTTTAGTCGATTAAATATTGTAACTTCAATGCATTAATGTAGGCGTAAAGTGGATACTACTAAATTGAGAAATATTACAAACGAGGTCAGGACGTTTTGTGGTTCGATTACTTCTACAAATTACAAGTTAAAATTTAATAATTGACGACACACAAAATCTTAAAAAGCATTCAAAATAATTCGTGAATAAAGCGATTTGACATTCTCGTTCCAATAGGTATATTAGTATTGTGGAATTCGATGTCTTCATACTCGCGGGTTAAAATATTTTTGAACAGGGTTTTTATATACAGCTTACAGTTTTGTTAATCTCTTTTTTCAACTATTTTACGTCCTATCCTGAACATCAGTGTGCCAAATCTGATCCAACAATCAGACACTTTCACATGTACAATATATGTAAGTATGATATTCCGAATAATATTTACCGCTATTTTGAAGCCACCTGTATACAATGTATTTCCATTCACAAGGTCCAAACTCCATTCAAATTTTAAGTGGCAATGCAGTGCAGTGTTACCCACCCAGTGTACGACAATGGATTACATACTGAGAGCGTACGACATAGTGTTCTACGAAAGAGCAGGTAATTGTTAAAATAACCAGGTATTTGTCCATTGTTTGTAATTTTGAAATCAGAAGTCACACGGGTGTCTTTTAAGGAAGAATCTAGATTTTAGTTAGCTGTGGGGTGTTAGTATAAATTTAATGTGTCTGTCATATAAGATGTAGGTCAGGTAGTTGAACTGTAAAGGATCACTATAAAAAATTAAGTGCTTTATTGCTATTATGGTGTAAGTACGATACTATGGTGTGATACGAGTGAAAATATTGTATTTCAGGCAATAAGGCCCATAGTTATTTGAAACGGTCGGCCTTTTTGCCTTATTAGCTTTAGTTAGTTAGTTTATACATTTTACGTATACTGCGTAACAAATAAAACTTAAAACTATCACCGAGAAGAGCAAACAGATTTGCCAATAATTTGTTTTTTTTTTTTATGTTTTCCTTTTTTGATAAAATTTGATGTAAGTACAATCCGACTGCTTTTATTTAGGCGGACTTAACGCTACAAGCATTCTTTATCAGGCAAGCTTAAGGTGAAACAGCAATCAGAAAGTAGGTAGGTGCATAAAATGGAATGGTTTTGTGGTAAATACGCTAAACATAATTATAGTTGGTATATTTGTGCATTATATTCCCAATCAAGATCATATGACTACAAAGGGTTTCAGCTTCAGTGCTTATATATGTACGAGTACATACTATAATGGTGTAGGTGCTATGAGAAATAGAATGCGGAAACTAAAGAGAAATAGAATACGGAATTTCCTCTATTTATCTTAGTGCTAGCGGCGAACGCAACTTTACTTAACTTTAATCCCTTTCCTCAAGTTTCAAGTCTACTTCCTATTCCAAGTCCAATCTCATCTAGTTTTGTATAGAATTTGTAACATTTTGAGTTTAATGCCCATGTGGAAGATCACAGTAACACTGTTTGTAACAATCGTTACGTTGAAATTATCGTTGTCTAGTACCATACAAGCCTAGAGCTTAGTTTGGGACCAGGTCTATTTGTGTGACATTGTCCACGGAAAAAAATAAAAAAATAATAATGAAACTGTGCCTCAAATCTGCTGAGTAAAAACGATGTTGCGTTTGACGTGTTTTCGTAGTGTATAAACTCGGCAGCCATTACTGTCAAGTAAATAAGAACTATCGTAAACGTTGACAATACGATAACACGTTAAAAAACTTGTTTTACCCAATAAAATCTCAGCCATAGGCCTGTATTCTACTGCGTAAAAAAAAACATTTTGTTTTTGACGTGTTACCGTATTGTCAACGTTACTTACTTATTGATAGTAATGGCGGCCGAGTTAAAAACAATACGATAAGCCATGCTCTTGCAGTAAATGATTTTATTTCATTTACTTTTATCGTGTCTTTGGGAGTTATGTTTTAATACACGGAAATTATATTTTTCTTCTTTAAAAACTGTCCATCAAACCCAGCACGACAGGAACTACATAATTGGTCCAAATTCTAAAGATAGGGACCGCCCGGGGCTCCATTCGCGTGAGGTCGGCATTTTCAAAGGCCTCCTTATTTTATAATAATTTTCTTTCATTCAAAATGTTACTCCGATTGCGTAACGCAAACACGAATATAAATTAAACACGATACAATTACGAGAAGTGTAACTAAATTTAATAGTTTGCTTTTACAGGATTGAAAATATTGCTCGTTGGAGGAGTTTTGGATTTAATTATTTTTTTCCGTTGTTGACAATACAGAATCTAGCGTTATCTATATTTATTAAATACAAATGGTACAAATCTCGTTTTTTAATAATAACTACAATTTATTCATAAATCGTGAAAATCGGACGTGATGTATAAATATGGGGTGAGAAACGTTATTTCGCCCGGAACTAAATTAGATTGCATTTTTAGGGTAATATTTGAATTCAACGATATTGGTATGAATACATTAATTTACGAAATAAATGCATTTATAAGGACCTTATATTTTAAACATGTAGCAACAGCTGTGACGTCATTCCTGTAGTCGATTTTGTATAGTGTTTTTGCAGGCAAAAATTGCACAATTATTTCACGTATACAGTTATTCCTCTCTTTCATAGCACTTTCCAGAGAGCGTAAGATTAAAAAAATAATTATGCATGTTCCCTATTGACCACGTGGTTTATCGTAACGCACGAGAACGTCATCCCATACATTTCAAATAATCGAAAAGAAAAACGTTCGTAGTATTTGCATCTTGGCCAAAGTCAAGGACTTTAATTTTGTTATGCCACTATGGAACCCTGTCATAATGACAGCGTTAATCATTAATGTTAGCTTTCTTTGATGTGGCTTGGCGCTGTCAATATGACAGCGTTCCATAGTGGCACAACAATTAAAGTCATTGACTGTATCGGGGCGTTGCAGTATGCGATGACCGTAAGTTGTACTGTCAGAGCATTATGAACATTTCAATGCGTATATTTTTAACTAGTTCTTGCCCACGACTCCATCCACTTAGTTTAATTTACTGGGATAAAATTATTCTATGTCCTTCCCCGGGACTCAATTTTTTTTTTTAAATGTTAATGAGAAGGCACTCGAGCACTCAGGCCACCTGATGTTAAGTGGAATCTGAGACCCATAGACATTTGAATTCTCATGACCTCAAATGCGTTGCCAACCCTGAGGACTAAGATGGAATGTCTCTATGCTAGTAATTTCACCGGTTGTCTTACCCCACACCGGAACACACGTGTTATACGTTATCTTCATACCAAAATTTCATAGTAATCAGTTTAGCGGTTTAGTCGTGAAAGCGTAACGATCAGACAGAACGGAGAGACTTTTATAATATTAGTTTATGGAAATGGTCAAACATTTTATTGACAAAACAGCTCAGCCGTAGCGAAATGGAATAGTAAGTAGTTTAAGATAATAACAGTTCAGAAGTCAGCGTTAATATAATCAGCGCCCGTGATCATCATTTGCATGGATTCTTGCCTGACTGTATGCGTCATGAGCGGTGAATGTGTTAAAGGTTACAGTACTTTCATACTAAGTATACTTTAAATTCTCCAATGTTACGTTTGGCTAATTTATATAACAAAAAGTTTAACCATTTGGATTTATTATTTCTGTCCAAAACATCTTTAAAATCAGCAGTTATTAAAACTACACTCACCCCCGTCTCATTAACACATACACACACACACACACTCGCTCACGCACATACACACGCATTGTATGTAGCTGTAACGCCCCTTTTTTTTTTACTTAAAAATTCAACTACTTGCTACTTGCCCCCGTGTGGTGGCCGGGTTAGGTTAGTGCCACTAGTGCCACTCCATGTCATCCCGTGGATGTCGTGAGAGGCGACTAAGGGAATAAGGGCTTGTAGTACTGTTAGGCGATGGGCTTGCAACCTGTCACTAATACACTGGTAAACATCTTAGCCTGACTGTGCAAAATGTGGTTACAGAATTATCAACCAGTTTAAAGTTGATGGTATATCTGTAGCTCTGCCTAACCCACTCTGGGAATGAAGGCGTGACGTTACGTATGTATGTATGTCAACTACTTGCATGTATCTAAAGTGGTTGCTGTTTATCTTTAGCCTTTAGGTGGATGTCTGAAATTGGCTATATTGTCTGTAAAAAAATACTGTTTTTTTATGAATTGTAATGTGCTGTTGATATCCCTAACAAATAAATAAATAAATACCGGAAACCGGCTATTCTATCTTGCCTAGGTAACATACTTAGACCAATTGTAGCCTTTCTCTATTTAGCAATAACTTAGGTCATATTAGCATGTTACATACTCAATACAATTTATCAGCAAAATAAAGGTCTTCCAAGTGATGAAACAATCCGCTACAAATACTCTTAATAAAAAACAACAAAATGAAAAATCATAGAAAAAATCAATTTAAAAACTAAAGCATGCAACACGTGATTTTTCCATTATTTTCTTTTTATGGCATGAAGAACCTGATAACTCTAAGTGAGACCCATAGACATTGACATTCTAAAGACTACAATCTGAAGACTGCAATCCTAAGACTGCAAATGCGTTGCCAACCCTGAGGACTAAGATCATCTATGCTAGTAATTTCACCGGTTGTCTAATCCCCACACCGAAACACAACAAATCCGAACACTACTGCTTGGCGGTAAAAGGTTAAAGGATAAGATGGTGGTAGCGATGCGGGCGGATTCAGCACAATATCCTACCAATAATAGTAATCTCTAAATGGCACCTTTTAATAGAGAAATACACCACGGAAAAGAATAATCGCATGCATTATGTCAGTATTTATTCCATTTTAACCAACTCTATAAAGTTCCGTACCCGAAGGGTGCCAACTAAGGGACTCACAGGTCTGTAACTTTTGAACCATAATGAAAATGAAAAATATAAAAAAATGAAATTCTTTATTGTCCTACTAGATCATATCTTCTAAATAGTATGTGAGATTTCCTATTACATTTACCAAGAAACCTGTGTCAGGATCACGCTCTTCCACAATTCGACAATTAAAGAAACAACAACAGATAAAACAATAATTTTACATACATACATAACATCACGCCTTATCAAAAAATCAAAATAATCGAAAAGTGTGTGCGTGTGTGTGTGTGTGTGTGTGTGTGTGTGTGTGTGTGTGTGTGTGTGTGTGTGTGTGTGTGTGTGTGTGTGTGTGTGTGTAAGAGAGTGTGCGGCTTAGAATAGCTAGACACTTTTTTACAAAATGTGGATTACGCCCGATATGACAATAAATAATACAAATATAAGTAGGCACAACAAACATTGTATCTCGGCGTTCTTTGCTCGATTTAGATATTGTTTGGTCGTACGGAACCTTTCGCGAACGAGTTCGACTTGCACTTGGCCAGTATTGAAAATAATTTTCGGAAAAAAACGGTAGTTAGTGATGGTTCTCGCTTGAGGACATAATGCCAAATACAAAAGACCTGTAAGAAAATGAAATCACCAAGGTTACAAATACGATGTGACTGAAATAGGTGGTTACCTATCTGAAACACTAAAAACGTTTGTCCGAATATTAATATGTTACAAAATTATTATTTTCTGTAATCGTTTATCCATTAACCACCCGCCAAGCAACAGTGTTCGCATTGTTGTGTTCCGGTGTGGGGATAAGACAACCGGTGAAATTACTAGCATAGAGGCATTCCATCTTAGTCCTCAGGGTTGGCAACGCATTTGAGGTCTTGGGATTATAGTCTTGAGAATTCAAATGTACCCACGCTAGTGTGCCTTCTACTTAACATAAAAAAAAAGTTTAACTTTCTTAGATTCTTATACAACAAACTTAACCTAACCTACAAGTTCTGTATATCTATCTATCTTTTCTTTAAATATTTTGAATAGCTTCTTTTTTTATTATGAAAAATTAGACAAACGAAACAGCGGGCAAACGTTTTACGAAGCTAGGGGTCCTGGGTTCAAATCCCGGTAAGGGCAGATATTTGTGTGATGAGCACGAGTATTTGTTCCTGAGTCTTGGATGTTTTCTATGTATTTAGGTATATATTTCTCTATATAAGTAAGTTTATCGTTGTCTAGTACCCATAGCACAAGCCTAGAGCTTAGTTTGGGACTAGGTCAATTTGTGTGACATTATCCCGTGATATTATTATTATTATTATTATTATTTTTACGGACTTGTGATAAGTCACCTTTTTAGGACTTACGAGGATCAAAAACCGTTTTCATTGCTGCAAGTTACTTTAACGAATAGGTTACATGACTGGTCGTTTTGTAACATCGCCGCCCAACGGCTGCAAACAATAAAATCATTAGCAGATGCAACGATAAGCACGTAATCAGATTAATAAGTGATGCAGATTGGATTGCGAACGAGAATACGTAATAATGGTTAAGGGTTATAAAGAAACAATTTACGACGATAAGATGAATTGTTAGAGCGATAAAACTTACACAGATTGATCTACATAGTTCATTTGAGGAGACGCTGGCCTAGTTGATAGTGACCATGCTTTCGAAGCTAGCGGTCCTCGGTTCAAAAGGGTAGATATTTGTGTGATGAGCACGAGTATTCATTTCTGAGTTTTGGATGTCTTCTATGTATTTTCGTACATATTAAGTAAGTGTATCGTTGTCTAGTACTCATAGTACAAGCCTAGCTTAGTTTGGGACGAGGTCAATTTGTGTGACATTGTCCCGGGATATTTATTTATTTATTTTTCATGGAGAAGACAAACCAAAAAAAAAAAAAAAATAGTGTCAGAATGTGAGATTTAAGTGGTCTTGAATAGTAATAAAGTCTCTACGTAAAATACAGCCGCATCGGGCACACAAAACTATTACTTTGAAGCTGAGAATAATAAATATCTATGTCAATCTAAATCAGTAGGCTGTCAAGGATTACAATAAGAAATTAATTATCATTATTAATTAAATTCAAAAATAAATTGTTGGAATAAAACAATTAGTACAAACGCATCATTAACTTTACTAAAAAGTTTTTTAGTCAAGTAGAGTCGGGCAAATGTTGATACATTTTCACTGCCATATATTAAAAGAACGCTGTTTTTTTAACAAAATCGATACAAATAGGATACTCGAAATTCAATCCACTAGATCCTGACGCTTGCCCCAAGGCACCCAAGTCAGTGGTGCTAATTTAAACAAATGCATATTTTATTTAACGAAAAGACACTTAGGAAAAGTACAGTGACGGCACAGTAAGTGTGCTGTGTCTACGAAATAACACAGGCCCAGCTCTACTAATTTTTATTAATAAAATTATTTCAGAATCGTCTACCAATATATTATTCTACGAAACACGTTGAAATTTAATTAATCATAGCTATACAACCTGCGAATTCTAGCCGCTTTAGCCCACAATGGCTGCGAATCAATTCGTTTTTACGAAACGCCAGTAACCCTGATGAATCGCCGTCCATCAGTCAACATGCATGGCAGCCTTAGCAGGGTTGCCAGCGGCAATGTTTCGATTCTACCGATATATTTTAAAAGATTATTTCCACCAAACGACTCGCATTGCATCCGATCGGAAAGAAATAACTTCTTTTAAAATGATGGTAATAGGGTCAGTCCAACTGAATTCGGCTCTTGGTTACAAATATAGTGTAAAATGGAGTTATTTCTTGCTTTTTGCAGACAATACTTACCTATTGCTTGCTTGTTTTTTAAAACATTTATTTTATTTCATACCTCCACAATAATACTGTTATGTCGTCCATGTACATTTATTCCTATAATATTTGAGGAAATCCCTCGATTTCTCTAAGATCCCATCATCACATCTTGACTTGCTGCAAATCGGACCAACTAGAAAGTATACTCAATCGATCAAAAAAATATATTTTCAAATCGGTCCAGCCGTCTTTGTGTAATCGGGGAACACACATAAAAAAGCCCGACGAATTGAGAAGCTCCTCCTCTTTTGATGTCGGTTAAAAATTAGCCGATCGCGCGTCGAATCATACTTACTTTTGGCTACTATCGCGTGTGCGGAAGACGGCCGCGATCAAGCTGCTGTGCGCATGGTAATATAGAGGTTAAACACTGTGTAAATGATTTAATATCATTTAAAGAATCTAAAACTCGTTCCGATCCGATGTGATGCGACAGTTTGGTGAAAATCATCATTAATTCGGATTCTGTTGGTGGACCTTGTGCAGGGTCCGTCCGGATCGCTTCCACTTGACCACTACCACCATCTTAACCTTTAACCTGACGCCAAACAGAAATGTCAGCATTGTCATTACTAGCTTAGTAGAGGCATTCCATTCAAGTCCTCAAGGTTAATAACATATCTGCAGTCTTGAGATTGTTATCGTAAGATTGCAAATGTCTATGGGCTCTGAAAGTGCATTTACCATCGGGTGGCCTGTGTACCTACTCGTATACATACATAATATCACGCCTTCATTCCTAGAGTGGGGTAGGCAGAGATTCAGAAATAACAACAACTTTAAAAATACTTGTTTATAATTCTGTAAACCAATTTGCACAAGTTGGCTAAGATGCTTACCAGTGTAATAGTGACAGGTTGCAAGCCCATCGCCTAAAACTACTATAGTTGCCGGCAAACTTCTTGAACATAGAGTTTTGTAGTAGGGGAAGGTTGGCGCATATAGAGTTCAATTTACTGTGAAAAGTCAAGGTCACATGTTCAAGAAGTTTTCCGGCAACTGTACAAGCCTTTATTCCCTTAGTCTCCTCTTACGACATCCACGGTAAGACTTGGACTGGCACTTTTCTAACCCGGCAACCACACGGGCTCGTGTTCGTTGGAAAATAAAACACAACAAAGTCCAATAAAGTTACAAACAATCGCCATACACTCCAAAACCAAATATTTAGGCAATAAAATAAACGTTTTATACTTTTTAGTGATCATAATGCGTTGTTACGTAGTTCCACTTCTTAATTCATATGGAACTTTAAGTTATTTCAAGCGCGCCGCAAGCAACGCCGCTGGAAAGTCATAGTCATATTTCAACAAGTAAATATTCTTGGTTGTAGTTGCTCAACTCGAGATATCTTATCGCCACCCTTGAAATAGGTTCCGTTGAGGAGTTCCGGTGGCTATCTGTGGTCTTCATCATCAGTTCCACTGCACCAAGTTAAACTTTCTGAATGCAAATGCTAGACTTGTTACTAAAAATACTAAAATCGTTATATGTTTGCCTACAATATTTGCGGAGTTCCCTCAATTCCTCACTGATCCCCAGATTCAGATTTGGTGACAATGGAACCACCTCGAAAGTATAATCTATCAGACCAAAAAATAATGTTCAAATTCGGTCCACAATTGACGGAGTAATCGGTAAACATACATAAAAAAAACGTACAGTGGAACGTATAACCTCCTCCGTTTTTTTGAAGTCGGTTAAAAAGTGACGTTCTCGCAAAGTTTTCAATATGTTTATCAAATTATACATTTTTTATCAAATTTTACGATTGCCAGCCCTGCTTGAGCCCGTAACTATTGTTTTGATTCATCGCTTATGCTTTTGACGATTTAAGTGTAAGCATATCTGTTATGAAGCTTGGCTAAAAGCTTTTGGGGTTACATGATCGATTTAGGACTTTCTTGATAGAGAATTAGGTATTTGTTGAACACAACTTGGAAAATAAGCTGTATATGTATGATAACTACTATTTACAAATACATGTTTTTTTTAATGTTTTAGTGTCAAGTGTTATACACTTGACACTAAAACCTTCAATTTCAAGAATTAATATGAACTTTCACATCAATATATACTTAAACTAAGCATGAAATATTAAACTACTTTCTAACACATTTTCGTGTCTCCTACGCAGGGCTTGATACCGGTATTCAAAAAAAAAAAAAACTACCTTAATTCGCAACATTTCCATGATAATTTCTATTGTAATTTAGTTAATTACACTATACAATAATATAAACTCATTGAAGGACAAAAATATTCCATAATAAGCGAGGTACCGAAATTGAATACCGGTATTTTTGTATGAAAATAATACCGGTATTCAAGCCCTACTCCTACGTCACAGGACAAAATCGTGTCAGCAGAAAAGTTGATATGCCCATATAAACCTGACACTTCTTTTCGTAAAGGATAACGTCTACCCCCTTAGTTGCAATAGCCCCGCCCCACCTTACTGTTAAACTATCTTTGCTAACAGCTTCGGTATTTTAAATTGGTGGCTAGTAACTAAATGTCATTTTTTAACTAGCCAGTTATGGACGATTAACCCTATGTCAAAACATTTAAAACCGTCGATACTGGGTCACGTGTACCAAATTTTCCTAAATGGAGACGCTGCTAAGCTGAATGCTCGTTAAAGCGACAGTGACAAACCGATGCCTAATTAAAAGAACTCTTCCAAGCATAGGGCTCGGCCTGCGTGGCAAATCTACAGGGCCTCTATTCTCCTGCGTTATAACGATATCGCGGTAGACGTGTTTTAGAAATGTTTATGACTCGGCTTCAGAAGCGATATCGTTTTTACCGTGTAGAATCTCAGCCCAGGACTTGTTACGCTAAAAATCATTCGTTTGGAATCGGTCACATCATGACAGTGGGTCGTGGTACTAACCGGTAGTGGCATGCCTTACTGACGGGTTACTAATGTCTTGCACAAAATTTATTCGCACATTTTCGTTTCGCATAGCAACCATTGGCACAATCATCATTTCGCACAATTGCTTTTTGCCTAAATTTCTTGGCACACTATCATTTCGCACAATTTTCTTTGGCAGAATAATACATTGGCATAATGTTGATTAGAACAATACTCCTATGGCCGAATAATCGTATCGCCGAAATTGTTATGGCATAATAATCATTTCCCACAATTTTCATTACAATTTTAATTTAGATTTAGATTTAGAAGGAAGTTTTTCTGGGCAGATAAAAAAAATAACCTCGAAGGCCAAGGCGGGGGGGGATCTATATCTGAATCCCTAAAGTTTTTTAACCTATTTTTATATTCCCTAACGTTGTATGTCATAATGATCACTTGTCCTAACGCTCACATGGCCTATCTTTAGGATTCCTAACATCGTATGGATGTTTTTTTTTCCATAATGTTTTATTATTTCCTAACATCACTTGCCATATTGATTCTTCATCCTAACGTTATGTGCCATAATAGTCATGTGTCATCCGTGTCGTCTAAGTCTGGCACGACCGGATTCAATTTATTAATGTAAAATTTCAAACAGAGGTAAATTCAAGTTGTTTTGTTCTTGCACTATAGGTACTCTCTGCCTTATTTTAAACCCCAAAAACGGAGAATATTAGCATAGTTTTTTCAAGGGATGTCAAAAAAATAACCTTGAAGGCTAAGGCGGGAGCTCGCTGCGCTTCGCTCCCGCCATAGCCTTCTAACCTAACCTTGCCGAGTCGGTTTTGCCCAGGAAGGTCTTGCTCGCTCGCTCATGCACACATATATATTATACATCGATTATACATACAATAGGGATTTTGAGGAATATGCCAAATAACATTAGGAATATTAATACTTATGGTAAAAAAATACTCGGGCAAATGAGTTTTAGGGCAATCATTACATTATGAAAAATGATTGTTATGGCAATTGATCATTAGGGCTAATGCCCATTAGAGCAAAACAGTTCGGGCAACGGATTTTAGGACAAACGATGTTAGGGATCGCGAGGGAGACCCCAAGGCGGGAGCTGAGCTCCCGCCTTGGCCTTCTAACCTAACCTATCCGAGTCGGTTCTGCCCTGATTCATCTTGTTCATTCGCTACAAATAAGGAAATTCTGTCTCCCGTAGGTAATGCGGAATGTATATTGTGCTACAGAAAATTCAGCGGTATAAAAGTCGACGATAGTAGTAATGCTATTCAAATTTGTGCCAAATGAATATTATGCGACATAATAATTGTGGTAAATATATAATTATGCGATAGTATCATTCGGCTGAAAGTAATTGTGCGAAAACGGTTACGCGAAGTGTATTTCGGACAACAGAGATTGTGCAAGATAAGGGGTACCCCTTACTGACACGAAACCTGACCTGAGGTTACGATGAAACGTCACAAATGTGGACCCACCTTAAGGTCGATAACGGTTATAAGGACGGTATTTGTCACGTTACGATGAAATGTCGCGATGTGACCCACCTCGAGCGCTTGATTTACACTGTCACACTGTCATACACAGATTTAGGTTAGCGTCTTTCCTGTGGACACGCCGGAAGTTAACGTTAAACATGAACGGCGTCAGGACTGCTTTAGACCTATCATATAAAAACAAAAATTAACACACAAGCTTTTAACTATTGACCACAGGAAAGACAACTTTGTTTTTAAGAGTGTGTATCCCTTAAGAGGATTTATTTCTCAGTTAATTTCCTCAGATCCGCGGGTGAAGGATTGGGCGTTGATGCGGTCACCATGGCCGTTGTTCTTCATCATCACCGGCTACCTGACCGTCATCAAAGTCCTCTTACCAGCGTACATGAAGAACCGCCCGCCTTACGAGCTAAGAGCCGTTATCAAGTGGTACAATGTGGTACAGATCGTCGCTAACGCTGTCGGTGCGTGGGGGGTACGTATTGAAGTAAGATAAAATATAGACTGAGCCAACTTATTAACTTATTTACTGCCGGCATAGGTACGCCTTTGCCTGATATGTTTTTTAAACGATAAAGTACTGATGAATGACGGCAGCGTTAAATCAACGCAGACTATATAAGCCCTACTTGATACTACAATGACACGGGACATTATTAATAAAATACAAACAACAAAGTTAATATAATTGAATCGAATAGTAAACGAAGATAAGGCATCTGCCAAATAATGATTATAAACCCAACATATCCCAATAGTTTAAAGGCACGCATTTTGCAGCACAAACGATAGAAATACTAATAGAATAGAATAGAATAGAAAAGAAATATTCAACGCTTACAGCAACACATTTCAAAACAAATGACCACTACTCGTAAAACAACACATTAACCTTTTAAATGCCAAGCGGCGAAGTAATACGACGTGTCTCAAGACACCACAGATAGTTAGACAGCAGCGACGTTTGGCGTCAGTGCCTCAAATTTCCGATGACGTGATTTGCCGGCTTTGGCGCTCAAAAGGTTAAACATAGCGTAGAAGAGGGTATCCAACATTGTGCCGTAGCACAGTACCCTTACCATGATTTGCCATTACCCTACTCTCTGTCCCTCCCACTCCATAACAATACTGTGGGAGACACAGAGCATTCTACTCGCTAGCGAGTATGGTAATTGCAACTTATGGTAAGGGTACTGGCCGGCTGATGGTCGGCGTAGGCTTAGAAATAGTCAACGTTAAATAGTCAACGGTCTACGTTAATACAATCCCAATCTAGTCCGTACTGCCTGTGAATGTTACCTCGAACGTCATGGTACCTGTCTACTTACATAGATTTGTATCATTACCAGACGCGTACCTGACATGCGTGAACGCAAGATTGATGATGATGGCATCGTGTGCGATACTACCGCCATTTGTGAGCTTCGCGTTCTTACTACAACTGGTATTTTCAAGGGTATATCTACTAGGTTACTTGTCATAAGTCCGAAGTTTTGTTCCCATCTGTTTCATTAATCTACTAGGAAAGTATTAAAAATACGATCTAGGGGAATAAATCACTTTGACAAAACGAGATCTGTTGAAATTATAAGAATATTTTTTGTGTAAACGAGATCTGGACAAATTGAGAGCCCTTAGGACATATCATGGGAATATTGCATCGTGTCCGTCCTTGCCAGCCGCGCCCAATAATCTTTTATTCCAAAAAAAAACTATATAGTATTTTTATGAATATTGTTATATCCCTATAACTATTGAATTTAGTTTACGTTGTGAACGGAGTATTAACCGGAGGGAGCGTAACGAGATAATTATGACAGCGCAGACGGTTTTACGACCGTGTGGGAAGAAAATTGGCAATATGGGTTTGACAAGTTGACATTGATTCTTATAACACAGAATGGATCAATACTGTAGATTTTACTAAAATATCCATAGGAAATTTGCTTTATGTACAGTCAGCAGCAGAAGTAGCTAGGCAACCGAAGAGCTCAAATGATGCGCACTTAACTCTACTGTCAAGAGACGACGTGTCTAGATCATTTTGAGCATGTTATTCTGCTTTGCTACTTTTCATGCTGACTGTACCGTTAAAAACTTTACAGCCAGTTTTTCCAACTGGATCAACAATATTTGAGTAAGTTTCCCAATTAAAATGAAACCTGGTAAGTAGGTTTCTGCCGAAAAAAATATGTTCGAGTAAAGCTTTTTTTCCTACCGCATTTTTTGTAGGTACCAATTATCTATCTATAGTCTAAACTCGAAAGATTAAATTATGTCTCGCCGGAGGTCTCGTTGCCACCTTTTCCTGCCAGCTCCTAATTTTAGGACGTTTAGTTCCAAATTTCAAGACGTTTCAATAACGAAACTGGTTCAAAATTTACTCAGATGATTTGAACTGATACTGACCAACGAACAAACAAACAAACATGTGAAGTACGTAAAACAAAGCAACGATGTCATTTCTCTGATACAAATACCAAAAATCAATTCTCTCCAATACAGAAAACGTGTCCGGTCAATTCTGTGATCGCTACTGATCTGAATATTTATAAGCAATGAAACTGAAATAAATCCGTGCATAAAACTGGCGATTACAGTCTGCCATAAGTTCTATATTTAGTGCGGGATCATTTAAACAAGTATATTTTTGCACAACATTCACACGAACTAGACTACGTTAATATTCTATTAATAACATCGAACACGACCCCGTTTGAACTATTATCTGCGTTATGTCATTACGTATAACACAGACTAGACAAGAAGAGAATAACAACCATTATGTCATCTCGGACAGTTGGAAAGTAACAATTTAGACGTGTTAATGCATGGCTATTATTTGAAACGATTATTAAACAGTTGGAAGATCGTGTCAAAATTCGGAGACGTACGTATGTCACTCAGTATAGGTGAGCATAAAGTGATAGGTAATCTATCTTAGTTCTCGATCAGCCACGATGTTGCAATCTTTATTTAGAACTAGGTGACCCGCCCGACAGACGATGTCGTGTCCATTTTATTCCATTTCCAATTCTAAAACCTTATTCTGGCATAAAATGGCCAGCTCACTATTTCACCATCTTGACAATGACACCTGGCAGGTGACAGATTGCAAAGTTAACAAGCTAACACATCACTAGGATTCATATAAGCTGCACCATGTACACTGAAATGTCACCTGTCGGGATGGTGAAATAGGGGGCTGGTCGTTGCAGCCGTTCTCAATTAATGCGCTTACGAAAAATACCAACAAAGGGCATTTAACTTTTAATTATGTAGATCAACAAGCAATAGGCAAGTGCGAGTGTGATGTATGCTTTATCCAAATTTTCTCCACCGCGGATACTACGTTACCTTCTTGTTATAAAATAAAAAAGAAAACATTCATCGCAAAGAAGTTATATTAATGACGATTTATTTATAAAGCCCTCTTCCTATCGATCCAGTCACTGATGAGTCATGAACGACAAGGGCATGCGATTCGAAGTTTTGAGTTTAATACTTCGTAGTAAGTATAAAGTCCATTAATTGACAATTGTATTATTTAGTAAACACTTAAATAGTCATCAACTGGTGCTTTTTCGGTGATAGGAGACAAATATTACCCTGTAAAAAATCTAACCTTGACGTTAAATAGGAACAATAACTACAAAAAGTTGTCCCTAGTAGTTTTATTTACGTAAGAGCTGCCAAAAAAGATGAATCTTGAAGTCATACAGTAACCATCCTGAGCCACTGACCAACGAAATACATTACGCGACGAAAATCCCGCCGAAAATGAAATGTCAACGCTCATACTATTTCCGATGTAGAGTGAGTGATGTAGGGAGGGCTAGCGAAGCCGGATTACAAGGGAATGCCTATCTCGCGCTGGCTTTTGAGAGCTCACTACGTAACACGTAGCCTTCGTAACCTTTATATGTTCGCCAGACAATATTATTCGGAAATTCAGGTGTGGAACAACAGAAAAAAGAATTCAGGCTTTGTCCGTTTGGTAACCCGAGTTCAATTACATTACTTGGTAACAAAACAAAACAACTTATTGAGGACATATAGGAAACTAGTTGTTTTCTGCGACTCCGTCCGCATAGAAGTAATTGTCGCTCAGCGGTCAAAATTTTCGGGATACAAAGTACCATGTCCTTTCCCGGAACTCAAACTATGTCCATACCAAATTTCATCTAAATAGGTCCAGCGGTTTAAACGTGAAAGAATAACAAACAGACACACAGACAGACAGGTTACTTTTACATTTATTATATTAATATAAGTTCTTTTTTTAATAGTTGTCCAGAATTATGGTCGCTACCAACGTGTAACGTTTTCTCCTCCTCTCAAATCTCTAGAAAAAGAGAGATCCTAGTTTTACTAACAAATGCGAAGTATCGTTTATTTAGTGTTTTCAATCCACGTATATATTATATCGAGGGACGATTTGACACAACTTGACCTAGTCCCAAGCTAAGCTCTAGGCTCTACAATCTACAGAAATAAATCCTTATACACAGGAAACACCCAAGAATCAGAACAAATACTAGCAGTCAAACATTTGCCCATGGAATCGAACCCGGGACCGCTAGCTTCGTAGACGGCTGACTGACTGTCCGATTAAATAAACACTATGAACTCCTCTTAATTCATTATTACAAGCATCGTTTAACTGATCAGCCCGCCATTAATATGACGTGGATAGCGTTCGTTCATGTAATTACAACGCTCGAGCGTTTACAATGTCGCCCGTGATACGGATTAATTGCTTGAAAGTTATGCGTTTGGATTTGATAACACGAAGCGGGTAGTTAACCAAGTTCCTTTTCGATAGTTTCTTAAGAAAAAACATGTGCCCTATGAAGGCATCTATGGCTTTCGGGAAGGTAGATATTTATGCGAATATATAATTATTAGTACCTGGGCGACCGAGCTCTACTCGGGTGTATGTAGACGACACTATTAAATCACAATTTGATAGTGTAGTCCAGGGACCGGAACCGCTTAGCATTAAAGGGGTTTTCGATAGGGTATTTGATAGACTTGTTTTTACAAACCCCAAGGATGAGCTAAGCCTATCGTTGACATAGTCCAATGAAAGGGCAACCAAGCGATACGATTAATTCGACTAAGCGCTAACCCATTCCCAATACCCTATCATCTGTTACCCTTTTTAAACTTAATCGAACGGTTTCAAGCTTTTTTAATCTCTATGCGCAAGTGTTTCGACTTATTATTGCACTACCTAACAATTGAATGGGTAGCGGCGGCAGGTGAGTAGCGCATGCGAGACGGCGAGGTGAGCGAGCCGAAATGTGCCGAAGGCGGCCGAGGCTTTGTCATAGAGTCGCACTGTTCGCTACGTCAGACAATAGTAAACCTAATTATCGTTCCCACAAAATGTACATTGTTTTGTTTGGGATTTGCTTTGAACTTGTTTTTTTTAAGGCTGTAGGTTCAACTGACTTTGGTGGATTTTGGCGTAAAGTGTTTGTTTACTTTCAGAAATGAGTGATCAGGGTCGATTAAATAAATTGTATATTACCTACGTAGTTAGCTAAGTTCTTAGTTCCATCTGAAATATTAGATATTTTTTAAATAAAATCGTCAGTTAAAAAGTTTCGCCGACGAATTTTCAAAGAAAACAAAATGGAAAGCTTGCTTTGCGCAGGCAAATTACGATGTTATAGGTGGGCGCAATTAATATGGCGCGCGGATTATGCAATAATAGACTCTATCAACGGTGTAAGCGCTTCCATGCGCGCATTATTAATTGTGTCGTGCTATAAACACGGTTAATATTAATAAATATTAAATATTTGTAAAATGAGAAGTAGCTTTTTAGGGTTCCGTAGTCAAACTAGGAACCCTTATAGTTTCGCCATGTCCGTCCGTCCGTCCGTCCGTCCACAGCCTAGCTCAGATACTCTTTATACTAGAAAGCTGTAATTTGGCATGAATATACATATTAGTCACGCCAACAAAGTGGTAAAATAAAATCTTGAAAAACATTTTTTTTAGTGTACCTCTCCTACACGTAACGTGGGGATGATTTTTTTTTCTCGTCTACCCCATAGTGTGGAGTGTCGTTGGATAGGTCTTTCAAAAATATTGCTGGTTTGTAAAAACAGTTTTCCGATTAAGTGATCCGTTTATGAAATATTCAGCTTTAAAGCGCTAATTTTTGTTAGAGTCAAATGTTAACCATTTAGCCTTTGTTCTTTTCGAGACTGTTGAGGAAATCAAAATGATTTACATACATTTTGTACGCTGTAAATCACTATTTACCTATTGTTATATTATACGAGTATAGGGTTAATTAAACCATCACTGCGATCTAAATAATTTACTTACGTTTTTAAAGTGTAAGCAAGCCATTATTCACAAATTGTTCCATATATAAGGTCGATTATTTAATGAGACTGGTTTATAGTTACATATTTTTAGTGTAATTATTACTAATTGTTCAATATAAGGTCAATTGTTTAATGAGACTGTTGATGATCAAAATGATTTATTTATTTTTCATATTTTTACAGTTTACCTATTGTTATATATAAGGTTAATTATTATTAAATGAAACTAGCTGTGATCAAAATTATATTGTAATGTAGAAGGTTAATTATTTAATGAAACTATTGATGAGATCAAAATTATTTAGGTAGGTACTTATTTACTTATATATTTATACAGTGTAAATCATTATTTACTTAAGTACAACTTTTTAAAGTGCATCCATTCAGCAGTCCATTATTAAACCAATGTTTTAAAAAACCGGGCAAGAGCATGTCGGACCATGCTCAGGTAGGGTTCCGACGCCGCTTATAAATACTACAAACACCAAAAACTATCTCTAATAACTAATTTTCGTAGGTATAAACACTTTAGTCGTCTGTATCTCAAGAACCAATCATGTCTACTTAGTGGTGATAGTTTTCCTTAAAAATTCGTTATATGCGCTTTCATTCACGATTTTTTTCAGATTTTTATTATTTGTAGTTTTGGCTGTAGGGGCGGGGGGGGGGGGGGGGCGACACTTGACTCTAACAAAAATTAGCGCATTAAAGCTTAAAATTTCATAAACAGATCCCTTAATCGAAAAACTGTTTTCACAAACCCACAATATTTTTGAAAGACCTACCCAACAACATGCCACACTATAGTATAGACGAAAAATAAAAAATCATCCCCACGTTACCTGTAGGGGAGGTAAGTACACCAAAAAAATAATTCTTTTAAGATTTTCTTTCACCACTTTGCTGACGTGACTAATATGTATATTCATGCCAAATTACAGCTTTCCAGTACTAAGAGTCTCTGAGCTAGGCTGCGGACGAACGGAAATGATCAAAAATGTAATTATTTACCTAACGTTCAAATTAACAAGACATCAAATAGGTATTTACGTTTTAAAGCTTGCTTGATATATTTTTTTAGTTCTTCTTAAGAATCGTCCTGGTACGTTTCCATGTTAAAAATACTTTCAAATCAAACAAAATTTATTATTTAAAAGTCAACCAGCTCTCGCGTACACTTATAATAATAAAATAGCTTGCACTTTTTGCAGTAGGTACTTGCACAAGCAGCCATCCGTCACGCAGCCAAACGTCTTTATTATTCCGGCGGGAACATGAACTAAGAATTATTAAACAACATTATCATCTCAATCCCGTCCCGACACGAACTTAAATAAAGTAGGCAAGTAACGTCAGGCTAGACAGAAATCGCCCAAATGCGCAAAAAAGAGAGAGGCAATCAATGGGGTAAAACCCAGTTAATGCTAAGCGCTTCAATATTAAACTACCGAAACCCTAATGAAATTGGTAAGCTCTATGGAAGTGGTTAACTAGTTCAAAGGGGTTCCCCTAACGTTAAGGTAACACAATCATAGGGTAACCACATCGATTGGGTAGCCAAATGATAGGCTTACCCTATCGATAGGGTTAATCAAATGAAGGGGTTTTCCGGTCCCTGGTGTAGTCTATCTAGAACCCCATTTTTTCTGGCAATGACGATTTTTTGACCCAAAAACCCTTAGGTATTCCGCAATTTTCGTCAAAATCGTTAGTGCCGTTTTCAAGAACTTGATTAGAGATTATAAATACTTACGAATATTGCTCGTTTAATTGCCTTGTTTATTTCACGTCATGTTAAAACTGCCAGATGAAATAGACACAGCGATGAAAGTGACAAGGTACTAAAGTGTATACATATTTTTGAAATCGACTGTACCTACCTACTCTTAACATGTGATTTAAGATTAAAATGAAAAAAATAATCAGGTGCACAGAAATGACGATGAATGATGGAAGAATTATTTTTGATTTTATTTCTTATTGATATGAATAATCGTTCAAAATCGATTTAAAGTGGTTGGTTGGTTTGTTAGTTTGTCCTTATTTAATGCAGTAATGGAGCAATTGAGTGACGTGATTTTTTGTACGATGGTATTCGGGGTGGAGAATACTTTAAGCGTATCGCGAAACATCACACAGTTTCCCCGAGGACAGCGATTGCTAAGTCGTTAAGCACTCATTTCAATTATGAAGGCGTTTTGTAATTGCATAATTAAAATGTTGTAAAATAAGGTTGGAAAAGCACTGTGCTGAAAATTAGTTAACTTTTTTTTCGTAATAAGATAAAGAGGCTTTGTCTTATCTGTTTCTGTTTCTGTAATCTGTTTAATAAAGAGTATGTATAGTATAAATATTCTCGCAAAGCTCAAAGCTTATATCACTTTTAATGTCACATCACTATTATAAAGCTCTCACAAACTTTCGGCTTTGTACGTCAAGTCAAAACAAACAATACACACTTCAATAAGCTGTTCCAAAGCTTAATAATGAACAAAACAGGCATTGAAATCAATTTACCGCCGCAAGCCGTCACACGGAGAAAACAAAGATCGATTGTAAAAATAGACGCTCCGATATCTCAATCGCTATCTCATTTCAATACAATGTATTGTAGTTGTCTCCTGAACAATACTTGTTTGTAAATAAAGCTTTACACGGTCTGGATTAAAGGTCCAATTTGCATAACGACCGTTCAGCTACAGGTAGATTGTGTTAGATCTTCATCAAAACGTGACGTTATCGAGTTTGATTTATTCGATTTTGCAAATCAGTTTGTTCGTAGCTTCTTTATGTCGTTGGTTCTTGACAAAATAGCATCATTAACGATCTAAAAATCTGGTTTTTCAGAACTAGGGCTATATTCTGGTTCTGTTTGACGACACTTTGGCGTAGTTGGGAGTGAGCCTCTGAAGCCAGCGGTCAGGTAATTGTGTGATGAACGCGAATATTTGTTCCTGAGTCTTGGATGTTCTCTATGTTTTAAAGTATGTATTTCTCTATAAAAGTATGTTTATCAGAATCAGATTCAGAATAATCTTTATTCAAGTAGGTTTACAAATAATAAACTCTTTTGAAACGTCATAGTAGCGACTTAGCCTAAATTGACTGCAGGTTCAAATCGCGACCGATCAGAGAAGAACCTGTAAGAAACTCTGTCGGATATCTTTTTTTTTCGACGTTCGCAACCTTTTGTCATAAGGACTAAACATTTTATTACAAGCAATTCAGTCCCAAGCATTGTTATCATTAATATAGTCTTTAATACTATAATATGCTTTAGAAATTAGTTTACGCTTAACGTAACTCTTAAATTTATTTACTGATAGTTCAGTAACATTACTTGGGAGCTTATTATAGAACCTAATACAATTACCCATAAAAGAGTTATCGTTGTCTAGTACCCATAATACAAGCTTAGAGCTTAGTTTGGGACTAGATCAATTTGTGTGAGATTGTGGTAGATTTTTGACGGGCGCGTGCAACCTAAAACCTGGCCCCTATCGCACAAAACTTTACAAGTGTACAAGTTGACAATATTGACAACTTTTTCTATGGAAAACTTAACAAATTTGACAAATTGTACTGAATAAACATCTTGTTAATCTTGCTTCGATAATCACACTGATGACGTAATGACAGTTCTTACTGACAGTGTTTACTGTCAAATGAATAAGAGTTGTCATGGATGAGCTTTAAACTAAACTAGAATAAAAAACCTGCACATAACCGTAAATCCTTAAAGCAATAATGATTAAAGCGGTATAATTATAAATTTGTTTCATCAATGACATACACATACAAACATACATAATATCACGCCCTCCTTCCTAGAGTAGGGTAAGCAGAGCTGCTGAAAACCACATTTTGCACAATCAGGCCAAGAAGTTTACTAGTGTATCAGTGACAGGTTGCAAGCCCATCGCCCAGTACTACAAGCCCTTATTCCCTTAGTCGCCTCTTAAGACATCCACGGGGAGACATGGAGTGGCACTATTCTAACCCGGCAACCATACATGACAATGACATGACGTTCATAATTTGTATTAATTGCGGTAATCTATCATCAGATTTATACAAGATTTTATTACTCAAAATTTGACGGCGATTTATGCAGTATTTGATAAAATCAAGCCCATATATATAACCGTAAGTAGCAAATTGCAATAGTCCAAACGACCAGCGATAAATACTTCCTACAGCAAAGAAAATCATAGATCTTTGTTTATGAATAAACACAGTAAACCGCTTGCAACGTAACAAAACCAACTGGCTAATCGAATCAGTCACAGTGACATAATCGGATGTAACTCAACCAGTATCCGCGTTCGGTCGTGTGTGCAAAATTAAGTTAAACTGCTAGACAAGACTTGTACTGCCAAGCTATGATTCACTGAAGACACAACCGAAGCGGGCCACAGATAGAAAAGTAAATTGACCACTGGTAATAAATGACGCTAAAATGAGAAATTACCGCCGCTTTTTATGCATTTCTTTTTCTTAAACACACTATCTGGTAAATTTCACAGCCCTTTACTTGTCTAATTGATATCAATGTTTATTAAAAATTTAGAGGTTTTATTTAGTGAAGTATTCTTTTTTTACAAATTGTCAAATTGAAGTTCCTGCTGAGATTTTCCCACTGCGCTACAATATGGGCTTTATAAAAAGGGTGTTATAGATTTTTATCGAGACTGACAACGGATTGGTGGAGCCTGCGGCGTTAAAAATGTCCATGGGCGGCGGTGACCACTTAGTCTTCCCATCAGCCTGATAATGGCATCAGGTGGGCCGTCTGCATGTATGTCCATCGTTAGCAATAAAAAAAATACCTATTAAGACAGGTAAATAGGCGACTAGTGAGCGTCTTTATTACGGAGTGTTCAATCTTCTCGCCTTTTATATCTGTTAACAAATTTAATGCCGGAATCCCTGATTGCTATACAAAATGGACACTATTAAGCGTCTTTGGCATTAATTTGTAGTGGCCGGAGAAATGTCCCGGGTAACTTTAGAATAATTTGTTTGACGCCAATTTCTTCTGTGAACCCATCGATGACCTACATTGATAATATTCAATGGAATCTTTTTTGTCTTATAATGATTAATGCTTACGCATGCCGGGGTCGATATAAATCTAAAGTAACGTAAGAAAGGCCTTTCTACACGAACAATGCTACCGCTACTTAAATATTGGCATAGTTGATACAGACTAAAGTGCATATTTGTAAAAGTTAGTAACGTAACTATTTTTACAAACCAGATATTAAATAATAGAATAATAAGTGTTCATATCAAGATAAATATAAAAAAATATGCTTTAAATAATACAGTGCAATAGCTTTGTAAAGGATTTTACTACCTTCGGGTTATTACTTATCTCTGTCTCTTCTCTCTTAAAAAGAAGGTGCTGTTAACCACTAGGAATGATGTTTCCCATCTGGTACCAGCAGTGGTAACAACTGGAAATAAAATACCCAGTAGTTACCATGTATTTGTTTTAGTGATAACATCTTAGAATTTATATTCCTAGTAGTAACAGGTGGGGAAAAAAATCTCTTCCGTTACCAGTGGTAACAGAGCTGGAATATCCCGCCATTACTGTCAAGTAAATAAGAGTTATCTGTCTAAAGCAATATTGTTTTATCGAGTAGAATAGAGCACCTGCACAGTCAAGCGGATAGGTTAAAGCAGTGCAAAGTTCACGGGAGATTAATGGATGTTCGCTGGGAGCTAATGAAATTTCACGGGATTCTTGCTCTTGCCGTTTGTTCTGGTTGTGGTCAGATTTCAACCGAGTCTAGCAGTTTTCGTAGCCTTTGATGTTTAATTGTTGCTCACGATTAATAATGATTTTGCTTAATATATCAAAACACGTCAAAGACAGTTTTGAAAATTTCAAAAGTTGGATACGATGTGAAATATGCTTGAAATTTGGCACATAGATAGTTTCTAGTAGTTTTCAATTCGGAAGATCAAACCGTTTGGAGCAAAAGTTTCGTTACTATCTGTTCCTGAATATAAAATATGGCCACAGGACCTCTATCTACTATACAGAATCAATCCAAATGAGTTTGACGAATTTGGAAACTAGGTTAATTTGTTCTTAGAAACAACGATTTCATTGATTTTAGATACCTAAGAGAATAACTAGGTAAACAGATACTAATTGGTAGTGGAATCAAGTAGTTTTGTCCCGAACAAAGCGCAGATAGTGTTATTGCTCAAAATTTTCTTGAAGTTGAAAAAGTAAGAACCGCTTCACATGAGACCTCTCCAAATTTTCGGGCACTTTGAATGCTTAATGCACTTTTACGATCAACACCGGAGTGTCTGTGTTTGACAGTCGATGGGAGGTTGCTTCTCGTGAATGTCTGAGGTTCTGTGAGGAAATGATAAGTGATGAAGGGGTTAATTATCTTGTTTCATTTGTGTCTCTATATTATTATTATATTATTATAGTATTCTTATTGCAAACTTGTCTGTATCTTTGAATCTCACAGCCCATTAGTGTAAACTGTATGTAATGCTGTGTGGATAATACTTGATTATCACTACTTACATAGTATAAAACAAAGTCGCTTCCCGCTGTCAGTCCTATGTATGCTTACATCTTTAGAACTACGCAACGGATTTTGATGCGGTTATAAATAAATAAATTACTCTTATGAATAATGTCAATAGGTACACGCAAAACCGCATGAAACTTTTAGTGGTGGTAAGACGTTGTGCAGGATCCATTCCTAACCTATACCCCGCCAAGCAGCAGTGTTTGCATTGTTGTTTTAGAAGCGTGGGGATAAGACAAACCGGTGAATAGCATAGAGGCATTCTATCTTGGGGATAACAGATAAATTACTAGCAGGCATTCCATCTTAGTCCTCAGGGTTGGCAATGCATTAACGCTCTTAGAATTGCAGTCTTAAGATTGTAATCTTGAGAATGCAAATGTCTATGGGTCACAGATCCTACTTTCTATTGGATGGCTTGTGTGCTCGTTTGATTTCTCCACGCTCACCATAAAAAAAACTTCGTTACACTAAATTTACTTATTTTAAGCATCTCGTCCCTCGATATATTTAATGGCGACTGTACGATTTCACTGAGCGACAATTATACCCTGAAACGTGCTCTTTCAAGTCTTTCACACTTTTAGACACATTGTACCGTCTTCAAAGCAACATTGTGCGCGGAATAGAAATAGAAAACACATACAATAGTCGCTAGAAGCCTTAATCCCGTATAGCTTACTTGCGATTTCTATTGACAGTAAGGACCGGAACCTTTTATCCATACAATGTAAAAAAACATTCCATTTAGATACTTGAAAAATCAATTTAGATAAAATTGGACACTTTTTAACGTTGCGTAAGACGACTTCACGACTTTTATTACAAATGGAAGACTCTTTTCAATGCATATTGTTGAAAAGAGATTACCGCTTGTAATACAAGCTACAAGTTTTCGTGAAACGGGCCCCTTTGGTCAGTGGCAAAGAGACTTGTAAATATATTTGGCGTCTTGGGAACTTACGTAATTTATTTTCTCGACTCGGCCACACTCACTACTTTTGAATTGGTGTTGAAAAAAAAATTTTTTGAATTAGCGGAGGTTCAATTGTGTCAGAGTTGAACTTTACAAAGTATATGCCAGAAAGCTAATAGCACTAAAATGCCTGATGCTGAAACACCGTTCATTCCTTTTAACCCCTAGTAACCGGAGAATTTCGATGGCAAAGTTGTTACAAAGTCAAACATTTATGAATTACCTTGGGCCGGCAATTTGAGCATGAACCTAATTGAATCGTCGCCATATAATCGATTTTACTTTCAAGAATTCTCCATTCTTATTTAGCATCAGGTGGCCTGAGTGCTCGTTTGCCTTCTCTTTGTCATAAAAAATCAATCCATCTTATTTTCAGTACCCAAAATCTATTATTCCCTTTTTAACTTTAGTAGCGTAAAAAAACCCTAGCGTCCAAGAATATGTCATAATCATAAGTCTTTATTAAACCTTTAAATACACGTTGACCCGTGTGGTTTCCGGGTAAGAATCGTGCCACTCCGTGTCTTCCCGTGGATGTCGTAAGAGGCGACTAAGGGAGTAGGGGCTTGTGGTGCTGTTAGGCGATGGGCTTGCAACCTGTCACTAATAAACATCTTAGCCTGATTGTGCAAAATGTGGTTATACAATTATAAATAAGTTTAGAATTGTTGGTATTCTGTAGCTCTGCCTACCCCACTCTGGGAATGATGGTGTGATGTTATATATATATATATATATATATATATATATATATATGTGTATATAAATACACGTGTTGAAACCAATTTAATACATTCAACACATCGTGGACATAATGATGGCATTAAAAATGCACCTATTCTGTTTTAGCATAAAAGCGCACCTATTCAATTTTAGCATCAGTTAAGTGCTTAATTAAAATAATGGCTATTGTGACTTTAAATCGTTTTACTTCCATTCCTTGGACAGTATCTGACCATAAATCGTATACATTTCTATTACAAAGCAGAGATTCTAATAAACTATACTATAACGGAAAACGGTGATAGCTTAGTGTTTTGCGGCTCTCAAGTAAGGTGTCATAGATCCAATGGGGATATTCGCTATGCACGATACTCTCACGTATGGTCTGGTTCAAAAACTTACTGACCCACATTCAATTGTCAAATTGAAGTAAACGTATTTTTCAATTATTAATGGGCGTTTTCCAAAAAAAGTGTACATCGTTGAAGACAAAATTAAGAAAATGTAATTTTTTCAGTTCGTCACGAAAATTAACGTATCTAAATGTATGGCTGATTTTCGTGACGAAATGGAAAAAGTTAAGTTTTATTAACTTTGTCCTTAACGATTTACACTTTTATTGGAAAACGCCCTATAATACCTATTTTAGTTTGTGAAGTTAAAGTTTGAAATACATTTGCCAGAAAAGAAAGAAAATAAGATTATTACACCTCCTTATATGGTGCCTCTCCAACTACCGAAGGTCAGCTTAGGTGAACTCAAATCAGCTCCGTATAGTGCTTCTCGTTTTAGGGAGACGAAACTCGCAACTCCTGCCCATTCACATTTAGATTTTATGACAGTGTCTTATTTCAGATAATGACATCAGGCTGGACCACAACCTATCACTTCGGCTGCGTGTTACCGGACTACTCCCTGAACCCTGAGCCTTTGAGGATGCTAAGGTTCCTATGGTGGACGATCATACTAAAACTGATGGAGCTGTTCGAGACTGTGTTTTTCCTGATGAGGAAGAAGGATCGACAGGCGTCGTTCTTGCATGTGTATCATCATTGCAGCACGCTGACTATCATTTGGTCGGGGGTTAAATATGTTGGAGGTGAGATACTTTACGTTATAACTACGAGTATACTCATGTACGAGTACGGTCGGCCTTGTAAGTAGCTGCACATTTTAGTGCTTTGTCACTATAACATCATGTTTGAACTGCTGCATTAATCTGTCAAAGGCGTTAAAGCGACAAGGCACATAGGTGTACAGCAAGGCTGTACCACAAATTGATTCAGTTTATAAGTTCGTTAGGGATAAAATGAACATTTTAAATGCTTTCGGCGAGTCTCTTATATCTTTTTAAAGCTGGTGCCTCCAGATTTGCCCTATTTATATCCAAGAAGCTAAGCTTATAACCATGCGAATTACGAATAGTTTTTTTATTATTTCATTCTATGTTTTATTCGATTTTGGCAAAATTGATTGTATATTGTCCATTTGTTGACTGGTAGAGAATACCTAAAGGCATTAAGTCCACTATTGTACCTAGTTTGCGTGTTGTGATATAAAGTCAAATCAGACATTTTCCTTTGCTTTTAGCAATTATTTTGAACTTTCTTGTGCGGGTTTTATCGTCATTTTAAGGACACAGAACCCTAAAAATGGTATTAACGAAACCTAAACCACGAACAAACAATGCCTTTAAACACTTATTAAACCACCCCTCATTTTAGGCCGACGCATAAACCCAGCGAATTCAGTGTCATTTAATATTTAGAGCCTCTAGCCAAAGAGAAACTTGGCAAATATATTTCGGTCGCGCTAAGCGCTGCCCTAACTAACGTACCTACTACGCTTTGGCATAAAGGGAAAACTGCCAGCCGGATAAAATAGATGATTTGTGTTTCTAAATTCTTTTGCTTAAGGAAAAGAAGTCTGTAAATAAATTACTAAAGGATTTTTGGAAGGAAAAACATCATCTAAATATCTTAAAACGCAAGAATAACATGCAATTAGATTTTTATTTCTTTGTCTAAATCTGTTGCGTCACTTATGTCTAGGCTGAAGGGGCACTAGCTTGAATCTTGTTCCTGTTCTAAGACTGTATGCTTATACTATTATATATTCTGGGACCATATTCTACTCTTTTTTATCCTTTGTCTTTAAGTACCAAAAGAATCTTCATTTCTCGTCGCAGTAAATAACGAATCATTAAACCTATCCTGTTTTAGTTCTCAGAATTTCCAGCCTCTCGTTTAAGATATACGTCTTATTCGTTGTGGTAAAGTCTGGTATAATGTCCGAACGGCCTACTTACAAAACAATACTTGACGATACTCTGGCCTAATTGGTAGTGACCCTGCCTTCGAAGCTAGGGGTGTTGGGTTCAAATCCCGGTAATGGCAGATATTTGTGTGATAAGCACGAGTATTCCTGAGTAGTCTAGTCGTTGTCTAGTACCCATAGTACAAGCCTAGAGCTTTTTAGACTCGTTAGCTCAGTTGGTTAGAGAATCAGAATCAGAATAATCTTTATTCAAGTAGGTTTACAAATAATTAACTCTTTTGAAACGTCATAGTAGCGACTTAGCCTAAATTGACTGCAGGTTCAAATCGCGACCGATCAGAGAAGAACCTGTAAGAAACTCTGTCGGATGTCTTTTTTTTTCGACGTTCGCAACCTTTTGTCGTATTAAGGACTAAACATTTTATCACAAGCAATTCAGTCCCAAGCATTGTTATCATTAATATAGTCTTTAATACTATAATATGCTTTAGAAATTAGTTTACGCCTAACGTAACTCTTAAATTTATTTACTGATAGTTCAGTAACATTACTTGGGAGCTTATTATACAACCTAATACAATTACCCATAAAAGAGTTTTTTATTTTAAGGAGCCGCGTGAAGGGCGCTGCGAGCTTATGTTTATTTCTGGTATTAACATTATGTATGTCACAGTTCTTTCTAAATTTAGCGATGTTTTTATGAACATACATAATGTTTTCATAAATGTATTGACTGTGCATGGTCAATATATTAATTTCTTTAAACTTATCTCTAAGCGAGTCTCTCTGGCCCATCTTGTAGACAGCACGAATAGCCCTCTTCTGCAGAATAAAGATGCAATTTACATCAGCAGCACTACCCCACAGTAAAATACTATATGACATAATACTATGGAAGAGAGCCGATTTGCAATACTTTCTGTATCAAGCCTAGAGTTTAGTTTGGGACCTGGGCCTCTATTCTACTGCGTTTAACGATATCGCATTTGACGTGTTTTAGACTCGTTTATGTCACAGTCGCCATTATTGTAAATGACATAAGAGTTATGAAAACGTTGACAATACGGAAACACGTCAAATACGATATCGTTATTACCGTGTAGAATCCCCGCCCAGTTCAATTTGTGTGACATTGTCCTGTGATATTTATTTATTTTTATTTTATGTAACATATATAGATTTTAAAAATATTCCTCTAGTACCCTCTTACGACAGTAACATGGTTTTTTTTTATTTATTATGACCATTTATGTTTTTTCTCGTAAATTAAACTGCACTAATCAAAGTCAAATACTGGTCTATTTATGCTTTAAGTCTAACGGCGCGCCGCTCTCAGGGATATTAAATTTAATACTTGTTAAATGACGTGTTGTTTTATTCTATTTTTATGGCAAAAAAAGTGACAGCAGCAAATTTCACACTTTAAAATTAATTGACGTCTCTAAGTACTGCAGTAACTCTTAAGTAAGTTAATAATCGCGGGTTTCCAACCTAACTTAATCCAAATTAAACCAATCAATAAGCCATTTATCATTATAACTAGGTACCATTTCATATTTTCTCCGCTCATTCAGCAACTAAACATTGCTTTAACGAGCGGCCATAACGCTAACGGGGAACGGCTGAAATACCTACTGAAGTCAAATTGTTGCCTTTTGTATACAAATATTTGCTTAAACCGAGTACCTACCGTCACTTTAGTAGGGCAAATACGACCGCGGTAAAGTTACAGGGCCGGGCATGGCAGCTGTGAAATATTTTACGGATTTAAGTGTACGAAATCGGTTTAGCTTTACTTTTGCATTCGTCTGCGTAAGCGTGTCCAGATGGATGAGCATCGCAACTGAATCATTGTTGTGTACGGTTTACCACTATACAATACACGAAGACTGCATCTTCTAAGCGAGTCACCTAAAATATTCCCAATTACACTCACCCAGAGGATAACCTAGCAAAACACTGGCAAAAAATTTTTTTTTTTTTTTTTTGGTAAGGAGAAGGCACACGAGCACTCAGGCCACCTGATGGGAAGTGGAATCTGAGACTCATAGACATTTGAATTCTCAAGGCTAAGACTGCAATCCTAAGACCTCGAATGCGTTGCCAACTCTGAGGACTAAGATGGAATGCCTCTATGCTAGTAATTTCACCGGTTGTCTTATCCCCACACCGGAACACAACAATGCGAATACTGTTGTTTGGCGGGTGGTTAATGAAATATGTCGGAATCCGTTCTATTTACGATTTTGAAACCAAAAGCCCACGGGGCGTTAATACTAACGCTCTTCTGTATCTATTGGAACACTGCTACTAAAAAAAACTGTTCAGGAAACATACTATTTTCTGCGTTTTTTGCTCGATCCGTACGGAAACGTTGGTATGCGAGCTCGACTTAGCCGGTTTTTTGCAAATCGCAACGCAACTCAACAGCTGCCTTAATCCCATTAGCAGGGAGGGGGTGACGTAAACGCGCACCCCCAGCACCCCCTTCCCCCTACTTTGTAGTAATCAAACTGTACTACTAATTTAAATGGAGTTCCCTGAACGACGCCGCCGTCTCAAGATACTAGGAAGTTAGTAAATGCAGCAAGTTTTGTCTGCTAATATACGTAGGGCATCTTGAACATTTCCGCGGCTGACAAATTATAATGTACAGCGGAAGTTTGCTAATTGTTTGGGGAAAGAGGAAGACACAAAGTTTGGGTGAGGGCCTCTGTCCACTACACTAGATCATACTGTGATCGTAACAGGAACGTGATAGGCAACAAAAAAGTATGAGACTTTGGCCACTAGACCTAGAGGTTAAGTCACTGACCACCACCTACCTTACTTACCCTCCCGTACATGACACGTTCCTATTACGGTCATGGTATTATCCAGTGTAGTGAACAGACGCCTTAAGGGTTGTCTTTGACGTTTTGGACGCAACGGCCTCTTTGAGTACATTAGACACCAGAAAGTCATAAAAGGCTGAAATTACTGATTCAGTCTGGTGTACGAAAATCTGCTTGATTGTATTTATGTATTGTAAGTAAGCGTTTTCCAAAAAAAGTGTACATCGTTAAGGACAAAGTTAAGAAAATTTAACTTTTTCCATTTCGTTACGAAAATTAGCCATACATTTAGATACGTTAATTTTCGTGACTAAATGGAAAAGGTTAAGTTTTCTTAATTTTGTCTTTAACGATGTACACTTTTTTTGGAAAACGCTCATGTACAAACCACAGAATTCACATAGGTAAAGTTTTTACAAAAGAATATACGAGACGAATTTATCTCTTTGATGGATCTCTTCCAGCTTTTTTAACCTTTATGAGGAAAGAAAAAAGTGGCCACGAGTAGTCCCGCTCAAGGTTCCCAAGAGTTATAATATTAAAACGCTCGAAGCAATATATTCATGCATATTGCTCGAAGCAATATAACCTAACCTAACCTAATTATTAAAGTGCTGACTTCGAACGAAGGATTATACGAGAAAAAAACCGGTGAAGTTTTACCGTGGCCCTTTTATTTCTGAAAGTAGTATGTGTTAAGGTATCTCATAGGTCAGATCTACCGGCTTATGGATCACAAGACACAATAATTTCAACCTTTTTTAGGGTTTCGCAGTCAAACTAGGAACCCTTATAGTTTCGCCATGTCCGTCCGTCCGTCCGTCCGCAGCCTAGCTCAGAGAGTCTTAGTACTAGAAAGCTGAGATTTGGCATGAATATACGAATTAGTCACGTCAAGAAAGTGGTAGAATAAAATCTAGAAAAAGATTTTTTTTTTAGTGTACCTCCCCTATACGTAACTTGGGGATGTATTTTTTTTTCGTCCAATCCGTAGTTTGGGGTATCGTTGGATAGGTCTTTCAAAAACATTGCGGGTTTGTGCAAACAACTTTTCGATTCAGTACTCCGTTTATGAAATATTAAGCTTTAAAGCGCTAATTTTTGTTAGACTCAAGTGTCCCCCCTCCCTACAGCCAAAACTACAAATACTAAAAATCTAAAAAAAACTTAAATGAAAGCGCAAATAACGAATTTTAAAGAAAAACTATAACGACTAAGTTGACATCATTGGTTCTTGAGATACAGGCGATTAAAGCGTTTATACCTATTAAAATCATCTAAGACGGCACCAAATGACTTTAAATAGAAAATTAGTAATTAATTATACACTGAGCATGGTCCGACATGCTCTTCCCCGGTTTTCATTTTACACGATCACTTCGCTTTGTCTTTGCTGTTTGACGACGCGTTGGCCAAGTTGAGAGTGACCCTGCCTCCGAAGCCAGCGGTCCTGGGTTCACATCCCGGTAAGGGCAGATATTTGTGTGATGTGCGTGAATATTTGTTCCTGAGTGTTGGATGTTTTCTATGTATGTCTCTGTTTAAGTATGTTTATCGTTGTCTAGTACCCATAGAGCTTAGTTTGGGACTAGGTCAATTTGTGTGAGATTGTCCCCTGATATTTATTTTTTACCCTAAATACCAATTTTGATGTTTTTACCAAATACGGGACTAAGTATCAATTTCACCATACGATGTTAAATTTAATCAATGTTAATCGACTGTTAGTTCATAGATTTTGAAAACTGTTAACGCTCTAATCGTCTGTTACGAGGTAAACATCATAATATGGTGAAATTGGTACTAAGACTTGGAAGGCGTACATGGAGCCGAAGCCACGCAGAGTCCCTTTAGACAATTTTAATTTAATAAAGTGATAGGACACCAACCGGCAATTGTCCCCGAGTTCACTAAGAATGTTTATTATTGTTTCATAATATTTCACAATTGCTTTCTAATAATGCGAGAAGATTAGCCGTAAGTTGCGTGTGTCGCCGACATTTTCAGGTAATTTTGACGAAAACGTCGAATCCCACACGCTACGTGCATAAAGACATAATGCTGATTTCCGATGTACAAAGGGCAGGGAGACAAGTAACTATTATTTTATGTGCAGCTATATTGTTCAGCGAAGAGGGTTGAAATTGCCTTGGATTTTGTATTGCAGGTTACACCTTTTTGACGTGGTAGGGTAGTATAGTTCACAAAATAAGGTTTTCCGGTGATAATGGATTTCGTGCAGAGGCAGTGTTTGCAATGATATAAATAGTAAGAAATGGTTTTAAAATCGCGTGCTCTACGTTTCGGTGGATTGTTTTTTTAAAGCCGATGTCCACATAGTTACTATCCATACTAAATCTATACTAATATTATAAATGTAAAAGTAACTTTGTCTGTCTGTCTGGCTGTTACCTACGCTTTTACGGATAAACCGCTAAACCAATTTAGATGAAATTTGGTATGAAGATTGGGAAAACCAGCCAAGTCAGCCCTTAGACTACATATTTGGATTTTGCATAGAACTTGGCACTCAATCTCAGATCTCCATTCTTTTTGCGGCGAAACCCACAGCAGAGAATAATTTTTGTATTGAACTTGGCTCTCCTTTTTTACATTTATGTTTTTGGTGGGATAAAGATATTTGCGAAGTTATACAACAAAAATACGCCAGAGATTCATAAAACAACTTTTCTCACACCATACAATAAACTTGAATGTCACTCGGGATATTTCTGGAAAGGCCTTTGGAGGCCACCTTCAAGTTTATATTTAGCTTTCAGTAATAGGGGCTGAAACGGACGTTCAGAAATTGTTTGGGTATTCCGAAATAAAGCGGGTAAAGGAACGGCGGGAGTTGTTAAATGTTTCCTTATGATGACAAAAGTATAAAACAAATGAGTAAAGTGAATTGAAAAATTAAAACAATAATAAGCATACGATCTATGTGGCATTATGCCAAATCAAAAAGGGATTCAAGAGATAACCAAATTTGTATTGCAGATGGGGGACTTTATTGTGGAACATTATCTTGAAATCCGACTGCAATACAAATTTGGTTATCTCTTGATTCTCGTTTTATTTTGCATATTGTCACATCGAGTGCATTGTTATTGCTGTTTTTAATTTACAACATGGCACAGCAGTCGTGTTATTTTAATTTTCTTAAATTATCTACTTTTAGGGACACCGTGTGGTTGCCGGGTTAGAATAGTGCCACTCCATGTCTTCCCGTGGATGTCGTAAGAGGCGACTAAGGGAATTAAGGCTTGTAGTATTATTAGGCGATGGGCTTGCAACCTGTCACTAATACACTAGTAAACATCTCAGCCTACTTGTACAAAATGTGTTTTTTTTTTTATGGCATCGAGAAGGCAAAAGAGCACACAGGCCACCTGATGGTAAGTGGAAACTGTGACCCATAGACATTGGCATCCACAAGACTGCAATCTTAAGACTGCAAATGCGTTGCCAACCCTGAGGACTAAGATGGAATGCCACTATGCTAGTTATTTCACCGGCTGTCTTATCCCCAAACCGGACCACAACAATGCGAACACTATTGTTTGGCGGTAGGTTAATGGATAAGATGGTGGTAGAGATCCGGACGGACCCTGCACAAGGTCCTACCACCCGCCAAAACAGAATTATGAACATGTCTTTAGAGTTGTTGGTATTTCTGTGGCTCTGCCTACCCCGCTCTGGGAGTGAAGGCGTGATGTTATGTACATATGTAGGTACCTGCTTATTTAATCCCTTTTACTGATAATGATTATTAGACGATGACAGAAAAACAAAACATGCAAATTAAATTTTAAATACAATGACAGCTACCTCCATCTAATATTGGATAGCGAAACTATTCAACATAAAGTCTAAATGAGTGTTATTAGTTATTAGTAAATGACTCAAAATGTTATACCTCTATTTTTGGAGCATATTCTTGAATTTCTAAACGATGATTGAAAAAACATGCAGATTAGTTTATTTTAAATTTTGGCGTTAGTTACTTTGTTAGCTTAAGCTTTTAAAACGAAACCTATTAACCCATCGGATGCTTAAGCACAGATCTGTGCTCTAATTAGGATATCTCACGTATTTTTTTAAGCTTAATTTTATGGACTTCATCGTAATCAGAAGAGACTAGAACTTGGTACTTCTTTTACCTCCCGCTTACGAGGGGTGAAACCTATTTTGTGTGAGATTGTCCTCGGATATTTTATTTATTTATTTTATACTAGCGACCCGCCCTCGCTCCGGTTAAGTACTATTATATATACAAATAAACCTTCCTCTGGAATCACTCTATCTTTTGATGAAAACGGCAATAAAATCCGTTGCGTAGTTTAAAAGATCTAAGCGTACATACAGAGAGGCAGACGGCGGGAAGCGACACTTAACATCAGGTGACACTGAGTTCAAACGCAAACCCATTATTAATTAAAAAAACAATTTATAAAAAAAACACTTTCTTTAAACTAAGACGACGTATTCCAAATTTCAGCCCACCCAATTTATTTTTTCTGTTTCAAAATTGACTTACAAAATTTTATTGAAACATACTGCCAAAGTGCCAATCGAAAAAATCTGTGAAAATCCCTTGACATTGAAAAATAACTAGCTAAATTCTTATCAGCTCAGCTGTAATGAGTACTCGTGGGTATTAGCCACGTCTAATAGGATTTCAGCCGAGCTGTAACATTGCTTGAGACTCAAACGTCCATGGGCAATATTCTTCAAGCGACGAATGATTATCATTTATGCCACTATTTAACCCAAGTATTAAAATTAGCCCGTGTGGTTTTCGGGTTAGAACAGTGCCACTCCATGTTTCCCCGTGGATGTCGTAAGAGGCGATGGGCTTGCAACCTGTCCCTATTACACTGGTAAACATCTTAGCCTACTTGTGCATAATGTGGTTACCTGTTAGTATTTTTATAGCTCTGCCTACCCCACTCTGGGAATGAAGGCGTGATGTTATGCATGTATGTATGTATATTAAAATTAATATATGCAATATTAACAGTCATCATTTTCTACATAATACATCTATAAATGTAAAAGTAACTCTGTCTGTCTGTCTGTCTGTTTGTTACGCTTTCACTGATAAACCGCTTAACGCCTTAATCGATTTAGACGAAGATTGGTATGGAGTCAAACTCAATGCTGCGGCAGAGCAACTATCCAAGGTATTCGAGATAAACGGCTTGGCACTAAACCTCAAAAAGACGCACTTCTTGTGCTTCTGCTTATCAGGTCAGGCCACCAGACCCCTCACGGTCCTTACAAGAGGAATACCTATTGAGCAGGTTTCCTCCACTACATTCCTAGGTTTTGAACTGGATAGGGTCCTGTCTTGGGAAGTGCAGACGCACATGCTGTGCGGGAAACTAGGGGGAGCGTGTTTCGCCCTGCATCGACTGAGTCGCATTCTCCCGTGTGAGGTGGTGCGCGCGTGCTACTTCGCCACGGTGCACGCCCGGCTGCAGTACGGCGCGGAGCTGTGGGCGCGCGGCGCCGACTGGCAGCGTGTCTTTCGCTTGCAGAAGCGCGCCGTACGAGCCGTCGCGCGTGTGCCGAGTGACACCTCGGCTCGGCCATTTTTTAAATCCCTGGGCATACTTACGCTCCCATCTTTGCTAGTCTTTCAGGTAGCGGCATACGTGCGTACACATTTAAACTCATACCGCACGCGGGGCGAAACTCACGGTTACCCCACTCGCAACGCAGGCAAACTCCTGTCGCTCCCAGGGAGACTGACAAAGACGCGAAGACACACTCGCGTGCTGGGGCCCGCGGTGTACAACTGTCTACCCGAGACGGTTTTAACGGCGCCTAGTGACGCAGCCTTTAAAGTCAAACTAAAGAAATGGTTGATCGAGCAGGCATTTTAGTCTTGAAGAATTTTTGTCCTACAAACAAATGACGTAAAAATGTTAGTATTGCCTTTATATTTAATTCAGTTAATATAAGATAATATTTATTAATCTTATTAAAGGTAACTAAATGTAAATTTATTTTGACTTGTAATTTGACATTATGAATAAAGAAGTATCTGAGTATCTGAGTATCTGAGACAGTTGAGTCCCGGGGAAGGACAAAAGGGTACTTTTTATCCTGAAAAATTGTATGGTTCTTGAGGGAATAGCGTAGTATAAAACCAAAATCTCTATATGTACCTACTATCACCCCGATGGAACCCGTGTCACAGTGACATTATAAAACAATTTGTTTGACACTTCTTACGACTTTAATCATAACGTCACTGTGACACAGTTCTATGGTGAGTTAGGGCTGATAGTGTAAATATATAAAACAGTACCGTAACTGAATAACTGATAGACAACGCACAGCCGAAACCGCTGGCCCTGGGGACTTGAAATATGGAGAGAATATTCCTCGGATATCCTAGTGGTGCACTAAGGAGGGATTTTTAGAAATGCAACCCTTAAAGGGGTAAAATAGGGGGAGTAGCGGAAAACTAATTCTACGCATACGAAGTTTCGGGCGTCCTCTAGTAACTACACAATATAGGTATTACCACTTCTGAAGAAGTACCAACCTTTGAAGTAACCTTTAAGTCGCAGGAAACAAACGACAAAAATACTCATTGACTTCCAATGACAAGGTCTTATGGTGAACAAAACAATTAATGTCAGAACTAAACGATATTTTCACGAATGAAGTCGCAGACAAAAGTCATTTAAAATAATCCCTTTAATAGGGCTATAAAAGCGCTGAGCTAGCTACATCGTAAATTTTCTGTTTCCTTATTAAGAAGAATTCAAGTGAAATTCTGTGATATTACGAACCTGTTTCATTACAACGCTAATATTTAAAGTTTATTATCTTCTTTACCAAAAATTAAGAATATTCCTTATATATAGATACCTACCTACATTGATAATATTCCGCGCCAAAAAGAAAACTTTTGGCAAATGTTATTTCATCGGCTATGGAACAACATTTTAGAAAAACATAAGTTCAATATTCGTACACAGAACACACAAATATAATAAGATAATCCTAAAAGAAAGGACAACAGCAAAACACGAATGTGTGTTTTCGCAGCAGTAAATCAGACACTGGCTGTGGTAGCGCTGCTGGCTTAGAGGCAGAACTACCAGGTTGTGCTATGCTGAAGTCTCATTTATTCTATAACTCCAAAAGTTTTTATTATGAGGATTTTTGTGTGACAATTCAGAGAAACAGTAGATCAGGTACAAAGAGACCCTTCAAAATAGATTCATTATATTATATCAGCCAATAGACGACCATTGCTGGACTTAAGACCACCAAAACTGACGCTGCTCTGCCCAAGTTATTCATAATTTCAAAGCATTACATCATTTTGAAACTCGTGCTAATAATTGTTCCATCGCAATCTAACCGTGAAGAAAGGACGCACCAAAAATTGGGAACTAATCCAGTGTGTTCAATCCAGATTCGTCACGGCCGCATTAAGAAGTAATTTTATTGCGTTGACATAGGTAGACATCAGACGTCGGTAATGTATCTGTAGCGAAATCGACACCAATATTATAAAGAAGAAAGATTTGTGTTTTTGTATGTTTGTACAAAAACTACAGGACCCACTATGAAAATTCTTTCAGCAGTGGAATGCTATATTATCACTGAGTAACATAGGCTATGTTTTATTTTTGTACGCGGACGGAGTCGCGGGCAACAGCTAGTATTAAATAACGTCACAGAAAGAGTTATGTGATATCTAGAATCATAGTATCATTCTAGAACCGAGGATCCGAAATAGTGTCCTTACCGATTTTAACCCTTAATTGGCAAAAATAAAAATCGCTATAACCCTGTAAAAAAATCTAAAAAGTGAGTTTTAATGGTAGGTATGTGTATTATTTGATACAATTTTTTTTAATGCCAAGATAAGGGGAATAATAACGATTTCAAAAAAATTGTACGTCGTGAAGGGCAAAAATGAAGAAACTTATCCATTTCGTCACGAAAATTAACGTATCTAAATGCATGGCTAATTTTCGTGACAAAATGGAAAAGTGAAATTTTCTTAATTGTTGTTCTTAATTACATTTTTTTTGAAAAACGCCCGGCTAGAAAAGATCCGCAAAGGGTTAGGTTAGGTTATAAGCCTAAAGGAGAGCCGTCAGAGAAAAAAATATAAGTGCGTTGTGTTGTGTTCGTTTACTCTTTCATACTCGTCACATTGCCATATTGTATGTATAGTCGCAACACAGAATTGTTGAGCCACTTGCTACTATTCGTATTTTGACCACTTAATGGGAATCGGGTACCTATAGACGGTTATACTCGTTTATCCAGCATTACTCGGCTAAATTATGAAGTATAACAAGTGGTTCAACAGTCCCTGTTGTCTATGCCTAGTATATGAATTGTATTGTCACCGCCTGTTTACAAACACATTCCAAATACCTGAGTTTCCTGAATAAGATCTGTTTTCAAACACAAAAGCGTCATACGAGCTTGGGAATGCAAAGTAGGTAGATAGCGACGGTATAATACCACAAATATAAGAAAGAGCGCCAGATGCCATACAAAATGTATGCAAAGCAGAGCTCTTTTTAAGTTGGTCAATGAATAGCCTAGTGGGTTGAGGAGTCCAGTGGCCGGTTTCACGAAGCTACAAGTTACAAATTACAAGCGAAACTCTCTTTCTAGCAAAAGGAGTTAGAAAGAGAGTTCCACTTGTAATTTGTAACTCGTAGTTTCGTGAAACGAGCCTCAGATGTGATCGTATGGTATCAAATTAGATCCCTATAGTGCAGTAGCCTCCGCGTACAGGGACCAGCAATAATATATAGTATTTAACATTGGGCTAGAGAATATCTGACACGTTCTACTGCCTCTAGTCGTAAACGTGTCAGATATTTCAGGTTCGCGGCGTCGAAGTGCTGGAATGATCTCCTCCCTTCCATTCAAGAAACGCCTAGCAGGTACACCTTTAAGCGTAAACTTAAGGGTGATTTTGTTGACGCTACAATGATCCTAATTTCCTATCCAGCACTTTTTCTTTTTAATTTGTCTCTAAATTGTAGTTTCGTTTCTTGAATTATCAATGCTGTATACCTGCTAGCTAAGTAGGCACCTTTAACTATTTACATACATACATAACATTACACCTTCATTCCCAGAGTGGGGTAGGCAGATCTACAGAAATACCAACAACTTTAAAAAGAATTGTTTACAATTCTGTAACCACATTTTGTTGCACATTCAGGCCAAGAAGTTTTCTAGTGTATTAGTGACAGGTTGCAAGCCTAACAGTACAACAAACCATTATTCCCTTAGTCGGCTTTTTACTATTTAAAATATGTTTATTTTATTCTCTCATTATAGTAAGTAATTACATTTTATTTATTAATTAGTTTGTGCAATGTTCCGTCCGCTGTCACACTCGGTGCTGGCTGAAAACCAGCGCTGCAGGTGCCTAACACCTCAGCATTATGCTGAGCCAGTATCTGGTTCACTGCCACGAAGACACACCCACCACTTTGTTTTTTTACTTTTTGTGTCTTGTTATGTTTAGTGAATAAATGTTTCTTTCTTTTCTTTCTTTCATATTTATAAGAATAAAGTTGGATAGGTAGTATATTGTTGCCGGCTTGACCAGTGTTTTTTTAGTAATCGATGATTTTACGGTAAATGAAAACATTGTGAGAAAATTGCAGATTCTGCACATTTAAATGTTCAGGGTCGAAAAGAATGCGAAAGAGCCCACTGAAAAAGAGCAAATCGGAGTATGCAATCGAATTAGATATTTTCTTGATACGGAGGATATTCGATACGCTAGTGTATTTAAAAAATGTAAATGAATGATTTGAACCATTGCTTGTAATACTTGACTGCAGTGACAGTCCTGAAAGAATCATGCAAATTTTAGTTGTAAATTCAATTAAACAAACTTCAGCTGGACGACGGTTCTTGAATAAATATAGAGCTCACCTTTTTCGTACCATTTGACCTCTTTACGTGACCTTTCATGAAAAAACTCGAGGACCCCGTTAGGCGGGATATACTAAAAATAAATCTATTCACAGCGAAAAGAGCCAAGATGGCAGAGTTGGACAAAGGCGGGTTTTAATTACAACTGCAGCTTAGAAACCTTTGAGAGTGCAATTTTTTTATAGTTAAGGCTTTCTTTTAATAAGTTTCGGTGGGTTAGAAATTAATTATACACCTGTGGTGGCTTTCTAGCGCCGACGATTGGTTCAAACGCTATCACTTGCGTAAATATCCCACTTCTGATAGCTTTTCTTTATTATATTGTCTGAGATTATAGTCAAAAGTCGGAATGTTGGTAGTAAGAAAAGCTGTCTATTGGGCAGAAGGTCAACGTCAACGACGGTCTACAAAATTGTATTGTCGAATTGTGTGCTATATATTTCCTAGGTATTCATCCCACTTCTGATCAGGAATTTAAGTGGACTTAACTGAGCTTATCCTCACAGGCTGGGGTTAAAGAAACCATAATGAAGTATGAAGAGGACGTCAGCGTCATGAGGAAGACCACTAACACCTTAAAATTTCGTTTTATGATGATTAACACATTCCACTTCTGGTAACGACTTTCAGTGCGTTTGACTGAGCTTGTATTCAAAGGCATTTTCGATATTAGAAATAAACAGAGCAATACAAAAACAGAACCTACATTTCGAAGAAGTCGGCGTCAACGATGGTGACCAGTAACAGTATAAGCAGTACTTCGTCTTTTAACAAAAATCTATAGCGCGGCGTGCGTGTGTGCGTGTCTCGACCGTACGCGCTAAGACCCACTACAAGCATACATAACAGGACCCACCAAGCCGGTTTAGTTGTGGCTGCGCCGTCGCCGCGTTTGGCTGCGAGCGTATTAAGTATCGAGCGACGCGCATCGACCCCAACGGCAATAAATAACGGAAACTCTTAAAGGGCCGGATACGAACTTTTTCTATTAATATCAATTATAATACTCTAAACAACACTCTTAAAATATACATACAGAACATCAAACCCTCATCCCCAGAGTGGGATATGCAGAGCTACAGAAATACCAGCAACTCTAAAACGACTTGTTCATAATTCTGTAACCGCATTTTGCACAATAAGGCCAAGAAGTTTACTAGTGTATTAGTGGCAGGTTGCAAGCCCATCGCCAGTACTACAAGTCCTTATTCCCTTAAAATATTCTCACAATACATCGTATATCTCAAACAAAAACGAATCAATGACAGAATGATACCCAAGCGATCGATGTAGCAAAGTTAAAATTATATTCAATAAATACCTTAGTATACCAATTAACCTTTCACCCAATTAAACGGCGCGCTGCAAAAGCTTTTAGGATTCAGTGTGAATAATTGATATGCACAAATGGAAAGCCGTAAGTCTAATTAGGCATAAGCTCTATGCTTCCCTCAGACGGAGCATCAAGGGTGCGATAACAGAGAATATTTAAAAGCATTTAACCCTGAATGATGTAAAATGCATGCTCCGAAACAAAGAGCTCAAGAAAATTACTTAACACGTTGGGTCTACTTTAAGTATAGCAGAGATCCTGTCACCACCTTCCGACTCCATCATTAGAACAGCTCATTGGTGCCATAGTATTTTATTGTTATCGAAGTTACGCAGTATACCAAATTTCAGCTCAGTAGGTCCCCGGGAAGTCGTTCAAATCTTCCTTGCAAGATTTTACCCGGACATGGGGTCTATGTGAGTAAGGATCAAAAAGTTGGCCACGCTAAATCACTCAATTAAATTTTCTATGAAACTTTTCAGCTGTGACACGAAAATTAGCCATGCATTTGTAGGGATAATTTTCATGTCACAACGGAACTTTTTTCCCTTTTGTTGTTTGTATGGTTAACTACGCTTAACTATGGTCCAGCTATTTGGTCCTTACCCATGTACCTACATACACAAACGTTGCAAGTTAATAAAAAGCCGGTAAAAACAAAAGCCCTCTCATGTCTTCTCCTGACGCCCTTACAGCGTCACCTAAGAACACTTTTATTTTTTAATGCTTGTTTCAATTTGACAGTGTGAGATAAACATGCAACCTGTGACTAGAACAATAAAATAATTTACTCGAACCCCTGGGCCCGTGAATCTCGGTGAATAAAGCATCCGTCACCCTCGCACTCGCGTTCCAC